>CM056049.1:723297554-723897554 GCA_029574335.1 Rana kukunoris | reverse complement strand
CGGGAAAAAATCCACCGTTTTGTTGTCGGAAATTCCGATCGTGTACTAACCAGTGGACATATCCGACAGACATGTCGCCGGCGGACAAATTTTAAAGCATGCTTTAAAATTTGTCCGCCGGTCAGACATGTTCGCTAGCCCATACACACAATCGGATTTGTCCGCTGTACTGGTCCGTCGGACCAGTTTCAGCGGACAAATTCGATCGTGTGTACGCGGCCTAGAGGTAATCCCGAGTGTGGCTCATGGTCAATTCTCAGTACCAAAAGCAATAACCCGAGCCACACTCGGGATTAAATTGCAGTATCCTGATACAGCTTACTTACCCTTTCCCCAGAATCCCGTAATGTCCCTCCCCTGCTGTGCCTCCGAATGCCCCGCCCAATATATTACTGTTCCGGACTCTGTTCCCTGTGAGCGTCGCGATGCATGGGGGTGGAGCCCGGTGGCAAATTCAAAAATGTACACAATACAAAACACACATAATACATTGAAATCTTACAGATTACATTACTGTATTTTAACTCCCCTTTGTCCCTAGTGCTTCCTCCAGTTTCCTGCATGCAGTTTTATATTATATATACTGTTGAAAAATAATATCAGTACCAACTACCAGAATTGAAGGTCAGGTGATAAGTTCCAAACCCAGCGCACAAATGGAAGTTGACTTGCTTAACCTCTTAAGGACCACCTACTGTACATTTACGTCAGCAGAATGGCACGGCTGGGCACATCAACGTATATATACGTTGGTTCTAGTACCCAGCCGTGGGTCACGGGCGCGCGCCCGCGGCGCCCTCCCGTGACCCGGTCCGAAGCTCCGGGAACGGGACGGCGGGACTCGCGGACCCGATCGCCGCTGGGGTGCGGCGATCGGTCCCCGGAGCTGAAGAACGGGGAGAGCCGTGTGTAAACACAGCTTCCCCGTGCTTCACTGTGGCCGCAGCATCGATCGCGTCATCCCTGTTAAAGGGGGACATGATCGATGACGTCACACCTACAGCCACACCCCCTACAGTTGTAAACACACACAGGGAACACGCAAATCCTACAGCGCCCCCTTGTGGTTAACTCCCAAACTGCAACTGTCATTTTCACAGTAAATAATGCAATTTAAATGCATTTTTTGCTGTGAAAATGACAATGGTCCCAAAAATGTGTCAAAATTGTCCGAAGTGTCCGCCATAATGTCGCAGTCACGAAAAAAATCGCTGATTGCCGCTATTAGTAGTAAAAAAAAAAAAAAATAATAAAAATGCAATAAAACTATCCCCTATTTTGTAAACGCTATAAATTTTGCGAAAACCAACCGATAAACGCTTATTGCGATTTTTTTTTTACCAAAAATAGGTAGAAGAATACGTATCGGCCTAAACTGAGGGAAAAAAATTATATATATTTTGGGGGGATATTTATTATAGCAAAAAGTAAAAAATATTGCATTTTTTTCAAAATTGTCGCTCTATTTTTGTTTATAGCGCAAAAAATAAAAACCGCAGAGGTGATCAAATACCACCAAAATAAAGCTCTATTTGTGGGGAAAAAAGGACGCCAATTTTGTTTGGGAGCCGGGCAAATGTCAGTTAAAGCCACGCAGTGGCGGAAGCTGAAATTTTGCCTGGGAACGAAGGGTGTTTATGTGCCCAGTAAGCAAGTGGTTAAAGGATTTGTAAAGACAAAAATATTTTCCTCTTAAATTAAAGCCTGATAGTAGCTGATAAAGTAAAAAGTAATGTTTTGCATTATAACTAGTTAGATACCTGTTGAAATTGAGCTGTTTTATTCACCTCCGTCACTCCTGAATCGTTATTCTCACTGACTTCCTGGTTTGCGGTTCTCATTCGTTCTTGCTACATCACGGCCTAATGGGAACTACAGTTCCCATTAGGCTTAGCCTCCATGCCTGTGAGGCTGCGTACACACGAGGAGACATGTCCGATGAAAACGGTCCGCGGATATTTTGGTCTGATGTGTGTACACACGATCAGACCAAAATCCCAGAGGACAGACAACGCGGTGGCGTGGTGGTGACGTGACGTCCTCAAACCAGGAAGTAAAATGCTTCCACGCATGCGTTAAATCAATTCGACGCATGCAGGGGATTTCAGTCCGCTGGTTAGGCGTACTTACCAGCGGACATGTCCGACACACAGGCCGTACACACAGAGACCAGTTTCAGCGGACATGTTCGATCGTGTGTACGCGGCCTCAGGGATAAGAGAGCATCTTCACGCAGGGCTGTAGTCATAGGGAGGGGGTGAGCACATTCTGCTTTCCACCATGCAAAACGGCTCAGATGCTGGTGGAAAGCAAAAAGAGGAGAGACAGGAAATGGCATTTTCAAACCTGGATTACTGTATTTTGGAGGTCAAAAGGAAAAACAAGGTAAGTGATATTTAAATGCTCTAGCTTACAGCAATCAATTGATCTAATAAAAAACAAACCTTTAGTGTTCCTTTAACTAGTTGATGCTAAAGCTGAACTCGCCCTCTCGCCACTCTCCCCCTCCGGCCGCCGACATTTCTCCCGCCACCGGTAACGACACACGGACTGAAGCAGCGGCACGTAGGTGCCGTTGCTTCAGTTTTACCCAGTGCGCATGTTCAGGAACTACAATTCCCATCATGCTTAGTCATGTCTGTGAATGTCATGCCACGTACACACGATCATTTTTCGGGTTGTAAAAAACATAGTTTTTCAGGCTCTGGAAAAAAATACTTTTTTTTTTCAACTTCATCATTAAAATGGCCTTGCCTACACACGATCCTTTTAAAAAAAAATGCTCTAGCAAAGCGCGGTGACGTACAACACGTAAGACGGCACTATAAAGGGGAAGTTCCATTCGGATGGCGCCATCCTTTGGGCTGCTTTTGTTGATTCCGTGTTAGTAAAAGACGATTCGCGCTTTTCTGTCCGTTACGGCGTGATGAAAGTGCTTACTCCATTACGAACGGTAGTTTTACCAGAACAAGCGCTCCCGTCTCATAACTTGCTTCTGAGCATGCGCGGGTTTTTCACGTCGTTAAAGCCCACACACGATCATTTTTTACAACCCGAAAAATGACATTGTTTAAAACATTGTGAAAAAATAGAGCATGTTCGAAAAAAAAAATGTGCCCACTTTTCAGAACCCGAAAAATGCTCTGAAGCCCACACACGATCGTTTAAATTAAATTTTTAAGAAACTTCGTTTTTTACAACCCGAAAAAATGACCGTGTGTACGCGGCATCAGAGTTTTACAATGCCTCATGGGATTTGTAGTTTCCGCAACAGCTGGAGGGCCGTAGTTTGAAGATCCCTGTCCTAAACCATGCAGGTTTAAGAGATATCCAGGGTAGCTACAGGTAAGCTTTAATATAGGCTTTCCTGTAGCATAAAGTTATTGTAAAGGGTTTACAAATGACGGCTGGACGGTGCAGCTCTCGTTCTGAGCGGGTGTCATATGACAACCTCGCCTTCCCAGGCCACTAGGGTGCGCTGCATCACTGGGAACCCGATGCGCACGCTCGGCAGCCGCGATGTCCGCCGGGCACCCGCGATTGCCCAGTAACGGAGCAGGACTGTGGATCTCTGTGTGTAGACACAGAGATCCACGTTTTGTCAGGTGAGAGGAGACCGATGGTGTGTTCCTTGTACAGAGGAACACTGATCGATCTCCTCCCCTTGTGAGTCCCCTCTCCCTACAGTTAGAATCACTCCCTAGGATACATATTTAACCCCTTGATCACCCCCTAGTGTTAACCGCTTCCCTGTCAGTCACATTTATACAGTAATCAGTGCATTTGCCCGATATGTCCGGCGCAATATCGCAGTCACAATAAAAAACGCAGATCGCCTCCATTATTAGTAAAAAATATTATAATAATAAACTGCTGTAAATCTATCCCCTATTTTGTAGACGCTATAACTTTTGAGCAAAGCAATCAATATACGCCTATTGAAAGTTTTTGTTTTACCAAAAATATGTAGAAGAATACATATCGAGCAAAAAAATGGCTTGGGCAGGAAGGGGGTAAAAAGTGCCCAGCAGGGCCGATCCGCCCTATAGGCTTACTATGCAGACCGCTTAGGGCCCCGCAAAGCTGCGGAGGGCCCCCCAAATTACTAGAGCCCCTGCCTGGTGAGAAGTAATTTTCAGGGGGCGTGTCTGGACGCGCAGCAGGGAGGACGCTCTCCGTGCCTGTATCCTGGGGTGTCGGGCGAGGAAATCCACACACACCGCCACCGGAGCTTCCTCGGAGGTCAACGCCTGCTAGCCCTGCTAAAGGACCCTGGAAAACGCTGCTCAATCCGGCTGTAGATTACGGAGCTCCGTGGCGTGGCGCGGCGCCATCTTGCGGCCTACGGTCCGGGTGTCTCCTCCATCCACACACAGTGAGTACCTGAGCCCCGGCCCTGACAGCATAGAGGTGACCCCCTGGACTCTCTTCATACAGCCGCCAAAAGAGGGGTCCGATTACTGCCTGAGAGGGAGACTCCAGGCCTGCATAGACTCTGCATATCCCAGCCGGCCCCCTCTATCAGGAAAGTCCGCGGCTGCGGCCTACCCCTGGAAGTCAGTGGCCATCTTATTGCTCCAAGCACTCCCATCATTCCTCCATATACCCAATTGCTCACCACCCCTGATCAGCTTCCTGCTGGATTCATCTATACACTGCTGGGGCATCTACTTACTGATGCTAACTTAGATGCAGAGACATTGACACTTATCCCAACCGTTATGTAATCTCCTATCCATGGGAGCTTAAGGGGAGCATAACTACCACACAACTGAATGGCTTGATGACCTTACCTCCCCGCTCCAGACACAGGAACTTATGACAACTGCACTGTCCTCGCTGCTTTAGAAGTACCCCTCTTCTCTTCTTTCAGGTGTACCTGTGGGCTATTAGAGGATGACCCGCAAGCGTAAGGAGACCCCGAATCCTAAAAATTGGACGACTTTTACCCGCCGAAGAACAGGGGACTACTCCAAACAAGTACTGGCTCCAACATGCCTTCACCCACATCGGATGGCTCCCGGTCCAACGCATCGAGCCCCACAACCTCAACTGGCCCTACCCGGGGATCACCTGGGGTGTCCACGCCGACAGCCCGCAGCCCAGCCAAATCCAAACCCCGCCTGGACGCAGACGCTGAACGGTCAAATGCAGGCCGCAAATCTCTGGAAGACACCAGGGAGCTGGTGGACCCCTTCACTGCATTTCCTACCACGGGTAAGGCCGTCTCTGATACCACTCTTAAACACATGCTTGTATCTCTCAGCAGTTCCATGCACATGGATCTAATGCAATGCATGCACAACTTTAAGTCGGATATAGGAGAATTGGGAGGTCGGGTGGCCCACATTGAAGAGAAAATGGGGGAATATGCTTCGTCCCACAATACATTGATAGATGCGCATGCAGACCACTCTGATGAAATAACTTGGCTGAAAGCAAAAGCCGCAGATTTAAAAGACAGATCGAGGAGGAACAATGTGAAGATTAGGGGAGTTCCTGAGACGGTGTTGCCCGCACAACTCCAGCAGTACGCCCAAGACCTTATGCAACTAATCCTCCCGTCTGTCTCGGAATCTGAGTTACAGATTGATCGTATTCATAGACTTCCCAAGCCATCCCATCTTCCGGACAATGTCCCTCGGGACGTACTGATGAGGGTACACTTCTACCAAGTGAAAGAGCAACTTATGCTTACTTTTAGAAGAACCCAACAACTTCCGGAGAAATTCACACATATCCAGCTCTTTGCGGACCTTTCACAATTCACCATGCAGAAGCGCAAATCGTTGGTTCCAGTGACGAAGGCCCTCCGCAACCATAACATTCCGTACCGCTGGGGTTTTCCGATGAAGATCACAGTCACTCACGATGGCAAAAATACAATCATTACCGACTTGGACGCCAGGCTTAAGCTCCTCCGTTCCCTAGACATCCTCCCAGACCAACCCGCCGAAACTTCTTCTCCTCCCGTGAGAATTGATCAGCAGTACGAGTGGCAGACGGTGAAAAACAGGAAAAGCTCCAAGAAGCGATCGACGTGATGGATCTCACAACTCTACAAGTTATGCTCTGTTTACAGTTCCCTGTGTTTGGAGCAATTGCTCTGAAGTTTGATTCCCCCCCCCCTGAGAATGGGCATAGATTCTGCCCTCTGGTCCTTGTTTTTTTTATCATATTTTTGGTTTCTCAACCTGTTATTTTTTTTCCATTTTTGAACCCCTACTGTTTTTGTTCTCATTATCTACTTCTTTGGTCTCCTGTGCATGCTCCTCTAACAACCCTTCGGGGTCTTATACCCCTCTCATAGTGCCAATAAGTCACCATGTCTCGCAAGATCGCTGCCAGAGTGATGGATGGACTGTCCGCCAGAATGTCTTCGCAAGGTACTGTTATCTTTCTCACCCTTTGAATGTACTATGGCTCTGAAAATAGTGTCTTTCAATGTTAATTAGTGTTGCTCACGTATATTCGCATTGCGAATATTCGCTACGAATATTGCATATTCGAGTATTCGCGAATAACTCGAATATCGCGGCGAATATTCGCTATTTCGAATATTCGTATTTTTTTTCGCAATCAATTTCGCAATATTTATTTTCGTGATATTCGTGATATTTTATATAAAAAAAAAAAATTGCGAAATTTCGTCAATGCGAAATTTCGCAATTTTTTTTTTTTTTTTTTACTAAAATATAGCGAATATTCGTAAATATCGAATATTCGTGATATTTTATCCAAAAAAAAAATAGCGAAATTTCGCATTGGCGAAGTTTCGCATTGGCGAAATTTCGCAATATTTTTTTTTTTCATAAAATATTGCGAATATTCGTAAATATCGAATATTCGTGATATTTTATCCAAAAAAAAAAAAGCGAAATTTCGCATTGGCGAAATTTCGCAATTTTTTTTTTTTTTTTTATAAAATATCACGAATATTCGATATTAACGAATATTCGCGAATATTCTTCGAAATATTCGCGAAATATCGCGAAATCGAATATGGCGTATTCCGCTCATCACTAATGAGGACTATGAGAAGGAAGCCAAACGTCTTCTGGGGGATCCGAATACTTATAGAAAAATAGATACAGACCCCTTTCCAGCACTTACTAGAGAGCTTAAAAGTAAACTAGATGACGCAATCGAGGCAGGACTCCTATCTAAAAAGGAAGCACTATATCTCCTAATTAAGGACTACAATATTCCGACCTTCTATTGTATTCCTAAAGTACATAAGTCCCTCGTAAACCCGCCTGGTAGGCCAATAGTATCAGCCATCCATGGCCCCTTGGACAGGATAGGAACATACTTGGACTTACTACTTAAAGAGATGGTGTATTCTCTGAAATCCTATATACAAGACACTAGACATGTCTTATCTAAAATAGCTGAAATCGTGATCACAGGTGAAATATGGTTAGTAGGGATTGATGTGGAATCCTTGTATACATCAATACCACACCACTGTGGTATAACGGCGGTTCGCTTTTTTCTTGAGAAACATTTTCCACACCAAGGATGTCAGAATGAGTTCCTAGTAGAAGTACTAGAGTTTGCTCTATCACATAACTTTTTCCAATTTGCTTCGTGTTTCTATCATCAAATAAAGGGCACATCAATGGGCGCTGCTTGGGCGCCGGCCTACGCTTGCCTGCATCTAGGTTTGTGGGAAGAAGACGTTTTTCAGATGCCACTATACCTCAGCCATGCACAGACATGGCTGAGGTATATTGATGACGTCCTGTTGATCTGGACAGGTGAATTAACTGATTTGCATGATTTCATCAATCAGTTAAATAATAACAATAAAAACATAAAATTGACTTACACCTACGATAAACTGCAAATCTCTTTTCTGGACCTCAAAATTGGAGTTAAGGATGATAGACTCTATACAAGCACTTATAGGAAGGAAACGGCAGCCAACACATTGCTGCAAGCCGACAGCCATCACCCACAATGGCAAAAAAACGGGATCCCGGTGGGTGAATTTATAAGACTAAAAAGAAACTGCTCCGATCCAGCTACCTACCAAAAAGAAAGCACGGAACTATATGGCAGGTTCAGGGAGAGAGGCTACTCCCACAAGCAAATCAGAACAGCTAAAAGAAAAGCAGGTAAACGGACCCGTGAAAGCCTACTCAAAACACATCCCAAAAAGAAAGATCTTTTGAAAAACAACCCAGGCCCAGTAAGACTAATAACCACCTTTGGACCCCAGTGGCATAGAGTACAAACTATACTCGAAAACCACTGGAATATCCTAACTAGTAACCGAAACATAGCGAAAATTGTAGGAACACATCCTAAAATGACAGCCCGCAGAGCAAAAAACCTAGGTGATCCCCTAACCCAATCAGAATATGTACGTAGGGGTAACACAACATGGCTATCTGAATATCCACGTAGCCTTGGGATGTTCCCCTGCTCGAGATGTCAGATATGTCCCTTCGTGGACCGGACTAGAACATTTTTCGACACAACGGGAAAAAAAGAATTCGAAATCAGGGATCTCATAAACTGTTCAACTGAACGAGTGATTTATATGTTGACCTGCCCATGTCCGAAAATATATATCGGAAAGACAAAGAGACAACTTAAAATCAGGATTGGGGAACACTTGAGAGATATAAAAAAGGAAAAGGAGAGAGATCCAGAAAAAAAACAGGAGAGCCCAGTTGCGAAACATTTTGCAGCATTCCATGGGGGTAAAACAGACGGCCTAAAAGTCAAAGGCATCTACTCCCTGAAGCTGCCCATGAGAAGGGGGGACTTTGACTGCATCTTACTCCAGAAGGAAAAATGGTGGATATACACCCTAAAATCTCTTGCTCCCATTGGTATGAACACTGAGCTTAGTATGCAGCCCTTTCTGGAGTAAAGATGAGAAGTCAACGTCTCCCCTAAAGACACACACATTTTTTCATTCTTTTCATATGTCTCTCTAAAGTATTATAATTTCCTTTGTGTCACTATTTGGGCATATTTGATTACTACTCTCGATTTTTGCTGTATCATGCATCTCCATATGCAAATATCTGGTAGATATAGTAAACAACATACCTCTATACTCTTATTTCCTTTCTATTTCATCTCTTCTGCATAATATAAAATATAGATAATATCTCAGATATGAATCTCCAATACATTCAAAATACATGTATCTTAGCGGAGTCTTACTCAATAGTTTCTAGACACCATCTTGACTATATATCTAAAAGCTAAAATACATGTATTCCAATGGAGTCTCACTCAACAGACATTATTGTCCTGGCAGCCATACAATAGCCAGCTGCGATAAATAAAAATAAAAACATAGATCGCATATATAAATCCCCTTTCCCTGTTTGGAAAAAGTGAAACAAATGTTTATTTTCCACCTGCAGTCCCCCTATTCCACCACAGGGGCACTTGGTATGTGCATTTGACTGTTACATGTGGGCAGCATTTATGTTTGTTATCGTCTTGATATGTGATGTTTGTTTTGTGTCAGAACAGTTTCCAGGGATCTCCAAACTACGGCCCTCCAGATGCTGTGGAACTACACTTCCCATGAGGCCTTGTAAAACTCTGACATTCGTAGATATGACTAGGCATGATGGGAAATGTAGTTCCTGAACACCTGGAGGGCCATAGTTTGGAGACTCCTGAGTTAGAGCAATGGTTGGTAGGCAGCAATATGTAACACATAGGACTAAGCAAGGCTGAAGCTCTGCCCCTTTTTTTTGTACATTATAATGGGGCTGACGTACGGTCATCAAATATAAAGGAGCGCCGCACGCCAAACCCCATACGTCCAGACGAAGCTATGCAAATTGCCATTGCGAAACGCGTTGACGTCACACGCTGACGGACACGACGGCAACGGACCCAGCATGTTAGGAGGTTGATCTGTACCGATCTGTACTTACGGGGACTACCCGAAGGCTGTATCATTTGGAGGAATCTTTGTGCTTATCTCCTACAAGAAGCGTGCACCTATTCCTAATTAGGAACTTTCTTACATATGCCACGAGCTTGGAGGGCACGATAAAAACCTAAATCAAGGGATCGCTCAAACTGACACAGAGACAGATGGGCTAGATGCATATACAGACTGGAAAACCTGCAGCATATCCAGCTATAAAATAGCTAGCTACTCATACGTGAGACCCACGGCACCTCTAAATCAGCAAGCGGGTAAGATCTTTCCATTTCTCCGTGTCTTACACATATGTGAAAATTACTGGGCTCACACTAACCATCGGTGCAGCTGTCACTTGCACTTCTAGACCCACAACTCTTGAGACAATATTGCACATCCCTTGATCTCTTATAGGAGCATGATACATGGGTATCCAAGAGTAACCAGCAGGTCTATTCCCATTGGACATTGACAACAACCGTATTGCTGGAGTCTTAGGAAAGGACTTGGTCCATATATAGGACTACCTGCGACTCAAACCACCTCCAACACAATCCTGGACTCTGTTCATCTGAACTAGATATATCTTGTATTTAATCCAGATTTGATAGGGAGATACTACATATCCCTGTCATTACTAGTTATAGAAATACATGACCAACAGTCCTTGATTGTCAGAGTTTACAGCCCCAACCCACCCCTCCTCCAAGCGTGCCCTCCAGCTGTTGTTACCAGGGATTGACATATCTTGCCAATTGTGGTAACTATATCCCTGGTCATATCAGCAGGACTGCCTCTAACGTGTCCGGACAGACGTTTATGTTGATTTTGTCTTTGTATGTCCTTGTCTCTGTCTTGCATGTTTTCTGTCAGCACCAGTTAGTGAAGCCTTATCTTCACTGGTGCATTTGTGGCCGACTACATACTGATGCATTATTAGTTTATTTATCTAGCATTTTTTCAAATACTAGAATTTGTATATACTTAATTTTTTACTATTTATAATAAAATCCTGTTTTGTATTCAACTATTGTCCGTCACCACCTTTATAGCCTCTTGGCCCCTATAGGCACTTTGGCCCAGATTCAGGTACATCTGCGCATTATTGGACCGGCGTAGCGCACCGCCTTTACGTTAGACTTGCGCAATTTTGCCGCGTAATCACCGTATTCTCGTAGCTTTTGCGCAGGAAATTGCGCATACGTAACGTTTTTTCAGAGGCGTAAGGAGTAATACAAATTGGGAAGGACGTGGGCGTGTTACATTGAAATGAGCCGTGACCCCATGCAAATGAAGGGCCGGCCGGCTCGCGCATGCGCGCTTGAAGGAGACCATGTCAGCTCCGCTGTGCGCATGCTCACAACTTGGGAGCGGCGCAATCAGTGAAATTGGAAATGGACTAGGGCAACATTGTGAGCTACGCAAACAGCATAAATAGACACACACAAACGCACTTCCTTTGCAAAAGTACATCCCTTTGTCCCTTCCCATTTAACCAAGTGCTTTTGTTCGTGTTGTTCGTTGCGGTGTGTTTTGTAGTTGTCAGATTAGTGTTCTGTGTGATCAAGTGTTTGTTAGTAGATTTTTGAAAGTGGTTTTTGATAAGTGTTTGAGAGACTGTTTGTTTGATTGATAGATTTGTGTTTGTTTCTTTTCCTGCTGTATTTTTGTTTTGTTTTTTGGTGACTGTTTCTTGCTGAGTCGTTTTCTCTCTGTGTGTTTTTTTGATTGGTTGTGCTTGTTTGTGTGCGTGAATTTTGTTGACTGGGACTGATTTTTTTTGGAAGGATGAGTGAGAGAAAACGAAAGCTGAATTTTACACTTGTGGAAAAACAGATTCTTGCCCGGGCCATTAGCGAGTATGGGCGTTTCCTCCACGGCCCAGAGAGTGCCAACACCACCCCGGCCAGGAGGAGGGAGATTTTGGATAGGATCACTGACCAGGTCAATTCAGCGGGGCAGGGGGAGACACGGACCAGGTCTGGGATTGACAAAAAAATCAATGACCTCCGGCGTCTGGTCAAACAGAAGATGGCCAGAATGCATGCCCATGCCAGGGGCACAGGAGGGGGCCCACCATGCCGTATTAGCCTGACAGCGGAGGAGCGTGCGGTGGCCCTGACCTTTCATCGGCATGAAGTTGAGGGCCTGCCCGGCTTTGACTCAAGTCCGGAGCCCGTGGTGCCAGGTACGTTTTTTTTTTTTTTAATATCAGGTGTGTAGCATGTGTGGGGGAGGGGGTGAAAGGGAATATCCTCCAACCTGTGAATGTTTTGTGTCATCCACAGATGTGCAGGAGGGTGCAGGGCCATCTGGCCTGACCGCACCAACCCCAGGACAGCAGCCTAATGAGGCCCCCCCAACAAGGCCGGAGTCCGCGGAGGAGGTTCAAGAGGAGCAGGAGAATCATGAGGAGGAGGAGAATCATGAGGAGGAGGAGAATCATGAGGAGGAGGAGTCCATGTCAGGCACTGGACGTTTGGGTTTTGAGGACTCTTCCCCTCTGCCTGGCAGCAGGCAGGCCTCCCTAAGGGGGAGCCCCCCTCCCCCAACATGGCTCCCCTCACAAGGGCCTCCCCTTCTCCCCGGCCACAAGCATCAGCTGGAGGCAGGATGTCATCCCAGACCACCAGGGGGTTGGCCGATCTCCTGCCCGCCACCCTGAGAAGGGACCAGTTCCTCCAGACCCGCCATCTGGGACAGGTCAGCCAGACATTGGTGCGGATGGAGGAGAGCCTGTCCTCCATCAAGGATACGCTGGGGAACCTGGACTCCCACTCCCGGGCTTTCACAACCTGCCTAAACGAACTGCAGACGACATCAGCAGGCGTTGGGCAGGATGTGAGGGCCCTTACCCAGGCTATCCAGGCCAACACGGCAACACTTGGTGCTGCCCTGGACAGAATAGCCGTGGCCTTAGAGGGCAGGCCGCCAGGTGGGCAGAGATCAGGGGCTGATCCTCCTTCCCCGGTTTTACCCCTCCCCCATGAGTCTCCCCTGAGAAGCCGGGGCCGTGGCCGGGGGCGCCCCAGGCGTGGCTCACGCAGAGGGCACTAATTTGTTTTTCCCCATTTTTTTTTTTTTTAAATAGATTTTTTTTTTTTTTTTAAATAGATTTTTTATTTTTATTTTTGTAATTTTTTTTTTTGCTGGAAATTTTTTGCTTTGGCAGGTCATTTTTTTTGGGTTTTTTTTTTTGTGTTGTGAATGCTGTGTGAATGTGGGGGTGACATTCCTGCCGGAAAAGGGGTGTCACCCTCATTTGTGGTGGAGAAGTGATCCCCAGGTCCGTGTGAATGGTGTATGAATGTACAGTGACATAATTGGAGCCTTGGCGTGGCGTTGCTGCTCACAAGTCCAGCATGGTGGACTGGTGCCAATCCAATTTGATGAGGATGTGATGTGTATGTGCTAGGGACCACAGTGGTGTGCATGCATGCATTCTCATTGTGCCATGATTAATGTGTGTGTTTAACGTGCAAAGATGCATAATGTGAGCTGGCATGAGATGGGGTCATGAGATGGGGTCCCAGTGCATATGCAGAGTCACCTTGAAGGGAAAAGACAGGAGGATGTTAGTCATGCATGTGCCACTTGTGAGGTGTGCATCACGGGAGGGGATAGTCATGCCTGACTCCCATGTCACTCACCAACCAGCCAGCTGTCCCCATACATGTTCTGTTCGAAATCTGTGGGGATGGGGCTCTGATTGGATATGTAGCTGTCATGGGTGTCATGGGTGGTGCCATGTGTTGGGCTGCTGAGGTTGTGGTCAATTCCAGGATGACATGAGGGGTGAATCTGAAGATGCGAGACACCTCAGAACCACTCATGCCAAAGATGTCTATGCGTGTGTGATATATCAAGTGAAGAGTGAGGGGCTTGTATCAGATAATAATATTGTATTAGATTAGATTAAATTGTAAATTTTATATAAGC
Organism: Rana kukunoris; assembly: GCA_029574335.1. Taxonomy (NCBI): domain Eukaryota; kingdom Metazoa; phylum Chordata; class Amphibia; order Anura; family Ranidae; genus Rana; species Rana kukunoris. The sequence goes on along the minus strand of CM056049.1, from coordinate 723,883,708 downwards.
AAATAAAAAATAAAAATAAAACATCTCCCGTGCCCTCCTTAGTGCCCTCCTCAGTGCCCTCCTCAGTGCCCTCATCCTTCTTTGTTCATCTAAAGTCAGTAGTATAGCTATGCGCGACGATGCCCCTGTCATGTTGGCATACAGATTGTTGTGCAACACGTGTGACTGCTGAGCTCCTCACTAACAGTGTTGCTTTATCTGACATGTAGACTTTTTTTCTCTTTTTAGACCAGCTTTTATAAGCTCTAATTTTAGACAGGACATTTAGCTGTTGCGCACACTGCGTCGCCTGCGCTGCCCCAACGTTGTTTTGTGGATCCCCGTAAGTCCCTCATTAGCATATTTGACTAGCAAATCAATGGTGTGTCTAGCGCACTTTTGCGCGGAAGGATGCGCCAGTCTAACGAAATTACGCGGGACAAAATTTTTTTTGCGTATCTCGTTCTGGGGATGCCGCGCAACGAAACGCACGCGCACATTTAGACTTACGCACGCGCATCTCCTGTTGCGCAGGCATAATCGCTCTGTGAATCTGGGCCTTTATCTTGGTGTTCCTGTTAGGACCAAAAACTTATTTTTTAGTGTATGCTCTAGCTATGGTGGTGTCCTCCTGACTGGAGGAGTGACTATTTGAATTCGATTTTATTGAGCGTGTTAAAGCTGGTGTTCACTTGTGCTACAATTATATGTATTGGACTTCTTGGCTGTATATTTTTCCCAAAATGTTACATACTTCTGTTCAAGCCTGACCTGAACACAAAAACAGGTTTGCTTGAAAATAAAGGATAATCATTTTTTATTTATAATGTCCCTAGTAAATACAGTAAAAACATAGGCCCAGATTCACAGAGCAATTACGCCTGTCTAACTGGTGTTAGACAGGAGTAATTTCAAATTTTGCGCGCCGTATCACTAGTTTGAATCCTCAAACCATGATACGGCTGCTTCGGGCTTCGATCCGAGAGGCTTACGTCCTCGTAAGCCTTCGGATCTACACTGCGATATTTTTGCGGCCGCTGGGAGGAGTTCGCGTCGTTTTGATGCGTCGGGATATGCAAATGAGTTTTTACGGCGATCCACGAAGGTACGAGTGTCCCTCGCAATCGCCTACGTCATTTTTTGGCTACGTAATGTTAGAGGAGCTTTTTGCTGGTCTAACAGTGCGTAACCCATGTAAAGTAAGGCCGTCGTTCCCGCGTCGATTTGAAAATATATATTTTTTTTAACGTAACTCGTTCGGGAATAGGAATGTACGTAAACGACGCTACTACGACGTGACGACGTGTTTTCGCGCAATGCACGGCGGGAAATTTGCGAACGGAGCATGCGCAGTTCGATCGCCGCGGGAACGCGCCTATTTTAAATGCTTCACGCCCCCTACTCGCGCAGATGGATTGCGACGGGAGAAATACACTACGCCGCCGTCGTTTACTGGACAAAATCTACCTGGATTCCACGTAGAGCCAGGTAAAAAACGGCGGCGTAGTGTATTTCTGATACTCTACGAGAATCTAATTCTCTCTGAATCTGCCCCATAATCTCTAATAAACAGAGCTAACATAATAGTTATATCTATATCATTGTATATTGTAGTATTTTGTATTATTATTATTATTATACAGAATTTATATAGTTAGGGTAGACAGTACAACTACAATTGACTTTAATACAGTAGGAATCAGAGAGACCTGCTCATTAGAGCTTACAATCTAAGGCCTCGTACAAACGATCGAATTTGTCCGCTGAAAACGGTCCGATGGACCGTTTCAGCAGACATCTCCGATCGTGTGTATGGGCTAGCAGACAGATTTGTCCACCCGACAGATTTCAAAGCATGCGTTGAAATCTATCGGGTGGGAATCTGTCCGCCCGACAGGATAATGAAAAGGTTTCCCCGTAAGTGGGACTTTTAGGCAGCATTGTCAAAGCAGTGAGATACTGGTATTGGTATAAAAAATATTGTTTATTAGCTCAGAAAGAGACTAAGTAGTACTGAATCTGGATGACAATATATAAGTAAAAACAATATAATGGCAAATTATATAAATATAGCATTCCATGGTACATACGATAAAATCATTGCATATCATAATTCATTACATGTTCATTAAATGTTACATATCAATGTACAATGTTGATCCCCGACGCGTTTCGACCTGTGGGGTCTCCTCAGGGGGATGATTGTCTCTTCAAAATATATCACAGAGGTATGAATAAGTAAAAGAGTAAAAAAGCATATCGGTGTATGTCCAAAAGATTATGACAAGGAGTATAGTTACCGCTACCCATGGAATGGAAAACTTGGAAAGCCACTAAATGCTCCGAAGGAACTCGGGAAATCCCCCACACACCCGAGAGTGGGAGGTCCAACCAGGAAGGGTCTACAGGGGGCCTCGGACATGACGCCCCATCGGTGGGGGAGGAGCCATCGCCTGAAAGGAAACACCCAGTGAAGGCCACATTTGTATAATTGGGTAGAAAATATAGGCAAACCAAACAAAAGGATTGCTAATTATGTGTGCATATCTGGAGGGTAAAGGGCAAAGGCAAACCGATGTATTGCCAATATATATGAGATGTTGTACAGGGCATTCCTAAGAGAAAGTACAGGGGTGGGATAATATGAGTGTAATCGAAAATTGGTTGAATGGGGATGAGTCTGTGAAATAAAGCTTACAAAAGTGCATAGATGTGATAGGTGAGGTGTGTGATGGTAGTGATAGTGCGATAAGAAAGTAAATAGCAGACTGCAAGTAAAGAGAGCAGATGATGGTTCAAATTGTGAAAACAAATGTAAAAGTGAAAATGAATCAAAGGAGTGAATGTGTAGGAGCAATTAAGTGTTCCCAATTGAAGGTGAATAAGAATTGTATGATATACATAAAATATATACATGTGCAAACAATAGTGAAGTAAATAATATTGGTAATATGTTGGTAGTTATATACTAAAAGGGCGGATAGTTACCTGATGTGCTGGTATGTTTGAAATAGGTATAAGTAGTGGGTCGTTGAGAGCGTGACAGCAAAGATTTGCAGGACAGGCATGAGCGGAATGCCGAGACGGTATGGATGCAGTGACATCCAACCAGGTCTGTAGGGGATTAGTGTGTATTCCCCCAAGGCCAACCATATATAGTGCCCTGGGTGGCAATCAGGGTGAAACGAAACAGGCTTGCGGCTCCTCCCATCCATCAGGAGGGGCGGCGTTGCGGTCCCCAGATGGAGACCGCGTGAGGCCCCCCCGGTGTCCCGGAAGGCTAGGAAGCCCCGACAATGGTCGTCCTCTCTGCCGCAAATTGCGTGACGTCATGACGTGTACGCGTGACGGGGTGGACGTCTGCGCGCACCAGCTCGACGTCCAGGGAGGATCAAGGGACGCCGCCGGCAGTGGGGCTCGCATCGGCGCATGAGGGAGGATCCCCCAATGCAAAGCTGAGGCGAGAAAGGAGGGGACCAAGTCAACCCTTCACCCCACTGCCGGGAGACCCTGGGGGGAGGGACCCCATCCATCTAGGGCGAGGCGGGGACAGCCCGGAACAAAGGAACAGAAAGTGGTCTAGTCCATAGGTACAAAGTGTACTGGAATGACAAAAATCTAAATTATTATGTTTATTAAATAATATAGTATAATAGTAACGCACGGATGGCTAATGGTACAGTTTGACAAATGTATTTGCACGGAAATTGAGCTTAAATTCCATGGCTGAAACCCCTAGCATACTATGAAAAAAAAAATGAAGAAGTTTTTTGTTTGGATATTTTAAACCTGATGCAATACAGGAATCTGTATACCTGATGCGTGTAGAAAAGGGGGGGGGGGGAGAATGAATAATCCAGACTAATCCGCTTATATATAGTAAATTGGTTGGGTTGGAACAAATGTTCAAAGAAGCATTTGGACATTCTGCAATATTCAAATATGTGACATTGCAGTACATAAAAGTATAAATCCTGAAATTATAACAGGAGTATAAAAAACGGAAAAACGGGTGGATAAATAAATAAATTCAATCCCCACACTAACAAGGGTTCAGAAAAAAAAAAAAAAATATCATCTAAGATATATAAAGATGGCCCATGGCCCCCACTCTGGGGTGGGTCGGCGTAGTGTCACAAGTAATGCTGGAGTTAAGGAAGCCGATGGGAAAGCAAAAAAACCCGTGTCTAATCTCTATGTGTCAATGGGGAGCGGGTGTTTAACCACCCAAAGTGATAGAAAGAGAAAAGGGTGACACATGTTACAGAGAAGGTAGAGCTGCTCGCCCCGGAAATAATGGATAATGAAAAGGTTTCCCCGTAAGTGGGACTTTTAGGCAGCATTGTCAAAGCAGTGAGATACTGGTATTGGTATAAAAAATATTGTTTATTAGCTCAGAAAGAGACTAAGTAGTACTGAATCTGGATGACAATATATACGTAAAAACAATATAATGGCAAATTATATAAATATAGCATTCCATGGTACATACGATAAAATCATTGCATATCATAATTCATTACATGTTCATTAAATGTTACATATCAATGTACAATGTTGATCCCCGACGCGTTTCGACCTGTGGGGTCTCCTCAGGGGGATGATTGTCTCTACAAAATATATCACAGAGGTATGAATAAGTAAAAGAGTAAAAAAGCATATCGGTGTATGTCCAAAAGATTATGACAAGGAGTATAGTTACCGCTACCCATGGAATGGAAAACTTGGAAAGCCACTAAATGCTCCGAAGGAACTCGGGAAATCCCCCACACACCCGAGAGTGGGAGGTCCAACCAGGAAGGGTCTACAGGGGGCCTCGGACATGACGCCCCATCGGTGGGGGAGGAGCCATCGCCTGAAAGGAAACACCCAGTGAAGGCCACATTTGTATAATTGGGTAGAAAATATAGGCAAACCAAACAAAAGGATTGCTAATTATGTGTGCATATCTGGAGGGTAAAGGGCAAAGGCAAACCGATGTATTGCCAATATATATGAGATGTTGTACAGGGCATTCCTAAGAGAAAGTACAGGGGTGGGATAATATGAGTGTAATCGAAAATTGGTTGAATGGGGATGAGTCTGTGAAATAAAGCTTACAAAAGTGCATAGATGTGATAGGTGAGGTGTGTGATGGTAGTGATAGTGCGATAAGAAAGTACACTTACCAGCAGGCATGTCGTCCCGCACCGCCGCCGAATGGATTCGGCGCATGCGCGGAAGTGTTTTACTTCCTGGTGCGGTGACGTGGCGGCGTCAACGTCACCGCCACGTCACCGACACGTCAGCGCGCTCTCTGCTGGCGGGGATTTTGGTTTGCTCGTGTGTACACGCGAGCAAACCAAAATCCCAGCAGACAGATTTGTTCAAATCTGTCGGACGGACAGATTTGAACAAATCTGTCCGCTCGTGTGTGTGGGGCCTAAGAGGGAGGGTCAAGAGATACAAGAGGTAATAACTGTGGGGGATGTGCTGATTAACCACTTAAGCCCCTGATCATTTGGCTGGCCAAAGACCAGAGCACTTTTTGCGAATTCGGCACTGCGTTGCTTTAACTGACAATTGCGCGGTCGTGCAAATTGACGTCCTTTTTCCCCCACAAATAGAACTTTCTTTTGGTGTTATTTGATCACCTCTGTGGTTTTTATTTTTTGCACTATAAACTAAAATAGAGCGACAATTTATGCTACAATAAATATCCCTAAAAGATAAAAAAAAAAATCTCAGTTTAGGCCGATATGTATTCTTCTACATAATATCGCAATAAGTGTTTATTGATTGGTTTGCTCAAAAGTTATAGGGCCAGATTCAGGTACATCTGCGCATTATTGGACCGGCGTAGCGCACCGCCTTTACATTAGACTTGCGCAATGTAGCTGCGTAATCACCCTATTCTCGTAGCTTTTACACAGAAAATTGCGCATGCGTAACGTTATTTCAGAGGCGTAAGGCGGAGTAATACAAATTGGGAAGGACGTGGGCGTGTTACATTGAAAGGAGCCGTGACCCCATGCAAATGAAGGGCCGGCCGGCTCGCGCATGCGCGCTTGAAGGAGACCATGGTCAGCACCTCTGTGGGCATGCTCACAACTCAGGAACGGCGCAATCAGTGAAATTGGAAGTAGACCCGGGCAACTTTGCTGAACTACGCAGACAGCATAAATAGACAGAGACAAACGCACTTCCATTGCAAAAGTACATCCCTTTGTATCCCTCCCTATACAGCAAGGTGCTTTTGTTCTGTTGTTTGTTAGCATTTATGTGTTTGTTTGTGACGTGTCGTTGAGATATTTGGGGACTGTTTTGCAGAGTGATTTTTGTCTTTTATGTGTTTTCTTTGTTGTTTTTTTTTTTTTAATTATATTTTTGCTGGGCTTTTTTTTTTTTCGGTTCTGTTTGTGTATGATTTGGGAATGTGGGGGTGACATTCCTGCCGGAAAAGGGGTGTCACCCTCAATTTTGGTGGAGAAGGGTTCCCCAGGACCAGGGAGAAGTGATCCCCAGGTCCGTGTGAATGGTGTATGAATGTACAGTGACATAATTGGAGCCTTGACGTGGCGTTACTGCTCACCAGTCTTGCATGGTGGACTGGTGCCAATCCAATTTGATGAGGATGTGGGGTGTGTGTGCTAGGGACCACAGTGGTGTGCATGCATGCATTCTCATTGTGCCATGATTAATGTGTGTGTTTAACGTGCAAAGATGCATAATGTGAGCTGGCATGAGATGGGGTCATGAGATGGGGTCCCAATGCATATGCAGAGTCACCTTGAAGGGAAAAGACAGGAGGATGTTAGTAGTGCATGTGCCCCTTGTGGTGTGTGCATCATGGGGGGGGGGGGACAGTCATGCCTGCCACCCATGTCACTCACCAACCAGCCAGCTGTCCCCATACATGTTCTGTTGGAAATCTGTGGGGATGGGGCTCTGATTGTATATGTAGCTGTCATGGGTGTCATGGGTGGTGTCATGTGTTGGGCTGGTGATGTTCTCCTGCAGGGTTGTGGTTAATTCCAGGATGGCATGAGGGGTGAATCTGAAGATGCGAGACACCTCAGAATCACTCATGCCATAGATGTCTATGCGTGTGTGATATATCCTCTCCCATGAAGAGTGAAGAGTGAGGGGCTTGTATCTGATAAGAATATTGTATTAGATTAGATTAAATTGTAAAGTTTATATAAGCAAATAAAAAGTTAAAAAAAAAATACAGTGCCCTCCTCAGTGCCCTCCTCAGTGCCCTCCTGAGTGCCCTCCTCCTTCTTTGCTCCTCTAAAGTCAGTAGTATAGCTATGAGCATGGATGCCACTGGCATGTTGGCATACAGATTGTTGGGCAACACGTGTGACTGCTGAGCTCCTCACTAACAGTGTTGCTTTATCTGACATGTAGACGATTTTTCTCTTTTTAGACCAGCTTTTATATGGTCTAATTTTAGACAGGACATTTTGCTGTTGCGCACACTGCGTAGCCTGCGCTGCCCCAACGTTCTTTTGTGGATCCCCGTAAGTCCCTCATTAGCATATTTGACTAGCAAATCAATGGTGTGTCTAGCGCAGTTTTGCGCGGACGGATGCGCCTGTCTAACGAAATTACGCTGGACAAAAAAAAGTAGATTTCTTGCGTATCTCGTTTTGGGAATGCCGTGCATCGAAACGCACGCGCACATTTAGACTTACGCAAGCGCATCTCCTGTTACGCAGGCGTAATCGCTCTGTGAATCTGGGCCTCAGTGTCTACAAAACAGGGGATAGTTTTATGGCATTTGTATTCATATATTTTTTTTTTACTAGTAATGGTGGGAATCAGCAATTTTTATTGTGACTGCGACATTATGGCGGACACATCGGACACGTTTGACACCATTTTAGGACCATTGTGTCTGATACAGCGATCAGTGCTATAAAAATGCACTGATTACTGTAAAAATAACACTGGCAGTAAAGGGGTTAATCAGTAGGGGCGCTGAAGGGGTTAAGTGTGTCCTAGGGATGTGTTCTAACTGTGGGGGGGGGCATGGCTACGTGTGACACGACACTGATCACCGCTCCCAATTACCGGGAGCTGTAATCAGTGTCCTGTCACTAGGGAGAATGGGGAAATGCTTGTTTACATCAGCATTTCCCCATTCTTCCTCTCCAAGAGACAATTGCGGATATCCCCGTCAAGTCCGGGGGACCCGCGGTCGGACTCACGGAGCTTGCGGTGGGCCCACAATGCCGCATCTTAAAGGCGGTGTACCTGTACGCCCATTTAGCCAGCTGTGCCATTGTGACGTATATTGTTGTGCGCTGGTCGGCAAGTGGTTAAATCATATGTTTACTTAATTTAAAAAAATATTTTCTTTATGGAATAAAAACAAATTTTCTCCTTTTATACATTTCTTTAAAAGCTGCTTCTATAAGGGCTCCTCCACACGGTCGGACCGTTCAGATCCATCTGCTAGTTTTTTAGGTGGACCTGAACGGGCGCTCCGTGCACCTCTATGGAGCCATGGATTTCAGCGGTGACATGCCCGCTGACATCCTACATCCGACCCGCTCAGACGGTCAGTGTTCATCCGATCCCCACGTAGGGGAGAGCGGAGAAAAGACTGATATGCCCCGTGTGAAAGGGGCCTAAGGGAGTATTCAGCTTCTCCATACAATCCAAGAAGGAAGTTCAAATATAACAATCTGGTACCAACGCAAAAAAATAGGTCCTGGGTACTCACTGTCAATTATAGACTTATTTTCAAGACAGCATATAACAAACCTCAAATGTGACAATGAAAGTCCATGTGAATGCAAAAATGAATGTCGATATGTAAAAAACACTGTGGACCAGATTCAGGATGGCGAGCGGTTCTTTGCGGCGGCGTAACTTCTCCTATTTACGTTTCGCCGGCTCAACTTTACGCGCAAGTGCTGTATTCACAAAGCACTTGCGTGTAAAGTTGCATAAATTGACCGGCCTAATTCAAATTTGGTGGGTAGGAGGCGTCATGTATTTAAATTAGGCGCGATCCCGCGCCGAACGTACTGCGCATGCGCCGGCCGGCAATGTATCCCAGTGCGCATGCTCCAAATCACGTCGCATATTGTCAATGAAAATTACGTGAACGTAACTTACGCCCAGCCCCATTCTGAATCGGCTTACGCAAACGACGTAAACATTTTCAAATTTCCCGCGGTCACAACGCCCATACTTAACATAGGATGTGCCTGCTTTTTGGTGCTTTATCTTTACACCGGGAAAACCCTTACGTAAACGGTGTAAAGTCACTGCGTTGGCAGGCCTACGTTTGTGAATTGGCGTATCTCGCTGATGCAATAGAAAGGATCATCATCTCAGCTTAGAGAATTGTCTCTCTTCAATAGAAAAGTGGATGACTAGGAGTTATCTTAAACTCAACAATTCCAAAACAGAACTTCTTCTGTTTCATGCCAGTCGCAAGAGTCAACTGGCAACAACCTGGACACCTTCGCCCATTCTGGGCCAGATCATCACCCCTAGCGCCAAAGTCAAAAGTCTCGGGATCATTTTTGACACCCACATGACAATGGACGCACAAATAGGGTCAGTAGTGAGCGGATCTCACCATCTGCTGCGCCTACTACGCAGGCTTATTCCATTCATTCCCAAAGAAGACGTACCAGTCGTGGTGGGAACAATTGTGAACTCCAGACTGGGCTATGCAAATGCCCTCTACCTCGGACTCCCAAAGTACCAAATCGCTCGTCTGCAAGTCGTACAAAATACGGCCGCCAGACTTGTAACTGGGAAAAAACCCTGGGAATCAATCTGACCGTCGTTGAGATCCCTTCACTGGTTGCCAGTAAAAGACAGAATTGCTTTTAAAGCTCTCTGTCTGACTCATAAGTGCATCCATGGAAAAGCCCCGCAATATCTTTGCGATAAAATAGAAGCCCACAATCCCAATCGCGTTCTGTGATCCAGCGACCAAAATTTGGTCAAAGTACCCAAAGCCAGATTCAAGTCCAAAGGAGAAAGAAGGTTTGCGGTCCAAGGTCCCAGACTTTGGAACGCTTTACCAACCAGCATTCGGTTGGAGGAAAACCACCTTCAGAAGACAGATTAAAGCTCTGCTCTTTTGATGTCAAGAAAGACTGAAACAACAAGCGCCCAGAGGCGATTTGGTTCGCATGTGCCGCGCTATATAAATTTCTCATTCATTCATTCATTCATTCATTTATTCATTTACATATTCTTGGCGTAAATCAGTGGGAACGCCCCTAGCTGCCATTTTAAAATTGCAGTTAAGATCTGACAGCGTAATACAATTACACCTGTCGGATCTTTGCTGCAAACCAGGGTATCTTGTTTTCTGAATACAGAAAACAGATACGCCGGCGCTAAGTCAGAGTTATGCTGGCGTATCACTGGTATGCCGGCATAACTCTACCGGAATCTGGCCCAATATGTGCAAAAATGCAAAAGTCTAACTTTGAGGCCGCGTACACACGATGAGACATGTCCGCTCAAACATGTCCGACGGACCGTTTCCAGCGGACATGTCTCATCGGATTTTGGTCCGATGGCGTGTACACACCATCGGACGAAAATCTCCTCAGGCTGAGGACGCGGTGACGTGGCGGTGACGTTGACGCCGCCACGTCACCACTCCAGGAAGTAAAATACTTCCACGCATGCGTCGAATCCATTCGGGAGATTTCTGTCTGCTGGTTAGTGTACTAACCAGCGGACATATCCGACGGACATGTCTCCGGCAGACAAATTTCAAAGCATGATTTGAAATTTGTCCGCTGGGAAAACATGTCCGCTAGCCCGTACACACGATCGGAGATGTCTGCTGAAACGGTCCGTCGGACCAGTTTCAGCAGATAAATTTGATTGTGTGTATGCGGCCTAAAACAATCCAACTTCAATATTAGTAAATTCCAAAGCTTTGTGATAACTTTAAACTGAATTAAAGTGCTAAGATTGAGGGAATGTTGAAGTGAATTGAAGTGAAGAAAAAACACCACCGATAGGTAAGGGGCTTACCGGAGTGTTTGAACCCAGGAGAACATACGTTCAAATGGGTCAAACAGGGCTTTATGTGGTAAAACCACGATGGAACCTGGGCAATCCTGTGCGTATCTCCAATGGCTGTAACAAGAGTGGACAAACGACAGAGGAATGGAATATGCCACAGAAGAGGGTAACTGGTTAACCGAGGATCTTGCAGGACATGATGGTCCAAAAAATCCTGGGTCACGTTGAAGGGTTTGTATCATAAATAGGAAGAAAAGAACTGCCACATAGCGTAACTCTGTGTTGAATATTGAGCAAGAACACTTACATTTAAATGGATGTACAAGCGCTTTGTGCAAAGTTATAGCAACAGTGGGGTCCCTCCCGATGCGTTTTGTCCCAAGGACATCAAAGGGGCGTAACATTGTTTGAACAAATTGTGCTTACTCATAAAAAGATGACCCTTTGGGTTAATCACGAGTTTGACCCAAACTCAGCCCTTTGGCTGTTCAGCAAATGGATGAACAAAATGGGCAGATTTGGCCAGATTGCCCACATGCCCAAACCCACAACTGTTTAAGTCAGTAATCAATCACTACCACGACTAAATGACAAATCCCAGTAAGCTTGTAAAAATCTGACTGGGATCCCACGTCTCATCATTAACCAAACTTGGACAATAATATTTGGTCAATGACATCATCCAGGTTCCCTTTCACTGCATTTACATTCCAGCAGCACAGAGGAACTGTCATTTGCAATGGGAGTAGCAGTGGGGGAAGATCAATTAATTGTGATTGATGTCGATCTGCATCTCTGGACAACATTATTGTCATTGTGGGACATCATTTTTTTAATGAAAGCATTTTTTGACAGAAAACTTCTCAAAAACACAATCCAAAAGTAATTTTTTCTGCTTCTAAATACTGAGCTTAACCCCTTCCATACAGGGCATTTTCACCCCCTTCCTGCCCAGACCAATTTTTAGTTTTCAGCGCTGTTGCACTTTGAATGACAATTGCGCGGTCAGGCAACACTGTACCCAAATTAAATCGTTATGTTTTTTTCCCCACACAAATAGAGATTTCTTTTAGTGGTATTTGATCATCTCTGCGGTTTTTATTTTTTGCGCTATAAACAAAAGAAGAGCGACAATTTAAAAAAAAACACAATATTTTTTCCTTTTTATTTAATACATATCACAATATTTTTTTTTTTAAAATGTTTTTTCCCCTCAGTTTAGACCGATACGTATTCTACGTATTTTTGGTAAAAAAAAACGCAATAATCGTATATTGATTGGTTTGCGCAAAAGTTATAGCGTCTACAAAATAGGTGATAGATTTATGGCATTTTTATTTTATTTTTTTTACTAGTAATGGCGGCGATCTGCGGTTTTTTTTTGTGACCGTGACGTTGCGGCGGACATATCGGACACTTTTGACACGTTTTTGGGACCATTCACATTTACACAGTGATTAGTGCTATAAAACTGCACTGATTACTGTGTAAATGTGACTGGCAGGGAAGGGGTTAACACTAGGGGGCGCTGAAGGGGTTAAAATGTGTCCTAAAGTATGTTCTAACTGTAGGGGGAGGGGGACTCACAGGGGGAGAAGATCGATGTGTGTTCCTCTGTACTGGGAACACACATCGATCTCCTCACCGCTGACAGGAGGTGGATCTGTGTGTTTACACACACTGATCCACACTCCTGACGTGATTGCCGGAAATCGCGTGTGCCCGACGGCAATCGCAGCCGTCGGGCACGCGCGCGGGATCGCGATTGGTGCCGCGGGTGTGCGCGCGCGCGCCCTAGAACGCCGTGAAGACAGGACGTTGTGCAACGTCCAGTCTCATCGGCGAGGGGATGACCATAACGTCATTCCCCTATGGCCAGGTAAGGAAGGGGTTAAATATGTCTCCAAATGTCCTAATGTGCATGGACACATAAGATAACATTGAGCTGCTTCTACAGGCAAAACTCCAGTAAAAGCAGCATTTTCCCTATTACAACGTTATAAACAAAAAAAAAGAAAAGGAAAAAAAAAGAAACCCCAAGTCTCCAGCACAAACAGTAGTTCCCCCTGAAATGAGACTTTAGAAGCCAGACACTGGGATATATGTAGAAACAAAGTTTATTCTAATAGAAAATGTCGACTGACATACGTACAAAAGTTTAAAAACATGAACCAAGATAATTGTTGTTCATGTGTGTAACAATACAAGCATCAACAAAACATGTAACAAAAGAACAAAACAATGACACTGAAACTCTCCTATGAGTGATGATCCCTGCTCCCCAATGCCTTTCCGGTATACAACCTTCTTCAGGGGTAATTTCATAGATATGCAGTAATGTCTGACAGCTTACTACCTTCCTCTCAATTAGGGATGAGCTTCAAGTTCGAGTAGAACTCATGTTTGACTCGAACATTGCCTGTTCGCTGAACAGCGAACTATTTGGGGTGTTCGTGGCAAGTTCGTGTGAACTTTAGAACCCTGTTAAAGTCTATGGGACTCGAACGTTTGAAATCTAAAGGCTAATATGCAAGTTATTGTCCTAAAAAGTGTTTGGGGACCTGGATCCTGCCCCAGGGGACATGTATCAATGCAAAAAGAAGTTTTAAAAACTGCAGTTTTTTTTGGCAGCAGTGATTTTAATAATTCCTTTAAGTGAAACAATAAAAGTGAAATATTCCTTTAAATTTTGTACCTAGGGGGGGGGGGGGATGTATAGTATGCCTGTAAAGTAGCGCTTGTTTCCCATGCTTAGAACTGTTCCCGCACAAAGTGTCATTTCTGAACGAAAAAAAGTAATTTAAAATCACTTGCGGCTATAATGAATTGTCGGCTTCTGGCAATACTGAGAAAAGTCATTCATAAAAAATAAAAAAAAGTGTGTGGGGGTCCACGGCATTTTTTTTTAAATTTGGGGTGGAGTTCCCCTTAAAATCCATACCAGACCTGAAGGTGGGTGATTTTTAAATGACTTTTTTCCTTCAGAAATGACACTTTGTGCAGGGACAGTTCTAAGCACAGGAAACAAGCGCTACTTTACAGGCATACTATACACCCCCCATAGGTATGAAATGTAAAGAAATATTTCAATTTTATTGTTTCACTTTAAGCATTATTAAAATCACTGCTCCTGAAAAAACTTTAGTTTTTTAAAACTTTTTTTGCATTGATACATGTCCCCTGGGGCAGGACCCGGGTCCCCAAACACTTTTTAGGACAATAACTTGCATATTAGCCTTTAAAATTAGTACTTTAGATTTCCAACATTCGAGTCCCATAGACTTTAACAGGGTTCTAAAGTTCACACAAACTTTTGGTCTGTTCGCAGGTTCTGGTGCGAACCGAACCCAGGGGTGTTCGGCTCATCCCTACTCTCAATGTGTTCACCTTAGAGGCCAGACAATCTCACCTGGCTGATTTTATCATCTCTTCTCCCTGTATGGCTCCACCCCAGGCCATATCATGAACTCTATATTAACCAGTGCACGACACGTTGTTTTGTTAAGCATTGTGTGTTTGGGTTCCTGCTTGCTTTATCTCTGTGTGCCGATCTTGGCTTGTCCCTGACTAGTCCTGTTTTCTTGTGACCCTGACCTTTGGCCTGTCCTTTGTTTATCCTTTTCTGCTTGTTGCCCTGACCTTGGCTTACAACTCACTATCTCTTGTATCCTGAGTGGCTGCTTCCCCTCTCTCCTCTATGCCCTACGGAGCGTGAGCTGGAGGAATCTGGGGGCCGCGACCTGGATTCAGTTGCAGCTAAGGCCATCCTCACCACTAGAGGCTCTGGTGAATACCTCCTGGATATTAGAGTCCACACCTTGGGGAATTATGAGCTCAAGCTTCCTATGGGATCCCTGTTTGTGCTCCAGTGGACCTGCCGTCCATATCCACTCTGTGGTCCATCCGCAGCAGTCTGCCATAGGGTTCACTACCTTGTGGTGCACACACTGTGCATAGCTTTAAGGTTGCAGTATAGCTTTGCGCAGTGCATGCGTTACATACCAATGCAAATGGTTCCATATACGAAAACTTAGGTCTCGTACACACGAGTAGTGATGAGTGATATTCGTTGTCATGGACCATGAAATACTGAAATCCTAATTCATGTATTACAGAAGATGTAATTCTGAACCCCAGCCAGGTCAACAGACTCATAAGAAATACTCATTGTCCATTGTGTGATAACCCTATCTAAAGCCTTTCTATTATCAGGTGTAAATGACTTCTGCCCTGTCTCAATTCTCCAGACGGCTCCATTGTTCTGTGGCTGGCTATTGTGTACATTGATTGACCCCCTGGGGCTTTTGTCTGAAAACACATCACAGGCTTCTGGCCACACATATTCAGGCTATTCAAACTTTGGGACCAATCTCTGCGGAGACAATTTCAAGTCCTCATTTGCATGGTTTAAGAGGACCAGAGTGAAAACTTAATACTTTACAATGGACCAATAGGAAAGCGGTTGTTGGGGGCGGGATGTTCCAAATCCTGTATAAAGTGTGCTGTGTACTTTCATTAAAGTGTGTCCTGTTACATCCAGTATTAAGCCATGGCTAATGTGTGGATTATTCAGCGATTCCAGGGATATTCCTAGTCGGGGAATATTGGGGTGATTTCTTTTATGGGAGAAGAAGGGAGAGGATGGCGGAGATATGCTCTAATACCGTCACAGTGGTGGCAGCAGTGGGATGTTCCCTTCTACCTTCCTTTACACCAGGATTCCAAGCAGACACTGGGAACAGTGAATGGAAGACTGGTACACCCTGCTTAAAAGAAATACACGGAAAGGACTACTGGAAGTTTGTGGAAGGATTGCTAGCAGCAAAACCGAGCGTGTCATCATAGCAGAATAAATGGAGCTAGACCAGGAGAACTCGGTTGCAGCAAGGCCTGCAGTACAGAAGATGGGGACACCAGTGATTCAGGATGAGGAATCACCAGCTAACAAGCTAATAAGAGAGAAATTAGCATGGTTCGGTCCGAACCCAACGGCGGATGTGGTGCTGAAAGTGATGACCCTGGTAGCGGAGGAGGCTAAACAAATAAGAAACGCAGAACTACAGTTAAAACTGGCAGCAGTTCAACAAGCAGCCGCACATTCTCCAAACAGTGAGTACAGCACAGCAGACACAAGGAAGATTCCGTTTAGAGCTTTTAAAGCTTTTGATGAGAAAGAACGAGAGCGGCAACATGAGCTGAGAATTGCAGAAATACGACGATCGGTGACAACGCCTAAAGAAGCAGCACCAAATGAAAGACAGGAGATGGTGAACCTCTATCCCCAGACACCAGTTGCAGAGACAGGGGATCTGATAGACTTCTCTGCTGAGGAAGAACAACCTGATGGGCCTCCAGCAGAAGAGCTGGTATCAGGGCCACACTTCACTGTGCTCTGCCCAGCCCCAAGAGCAGTATTTGTGGAGTTACAAGGAACTTCCCCAGCTGAAGCGCTGGTCACCGGACAGAGGGTTCAAGACCTCTGCCCCACCCCTGTGGCAGTTTTGGAGGCTCAGGGTGAGAAGATGGCGATCACTCCCCAGCCACAGATTACAGAATGTATGGACTGTTCAGAGGATGTTATGGATTATGCATCCCCAGCAGAAGTGCTGGCAACAGGGCAGATTGCCAGCCATCTCTGCCCAGCACCGGGACCAACTGTGGAGTTTCAGGGAGCCGGGGCGGTTGGCCCCCCTCCCCAGCAACCAGCTGAGGTGGTAAAGCTCTTACTCCCAGCGGAATCACTGGCAGCAGGACAGGATGCTACTGGCGGCTGCACCCCACTACAGCTTGAGTGGATACCAGTGGATGGGACTTCAGTCTCCACTGGTATACCCCATAAATGGTGGCCAGTTGGCCCAGACCCCCAACAGCATGATGGACTGAGCCCAGCCACCCTGTCATCTCTCCAGCGGCTGAAAGGACTCCAGGGAGAAGGGCCAGTCCAGGCCTCTCCCCAGCGGCAGACGTGTTCCCTGAGAGAGGCAGAGGATGGCGGGGTGAGTAATGCTCGGTTTGGAGCAAGTGATTTGGGGTACTGTATGGATATCGGCATTGGGGGACTGGAACTACTGACTGAATTCAGAGACAACCAATCTGGTGTCTCCGACTGGGTTAGTCCCCTGCCAAAAGGGGAGATGTGTGACAGGCCTAGCCGGGACAGGGGCTTTTGGAGAGGACTGAATGCGAGCCTCTTGCCGTCCGATTATGGGCCAGGGCCGCAAAGCAGGAAGGCGGATGGGTTATCCTGGCAGACAGTCCTGGAACCTTAAGACTACTTGCCCAACATCCTCGAGTGACCCGTTTGGGTCCCACTGCAGATGTTGAACTATTTCCCAGGGGAAGTAATGTCATGGACCATGAAATACTGAAATCCTAATTCATGTATTACAGAAGATGTAATTCTGAACCCCAGCCAGGTCAACAGACTCATAAGAAATACTCATTGTCCATTGTGTGATAACCCTATCTAAAGCCTTTCTATTATCAGGTGTAAATGACTTCTGCCCTGTCTCAATTCTCCAGACGGCTCCATTGTTCTGTGGCTGGCTATTGTGTACATTGATTGACCCCCTGGGGCTTTTGTCTGAAAACACATCACAGGCTTCTGGCCACACATATTCAGGCTATTCAAACTTTGGGACCAATCTCTGCGGAGACAATTTCAAGTCCTCATTTGCATTGTTTAAGAGGACCAGAGTGAAAACTTAATACTTTACAATGGACCAATAGGAAAGCGGTTGTTGGGGGCGGGATGTTCCAAATCCTGTATAAAGTGTGCTGTGTACTTTCATTAAAGTGTGTCCTGTTACATCCAGTATTAAGCCATGGCTAATGTGTGGATTATTCAGCGATTCCAGGGATATTCCTAGTCGGGGAATATTGGGGTGATTTCTTTTATGGGAGAAGAAGGGAGAGGATGGCGGAGATATGCTCTAATACCGTCACATTCGTTAATATCGAATATTCGTGATATTTTATATAAAAAAAAAAAAAATTGCGAAATTTTGCTTTTTTTTTTGGATAAAATGTCACGAATATTCGATATTTACGAATATTCGCTATATTTTATAAAAAAAAATAAAAAAAAATTGCGAAATTTCGCAATTTTTTTTTTTGGATAAAATATCACGAATATTCGATATTTACGAATATTCGCTATATTTTATAAAAAAAAAAAAAAATGTGAAATTTCGCGATTTATTTTTATTTATTTTTATAAAATATAGCGAATATTCGTAAATATCGAATATTCGTGACATTTTATCCAAAAAAAAAAAGCGAATATTCGAAATAGCGAATATTCGCCGCAATATTCGAGTTATTCACGAATACTCGAATATGCAATATTCGTAGCGAATATTCACAATGCGAATATTCGTGAGCAACACTACACACGAGGACCGACCGATTTGAACAGATCTGTCTGCTTGGATTTTGGTTTGCTCGCGTGTACACACGAGCAAACCAAAATCCCCACCAGCAGACAGCGCGCTGACGTGTCGGTGACGTTGACGCCGCCACGTCACTGCACCAGAAAGTAAAACACTTCCGCGCATGCGTCAAAATCATTTGGCGCGTGTGCGAGAAGACATGTCTGCTGGTTAGCATACTAACCAGCAGACATGTCGGGCGGATGGGTTCCCAGCCGACAGATTTCAAAGCATGCTTTGAAATCTGTCGGGTGGCCAAATCCGTCGGCTCGCCCGTACACACGATCAAATCTGTCTGCTGGGACGGTCCGGCTGACCGTTTCCAGCAGACAGATTTGATCGTGTGTACGAGGCCTAATAGAAACAAATTGTAGAGATGAGGGTACCAAGAAGCATCAATCCAGTCCCTAACTTGAACTTGAAACTGGTATAACTGGTACAATGTTATAAACGAAAAAAAAAGGAAAAGGAAACCCCAAGTCTCCAACAAGGGAGCCTGGAATAGGGGGATGTTAGATTGTCACACAATACCCAAAATAGAGGTGATGTTTAAAAAGAAACACTACGTATTTTTTATAATTTAAAACACAATTGTCCTTATTAAAAAAAAAAAAGATCCATATTATGAATATATAGAATCCAAAATATTGAGCCTAATGGACCAACACATTTCGCTTGAGTCCAGTGCTTCTTCAGTATCCACAAGCTCTATATATAAAAAATATGGATGCAATATCTACAATGAAAAAACAATAATTGCAAGATTGTACATTTTATTATATGATTTTATGTTACAATTTTACCTGAAAATCAGGCCCGGAGTGGCCAATCGGGAGAACCGGGAAGTATCCAGATGGGCTGGTCTGGTTGTGGGCCGGTTCGAAAAATCTGTCCACAAAATATCATAATATAGCTGTAAAACTTGTATGCCCCTGTTACCTGTCTACATCAAGAATTATTGCTCCTGCTCACTGCTCTGCAGCAGTAGTTGTACTCCTTTCCAGGCTCCCTTCTTGAGTTCCTATAAGTCTCCCCCCCCCCCCCCCGATTGGAGTTGGTACAGTCCCAGTGAAAGTGCATGTGGGCGGAACAGGAAGAGAAACTCACAACACTGCAGCATGGATCTTTGGTTCCCGCCCAGCAGCACACAGCAGAGCGCTCCTCCAGGGCAGAGTGAAGATTTGTAAATCATGTGTGACAGACTGGATCCTCTTCTACTGTGAGTCCCGACTGCTCTGAATTCCATAATGTGATTACAAATGTGCCCTGCACTTTTCACTGCAGGTTTATTGAAAGTGAAAGTAAAATTCTTGAACAGGTTAGGAATTAGAGTTACATTTCATAGATGTAATCCACATACACTTTATATCTTCTAAAAATGATGATTATTAATAAGATATAATGTGTATGTGGATTACATCTATGAAATGTCACACTAATTCCTAACCTGTTGAAGAATATAAGCATTACACAGCAAAGGATGTGATTTCTTATACCAGCCACACTTCAAGAAAGTCCACTCTTGCAGTGGGGGAGGGGGGAGAATGGAGGTACTGTATAGTGTTTTTTTTACTTAATTCTATGCTTCAGCCAGCTCCAGTGCTCTTCTCCTCCTCCCTATCACATATAGAGGAAGATTAACCCTGTATGGTCCAAAGTGGAGGCTGGAGTGTGACCACTGTCACTCCTAACTGACACAGGAGCTACAGGGGACCAGTAACAGAACTGCAGAGAGCCCCCTGAAGAAAAGTACAAGGTAAAACTGAGTACACACATCAGAATTCGTTGGGTTCAGCAGGGGCTGAATTTTTGATCGGTATGTAATCCTCTCTGTTAGACAAACCTATTGTTATATCCACTTCTGCTGGAAATCCTTGTTCAACTAGCTGTTTGCAGCCAAACAGAAGCACTGCTGATCAGTGTATTTGATAGGGGGGGAGTCCCTGTTGTCAGAAAACAATGTCCCATTGAGGGGGTTTCCCACATCCACACAAGAGCACTTGCTCTCTAGTGCAGGGGTCTCCAAACTCTCTAAAGAAAGGGACAGTGTCCCATCTGGTGTCGTTGGGAGGAATAGTGCCCCTTTTTTATATCAGTGGAAGGAATTATGCCCCATCATTGGAAGGAATAGTGCTCCAATGTTGATGTCAGTGGCAGGAATTATGCCCCATTGTTGGTGTCATTGGCAGGAATTATTCCTCAAGGGCCGGATAAAGGCAAGCAAAGGACCACATCCGGCCCCAGGGCCGCAGTTTGGAGACCACTGCTCTAGTGGACTGTTTGTTTAAAGTGCACTTTAATAGTACATTGCACTGTGTGTTTGATTTGCAGCACTGGGAGTTTGGTAGTAACTTCAAAACCAAATTGTGTAAAAATGAACCATAAGAATTTGACTAGAGTTATTCACATTATATGTTATAGTATTTTACAGTACCAGGAGTGTGTTCTTATCTCCTTCACAAAATGTTTTTGCAGCACAGGGATTTTGGTCCCACATGTATGTGATATTGTATATTACTGTACATACTCTACCACTGTACGCACTGCTCCTGATCCTTGTAATTTATCCAATTCTGACCTCTGCACTATATATATATATATATATATATATATATATATATATATATATATATTTTGTGTGTGTGTAAGGTAATTGGTTATGGGGGGGCGCAGCTCGGCATGTTCGCCCTGGGCGCTGGTTGTCCATGCACTGGCGCAAGTGCCATGCTACAGGCTGCCGCGTCGGGGGCTAAATTTATAAGGGAGCCGGAAGGCGGCCGCAGGAGCCGATTAAAAAAAGGATGGATCGGGGGTCTTTTTTTTTTTCGTGTGGGGGGGGCGGCGGCTTTGGTGCCTGTGCCGCACCCGCAAAGTCTCTGCAGGATACATGGCAGCGGCCAGGGCAGATTTTCACAGGTAGGGGAAAAACAGGCAGCACACTCAGTGCACCCAGTAACCAACATGAATAAAAATAAAAAAATTTTTTTTCTGCTGTCAGGTTTATATTGTAATTTACAATATGTACAGAGGGGAACAGAGGTGTGGGGGAGGAAGTTACAGAGGTGGGGGGTACAGATATGTAGGGAAGGGTACAGAGAGAACCGATATTGGGGGAGGGGTCCAGAGGGGGAACACAGAGGTGTGGGGAGGGTACAGAGGTGTGGGGAGGGTACAGAGGTGCAAGGAAGGTCCTGTTATTTATTGTTCTAATAAATCTTCACTGTGAAGCAAAACTAAGGCCGCGTACACACGATCGGACATATCCGATGAAAACAGTCCGCGGACCATTTCCATCGGATATGTCCGATCGGGAGTTTGATCCGATGGCGTGTACACACCATCGGATCAAATTCCCCGCCGCCGGACGGCGCGGTGACGTAGTGGTGACGCGGCGGTGACGTTGACGCCGCCACGTCACCGCACCAGGAAGTAAAACACTTCCACGAATGCGCCGAATCCATTCGGCAGCGGCGCGGCGGCGGTGGGAGCCGACATGTCTGCTGGTAAGTGTACTAACCAGCAGACATGTCGGGCGGACAGATTCCCACCGGATAGATTTCAAAGCTTGCTTTGAAATCTGTCGGGTGGAGAAATCTGTCCGCTAGCCCATACACACGAGCGGAGATGTCTGCTGAAACGGTCCATCGGACCGTTTTCAGCGGACATATCCCCTCGTGTGTACGCGGCCTTACTGTATTTGCACTGAATTGGAAATATTTTTTGAAAAATACTATGAATTACAGGCTGTAGAGAACAGTGCGCCATTGCAAACTTATGTTTTGAGGTTTTAATTACATTATTTTAATAGTCGTGAACTAAAGTGGGCTGGTCTAAGGCATGAAACTCCAGGGCTGAAAATGAGTCCCACTCCGGCCCTGCTGAAAATTATACTATGGAGAGGTCCAAAGCCACAATTAGAAAAAAAAATACCTATCCCTTTACCATGTTTACAAATTACAAATGAACAACACTCTCTAGGGGGGCAACATAGACATAGACCAGACATGTCATCTCACCTAAAGGCACCAAATATACATCAGCCAGTCAGTGTAATAAGGATTATCCAGGTTTTATATCAGCCAGAGAAACAAAGTATATTATTTTACAGATGTCTCACCATTCATCTCTTAAAGATGGATATCCCAGGAAATCTACCAAATGCCTCAATAATTGTCAGGTGTGTACTTACCGAGGCCGAGATGCCGAGAGCAGTTCACCCTTGCCACTTGACGCACTCCGCCCCCTAGAGGAAAGACATGGAGAGGATGGCGCGAGGAGGCACTGACTACCAACAGGAAGGGTAGATTTTGCTAGGTGATCTGGTAGTGCTGAACCGTAGAGCAAGGCAGAAGGTGAGTTACCAAGAGCGGGCTGAGGGTTAAACACCTGGCAGGTGTGGCTCTTTGCGGGATCCCAGCTGAAGACACAAGTCCAGAGCACAGCAGGGGTTGGAGCAGTAGGCAGCAGACTGAGTCTGGGTGCAGACTGAGAATTTGGTGCTGCAGGTGCAGACTGAGGGTCTAGTACAAGGAACAAGCTTATGACCCAACTTAGGGTCAGACATTAGCATTACTTTTAATTTTCTTTTAAATTTTGTTTTTAACTGGTTTATGCTAAAAGATCTTTTTCTGTATATGGGATATGTTGGTTCTATGAGCGCATCGAGGCCCTCGGGTAAAGACTGCACTCTCAATAAACATTTTAATAAATAAATAAATAAATAAGTAACAAGTCCAAGGAGTACAAGCAGCAAGTCAGGGGCTGGAGACACGTAGCAGATCCGAGTCACAGGCCGGGAGTCAAACACAGGTAGATAGGCAGATCCATAAAACAAGCCACGGGTCAGGTCGAGGAGAGAAGAGCAGAGTAGTCAAGCCGATCCGGGTCACAACAGAAGTTCAGATTCAAGTAAACAGGAAACCAGGTACGAACAGGAAGCTGACAACAAACCAGCAACCTGTCAGAGTACCTGGGCTGCCTTATATAGGCCTGCCAGTACTCCGATTGGTGCACTAGTGTTCATGCGCACACGCCGTTCTACTGGGCTACGCACGTGTCGAAGCACCGTTCCACTGCGCATGCACGAAGGACGGCAGCTGGCGCGGCTGACTTGATGATTCCTCTGACAATAATAAATCAAAACAGGGACCCAAGTTTCCATATGTTGAGTTGTAATATAAACTGCTCCCTTAAGATCAAGGGTAGACACAAATGTCCACAAAGGACATCATTCCATCATTATACAGAGACCCATCCAATCTCGGTTTAATGTATTGAATCCCAAAGTATAATGCTCCACTCTGCATAAAAATCAGGCCAACATAAGAAAAGCAAGCATGTGTGGTAATCAAGGCTCTTTATAACCACTTTTGGACAGCTCGTCGTCATTTTACGTCACTATTTAGAAGAGGAATACTGTTGTTATGGTAGCAGCTCCCATAACCCTGGTAACCTCTTTAAGAGCTGGCAGTCTGATTTCCGATAAAAGTGATCTTTGCAGCAGGTTTGCCACAAGATCACTTTTATTGGCAGCAGGAGAGTGCCCCTCTTGCCGCTTTCCGGTGCCCTCCTCTGCTTACCGAAGATATCGGTGGTGGCGCAGGCAATCGGATCCTCTCACGTCAGTGGTATGGAGATGAGTTAGGGGAAGATGGCCCCCGCCTGTCTTCATACCATTGCAGGGCAGAAGCCACGGTCAGCCGTCCGATACTAAAAAATCTGATGCTCTAAAGTGATTAACTTGTCGCAAAGTGGAGAAGTGATAGTCTCTGAATCCTGGAGGAAATTCTGGGTTCCCAAGGATGGGCATCAGAGGCAAGTCCACTGTCGAGAGAGAGGTTTTAACAATCACTTGCAAGCAGATTCATATTGTAGGGCCTATCAAAAGGTGCCTCTTTAGATCGGACGAGAGTTTATCATAACACAATGGTGTCCCTTACAATGAAACATCGAAGCTCTTGTTCAATCCGAACCCAGTGTTTGTCTGTTGACTCCAATCTATGAGTCTCCCCATGTGTACAGCCTGATAGTATTTAAATACATCTGGGAGTGCAATTCCTTCACTATGATTCGGTCGAGATAGTTGGGATCTGGGAGTGAGTGGTTTCTTATGTGCCCATATACATTTGATAAACATAGAATGAACCTGTTTGACCTGGGCTGTCGGGTATAAATAGATCTTGGAAATCCACTGCATCATATGTTCCCCCAGACCTATATAACATAGAACCGCCATCAGAAATTTCCAATTAACTTGATCAAATGCCTTTTCCGCATCTGCACTTATCATAACACATGGGGTACACGTCTCCCGTGCGACATGGATAAGCTTTAGCGCTTTAATTGTATTATCACAAGCTTCTCTGGATAGAATGAATAACACCTGGTCCAAATGTATCATGGACTGTAAATGTTGCGCAATTCGAGTGGCAATGATCTTCGTAAATAATTTAAGGTCACAATTCAGAAGTGATATTGGCCTGTAGCTGCTGCAGCAAGTGGGCTTTTAAAGTATCTACAGTACCTGTCCGCGAGAATGTGCGAGAATGTGTTTCCAGCACGACGGCATCGTGCTGGTTCTCGGCGCCAGGGTGCCGACATCTCACACTCGCCACAATGGAAAAAGCATATTCCAGCGAGCATGACATAGAAGCGACAGGGATCCAACTTGGA
Organism: Rana kukunoris; assembly: GCA_029574335.1. Taxonomy (NCBI): domain Eukaryota; kingdom Metazoa; phylum Chordata; class Amphibia; order Anura; family Ranidae; genus Rana; species Rana kukunoris. The sequence continues at coordinate 723,858,629 of CM056049.1, read as the reverse complement.
TTCCCGCCAATTCTAGACGCTGTGTTTGGTATAAATCATGAGGGGGAACTCCACACTAAATTTTAAATTAAAAAACAGCATGGGTTCCCCTCCAGGAGCATACCAGGCCCTTAGGTCGAAAAAACGGCATGGGGGTTTCCCCACAATCCACACCAGACCCCTATCCAAGCTAGCCGCCTGGCTGGTCAGAAAAGAAGTGGGGATGAGCAAGTGCCCCCCTCCTGAGCCGTACCAGGCCGCATGCCCTCAACATGGGAGGGTAGGTGCTTTGGGGCAGGGGAGCGCCCACCCCAAAGCACCCTGTCCCCATGTTGATAAGGACAGGGACTCTTCCTGACAACCCTGGCCATTGGTTGTCAGTGTCTGTGGGCGGGGGGGCTTATCGGAATACAGGAGCCCCCTTTAGATACCGGACCCCCACCCTAGGTGAATGAGTATGGGGCACGTCGTACCCCTACCCATTCACCTAGAGGAAAAGTGTCAATAAAATAAATACACAACACAGGTTTTTAAAATCATTTATTAGTCAGCTCCGGGGATCTTCTCCGCTCTCCGCTCTCCGTTGACGTCTCGGTGCCCCTGGTTCTTCTCCCGCTCGCTCTCCGGTGCCTTCTTTGGGGCCCAGTCTTCTTTGTCGCCTTTTGCCTTCTTCCCTCTTCTTTTCTTCTTTTCTTCCAATGTTGACTCAACGCTCCCTCCCGCTGTAATGCCGGGTGTGCGGTGCGTAACGATTTATATAGGCCTCTTATGACATCACAGTCCCAGCATGCTCCGTGGGTCCCGGAGCGTACTGTGACTGTGACATCATAAGAGACCTATAAAAAATGGTTGCACACTGCACACCCGGCATTACAGCGGGAGGGAGCGTCGAGTCGAGTCAACATCGGAAGAAAATAACAAAAGAAGAGGGAAGAAGGCAGAAGGCAGGTATGGAGGGAAAAAAGCACAGGGTTCGTTACATGTTTATGTTGGATTTCTGCTTTATGAATTTCATAAAGGAGAGCTGTAAGTTTTTCTGTATGCTGGTGTTCAAGCCATACACCATGTTTAATAAGGACATCGCTTATAACTGTCTTATGAGCTTCCCATAGGATCCCTGTATCGTAATCAGCTTGTTTGTTGATTTGAATGTACTGATCTATTTTGCGCTATACATCCTCCGCTATCTCAGTCCTGGAGCTTGGGCGCTCTGAGAGTGGATATATCCACTCAATCGACGCATGGTCTGACTATGTAATTACGCCGATTGTTGTACTTTATACTGCCTGTAAATGTCAAGACGTCAATCAGTTGAGCCTTATAGATAGCCTGTAATACTTGTTTGCGAGTACTGGAGATAACGGAGGACGAGCCAGATGAGGTGTCTACATTGGGGAGTAACCGAACATCAAAGTTGCCCTCATGGATCAACTGGCCTTCAAGAAATTCTATGAGGCAATTCATTGTTCGACTAAGAAAAAAAATATTGGTGGTCATTTGTAGCATATATGGAGGCAAAAGTAATTTTTACTCCTCCTATAAGACCTTTAATAAACAGAAAGTGCCCTTCTGGATCTATCAGGGTGTCCTAATTCAGCCATGGGAGTCGACTGGATAATAATATGGACACACCCTTAGTTTTGGCTAAGTTATTCATAGAGTGGTATGCAAATGAATAGTGTCTGTTCTTTAAGATAGGAAGTTTATTCTGAAGTGTGTCTCCTGGATAGATGCTATGTCTATATGTGAACGTCTCAGATTATTCAAGAGTATACGTCTCTTTTTCAGGGTATTTAGTCCTTTAGCATTTAACAAAAGTATCTTAATAGTATCCATCTCAGGGTAGAGGGCAAAGTTTGGGAAGGGAAAGAAGGGGAAGGACTGCAAAAGAAAAAAAAAGGGGGGACCCCAAAAGCCATTGAGCTTTCTGGGGTCTATTCACTATGGTCGTCAGGGGTGGGCACTTTTCGGTGCCCGCCCTATAGACCACTTAGCTATTTGCTTTATGCACTCGACTCCTTTGAGCGCTATCCTATTTGGGGGGAAGTAGTTGAATACCACCACTGCGGGCGGGCCTCCAACATCCTCTGCTGGCCCTGCTATATAATTGATTAACCAAAAAAAAAAAATTGAAAAGCATACTATACTATAGTTATAGCTTTTAACCCATTGAAGGGAGAACGATTTAACTATAATAATATATATATATATATATATATATATATATGTATATACATATATATATCAATGAATAAATAAATAAAGAGGCAGGCAAAGTAAAGAACAGGAAAAAAGGGGGGGGGCGAGAGAGGGGGGAGATTAGAATATTATTAATTCCCTTTCCCTTTGTAACAATACATCAAATTTGATTCAGGACTGGTTCCTTATGTATGGAAGAGCCCTGGGGCCATCATAAAAAAAAAATATACAAAATTCTGAGATTCAAAGTCAGAATTCTGAGATTAAATCTCAGAATTCTGAGTTTTTTTTAAGCATAGTTATCTATATTAGGAGGATTTTAGGAGCAATTAGCAATACTGTAGTGACACCCATAGACCATCATTCTGCAGACATACAAGTCTTGTGCTCTATATATGGATCTGTAAATCTATCTTAGTTACAGAACACAGTATGGGGAAGCAGGCAGTGCTGGGCTCTCTGGTTCCTCTACTGTATTAATACTTCCTTTGCTGAAAACATAAAGAGAGATGCTGAAAACGATTGTATTGTGTGTGTGTGTGTGTGTGTGGGGGGGGGGGGGGTTGGGGTAAAGACACAGCTTCTATAGATAAAAGAACACAATGCACCCAACTTTTAGGAAACATTGCACTCTTACCCCAACATGAGGGAATTGTGAGCACAATGTGTGTCTTTGTTCAGACTGGAGGGATGTTGAAAACGAGTGTATTGTGTATTTGGGGGTGGGGGTGAAGAAACAGCTTCCATAGATAACTTAACACAATGCACCCCAACTTTTGGAAAACATCACACTATTGCCCCAACATGAGAGATTTGCATTGTTTGAGAAATAGCTCAAGGCATCGAGGAATGGTCTCTGGTGTGTGATATTTTGTGAGTTCGAATCCAGGAAAGAGCACAATTTTTTTTTAAGTTTATATATACATATTATTTTATACATTACTTTTAGATTAAATAGGGATGTCCCAATACCAATATTAGCAAATCAATATATTGAAAATATATATTAAAAAAAAAATAATAATTAAGCTCTGAGCTGGATTCGAACCCTAAAAATCATTCTCATGGAAGACTGTTCCTCTAGCCATTTATCTACTGACCAAGACGTGAATCTCTATTGTTTTTTAGTTTCAGTATGTGGTGCATTCTCTGTAAGAATTAGTCCAGACATGTAATTGCTATGATCAAGCCGTTCTGACCATAAAAACACATTGGGCCAGATTCAGGAACAGTTAGGCTAACTGTGACTTTGAGCCGGCGTTTCTGTTTTCTGTAACCAGAAAACAAGAAACGCCGGGTTGAAGCTCCGATGCGAGCAGCGTAACTGAGTTTCGCCATCGCATCGTTACTTCAACTTAAAAATGGCGCCGGGGGCGTTCCCGCCGATTTACGCTAAAAAAATATGTTAATGAGCGGAAATCGGCAATTCACGATCGAATTCCGGCGCGACGCAATGACGGTACGACGTTTCCGGACGGGATACGCGGCGCGAAGATATACCTACATGGGGTTGGAATATCCTATGTTAGGTATAGGCGTCGTCATCGCGTCGGGTAAAAAAAAAAACACGTGGCTTGCGTAAAAAGTTCATGAATGGGAATGTGACGTCATTGACGTTCATTCACAGAATTTGGAGCATGCGCACGGGGATGTTTGGACACTCGACGCATGCGCAGTACGTTGGCGGCGGGATCGCGCTTAGTAAGAATACTACACGCCCCGTACCCGCCCAATTTGAATTCCGCCGGCTCATTTGCGATGCGCTGCCGCAACTTTAGGAGCAAGTGCTTCCTGAATAACAGCACTTGCTCCTAAAATTTCAGCAGCGTAACGCAAATAAGATGCGTTACTCCAGAGCAAAGATGCTCCCATCTACCTGAATCTGGCCCATTGTCCTTCTGCTTTGTAGCCATTCACAATTCTCTCATGTTGGTGTAACAGTGCAATGCAAATACTTTTTGTTATAAGAACAATCAAATAAACTAAATTTTAGTCAAACATTTAGGCCAAAATGTATTTAGCCACATGTCTTTAGTAAAAAAAAAATCGCAATAAAAAAAATAGCTACCTAGCGGGAACAGCGACACTAATACAGAAAAATGATCGCTTAGTGATGCTGGCAATAGGGAGTGAAAGGGTTAACTAGGGCGGTGATCAGGGGGTTAAAACTTAATTAGGGGGGGTGGGGGGGCTACCCTGGACCTAACACCAACTGACTTTTACACTGCCTGTCACACTGACACTAAATGCAGTGATTAGATCACTGCATTCAGTGACACTGTGACAGGGGGGTGGGGTAGGGTGACCAGACATCCCCAGTTTCAGGGGACAGTCCCCTGATTGAGGACACTGTCCCTGGACCAAGTCTGTCCCTGGTTTTGTCCCCAGATTGGATTAAATAGGGGGCAGGGGCAATTTCAAAGACAGTCAGTGCAGAATTAAAATAAAAAAATTAGAATTACACCCCCCCTGCTCCGCCTTGCCTACTAGCATAGGGGGGTTGTATTTTTCCCATTATCTGTGCCCCTTTCTGATGATCATGTGCTGGTCGGAGTGGAGGAAATATTTCTTCAGTTTCGGGCGCATGCCCATTTAGCTTCGCTCACATGTTCTTCTGCCTTGGCACAAATCTTGGCCAGCCACCTGCTTATCTCCTTGCCTTCCCTGGTGGAGTGATCTTCCTCCGCTCCCTACCCAGTAGTAGCCGGGGCACGAAGAGTAAGACTTGAGAGGCTGTGAGGCGGGCGGCAATGGGCACAGAGTCGCTTATTGCCGCCATTACTAGTAAACAAAAAATATGTCCCCGGATTTCATTTTAAAAATCTGGTCACCTTAGGGTGGGGGGGAAGATCGCAAGGGGTTAATGTTCCTATGTGTAGTGTGTGTCAGTGTAGTGTTAGTGCAGGACTTACTGTGAGGTGTTTCTCTCATCGCAGCGGTTGGAAATACTGCTGCGATGAGAGATTACATCACTTCCCCCTTCCTGTGTTTACACAGGAGGAGGAAGTGACACGCAGGGGGAGTGCAGGGATTGGCTGGGAGCGATCGCGGGGGGCGGGCAAAAACGGACATCCGCCCCCTCGTCCAGGATCGCTCCCAGAGCAACGGGGACCGCCGCACGCAGCTATTGGGTGAGGACGTATATATACGCCCTTGTGCCCAGCCGTGCCATTCTGTGGATGTAAATGTGCGTGCGGCGGTCCTTAAGTGGTTAACTACTTGAAGCCCAGGCCAATTCTGACACTGCGCTCCTACATGTAAAAATCATAACCAGGACTCCAAACCCTATTGAAGTCAAAGGGACACAGACATTTAGTAAAAAAAAAAAATGCATGGTGGTCCCCCCAAATTCAATAACCAGACTCTTTAGGGAAACCCCGCCGTCAATTTACAAAAAAAATGACGTGGGGTTACCCCCAAATATCCATAACCAGACCCTTCAGGTCTGGTGTGGATTTTAAGGGGAACTCCACCCCAAATTAAAAAAAATGGCGTGGAGTTCTCCCTAAAATCCACACCAGACCCCTTATCCAAGCACGTTGACCTGGCCGGCCGCAGAAAAGAGGGGGGACAGAGTGCGACCCCCCCCTCTCCTGAACCGCACCAGGCCACATGCCCTCAACATTGGGAGGGTGCTTTGGGGTGCCCCCCAAAGCACCTTGTCCCCATGTTGATGGGGACAAGGGTCTCATCCCCACAACCCTTGCCCGGTGGTTGTGGGGGTATGCGGGCAGGGGGCTTATCAGAATCTGGAAGACCCCTTTAACAAAGGAGACCCCCAGATCCTGCCCCCCCTGTGTGAAATGGTAATGGGGTACACTGTACCCCTACCATTTCACGAAGGAAGTGTAAATAGTAGTTTTCAGGAAAAAACACACACACCGTAGAACAAATTACTTTATTAATTAAACCAAATAAAAATCCAGCAGTGAAAATAGACGATTGATGCTGCTCCCGGCTCCAACGTTGTCTTCTATCCAGTGCCGGGTGATCTCTCCAGCGACGGTCGGTTGGTCCAGCGATGAGAAGATCCATCCATTCAGAGCACAGCTCCGAGAATAACGCGCCGGAGCTTTGACGTTTTTCTTTTATTGGGGAGGCGGGCAACGCGTCACGTGACCCTGTCCCCCTCTGACGCAAGGGGCGTGTCTGGGCTGTCCCAGTGACGTAGCACAGTGTGCGTCAGAGGGGGACGAGGTCACGTGACGCACGGCCCACCTCCCATATAAAAGAAACGTCAAAGCTCCGGCACGTCATTCTCAGAGCTGTGCTCTGAATGGATGGATCTTCTCATCGCTGGACCAACCGGCCGTCGCTGGAGAGATCACCCGTCGCTGGACTAATCACCCGGTGCTGGATACAAGACAACATTGGAGCAGGGAGCAACAATGTACCCCATTACAATTTCACACAGGAGGGCCAGGATCTGGGGGTCCCCTTTGTTAAAGGGGTCGTCCAGATTCTGATAAGCCCCCTGCCCGCATACCCCCACAACCACCGGGCAAGGGTTGTGGGGATGAGACCCTTGTCCCCATCAAGATGGGGACAAATTGCTTTGGGGGGCACCCCAAAGCACACTCCCAATGTTGAGGGCATGTGGCCTGGTGCGGTTCAGGAGAGGGGGGAGTCGCACTCTGTCCCCCCCTCTTTTCTGCGGCCGGGCAGGTCAACGTGCTCAGATAAGGGGTCTGGTGTGGATTTTAGGGGGAACTCCACACCATTTTTAAAAAAAATTGGGGTGGAGTTCCCCTTAAAATCCACACCAGACCTGAAGGGTCTGGTTATGGATATTTGGGGGGAACTCCACGTCATTTTTTTTTAATTGACGGCGGGGTTCCCCTTAATATCCATACCAGACCTGGTTATTAAAAACCTAAAGTCCGTACCGAACCCAAACTTTACAGTTACGCCGCTGTAAATATTTGCGCAAGTTCTTTATTCAGAAAGAACTTGCGCCCTTATTTACGTTGGCGTAACGTATGTGTTGCGGCTTAAGGCCACGCAATTCAAATGAATGAAGCGGGGGCGTGATTCATGTAAATGAATTATGACCCCACGTAATTCACATGTTTTTTGGACAGCGTTCCCAGTGCGCATGCGCAAAATCACGTTGATTTTTCTGAATGTAAACGACGTGAACATAACTAACGTCGAGCCCCATTCCCGAACGATTTACGCAAACGACGTAACCGACGTTCAATTCGACGCTGTCCCGACATCCATACTTAACATTGGCTATGCCTCCTATAGCAGGGGTAACCTTACGCCACTCTAACGCTTACGCAAACGACGTAAAATACGTCACGCTGCCGCAAGTACGTTTGGGAATTGCTGTAAATAGCTAATTTGCATATTTTACGCGTAAACTGCTGTAAGCGCCACCTATCGGCCAGCGTAAATATGCAACAAAGATACGACGGTGTAAGCGAATTACGCCACTCGTATCTTAGAAGAAAGCCGGTGTATCTTCTTTTCTGAATAGCAAAAAAAGATACGCCGGCTATTCTTAGTATTTACGCAGCGTATCTCTAGATACGCTGACGTAAATGCTTTCTGATTCTGGCCCTATAACTTTTGCGCAAACCAACCAATAAACGCTTATTGCAATAATATGTAGAAGAATACATATCGGCCTAAAGTGAGAATTATTTTTTTATCTTTTATGGATATTTATTGTAGCAAAATGTAATTTTTTTTTTAAATTGTCGCTCTATTTTAGTTTATAGTGCAAAAAATAAAAACCGCAGGTGATAAAATAACACCAAATGAAAGCTCCAATTTTGTTTGGAAGCCACGTCGCACGACCACGCAATTGTCAGTTAAAGCGACGCAGTGCCAAATCACAAAAAGTGATCTGCTCTTTGGCAGGCCAAATGGTCTGGGACTAAAGTGGTTAATCAGCACATCCCCCACAGTTATTACCTCTTGTATGTCTTGACCCTCCCTCTTAGATTGTAAGCTCTAACCAGCAGGGCTCTCTAATTCCTACTGTACTAAAGTCAATTGTAGTTGTACTGTCTACCCTAACTATATAAATCCTGTATAATAATAATAATAATAAACTACTACAATTTACAATGATATAGATAAAACTATAACGTTAGCTCTATTTATTAGAGATTATGGGGCAGATTCACAAAACAATTACGCCTGTCTAACTGGGGTTAGACAGGAGTAATTTCAAATTTCGCGCGGCGTATCACTAGTTTGAATTCTCAAACCATGATACGCCGGCTTCGGGCTTCGATCCGAGAGGCTTACGTCTTCGTAAGCCTTCGGATCTACGCTGCCATCTATTTGCGGCCGCTGGGAGGAGTTTGCGTCGTTTTGATGCGTCGGGATATGCAAATGTGTTTTTACGGGGATTCACGAACATACGAGCGGGCGTCGCAATCTTTTTTGTCTATTTTTTACTACGTAATGTTAGAGCAGCTTTTTGCTGCTCTAACTTTACGTAGCCCATGTTAAGTATGGCCGTCGTTCCCGCTTCGAATTTATTTAATTTTTTTTTTTGTTTACGTAACTCGTCGGGACGTGGATCGCCCGTAAAGTACGCTACATAAACAACGAATGACGTCACGACGTGATTTCGCGCAATGCACGGCGGGAAATTTGCGAACGGAGCATGCGCAGATCGATTGCCGCGGGAACGCGCCTAATTTAAATGTTTCACGCCCCCTACTCGCGCAGATGGATTGCGACGGGAGAAATACACTACGCCGCCGTCGTTTACCGTAGAAAATCTACCTGAATTCCACGTAGAGCAAGGTAAAAAACGGCGGCGTAGTGTATTTCTGATACGCTATGATAATCCATTTCTCTGTGAATCTGCCCCTGTGTTTTTACTGTATTTACTAGAGTCATTATAAATAAAAAAAATATTATCCTTTATTTTCAAGCAAACCTGTTTTTGTATTTAGGTCAGGCTTAAACAGAATTATGTAACATTTTGGGAAAAATATACAGCCAAGAAGTCCAATACTTGATGCCATTATAGCAAAAATCTCCACAGCCACCATATATTTCCCTTTAGTGCTCAGATAGGCCGGGATCATGGCAATCCAGACACTGCAGAACACCAGCATGCTGAAGGTGATGCACTTGGCCTCATTAAAACTGTCCGGTAATGTCCTGGCTAAAAAAGCTATAATGAAACTCACAGCCGCCAGTAGCCCCATATATCCCAGGACAGAGTAGAAGCCGATAACTGAACCCTCATTACACTGAATGACGATCTTTCCCTGATAAGAGTGAGTGTCTTTATCCTGGAATGGAGGAGAAATGGATAACCAAGAAACGCAGATTATTACTTGAACCAGTAAAAACACGCAAATGATAAAATTGGGAAATCTGGCTCCCATCCATTTTTTCCAGGAACTTCCAGGTTTGGTGGCTTTAAAAGCAACACACACCATGATACTTTTGGCAAGTAGAGAAGAGACAGCAACTGAGAAGACGACCCCAAAAGAGGTTACACGCAGCATGCAGGTCACATCTACTGGACGTCCGAGGAACAAGAAGACACAGAGGAAGCTCAGCATGATGGAGACCAGGAGAAGATAGCTCAGGTTCCGGTTATTAGCTTTAACAATGGGGGTGTCCTGGTAATGTATAAATACCCTCAATATTAAACCAGTCAGAAGGCAACAGAGGATGGAGACAGATGAAAATGCTGCAGAAATTGGATCATCAGTGTAGGAGAGAAATTCCACCAATTTAGGAACACACCGATCCTTCTTCTGATTTGGCCATTCATCATCAGGACATTTCATGCAGTTTTCACTGTCTGTAGGAAGAAAAATGCAAACACAATGAGAATCTTCGTCAAAGTTTTTAAAGAGGTTGTAAAGGTAAAAGTTTTTTCACCTTAATGCATTCTATGCATTCTATTCCGACAATACCGGCCTCCCCAGCCCCCCCCCCCCTCGTTTACTTACCTGACCCCTCAAAAGTCCTGTGCCGTGAAAGTGCTGGGATCCTGGCCTTTTTTGCCGGCTCATTCATTGGTCGATTGAAGCAGCACAGCCATGGGCTTGTGCTACAGTCAATCACAACCAATGACGCAGTGCGCCGGGGGGCGGGGCCGAATGATACAGTCGGAAGCTATGGCCGTCGCTGTATCACGGGAGCATGTCCCCACGGACTCCACACCATGCAAGCTTTATTGCATGAATGTGTGGAGTTCTTGCGGGAAGGACCAGAGACAGCCGCCGAGGGACTCCAGAAGACCAGGTTCGGGGCCACACTGTGCAAAACGAGCTGCACAGTGGAGGTAAGTATGACATGTTTGTTATTTAAAAAAAGAAAAGAAACATTTCCTTTACAACCCCTTTAAGTTAAAAATGATCTTGCTTTGCAGCTAGTAGTTGGATTTCCATCAGTGCATTGTGGGAGAGTAAAATAAAATATACTGATGACCTCATATTGTAGAAATGTATTACAATTTAGCTAGCTAGCTAGATCGATATCTAGATACATGGATAGAACATATTTTTTGAGTGTTTACTTGATCCTATAGCTACAAAGCTGCATAAAAAAAATCTGTTTGACTTCCCTGTATGCACTGCTTTCCTTCCGAATCTGCTGTGGCTGTATTGTGAAAGAACGGAAGTGATAAGTCAGATAGCAAGATGCCAAAAGCATTGTATTTTGCATACAGTTGGTGATGGTAAAATACTAAAAAGGTGGTGGATGCAGTGGCGTATCTAGGGTATGGCAGCCATGGAAAGTGCCATAGGCGCCATATGAAGGGGGCGCTGATGAGTGGCTGGGCAGCAAGGCACTTACCAGGGTCTGAGGGTCTCTTCCTACCTCCTCCCGAGCATAGGCATGATCTCCTTTTCAGCAATTTTGCTAATGGACAATGGCAGCGTTATCCCTGCTGCGTTCAGCTACAGCCCTCCCCTGTTCTCCCAGGCACTCCCATTCCATCTGGTCAGATTGGCAGCGCACAAAGAAGGAGGAACATCAGTTTCTTCCTCTCCTCTGAAAACTGAGGCCTTAAGTGATGAAGATTTCATCACTTCCAGTAATGGTTCTGCAATTACCCGGCCTTGGGGGACAGAGGAGCGATCAGGGGTCTAATAAACTCCAGATTTCTCCATAAAGAGGATATGTCACTACCCAAGGTATCACAAGGGATGATAAATATCACTAGTTTTGTTAGCTGTTTTTTTTTTGTTAAGAATATCTGAAAGATGGGTTTTAAATGTTTCGACAGGGGCGCAGTTTCAGTGCTTGCCATAGGTGCTATTTTCACTAGATACGCCTCTGGGTGGATGCCCTATAGAAACTGTGAAAAACAAAAATGTTTGTGTTTGGGGGCCCAATTCCTGTCCCAGGGGGACATGTATCAATGCAAAAAACAAATGTAATGCTTAAAGTGAAACAATAAAAAAAGATTCCTTTAAATATCATGCCTAGGGGGGTCCCATTAGTCTGCCTATAAAGTGGCGCATCTGTGTGATGTGTAGAACAGTGCTGCAGCAAAATGACATTTCTAAAAGAAAAAAAAATCTAATTTAAACTTGCTGGGAGCTGGCAATATGAAAAATATGAAGAATCAATGAAAAAAATGGCATGCAATCGTCGTCCCCCAGTCCATACCAGGCCCCTTGGGTAACTCCACACCAAAATGTTTTTATAAAAACTCCTGCCTCCATGGGAGGCTTCCTGGCGACTGCTGTCTTTCCACCTAATTCAGAACATTTTAATCAATTCAAATAAACAAATTCTAATAATGAATAACGAATCAAACAAATTTAACTAAATTCATTTATATAAATAACAAATTAAAACATTTTTTTTTGTTCTGCACACTGTCTAGACAGCTCTATTCATTAGCTTCTGGGTCCTGTGAGGAGCAGCTGTCCATCCATGGAAATTACTGGATTAGTAGTGTCTACTACAGTGATATCCAGCTTCCATGGAGGCCAACCAGGCATAACATATTCAATGTTAGATTGGTCCAAACTGACCCGGTCCTAATTATGTAAAAATATCCATACTAGGAATTCTGTCTGTACTTGCAGGTTCTTTAAAGAGATAAAACATGAGGAAATGTGCATACATTCCAGAGATACAATGCATATTTTTTCCCCAGATATACACCTTAACCGATTTAGACCCGGACCAATATGCAGGTTAAGGACCTTGCCCCTTTTTGTGATTCTGCACTGCGTCGCTTTAACTGACAATGGTGCAGTCGTGCGACGTGGCTCCCAATCAAAATTGACGTCCTTTTTCCCACAAATAGAGCTTTCTTTTGATAGTATTTGATCACCTATGCGTTTTTTTTTTTTCTATGAACAAAAATAGAGCGACAATTAAAAAAAATATATATATATATTTTACTTTTTGCTGTAATAAATATCCCCAAAAAAAGATATAAAAAAAAAATTATCTTCTACCTGCTTTTGGTAAAAGAAATCGCAATAAGCGTTTATCGATTGGTTTGCACAAAATTTATAGTGTTTACAAAATAGGGGATAGTTTTATGGTATTTATATTAATATTTTTTTTACTACTAATGGCGGCGATCATTATGGCGGACACATCGGACCATTGTCATTTTCACAGCGAAAAGTGCTATACAAATGCACGGGTTACTGTGAAAATGACAATGGCAGTGAAGGGGTTAACCACTAGGGGTTGCTGTAGGGGTTAAAGGGTCACTAAAGGATTTTTTTTTTTTTTTTAGCTAAATAGCTTTCTTTACCCTAATGCAGTCCTGGTTTCATGTCCTCATTGTTCGTTGTTGCTGTAATCCTTCTCTGTTCTGCACACTTCCTGGTTGTCTGTTTCCTTATGAAAATAGTACTGGGAGCTTCTCTCTGTGGTCTCTAATCAAGGAGGTGTGATTACTGTGTGTCTAAAACCCCTCAGCACTAATCACTTTCGTTTTAAAAACAAACACTGCCCTGTATTGTCTATTTGTCTCTGTCCTTCACAGAAACATGAAACTAGATGACAAACAAAACTGAAAGGCAGGCACATTATATGATTGATTTTTATCTATTTTTAATCATTTTTAAAAGGAATCAGTTAACTATTATGTCTCTATACCCTGTAAACAGTCATTTCAGCAAAACATTTGTTTTACTTTACAACTCCTTTAAGTGTGATCTCATGTGTGTTTCTAACTGTAGGGGGGCGTGGCTGGAAGTGTGACATCAGTGATCATTGTTCCCTATGTCAGGGAACAGACGATTAGCGACAAGCCACAGAGAACAACGGGGAAGGTTTGTTTACACTCACCTCTCCCCGTTCTTCAGCTCATGTGACCCGATCGTGGGACACCTGGTCTGCGGGACCCACGGGTGCGGTCACAGAGCTTCGGACCGGGTCGCAAGCACGCTGGGCTCTTAAAGGGTATGTATATATATATACACATCCATGTGCCCAGCCGTGCCATTCTGCCAACGTATATCATCGTGCGGAGGTCCTTTAGTGGTTAACTATAGCGGTAACTTTTACATAGTCCAAAAGTAACTTACTAACAAATACAAACTCTACCAGAAATGTTGGATATCTCTTCTTCTGGACATGGGACGCACTCATAGCAACATTCATGAATTGAAGATCCAAACATTTTTCTGCTGCCAGGAAAACAGGGTTCTGAGCATCGAGATATTGGAACCTAAAAATCAGAGAATATTATTTTGTAGAGGTGCAATGAAGCTACATTATACAAACTAAGAACAAAGGAAATATAAATGCCACACTTCTTATTCCTGATATGTGCCTGTTATATGAGAAAGTATCCGGTTCTCTTTGTCAGTGGTGGCACTAGGGTTGGTGTCACCTGGTGCGGTAAATCATGGTGTCACCCCCCCACAATAATTTTTGCAACCTGCCTTCGGGGTGTCGTTGACTTGCACTGACACCCGCAGCAGATCGCAAGAGCGGTGCAACTGGAATGTGGTGTGGGAAGACGTACAGGAACTTGGCTTTTCCTCACCGCATTCTAGTGTGAAAGACCCTAAAACCATGAAGTAGTCCTATGTATACTGGGATAGTGGAGCAGGGAAACTCTATCAGGACCACATTGGTACACAGTTCCAGAAACCCACATCCCCTGCATGTTTCCTGCAATGCATTCCAAATGTACTGCTCTTGAGATCTGCAGTAGGTGTCAATGCAAAGTTCAGGACACCCCAAATGTAGATTGCAACTGCAGTGCTTATGCCCCAACATGATTGCATGGTACAGAACAGTGGCAGATGGTGTTTTTTTTGGGAGAGGTGGCAAACATTCGGCACCTAGGAGCCCACAACCTGACCACTGCCTGCTGACCGTAGGAGCCAACAACAAAAACCTGAGGAATGCCCAGGGAATAACCAAGCCTACTTACCGACCAGCTAGCAGAACAACCAATTAACCTGTCTAACAGTATGCGTTAAAAACAGGGGTTTTGTCCGCACGCATTTGCAAACGCATGTTTGAGCCACAGAGCCGCACCAAGGCACCCATCAATCTGTGGTTCTAACACTAAACAGTGAGTGTCCTCACAGTGGAGGCACATGCATTTTAATGGATAGATAGGGGCAGATGAACTGAAGGGGAGCCACCCCTCCTTAAAGGTACAGGAGCACACCAAACACCCAGCATATGGCTGCAAAGGTGTTGGTGCACTGCTGGACCAATATAAACACCACAGATGAAGCATAAACGTGTCCACCACTCCCATCTATGGCTGGCAATCACAGTAAGTAGCATTGGAAGGCCATCCCAGCAACTGATGGTGCAAGTACAAAATGTAAACAACAGGTGGCTCTAACCCAACTCGGTCACAGGAGGAAGCTGAGATCCTTCACAATCAGCAATGGTAGTCTTCTATATCACATCGAAAAGGGTGATTGCCCGCTACACACTCCCCCCACTCAAAGAATCTTTGGTCTTCCAAAGATAGTAACAGTTTATAACCTGGTACATGCTTTTCAATTACATGCAGAGAAAATTTGGTTAATGCATACATGACAATAAGCAATCCACATTTCTTCATGAGGAGCCTACATTTAAGCAACTCATATCATAACACAAAGCTGACATAGGAACCTCCCACCAATTGTCATATGACAGGGAGGTTGTTCTGTCCACAGGTCACCTGAACTTGTATGGCCTTACCAGATGTGCCAGGGAGTGAGCTAGGGTTGCCCTCTTACAAATGTACAGCAGAGGGACCAGGCATGTCAATTGTCCTTTTAGAAGTGAAAACTACCTCTTCAGAGCATTTCCCCAGCTGACTGTAAGTTAGCTTCTTTGGGGGGAGAATGGTTCTTTTTTTCTTCTCTTCTTGCTCAGGCACATAGCTTTAGCTTCCTCTTCTGGAACTTTTTCTTCTTCCGGAGCATCTTCCTTTGGAACAGCTTCCTCTGGGACTCTTTCTTCTGGAACATCTTCCTCCCCATCCGAAATTCCTTCGGAAAGCCACAAAGTCTCCTCAAGAAGCGTGGCACAAGGAACAAATTTGGGAGCTTCAGGACGAAGAACTCCATTGTCAGCCATGTCAAGAGAAGATGGAGAAGGGTCTGTGGTCTCTTGGGATTGAGATGGCCATAACCAGTCTGATTCCATCTCTTCCTCCTCTGAGTCTTCATGTTCATGATCTTGAGAAGACTGAGATCGGGTGTCTGGCCGTGACCCTTGAGAGGTCGACGGGGTCACTGGTGGATCTGACATGGGGGGGCAGACGAACTGCTTTGGAAAGAGGTAACAGATGGTTCCGGTGCCAGGTCTTGAGTGGTCCAGTACTTCCTTCTGGCCTAACCTGGTATACTGGGAGACCGGGTTACTGCTTACAGATAATGTATGGCTGAGATTTCCAATGGTCCGCCAGCTTGTGTTTGACTGGCACACCCAAGTTCCTCAATAATACTCTGTCTCCTGGTTGCAGGTCTTGCACTCTGACTTTCAGATCAGACCGGTAAGGGGAGTATCCTGATGCATCACTGGTGGTGCTATTGCAGGCATGCACAATAGCAGTTATGTGCTTACTCCACTGTTGCTTCTTTTCTCTACACTCAAGGTTCCGAGCATGTCAAAGAGAGTGCGATTAAATCGCTCCGGCTGAGCATCCCCCTGGAGGTGATAAGGAGTAGTTCTGTATTTTTTTATACCCAGCAAATCCAACAGTTTCCTAATGAGGTTACTCTCGAAGTCCCTTCGCTGATCAGAATGTATACATTGGGGCAATCCATAATGGACAAAAAACTTTTCTACTAGCACCTTCGCCACCCTTGTAATGGTTGTAGCAGACTAAAGTGCTCAGATATCCATGCAACCATCCATCTGTCAATGATTTAAACAGTCTGCCTGCACAGACGCTCTGCTCTCCAGCACAACACAGGAGCTTAACCAGCTGTACTGACGGAGCTACGGTGGTGGTGTGAGAGACCCCCCCTTGCTTGTCAGTAGTAAGTACAGCTCCAGTGGTAGCAGTGTGTGTCTGGTAAGGAGCCGACTGCAGTCAGCCACTACTCTAAGAATTAACCTGTGAATGCTGTGTCGCAGAAAGTCCCTCACTCAGACCGAATGCCTCCATCATATACCGCTTCCTATCAGTCTGGACATAGATATTAGATATTCCAGCTGCCTTTTAACACACAACGAGACAAGACTTGTCTGTGTGCTAAGTATGGATTGTTTAATAGGACCAAAAACACAATTTTATATACAGTACAGCATGTTAAAGTTAATCACAGGGACAAAGAACTCTCCACCCACACATCACACCATGGGGGGCTTCAATCACATTCTTTTAGATAATGACATCCAGTTGAGCTAATTACTAATTGTAACAGAATGCATTATCCAGAGTGCCTGGCTCCACATATAGCTTGACAAGTCAAATTCCTTTACTAAACATAATTGACATGCAAATTCCCTAACCCTGAAAGGAGACCTCTGACCTTTAGACTGCTAACTCACAACACATATCTATCATCAATAGACTTTTCACAGTGTTAGCATCACACAATTAGTTCCCCTCAATCCACATCTTAGTCAGACTTTCTGTCTCCGACAAAAAGGTATTCACACCTGATCACCAATGGCTTTAAACAGTGTTATCACACAATGAAAAGGTCTTAGGAGTCTAATGACCTGGTTTGAGTCAACATTAACCAACATCTGTAATATCTCAAGACATCCTCCAATATGAACTATCAGTAATGTCCCATCTCATGTAATTTATAACTAATATCTCCCAGTCACCCTATGGTCCTATTGGACATAACGTGACCCTAGACATAAAAGTCCTTGGTGACGCTGGCACAGGAGCACCCTGCATCCCTCAAAAGTTAGAGAGAAAGGAGTCACCGCTCCAGGTGGGATCACTAAATGGTTACAGGTGGTGCAGGATACCGAGGGTGCTGGCGGTGCACTAAGCAAAATGAAGACAAAGAAAAATGGATAGCCGCACTCCAAAACCTGATGGGTGGTCTTTTATTCAATAGACAGCATGTACAAAAATAGGGTCACAGCAGTGGAAACAAGGAACAGCCGACGCGTTTCGCACTGGATCAGTGCTTATTCATGGGTGTCACGTGTCACGGGTCATCCCTTTACATGCTGGATGTAGGTGAAATCCCTAGCTTCTCCCTCTTTATGCTCAATTGCTTTTTTTCAAGCTGCTAGCTGGGATTGAGTTTTGTTTGCAGTGCTGACTGTGCTGTGCCGAAGTGCTGATGTGATAAGGGAGAAGAACTTATTATCTGCACCAGACACATAATCATCTCTAGGAAGCAGTGTGAGAGTCTGATGAGCTGTATAATGGGACAGTGCTAACTGCAGCAAACAAACAACTATAGCAACCTGAGGCCTGGAGAATTAACCGCTGCCCTGGGTGATAAGTGAATGTTTGTTTTATTTTTTTTATTATACATGATACGCCGGGCCTAAATCACTAGTCCACGTTTAGAACATGGTTTGCATAAGGTCACACCCACTTCCACTTATGCCGGTTTGCACCTTCACATTCACGTTACGCCGGTGCAAAGTTAGGAGCAAATGCTTGGTGAATACTGAACTTGCCTTACTAGTTCTCGCCGGCAGAACGTATATGTGCTGCGCTACGCCGGCACAAATATGCGCCCATCTACCTGAATCTGGCCCATTGTACTTACAATACAACAAGATAAAAGCTGCATAGATCGCGGCTGCCGCGATTGTCCACAGGCCGGCGCGGTTGTTCGAAAAAACGTCGGAAATTGAGGCGGAGAGGTGATGGGGGGATGCCTTGGGTAGGGATGGTAGTGTGGGGGTGCAGAAGAGGGGGTACGGAGAAGGGAGAGCCGTAATTGCGGCCGCCGATCGGTTCTGCCACGGCTTGTCCTGAAAAGGACAGCCACCAACGGTGCTCAAGGAGGTGGAAGAAATGGCCTTGTGTCAGGGGCTTATCTTGAGGCTCCGGTCGGTGATTCCTGGAAGAAGGAGAGAACAAGGGGATCCAGGGGTGGCGGATCGTGGGTCAGAGCAAGTCTGACAGCAGAGGCTGAGGCTGGGGGTGGAAAGCCCTGCCTGTCTGGCTACTGTCTGGCTACTGCTAGGAACCACACCCCGAATACAACTGGAGCTCAGTTCTAGCCCTGGGGAGGAGTCACTCTTTCAGACTCAATCCTGGAGATTCCTGCATGTGAACTACCTTGGGAAAGATTGATGTTGAACTGTATATTTAAGGACTTGATTTACATCCGTCTTGCCTTGAGGGGGATTGTTGTCTACCATCCATATGATATATGATTGATTCACACTCAATTCACTGTTATCTGTTTTATTAGTTTATTTGTGTATTGTGTGGCACGGCTTTGCTTTTTTCTGTTTATTTCCCTCTCCTAAACAACATTTGAGTTGACCTCTGGGAATGGTCATCCCTGTCGCACTCATGCCTGAGCAAGGTGAATATAAGGTAAATATAATCAAGATGAACATACTCCCCCGAATTCACTTTATCCTACAAATGATCCCCTTAAAGATTCCCATATGTTTCTTAACCAGTTAATCACCGCCCTATAGACAAAATACGTCTACAGGGCGGTTCCTGTACTCTAACAGGACGTCCATGGACGTCCTTCGTTAGAGTCAGGTGTGCGCGCCCGACCGGGCGCGCACACGCGATCACCGGTGCTCACCGGGTCCACGGGACCCGCAGCATCAGTAATCGCGGTAAGGAGCCAATGGCGGTGGCTCCTTACCACGTGATCGCGCCGTCCAATGACGGCGCGATCACGTGTGTAAACAAATCTGACGAGCGTCAGATCTGCGCGCCCGAGCGGGCGCGCACACGCACGGTCACGGCGCTCGGGACCCGCAGCATCAGTGATCTCGGTAAGGAGCCAATGGCAGCGGTCCTTACCACGTGATCGCGCCGTCCAATGACGGCGCGATCACGGATGTAAACAGTCTCCTCTCCTCACCATTGCAGCGTGAGAGAGACGCTGCAATGAAGGGGAGAGAGATTAGTGCCCCAGCAGTGCCACCAGTGCCCCCCCAGTGCCACCAGTGCCCCACAATTGCCACCTGT
The DNA here is from genome assembly GCA_029574335.1 of Rana kukunoris. Lineage (NCBI taxonomy): Eukaryota > Metazoa > Chordata > Amphibia > Anura > Ranidae > Rana > Rana kukunoris. The sequence continues at coordinate 723,838,930 of CM056049.1, read as the reverse complement.
GCCCCACCAGTGCCACCTGTGCCCCACCAGTGCACAACACTGCCACATCAGTGCCACCTGTGCCAATCAGTGCCGCCTGTGCCCACGAGTGCCGTCTGTGCCCACGAGTGCCGTCTGTGCCCACGAGTGCCGCCTGTGGCCACGAGTGCCGCCTGTGCCCATCAGTGCTGCCTGTGCCCATGAGTGCCACCTGTGCCCATCAGTGCCGTCTGTGCCCACGAGTGCCGCCTGTGCCCACAATGCCGCCTGTGCCCATCAGTGCCGCATGTGCCCATCAGTGCCGCCTGTGCCCATCAGTGCCACCTGAGCCTATCAGTGCCACCTGTGCCCATCAGTGCCAATCAGTGCTCATCTGCACCTCACCAGTGCTGCCTGTGCCCCACCAGTGCTGCCTGTGCCCCACCAGTGCCATATGTGCCCACCAGTGCCATCTGTGCCCACCAGTGCCACCTGTGCCCACCAGTGCCACCTGTGCCCACCAGTGCCACACCAGTTCCACCTGCACCACTGCAGTGACGCCTGTTGGCTTGAAATGAGAGAAGCTGTCAGTACTTCAGGTGTGATCAAATTGATCAATTTTCAGTAATTGGTACCATAGCTTGTAGACCCCATAACTTTCACCCAGACTAAATAATATGCATTTTTTTTTTTTTACCAAAGATATGTAGCAGTATACATTTTAGGCCAAATTTATGAGGAAAAATTACTTTTTTACAAAATGTTATGATAGAAATTAAGAAAAATTCATATTTTTACAAAATTTTCGTTCTTTTTTCATTAATAGCGAAAAAAATAAAAACCGCAGAGGTGATCAAATACCACCAAAAGAAAGCTCTATTTGTGTGAAAAAAAGGACAAAAATTTCATTTGGCTACAGTGTTGTATGACTGAGTTATTGTCATTCAAACTGTGAGAGCACCGAAAGCTGAAAATTGGTCTGGTTATTAAGGGGGTTTAAGTGCCCAGTGGTCAAGTGGTTAACTTTACTACAGACCATAATGTCCCACTTTATATGGAGAGATGGTCATCCCAGAGTCTCCAGAGAGGTTATTTTTTGAGCCAAATGCTCTGGGGAGCTGTCTCTACCTAATTGTAAAGCTTGCCGTAGTACTATCACGTATACAGTAGCAGACTGGTAAAATGCCAACTCTTCTAAATTAAAGGTACAATTGGAACATTCTTTATGTGACTCGGATCTCACCACTGCTCCTTGGATACCACATTCTTCCAGAAACTTCTCTCACAATACCTCACCCCTTACCATATCCTCTTTGGACATTTGGTATGGACTGCATAAGAAACGTGCATGGTCTTATGACTCCCCACTAACTTCTCTTTTACATCATGCCTATTTTATGCCAGGATCCATGGACCCAATTTTTCAATCCTGGTCACCTGAAGGCTCTCTTCTCTTGCATCATGTCCTATACTCCAATACACTTAAACCCCTGTCTGAAATATTGGGTAAAAATATATTAAAACAAAAAAAAAAGGAAAAAAGACTGAACACTTGGAAAAAAATAATAATAATTTTTCTTCACTTTTCTTATAACATTTTGCAAATTAGTAATTTTTCTTCATACATTTTGGCCAACATTTATACTGCTACATATCTTTGGTAAAAATAGCCAAAATCAGGGTATATTATGTGGTCTTTGTGAAAGTTTTAGATTCTACAAGCTATGGTGCCAATCATTGAAAATTGATCACACCTGATGTACTGAAGGCCTCTCAGGCTGGGTTCACAATTTTCCCGACATCGCTCCTACATTGGGAGCTCATGTAGCATGACGTGTGAAAATCAATGTTTCCCTATGAGAGCCGTCTTAACTGGTCCTACACAAGTCGGTCCAACTTTGAAACTACTCTCTGTACTACTTTGGTCCTACATTGATCCTTCTTCAGCCCATTGAATATCATTGAAGTAGGACCAAAGTAGGAGCCTTGTCCTAACCATCTGACTTTTGACACCTGACATGTGATTACAGCACCAGTAAAAGGAATTTATCTCACTCTGGGATTGTTTTGATTGGTCAAAGAACAAGTCAGTCTATCCCATGTAGGACCAAAGTAGTATCCTGTTCATGAAAGTAGGATGGATGTAGGACCAATGTAGGATCAAAGTAGGACAAATGTCGCAGAGCAAAGTAGGATGAAAGTCGTGTAGTGTAGTGTGAACCCAGCCTCAGTTCCTTAGGCTGGGTTCACACTACACTACACGACTATCATCCTACTTTGCTCTGCGACATTTGTCCTACATTGATCCTACATTGACCCTACATTGGTCCTACATCCATCCTACTTTCATGAACAGGATACTACTTTGGTCCTACTTTGTGATAGACTGACTTGTTCTTTGACCAATCAAAACAATCCCAGAGTGAGATAAATTCCTTTTACTGGTGCTGTAATCACATGTCAGATGGCAAAAGTCGGATATTTAGGACAAGGCTCCTACTTTGGTCCTACTTCAATGATATTCAATGGGCTGAAGTAGGATCAATGTAGGACCAAAGTAGTAGATGGAGTAGTTTCAAAGTCGGACCGACTTGTGTCGGATCAGTTAAGACGGCTCTCATAGGGAAACATTGATTTTCACTCGTCATGCTACATGAGCTCCCAATGTAGGAGCGTTGTCGGAACAAGTGTGAACCCAGCCTCAGACACTAACAAGCCAGGAAAGTACAAATACCCAATAAATTAGACAGTAGACATTCCAAGATATTTAGTAAGAGGCATGGTGAGTTTTTTTGAAGTTGTAGTTTTTTTCCCACAATTCTTTGCAGAATTATGTTTTTTTATTCTATTTTATTTTCACAAAACTGTTATATTAACAGGTTATTTCTCTCACATGGCATATTCATACTTGCAACTGCACCCCAAAATATATTCTGCTACTCCTTCTGAGTATGGAGATACCACATGTGTGGGACTTTTACAGCTTGGCCACATACAGAGGCCAAACATACAGGGCGCACCATCAGACGTTCTGGGAGCATGAATTACACATTTCATTTATTGATGACTACCTCTTGCACTTTTGAAGGCCCTGGAGCACCGGGACAATGGAAACATTCACAAAATGACCCCATTTTGGAAAGCAAATGCCCCAAAACATAAAGGGGTAGATTCAGGTAGGAGATAAGCCGGCTTATCTCCAGATAAGCTGTCTTATCTCTGCGTTTTATGCACCCAATCTATGCCACTGATTCATAAAATCAGTTAAGCATAGATTTTCCTTAGATCAGACATGTGTAAGTCTATTACGTTGTCTAATCTTATTTTCATATTTTAGGCTGGCCGCTAGGTGGCGTTCCCGTCTAAAATATGTAAATGAGCCTATACGCCGATTCCTGAACGTACGCCCGGCCGGCGCTATTCAATTACGTCGTTTGCATTAGCGTAATACCGTCATAATGTTATGTTATGGACGGCGTGCCGACGCTTTTTTTCCCGTCGTTTACGTAAAATGTTCGCGACTAGGGTTTTGCGTAAGTGCCGTTCACGTCGTTTACACGTCAAGTTGACGTCAAGATTTGGAACATGCGCACTGGGAACCAATCACGACCGGCGCATTCACAGTTCGTTCGGCGCGGGGACGCGCTTCATTTAAATGATACACGCCAAATTTGAATTTGGCCGGCCCTTTTACGCTACGCCGCCTCAACTTTACAGGCAAGTGCTTTAAGAATAAAGCACTTGCCTGAAAAAAGTTGCGGCAGGCCATAGTTTAAAAGCCAGACGCTAGGCATGCCTATAGATAGGCATTTCTACTTGAATCTACCCCAAAGAGTCTTTTGAACATGTATTTTTTTTCCAAAATTTTTTGGAAAATATGGAAAGAAAATTAAAATGTTTTTTTTTTTTTTTTTACACAAAGTTGTCCATGTATAAGATTGTTAACCCATAGCATGTACATAGCAAAAATGACACCCCAAAATATATTCTGCTACTCCTCTTGAGTATGGCGATACCACATGTGTGAGACTTTTACAGAGCCTGGCCACATACAGAGGCCCAACATGCAGGGCGCAACGTCAGATGTTCTTGGGACATAAGTTTCAAATCTAATTTCCTGACTACCTATTATACTTTTGTGAGGCACTGTAGGGCTCTGATGGGCACTGTAGTAATAATTGAGGTAGAAATACAATCAGTGCAACCTCAATAAAAGGATATAGGAAAAAATAATGCTATAGCTGAACACCAGGGTAATTCCAAAGCCCAATAATGATATGCAGTAAAAACGGTGCATCACGTAATATATATTATAATTATGCGCTGCACCGTTTTGAACTACATACTGTAGTGCCACTGATGGGACTGTAGTGGCATGCATGTGGCATGCATGTGGCACTGATGAGCACAGATGTGGCACAGATGAAGCATGGATGAGCACTGATGTGGCACAGATAAAGCATGGATGAGCACTGATGTGGCACAGATGAAGCATGGATGAGCACTGATGTGGCACAGATGAGCACTAATGTGGCCTGGATGTGGCACGAAATAAGCACTGATGTGGCATGTATGAGCACTGATGTGGCATGGGTGTGGTACGGATGTACTAACTGCCTATCTCATTTGGAAAACGTTGAAAGAATTTTTATTTATTTTTTACACAAAGTTGTCCATGTATAAGATGTTTTAACACATAGCATGTATATATCAAAAATGACACGCCAAAATACATTCTACTACTCCTCCTGAGTATGACGATACCACATGTGTGAGACTTTTACACAGCCTGGCCACATACAGAGGCCCAACATGCAGGGACATACATTTCACATCTACTATCCTGACTATCTATTACACTTTTCTGAGGCACTGTAGTGGCACTGTAAGGCACTGTAGTGGCACTGTAAGGCACTGTAGTGGCACTGATGGACACTGTAGTGGCACAGATGAGCACTGATGTGGCATGGATGAGCACTGATGTGGCATGGATGTGGCACAAATGAGCACTGATGTGGCATGGATGAGCACTGATGTGGCATGGATGAGCACTGATGTGGCATGGATGTAGCATGGATTTGTTTTATAGCGCAAAACTGCAGAGGTGATCAAATACGACCAAAAGAAAGCTCTATTTGTGCGTAAAAAGTGACGTGAATATTGGGTACAGTGTTGCACGGCCACGCAATTGTCACTTAAAGTAAAATACATATTGGTATCCTTTGAGTCTGGTGCAGGTTTTAAAAATACCACGTGAGGTCCCATAACAAATTCATACCACACTCTTAATCCAAGCATTTAGCTTGGCTGGCCAGGAAAAAAGGTGGGGAGTCAACATGAGGAATGCACCTTACTTGGGGGGAACCCCTCAGACAAAGCACTTTGTCTCCAGGTTGATAGGGACAAGGGCCTCTTCACTTCAACCCTTGCCTAGTGGTTATCAGAGTCTGCAGGTGGGAGGTTTATCCAAATCTGGAAGCCCCATTTAAAAACTAGGTGGCCTCCAGACGCTACCTCCCCCCCCATGTGAATGAGTATGGGGTACCTAATAGTCCTATTCATTTCCAAATGAAAAATGTAACTTAGAAATAGACACCCAAACATTTGACAAGTTCTTAATAAAGTCACAATGCCAACCACCAAATGATATGTGACGACCTGGCTAAGCTGTCATCAGCTATATAAGGGAAGAGGAAGCGATCGTGGTGACATTGTTGATCACATACAGCCCACCTCATTGCCAAGCTTCCATGTTATGGCTTCAGTATTAATTTGAAGTTGCTGATCTTCTGGTGCCCAAGATGTAAAATTTCCCACATCATTATAAATCACAGTGACATTATCTCTATGTATCCAATTTATTATTTTGTAGTGATTAACAAATTCTCCGTATTCATTAAAAAATGGTGTTGGCTTATTTAAACCAAAAGCATATTTAATATCTTTTAATTGGCGATACAACTTCAACGTGAAAATAGAACGAGAAAAGTGTGTTAAATAAGGAATAGAAATTTATCAAAGAAAAAAGTATATTTAAAGTCAAACTCCCTCTTTATATGTATTTTAACCCTCCTAGCGGTATTCCCGAGCGTGACTAGGGGTGGTTTTTCCATGCTAGGATCGGTAACCCCGAGTCACGCTCGGGGTATATGTGCAGAGTGTGCAGCGGCGCGTCTTACCTTCTCGCAGCATCCACAGGCAAGTTACTTACCTTGTCCCTGGATCCAGCGATGCCTCCCCGCTGTGTGAGCGAGCGGGTCCTCTCTCGATTCACACAGTGTCCCCGTGTGCCGCCGATCTCCGTTCCCTGCGACGTTACGACGCACAGGGCCGGAGAACGGCGCCAAATTAAAAAAAGTAGACAAACACATTACATACAGTATACTGTAATCTTATAGATTACAGTACTGTATGTAAAAAATACACCCCCCCCCCCTTGTCCCTAGTGCCCTGCATGTTCTTTTATATAATAAAAATTGTTCTTTCTACCTGCAAACTGTAGATTGTCCATAGCAACCAAAAGTGTCCCTTTATGTCAAAAATGCTTTTAGAGCAGCTAGAAAACAGTGAAAATAAATTATAATCACTTGCAGAATTGAACGATAGCGATTTGTGGGGAAATTCGTCAAAAAAATAATGACAGCGGCAATTCTGCAACTGAGCAAATTTCAGTGATTTTGATTTGATTACATTATTGAATAATTTTTATTAAAATTACAATATCATTTGTTATAATTATTTATAGCTATTTATTATATTAAAATTTATGCCCGGGATGTCTTGTTTGGACAGATTTAAGCGAGTTATTCCTAAGAATTGCAGGCCTACAGTATAAAATGCCAAATTTCCATGCAAAAAATTGTACCGCATTTGGTATGTAATTCCAGACAGAATCATACCGCCAGGGAGGTTAAGTCTATTGCTTTTGAAGACCTGGTCTCGCAGTGGTAACATCCAGTGATTATACATATCAAGTTTTGTTGACCCTATGAGCGTACGCTCTTTAGGGTTCAACGTTTCTTGTAAGCCTCTGTACATCTGGTAAATGGTGATAGGGGGAGTGGCGCTGCTGGTTGGGTCAATGGTGCTTGACCATTGGGTGATTATGTGGTGATTGTGATGTGATATATGAAGTGTACCAGTGTTGGGTAACTTATAGGCAGGGGTTAATCCATATATGAGGATTCCCTGAGCCCACGTGATGTGAGAGCAAATTGGTTACCACTTTAATGATAAGTAAATTGTTACTAATAACCATGTGTGTGAAAGCTTAGTGGATCTCCCCCATCAGATGGTGTCCACAAGGAGTGAGTGGTAGTGACCAAAAACCAACACAGGTGGTTAGTGCTGTATTCAAATTGGGTCGGATTCCCGTGAACTAAAAATGAGCCCAGGTAGTCAGGGCGAGGCTGCTACTATAATAGCTATAGGTGTGGAAAAGGTGACTAGTGTAGTGACCCTAGAAGTATAGAAAGAGTTAGTGTGAAAACCAGCCTGTCTACTTATTCTATGGTTACAATCCAAGTTATGTGACCAAAACAAACACAAAAGGTGTATAAACTCAAAAAAAAACAGCATACATCAATCTTGGTGTCAAATGTGAGCCATCAATAATGTGAGCACAAAATAAAAAATTAAAATTAAAATAAAAAAAATAAATTAAAAAAAAGAGATATGTTAGGATCCAATTGGCCAGACTGAGAAGTATCGTCAGGATACTGTGCAGGCCAGGTGTAAGAAATTCAATCTCTAAGATGTGTACGGCTCAGTGAGTGTGGGTATGTCAAAGCTTTGGGTATGCACACCTATGGTAAGTGGTGAGTCACCCCGTGAGGGTTAACACCCCCCCCCCAGTGAGGGTTATTTGGACTAAGTTACAGAGGACAAAACATATATATGTATATACAAATACAAAATTTTTTAAAAATATGAGTAGTTCTAATATGCACTGATTATGTTGCGTTGCAGAAGATTAATGGATAATACTGCAAGAGACTTGTATTGGTGACTTTAGTGCTGTTTCCTCTTTAAGGATGCCGTTCCGTGACTTTTGTGCTCCCCCTCTTAGGACCCCACTCACCAAATGTTGTCACCCTCCAGGGGCAATAGGCGGTGGTGGTGGTACCTTTGCTATTCCTGTTGTGTAGCGGTCTGAGTAGTCCCGGCTGTTGCTCCCAGGTAAACAAAGTGGGTCTGGAGGAATTCCAATGCGGTGCTCACGGTGTCACTCAAGAAAAAAATGAAATATCCACATAGCGTGATATGTAAAAAACTTGCAGAGCTTTTATTATAAAAAAAGGAGAAAGTTGTACATTTCCACCATAAAAGCCCAGAGACACCTAGGCTGGTGCATAGAATGAAAAATAAAAAATAAAAATGAAGATAAAAAATATATATATAAAAATAAAGTTCAAACAAATGCTGTGCGCTGTCCACCTATCCTGTATGGAAACGAGGCTGCCAGCTCCGTCTGTGGAATGATATAGGAGCGTTCGTCTCTGTGTTGAGCAGCTCGCCGTCCCATACGGTGGTGTTTGGATCAGCTGTTGACCTGGACGTGCGTACAAGCTAGCGTAATGGTCACTTGACGCGTTTCGTCATGTGACTTTCTCAAAGGTGACGTAAGCTGTGTACGCGCGATCCTCTATTTTATATGCAGCGGCAAATACATTCCTCTCCCATTAGTGACCGTAATTGGCTATGGGCTTAACTTGTGTCCCTGATGGTTCCTCCCCTCCGTTAACCCCTGTCATTGCCAGATTGAGGGTGAGGGGGATGTGAATGTGCCGCTGCATGTGAATAAACATAAAGTTTACACATAAAGTATAGACAAATAAATGGATTACCATATATGGGTAACGCAAGTAAGTACCTGTGATCATTGGTATGTTTGTATGAGGTTGGTTACTGTTGTGTTAATTTTTCCCAATTGTGTGCTCCTCGTAGCAGGGAAAAAGAAAGACACAACTGCAAATAACAGAAGTACGTGTATGTTGTTCTAAAAATCCTGTAATCTCATATATAGGTTAAAAAATATATATGAATTTATATATCAGAGAGGTAGAGTCCCATATTGTACAGTAGTGTATGACAAGTGGGAAATAGAGTTGGTATATACCTAAGTTGGTAGTGGTATGAGCCAATAGTATTTATTTTTGTGCAAATATAAATGTTATATGCCAGAAGGGGTGTTAATATATACCCATGTCTTGTGGGGCTTAGTTAGTGATTTACTTGGTACAGACGAGGTTAGAAGGAGGACTAGAGGCGGTTTGTTTATTAGTGACAAGGTTCCAAGGACGCCCACAAACGGGCTTAATTGCATTGATAAATGCATAATTATTGACAATTATAGAGAAAGGGTGGTGTGAATTATCATAATTCAACCACTATTAGTGGTGTGGCATGTGAGCGGGGAAGGGTGTGTCAGGATTAGCTTGCATCTAAAACATGATGTATAAATTGACAGGTTTTCTATCCCCTGTCACTGCTCTAATTACTGTGAAGAATATGCTCCGAACAGGATTTTTAGAACAACATACACGTACTTCTGTTATTTGCAGTTGTGTCTTTCTTTTTCCCTGCTACGAGGAGCACACAATTGGGAAAAATTAACACAACAGTAACCAACCTCATACAAACATACCAATGATCACAGGTACTTACTTGCGTTACCCATATATGGTAATCCATTTATTTGTCTATACTTTATGTGTAAACTTTATGTTTATTCACATGCAGCGGCACATTCACATCCCCCTCACCCTCAATCTGGCAATGACAGGGGTTAACGGAGGGGAGGAACCATCAGGGACACAAGTTAAGCCCATAGCCAATTACGGTCACTAATGGGAGAGGAATGTATTTGCCGCTGCATATAAAATAGAGGATCGCGCGTACACAGCTTACGTCACCTTTGAGAAAGTCACATGATGAAACGCGTCAGGTGACCATTACGCTAGCTTGTACGCACGTCCAGGTCAACAGCTGATCCAAACACCACCGTATGGGACGGCGAGCTGCTCAACACAGAGACGAACGCTCCTATATCATTCCACAGACGGAGCTGGCAGCCTCGTTTCCATACAGGATAGGTGGACAGCGCACAGCATTTGTTTGAACTTTATTTTTATATATATATTTTTTATCTTCATTTTTATTTTTTATTTTTCATTCTATGCACCAGCCTAGGTGTCTCTGGGCTTTTATGGTGGAAATGTACAACTTTCTCCTTTTTTTATAATAAAAGCTCTGCAAGTTTTTTACATATCACGCTATGTGGATATTTCATTTTTTTCTTGAGTGACACCGTGAGCACCGCATTGGAATTCCTCCAGACCCACTTTGTTTACCTGGGAGCAACAGCCGGGACTACTCAGACCGCTACACAACAGGAATAGCAAAGGTACCACCACCACCGCCTATTGCCCCTGGAGGGTGACAACATTTGGTGAGTGGGGTCCTAAGAGGGGGAGCACAAAAGTCACGGAACGGCATCCTTAAAGAGGAAACAGCACTAAAGTCACCAATACAAGTCTCTTGCAGTATTATCCATTAATCTTCTGCAACGCAACATAATCAGTGCATATTAGAACTACTCATATTTTTAAACATTTTTGTATTTGTATATACATATATATGTTTTGTCCTCTGTAACTTAGTCCAAATAACCCTCACTAGGGGGGGGGGGGGGTGTTAACCCTCACGGGGTGACTCACCACTTACTATAGGTGTGCATACCCAAAGCTTTGACATACCCACACTCACTGAGCCGTACGCATCTTAGAGATTGAATTTCTTACACCTGGCCTGCACAGTATCCTGACGATACTTCTCAGTCTGGCCAATTGGATCCTAACATATCTCTTTTTTTTTTTTTTTTTTTTATTTTGTGCTCACATTATTGATGGCTCACATTTGACACCAAGATTGATGTATGCTGGGTTTTTTTTGAGTTTATACACCTTTTGTGTTTGTTTTGGTCACATAACTTGGATTGTAACCATAGAATAAGTAGACAGGCTGGTTTTCACACTAACTCTTTCTATACTTCTAGGGTCACTACACTAGTCACCTTTTCCACACCTATAGCTATTATAGTAGCAGCCTTGCCCTGACTACCTGGGCTCATTTTTAGTTCACGGGAATCCGACCCAATTTGAATACAGCACTAACCACCTGTGTTGGTTTTTGGTCACTACCACTCACTCCTTGTGGACACCATCTGATGGGGGAGATCCACTAAGCTTTCACACACATGGTTATTAGTAACAATTTTCTTATCATTAAAGTGGTAACCAATTTGCTCCCACATCACGTGGGCTCAGGGAATCCTCATATATGGATTAACCCCTGCCTATAAGTTACCCAACACTGGTACACTTCATATATCACATCACAATCACCACATAATCACCCACCGGTCAAGCACCATTGACCCAACCAGCAGCGCCACTCCCCCTATCACCATTTATTATTTGTCTGGTCTCCTCGGAGATCCCTAGGGAGGCAGCAGCTAGATCACAGGTCCTAAGCGCGGATTTTTTCTATTAACTCTGTACATCTGGGGCGGCTATTTCACAAGTGTGTGTCACGTTGAAATAGTGGAAATATCGCATGGCTTTCTTGTTTACATAAAAATTATTCCCAATTGAAGTTCACTCTTCAAGCTTCACCATTTATATATGATTTTTTGGACTTTGTACTTACATTTGTTATATACTTATTCTTCATTCTCCAGCCCAGCAGTGGGTGGAATCTAAATTCTCCAGAGAGTGCTGTCATGTATAGACTTGATGCTGAACTCATCTGCACTTCCAGATTCCGAATAAGCCCCCTACCTGCAGACACCCACAACCACCAGCCAGGGTTGCGGGGAAGAGGCCCTTGTCCCCATCAACGTGGGGACAAGGTGATTATGGGGGGCAGATCCAGTCTGCCCCAAAGCACCCCCCATGTTCAAGGCATGTGGCCTCGTATGGTTCAGGAGAGGGTGGACGCTCGCTTGTCCCCTCCCTTTCCTGACCTGCCAGGCTGCATGCTCAGATAAGGGTCTGGTATGGATTTTGTGCTGGGGGCACACTATTTATTTTTATTTTTTGGTTGTGGGGCTCCCTTTAACCACTTCAATATCTGGCCATAGGGGAATGACGTCATGGTCATCCCCTCGCCGATGAGACTGGACGTTGCACAACGTCCTTTCTTCACGGCGTTCTAGGGCGCGCGCGCGCACCCGCGGCACCACTCGCGATCCTGCATGCGTGCCCGACGGCTGCGATTGCCGCCGGGCACCCGCAATTTCCGGCAAAACACACAGATCCACCTCCTGTCAGCGGTGAGGAGATTGATGTGTGTTCCCAGTACAGAGGAACACACATCGATCTCCTCCCCCTGTGAGTTCCCCTCCCCCCTACAGTTAGAACACACTTTAGGACACATTTTAACCCCTTCAGCGCCCCCTAGTGTTAACCCCTTCCCTGCCAGTCACATTTGCACAGTAATCAGTGCAGTTTTATAGCAATAATCGCTGTGTAAATGTGAATGGTCCCAAAAACGTGTCAAAAGTGTCCGATATGTTCGCCGCAATGTCACGGTCACAAAAAAAAAAACGCAGATCGACGCCATAACTAGTAAAAAAAATAAAATAAAAATTCCATAAATCTATCACCTATTTTGTAGACACTATAACTTTTGTGCAAACCAATCAATATATGATTATTGCGTTTTATTTTTACCAAAAATACGTAGAAGAATACGTATCGGTCTAAACTGACGGGAAAAAAAGTTTTTTTTAAAAAAATATTGTGATATGTATTAAATAAAAAGAAAAAAATATTGTGTTTTTTTTAAAATTGTCGCTCTTCTTTTGTTTATAGCGCAAAAAATAAAAACCGCAGAGATGATCAAATACCACTAAAAGAAATCTCTATTTGTGTGGGGAAAAAAACATAACGATTTATTTGGGTACAGTGTTGCCTGACCGCGCAATTGTCATTCAAAGTGCAACAGCGATGAAAACTAAAAATTGGTGTGGGCAGGAAGGGGGTGAAAATGCCCTGTATGGAAGGGGTTAAAATCCATACCAGACCGTTTTAAAAAAAAATTATTGCCAGCAATTCTTGTTTTTGCATTCAGTTGTCAATGGGGAACCCTGCTCACAGCTGATGATTCATTGGTTGTTAAGGACACGGAGGCCGGCTTTCCAGTCTGCTCCTTAACAACAAGCTATACACAGTTTGTAATGGAAAAAAAACACAAAACGCAAAACACATGTAAACACATTGAAGTCTATTACATGCAAAATACAATCTGCTGTGGAAAAAAACGCCTATAACTCTTTCCAAAAATGCACTGGCTGAAAAAATGCATAGATGTGATGGTGTATCATAGGAAACCATGGTAAATGGACTGTAGTGCATTTCGGCAAAACACACCGCCAGCTCCCAGCTAACCCCCTCCACCCCCCCACGGCGCAGCACTAACAAGGGTATTCCCTTAATCGCAGGCATAGGGAGGGTAAAAAAGGGGGAGGGTAGGCCTATAGATCAAGAATAATGTACATAATGAGATGCCATCAATAAGGGAGCTAGGAAGGAGGTGGAATCCTTATGTTTAGAGCTCCAAAAGGATGAAGCTAAGGTGAAAATAATACTGGACGTATACTTTAGGCTCCCTAACCTAAAGGGGAGGGGGAGATGGACATCCTATCACAATTTGAATTATCAGCAAAGATGGGAAGTGTTATCATAATGGGGGATATTAATTATACAGACATAGACTGGGTGAAGGGAACCACGCATTCGTCTAAGGCTCGCCAGTTCCTAAATGTCTGAGGCCTCGTACACACGAGCAGACAGATTTGTTGAAATCGGTCGGGCCGACCGATTTCAACAAATCTGTCTGCTGGGGACATATTGGTTTGATCGTGTACACACGATCAAACCAAAATCCCCGCCGCCAGACGGCGCGGTGATGTGGCGGTGACGTTGACGCCGCCACGTCACCGCACCAGGAAGTATAACACTTCCGCACATGCGTCGAAACCATTTGGCGCGTGTGCGAAAAGACATGTCTGCTGGTAAGCGTACTAACCAGCAGACATGTCGGGTGGACGGGTTTGCAGCCGACAGATTTCAAAGCATGCTTTGAAATCTGTCGGGTGGCCAAATCCGTCGGGTTGCCCGTACACACGATCGAATCTGTCTGCTGAAACGGCCCATCAGACGGGTTTCAGCAGACAGATTTGATCGTGTGTACAAGGCCTTACAGGACAATTTCATGGGTCAGATGGTAGACACACAAACTAGAAACAAGGCGTTACTAGAGCTACTGATTACCAACAACACAGACCTGATCATGGATGTAGACTTACGGGGCATTTTAGGAAACAGCGATCACAGGTCAACTGGCTTCAGTATAAATCACACAAATAGGAAATATAAGGAGAATACAAAGACACTGAATTTCAGAATAGCCAACTTCCCTAAACTACGAACCTTGCTAGAAGATATAAATTGGGATAAAATCTTAAGAAACAAAGAACACGGAGGAGAAATGTTTAAGAGCATATTAAATAAGGGCATTAGCCAGTGCATCCTATAGAGAAATACATTTAACCACTTCTCTACCTTAGGACGTCGTATGACCTCCTGTACTTTAGGTGGGGATATCTGAATGATGGGTGCAGCTACAGGCATCATTTAGATATCCTTCTTTTCAGGTGGCAATTCTGCGCACCATAAGAATGATCATAGCGGCGGTTCTGCCACTTGATCGTTATTATAGGCGTGGGAGGGGACGTCCCCCTCCCTCTGCCATCCGTTGCTTCTCTGGCCTCTCCTGTGCCATCGGAGGCACGGCAAAGCAATCAGCCGCCGCTGGATGAGGAGGATAGAGATGGTCACCGGTAATCTCTATGACTGTTGGAGGCCCAGGCGCGGCGTAGACGTCATGCCCGGGTACCCGGAAATAAACAAAGACACAATTGTGGCTGTAAGCATGAGATCAGTGATTTTTTTTCACAATCTCATGCTTTCAAGCCTGGAGGAGAGATGTGGGGTCTTATTAACCTCACATCTCTCCATAAAGAGGACCTGTCACACACTATTCCTATTACAAGGGATGTTTACATTCCTTGTAATAGGAATAAAAGTAATCAAAAAAAGTGTAAAAATAAAAAAAATTAAGTAAAATAAAAAATTGAAAATACCAATTAAAAAATTAAAACACCCCTGTCCCCATTAGCTCGCACTCTGAAGCAAACACGCACATAAGTTCTGCCCACATATGTAAACCCTGTTCAAACCACACATGTGAGGTATTGCCACATGCGTTAGAGCGAGATAAATAATTCTAGCACTAGACCTCCTCTGTAACTCTAAACTGGTAACCTGTAAAAAAAAAATCAAGCGTCGTCTATGGAGATTTTTAAGTACAGAGGTTTGACACCATTCCATGAGTGTGCGCAATTTTAAACTGTGACAAGTTAGGTATCTATTTACTCGGCTTAACATCATCTTTCACATTATACAAAAAAATTGGGCTAACTTTACTGTTTTGTTATTTGTTAATTTATGAAACCATTTTTTCCAAAAAAAAAAGGCGTTTGAAAAATGATTGCGCAAATACCGTGCAAGATAAAAAGTTGCAATGACCGCCACTTTATTCCCTAGGGTATTTTCTAAAAAATATATATCTATAATGTTTAGGGGTTCTGGGTCATTTTCTAGCAAAAAAAAATGTGATTTTTACATAAAGGAGAGAAGTGCCGGAATAGGCCCGGTATGGAAGTGTTTAAAAGAGCGAGCAAAAGTCCTGGAAGGCTTAACTCAATGCATATAAAAGCAAAGGAGAAGGCCTTCAAAAAATACAAGGCATTTAGACTTTACAAAGAATGCAACAAGAAATGTAAGGATGCAATTAAGGCGGTTAAGATAGAACACAAAAGACACATAGCAGAGGAGAGCAAAGCAAATCCCAAGAAATTCTTAAGTATATAAACAGTAAAAAAAGGAGGACAGACCCTATTGGCCTCATAAAGAATGAGGAAGGGCATCTGGTTACAAAAAATGGGAAGATGGCAAAGGTATTGAATATAATCTTCTCCATAAACTTCACAAGGGAATCGGGGGGCTTTAGTAACCAAAACTGCAGTGTTTATCCTCATGGCACATCACAGGAAGCAACCTCATGGCTAACAGAGGACAGAATTAGGAATAGACTTGGGAAACGTAACATTAATACAGTAAATCACCATGACCAGATGGCTTGCACTCGGGGGTACTTAGGGAACTCAGTCAATTAATTGCCAGACCATTGTTCTTAATTTTTACTGACAGTGTACTGACTGGAATGGTACCAGCTGATTGGAGAAAAGCCAATGTAGCACCAATATTAAAAAAGGGCCAAAATACGTCCCTGGGAATTACGGAGCAGTTAGCCTAACATCAATAGTATGCAAGCTCTTGGAGGGGATGATAAGGGAATATATATATATATATATATATATATATATAAGATTGTGGTAATGAAAATGGCATCGTAATCAGTAATCAGCATGGATTTTTAAAGAATCGTTCTTGCCAAACCCAATCTATTAACCTTCTATGTGGAGGTGAGCTGCCATCTAGATAAAGGAAGGCCTGTAGACATGGTGTACCTAGATTTTGCATTTGACAGAGTTCCCCATAAACGTTTACTGTACAAAGTCAGGTCTGTTGGCATGGATCATGGATTGAAAACTGGCTGCAAGGTCCGGGTTCTGGATGTTTGAAGCCCCCCCCCCAGCAGAACAATCCACCAGCCGCCACTGGTTAGGATCTGCCTAGATGCCTAATCAGCAGCTGGTTCAGACTCTCATTTTGCCACTAACAGACTAAGCCGATCACTGAAGACTGAAAACTTTGAGAGATGGTGGAGGACAGCTGCAGGATCTGACCACCATATCACCACATAGGTGAATATTCATGTTTTTTTTTAATCCACAATTCTCTTTTAACCCTTAAAATCCCTTTACACTCTACTGCATGCATTACACATGGTTGCAGGGTGAAAAGCTCACTTTTAACTTGTGAGATTGATTGTGAAAAAACACCAGCAATGTTAGGGCTCATTCATACTACTGGTTAGAGGGTGGTAAAACCATTCAGTTTAGCAGAGTTATTACTGCCCCACCTGCTACCCCTTTGTATAGGCAGTGGCTGGGGGGGAGTGGCTGTGGCCATAATGCTTTGTGTGACAGTAAGAATTATACACCCTGTTGCTTTTGCCAGGTAATACCACCAATTAAACACAATCCAGTCAAGTAAATGAGGGCACAACTGTGTGGTGCACTAGTGTGGGGCTCAATGGGTTAATGCAGGTGGAGAGGATGTAATACAATGCCTCCTCAATGACAGCATAATTTGCTCTTTCTGTAGAGCAATCTCAATGTGGATTGCTCATCAGAGAGCAAAGCTAGTGTGAATGAACCCTAAAGTCCAGCGGATGGACCAAAACAAAAACGGAGGGGTTGCCATACTAACTATGCAATGTTAGTGTGGCAATCTCCCCACTGAGCTATTGTTTTCTGACAGGACAGAACACATTGATCAGCGCTCACAATGATTGGCTGCCAGTGCTGGTTGGCTGCTAGTCAGATGCTGGTTTTCCAGCATGTGCCTTTGACAAAAGTTGGTCATTGGACCGGCCTTTGTCAGACAGGCAGCTGTAAACACTGTCGAAATGTTAGTTGGTTCCTGCTAAACCAGTCAATATTCTGATCGTGTGTACCCAGCATAAGAGTTAGAGATGAAGCAAGCAGAGGGAGGCAGGAACAGAACACACAGAGATCCAACATTTTTTTCTGCCAGTCAGAGAGTCTCTGTAATAAACATGATGTCTGCTAGTAGAAAGGAATGCATGAAGTCTGTGCTCTGTCCCTCTGACACCATCACTGAGGATTTTTAACATCAGCCTGGTCTTAGATTAGATTGTTAGTGCATGATATCCTCTGCCCCTGTACCCCTCTACCTCTGCTATCTGCACTACAACAACCAGCCTATCACTGCGACTGTCCATGCTACTGCTTGTCTCCCTAAAGCAAACATAAAGAACATAAAACTTGCTCAGACTTAGAAAAGTTGATTGGTCAATTTAGCTTCTACCTCTAGCTCTGGAACTGTCTGAAGTCAAGATCTGGTGGCAGGGGAATGAGAAGAGGTTGAAGAATGGACAGATGATGATTGGTAATGATTGAGTAAATGATTCCAAAGATTCCTGCCTGCCAATGCTGGCCGAGGCACTAGAATTACTTCACCCTGCCTCTGACTGCTGTGCCGGTTGAGTTCTCCTGAAATTACAGATAGGAAAAACCCTGCTGTGTGTACATAGAGGGGCGGTCTGGGGGGGGGGGGTGAGAGTGCTGCTAGTATCTGCAGCTGGGTCTGCCTGCTGTCATCGTGACAAGCAGGAGACCCAGACACCAAACTGTGAATCTCTTTCCCAAGGCACACAGGGAGGCTGCTGATGGGGGTGCTATGGGGGTGCTAGGAGAAATTTCAGGGTGCACCCCAACCACCTTTCGGACGCCACCCCTGATTAAAGGGGTAATTGGTTGTGTTTGTCCCTCAGGCCAAAAATTCCACTGCAGGCCAAACTACATTTTTTTTAAAAAAAAACTAAAAAAAATCAAACTGAAGTGAGCCTTAGCCACTATATGCGGTCAGATGCTCCCATCTAGCGGATACTTGATGGTACTACACTCGCATATAGTTTGATGGAATTGAAGCCAGCAGAGAACGATCAATGATATTGAAGATATCTATTAAAATTATTATAAAATAAAGTATTTAGGTAGTCTTGACGACGCGTTTCGCACTGTCCAAAGTCCTTTGAAAAAACACTTGGACAGTGCGAAACGCGTCGTCAAGACTACCTAAATACTTTATTTTATAATCATTTTAATAGATATCTTCAATATCATTGATCGTTTTCTGCTGGCTTCAATTCCATCAAACTATATGCGAGTGTAGTACCATCAAGTATCCGCTAGGTGGCAGCATCTGACCGCGTATAGTGGCTAAGGCTCACTTCAGTTTGCTTCACCCATCCAACGTGTGAGTGGCGTCCCGGATGCGAAGCGTCATCATCCCTGAACAGAAGGAGCTGTTGGTTCCTTAGACCCAGCGTCAGTGCAGCACCGATCGGCCACTGCTTTCTGGGATCCTTTGCCCCCACAGAAGTCACAGATCGTGTGACATACACTCGGGAACAGGCTTTGCTACAAGTTACCATTGCCATCTGCTGTCTGCACAACATTGCTTATGCATTACTGCTTTTTAAAGGTACTGTACCCGCTATTTAAAGACCTTAATGATGAGTTCAGAAGCCATGAGAAGTTAACCCTGCAATAGGAAGTTAACTCTTTACATTCTTAGGAGCAGCCTGCAGACTGATTATTGATCAATGTACATAGTCTATTTCTGCAATATGGACTGTATGAAGGACATATTAATAAAATGATTATCTTTTCCTGAATTCTAGTTATTTTTATACCTATTTAAGAGAATGAAATACTGATGGTCATTAGCGCGTTTTTCTGAGTACAGCGGGGGTTGAATATTTAGTATTTCACTGAAACAATTTTTTAGGTTACATTTCAAATGATCACCAATATCAGTAAGATATTCATTTTTAACATTTTCTAAAAGCCCTTAAAATGGCGATGTTCTGTACCTTATGTCTGTAATCATGAGGATGCTTATTATATAATTTTCCTTTGTAGAACAGATTGATATCATGCAATGATTTGGCCATAGCTTCTACCGCATAATAAATTAGTGGAGAAAGTCCTTGATGCAGAATATTAAATAAATTTGGATACATTCCTTCTTCCATAGACCCATTATAGCTAAGTGGACATAATATGGTATTATTTCTATTGTCTTTGTTTGCAGACATGCACTTTGCAATTGATAAAATAACGATGGAAGCTGATGAATTATTTAAGCTATACGTCTTGTCAATTTCATCAAAAAAACGTTCTTTATTTGGAAAGAATAAAGGGTATAAATCCACAGCCAAGCTACCATTAAAGAATTCGTATAGATCATATCCTGAATGGCTGAGAGACCTCAGAGGAGGAACAATAAATGTTTTATCATCAATGGCATTCGTATCAATGAAATAATTATGAAATTCACCCTGACAGATATAAGATCCACATAATACAATTACTTTAGCACTGGAGTTTTTAATAACAGAAATGACATTATTCATAATTTGTTCTGGAACAATGTCATCACGCATACTAGACCACAATGAAACTGAATATTCAACACAAATACCATTACTTTTCATGTACTTTATTAATATCTCTTTATCTTTCTCTCCGGCATCATCTCCTGATGCAAATATTCCAACCCACGTCCAACTAAAATGTTTCAACAACTTAATAACAGCCATATAATTAACATGGTCATTCTGAACCGTCCGGAATACATGAGGATAGAGAAGCCTGTTGGTCAGAGAATAGTCCGTAGCTCCGTAACTGATCTTCAAAACAGAAAAACTCTCATTATTTTCAATGTTTGTGGACAATATCCAGAAATATTGCTAAAAGGTAGAAATTACTGGAACATCTTACAAAAGTCTAGACATATTAACCGGTTAAGACCCAGACCAATATGCAGGTTAAGGACCTTGCCCTTTTTGCGATTCGGCACTGCGTTGCTTTAACTGACAATTGCGCGGTCGTGCGAGGTGGCTCCCAAACAACATTGGTGTTCTTTTTTCCCCACAAATAGAGCTTTCTTTTGGTGGTATTTCATCACCTCTGGGTTTTTTATTTTTTGCGTATAAACAAAAATAGAGCGACAATTTTAAAAAAAATGCAACATTTTTTATTTTTTGCTATAATAAATATCCGCAAAAAATATATAATTTTTTTTCCCTCAGTTTGGGCCGATACGTATTCTTCTACCTTTTTGTGGTAAAAAAAATCGCAATAAGCGTTTATCGATTGTTTTGCGCAAAATTATTAGCGTTTACAAAATCGGGGATAGTTTTATGCCATTTTTATTAATATATTTTTTTACTACTAATGGCGGCGATCAGCGATTTTTTCATGACTGCGACATTATGGCGGACACATCGGACACTTTTGACACATTTTTAGGACCATTGTAATTTTTACAGCGAAAAGTGCTATAAAAACGCACTGATACTGTAAAAATGACAATGGCAGTGAAGGGGTTAACCACTAGGTGGTGCTGTAGGGGTTAAGTGTGACCTCATGTGTATTTCTAACTGTAGGGGAGCGGGGCTGGACGTGTGACATCAGTGATCGTCGTTCCCTATATCAGGGAATAGACGATCACTGACATTGCCACAGAGAAAGGGGAAGGTTTGTTTACACTCACCTCTCCCTTTTCTTCAGCTCCTGTGACCCAATCACGGCGATCGGGTCCACGGGTCACGGTGCTTCGGAGCGGATCGTCGGCGGCGCAATTGCGAGCCATGGCTGGGCTCTTAAAGGGGACGTATATATATACATGTCCATGTGCCCAGCCATGCTATTCTGCCAATGTATATCGTTGTGCGGCAGTCCTTAAGTGGTTAACCATTTGACCTCCGGGAGATTTACCCCCCTGCCCTTCATGACCAGACCATTTATTGCTCTATGGTACTGCTCTATGGTACTTTGTATTTATTTATTATTACTTATGCTAGTAATGCTGGCAATCAGTGACTTATAGCGGGACTGTGATTATGTGGTGGACAATCTGATACTTTTGACACTTGGGGGAACCAGTGACACTAATACAGTGATCAGTGCTAAAAATATGTACTGTCACTGTACAAATGACACTGGCTGGGAAGGGATTAAACATCTAGGGTGATCAAAGGGTTAAATGTGTGACTAGCAAGTGTTTATGTGTACACTGTGTGGTGTTTTTATTAAGAGATGTGATGAATGAAACAAAATCCCTGCATCTGCTGTGACTTATCAGAGAAGAAGTGGCTTGCGCACGTGCCCCCTATGCAGATCACATATGTGATTCTGAAAATAATTGCCGCTCTGTAGCAGTAAATCTACTTGAGGGTGGTAGTGAACTTGGTGGAACAGGCCCACAGGTTGGCAGCTAAGCCTCCCCCTCAAGGCCCACCATCCCGGACATTTATTGCCAAGATGCTCAATTTCCAACGATCGCGACGCTGTTCTCCGACTTACCAGATTGAAAGGCAATATCCCCTACAAAATCTACGAAATCAGGCTGTTCCCAGATTTTTCTGCGGAGGTTGAGAAAAAGAGGGCCCTCTTCACTGAAGCCAAGCGCCAACTGAGGATCCACCATTATGCCTATGCCATGCTTTTCCCAGCCAGGCTCCGTGTGCTTGGGGAGGACCGGGCACACTTTTTTGACACACTGGAGGCAGTCTTTGCCTGGATGGAGAGTAGGGCGGCTCCTGCTCATGGACCTGTCTGAGGATTTGACAGTCGTTTGCCCGGCTGCACCTGAACTATGCTATGGAGACTGCTACGATTGCCTGCTACCACTTGGACTATCCTTGGATTCCCGGACTGTCTCCTTTGAAGGTACTGAACCTTCTGCCCCTTCCCCTCCCTGCATGTTGTTCTTCGCCTAAGTGCCCTTATCTCCCCTGGAGACTCCCTACCTATTTTGTTTACCCTGTCTGTTGCTGAACTCCGGGGGTGCTGATTTAATCGTTTTGCCTCTTTACTGGTCTACTCTGCCTCTCCTGCTCTCCTGATGGTTCCCACGTACATACCCATGCTTTAGCCCTACAGTGCTGTCCCTTTTGGCAGGCTCAAGCCCGTTATGACACCTGGGACGTGGACTCACATTTTAACATTCTGTGATGTTCCCTGTGTTGGGTATCCTGGAGACATCTACCTGGGAGTCTCACTCCTCATGCTGCTGCTTGCTCTGCAGCGATTAATCATCCCACTAGATACGACAGTCCTCGCGGACTTCGGTTTACTCAATTGTACTGTTTATTGTTTTGTGCAAGTATGGTTTCCCTGGTCTGGTCGGTCTGGATTTGCGCCCTCTGTTTTAAGCGGTGGGTGCTGCCGGGTCGGACACCCCAGAGTGTTAATGCAGGTTTATTCTGTACTATGTGTTGGCATGGATGTTTTACTGTTACTTTTCATGTTAGAGAGTGAGGCCGCGGGCAGACCCTGGATGGTGGGAATGATGATGCAGGTACTGGCTTCTTATGCCTAATGTAAAATGTATTACCTGGAATGTGAGTGGGATTAGGGCAAGCCAAAACAAGCTGCAGTCCTTTCTTGGCATTTATGTCCCGGTTTCCCGCTGTCCCAGCAATATGGTTAGGGGACTTTAATAATGTAGCGAACAGAGACCTTGACAGACTCACGACAGATCCCTCTGGTGTCCCCACCCACCCATATACTAGGTTTGGCAATCTTCTCCGTGACCTTGCACTAGTGGATACCTGGCGGCATAGCCACCCCTCGTACAGGACGTTCTCGTGTTTTTCGACAACGCATAATAACATGTCACGTATTGACCTTATCCTGATTTCTCGCACTCTCCTTCCTATTTTGGGTGATGTTGGCTTTAACCCCTGTGTATTGTCTGATCATGCTTCATACTGGATAGAGCTGCGACTAGATTCAGCCCCCAGATCCTATACTTGGAAGCTTAACCCCTCTTGGCTGACGGTGGTTCCTGACTTGCAGGAGGCCGGTGCTGAATGGGAGTTCTTCTTTCAGACTAACAAGGACACTGCATCGTATGAGATGGTTTGGGACTCATTCAAGTCCCATGTCCGTATGTTTCTATCTCAACGTATTTCTAGGTGCCCCAAGGCCTCGTCTCGTGTTGTTTGGCAGGAGGAGCAATCTCTGCTTGATGCACACACTAGAGGGTGCTACACTTATATCTTATGAATTCCTAATTAACCACTTCAGCCCCAGAAGGGTTTACCCCCTTTCTGACCATAGCACTTTTTGCGATACGGCACTGAGTCAATTTAACTGACAATTGCACGGTCCTGCAACATTGCACCCAAACAAAATTTATTCCCTCAAATAGAGCTATATTTTAGTGGTATTTTATCACCTCTGCGGTTTTTATTGTTTGTGCTATAAACAAAAAAAAGAGCGTACATTTTTAATAAAAAAAACTCAATTTTTGCTATAATAAATATCCCCCAAAAATATATAAAAAAACAAACAAATTTCTGTCTCAGTTTAGGCCGATATGTATTCTTCTACATATTTTTGGTAAAAAATTGCAATAAGTGTACATTGATTGGTTTGCACAAAAGTTATAGGGCCAGATTCAGGAACAGTTAGGCTGGCGGATCCAGTGATCCGCCAGCCTAACTGTCACTTTGAGCCGGCGTTTTTGTTTTCTGTAACCAGAAAACAAGAAACGCAGGGTTGAAGCTCCGATGCGATCAGCGTAACTAAGTTTCGCCATCGCATCGTTACTTCAACTTAAAAATGGCGCCGGGGGCGTTCCCGCCGATTTCCGCTCAAAAAATATGTTAATGAGCGGAAATCGGCAATTCACGATCGTTTTCGGGCGCGACGCAGTGACGTTACGACGTTTCCTGGAAGCGATACGCGGCGCATAGATAAAGCAGCCCCCTAGTGGAGTATCCTATGTTAGGTATAGGCGTCGTCATCGCGCCGGAAAAAAAACAAATCGCGTCGCTTGCGTAAAAAGTTCATGAATGGGAATGTGACGTCATTGACGTTCATTCACAGAATTTGGAGCATGCGCACGGGGATGCTTTGACACTCGATGCATGCGCAGTACGTTCGCGGCGGGATCGCGCTTAGTTTAAATACTACACGCCCCGTACCCGCCCAATTAGAATTCCGCCGGCTCATTTTCGTTACGCTGCCGCAAATTTAGGAGCAAGTGCTTCGTGAATAACAGGACTTGCTGCTAAAATTTCGGCAGAGTACCGTAAATGAGAAGCGTTACTCTGGAGCAAAGATGCTCCCATCTACCTGAATCTGGCCCATAGTGTCTACAAAATAGGGGATAGATTTATTAGTAATGGCGCCGATCTGCTATTTTTATCATGACTGCGACATTGCGACGGATACATTGTATACTTTTTACACTATTTTGGGATTCTAACTGTGGGTGGGACGGGCTCACTACAACATGACAGAGGTTACTGCTCCCAATGACAGGGAGCCTGTCATGTTGCTAGGCAGAATGGGGAAATGCCTTGTTTACATAGCGCCGAGCCAGCTTGCCGGGATGGGAAAAAGCCGACATAGAAGCGACGGGGATCCGACTTGAATTCCCACTAACTCTAGACGCTGTATTTGGTATGAATCATGAGGGGGAACTCCATGAAAAAAAACGGCATGAGTTCCCCTCCAGGAGCATACCAGGCCCTTTGGTCTGGTATGCATTGTAAGGAGAACCCCCCTACGTCAAAAAAACGGTGTGGGGGTTTCCCCAATATCCATATCAGACCCTTATCCGAGCGCACCGGCTGGCCGGTCAGGAAAGAAGTGGGATGAGCGAGTGTCCCCCCTCCTGAGCCGCACTAGGCCACATGCTCTCAAAATGGAGGGGTGGGTGCTTTGGGGCAGGGGGGCGCCCTTCTGCCCCCCACCCCAAAGCACCCTGTCCCCATGTTGATAAGGACAGGGAATCTTCCCGAAACCCTGGCCGCTGGTTGTCTGGTTTGCGGGCAGGGGGCTTATTGGAATCTGGGAGCCCCCTTTAATAAGGTGAATGAGATCCCCCCACCCTAGGGGAATGAGTATGGGGTACATCGTACCCGTACCCATTTACCTGGAGGAAAAATGGCCTATATAAATCGTTGCGCACCGCACACCCGGCATTACAGCGGGAGGGAGCGTCGAGTTAACATTGGAACAAAAGAAGAGGGATGAAGGAGACGAGGAAGACGGGGCTGGCTGCCACTAGTAAAACAGCTTCAAAGAAGATAACGACGTCGCAGCCCGGCAGAAGGATGAAGAGCAGGAGAAGAACCAGGGAGCGCGGAGATGACAACGGAGAGCAGAAGAAGAGAGCGGAGAAGACAAAAGATGACCCCCCAAAGTCAGAAGAGGACCCCCAGGGAGCGAAGAAGTCAGAAGAAGACCCCCGGATGCTGACTAATAAATGATTTTAAAAACCTGTGTAGTGTGTTTATTTTTTTGACACTTTTCCTCCAGGTAAATGGGTAAGAGTACAATGTACCCCTTACTCATTCACCTAGGGTGGAGGCTGGTATCTGGGGCCCCCTTATTAAAGGGGGCTCCCAGATTCCGATAAGCACCCAGCCCACAGACCCCAACAACCAATGGCCAGAGTTGTCAGGAAGAGGCCCTGTCCTTATCAACATGGGGACAGGGTGCTTTGGGGTGGGGGGCCGCAGTGCACCCCCCTGCCCCAAAGCACCCACCCCCCATATTGAGGGCATGCGGCCTGGTATGGCTCAGGAGGGTGGGGGGCGCTCTCTTGTTCCCACTCCTTTCCTGATCGGCTGGGCGGCATGCTCAGATAGGGGCCTGGTATGGATTTTGGGGGAACCCCCATGCCGTTTTTTTCACGTAGGAGGGTTCTCCATACAATCCATGCCAGACCTAATGGCCTGGTATGCTTCTGGAGGGGAACCCATGCCGTTTTTTTATTTAAAATTTGGCGTGGAGTTCCCCCTTATGATTCATACCAAACACAGCATCTAGAATTGGCGGGAATACAAGTCGGACCACCGTCACTTCTCCTGCTCACTGGAATCTGCTTTTCCCATTGCAGCGAGTGCGAGATGTCAGCACCCTGTGGACCGAGAACCAGCGTGATGCTGTTGTGCTGGAAACACATTCTCGCGGACATGTACTGTAATACCAGTGCTCGGCTGGCTGACCTCCAAAAGGAATACAACCTGCCCAAGAACTGCCTAATCTGTGACATGCCCACCAGGTGGAACTGTACTTTGGCCATGCTGCAGCGCCTGCACACGCAGCAAAGGGCCATCAATCAGTATCTGTGCCAATATGGCACCAGGACAGTATCAGAGAAGCTTGATTTTTTTCCCTAGGCCAGTGGGCCATGATCATGGATGCATGCACTGTCCTGTCACCATTTGAGGAGGCCATGAGGATGGTGAGCAGTGACAGTGCATGCATCAGTGACAATGTCCCTCTTATCCACTTGTTGGAGCACACGCTGCGTGGAATAATGGACAGGGGACTTGAGGCAGAACAGAAGGAGGAAGACGAAGACTTCCTTACCTCTCAAGGCCTCCTTTATCCAGACAGTGTTCCTGCTTGCCTGCCTATCACACAGGAAGAGGAGGAGGAGGAGGAGGAGGAGGAGGAGGAGAATTGTGTCAGCATGGAGGTGGAGCATAGCATTCAGCATCAGCAGTCTTCAAGGGATCAATTACAGTCCCAAGAAACCCATGGACTTGTACATGGCAGTGAGGAGATGGCTGCAGATTACGTCATTCTCAGTGACCCGTGAGGACTCTGCACCGAATGCCTCAGCAAACCTATATTGCATGGCCTCCCTGATCCTGCAAAGCCTGCGGAAGGATTCTCGTATTCATGCTATCAAGAAGGTCATTACTGGCTGGCACTCCTCCTTGATCCACGTTACAAGGGTAAGTTTGCAGACCTTATCTTGCCACCGCAGAGGGAGCAAAGGATGAAATATGTTTAGGAGGCCTTGCAGAAAGGTGAAGAGTGACGGGATTACACTGTTGCGAGCTTTCTATTACTTTATAAATCTGGACAATCGAGGAGACTGACAGCATCATTTGGGGAGATCAATCGGAGTGTGATCCAGGAGAAGATTAAAGACACCTCTTTTCAGTGCCTGTTATACTCAGCTTTCTGAGTATATACCCGAATGGGGTGTGTGACACATGGCGGATGTTACTTTTGAGTGAAAAGCACCTTCTAAACCAGCATTTGTCACGTGGTGATTCACCTGGCTTGTCTTCCATACTTCTTATGAACTATCGTAGGAAATGATTGATCGTTCTGACGGGAGTGACGATTAGCGCTGCTTTTAGTGATTTACAGGACTTGAAAGGACTTGTTGTTTACTATCTTTGATATATATGTTTTATTTTTTTAAGTGGCTGCTGAACTTTTGAAGTTAATTTAATTTTATATTTTATTAACCACTTCAAATCCGCCCCACGTCCAAAGACGTCACTTTTTTGAAGATGGATATCTCGGTAACGGCAGCAGCTGCTGCCACAACCAAGATATCCATCTCTTCGTGGGGCGGACCTGTTAACGATAACGGCGGTCATCGCGGCGGATTCACCGCGAGATCGCCATTATCGGCGGCGGGAGAGGGTGCCCCCCCTCCCGCCGCTCTCCCTCGCGGAGGCGGCGGAGGCGATCGGGTCCTCTTGCTGGCTGTCCGGGGATGCGACTGAGGGAAAAAATGTCCCTCAGCCGTCCCCATACCTCTGCTGGGCGGAAGTGACGTCAAAACGTCATTTCCGCCCAGCGTCCTAAAGAGACATTTAATTTGTTTACATTTTTACTTTTTTTTTTTTTTTTTTTGCATTTAAGCCTGAATATGAGATCTGAGGTCTTTTTGACCCCAGATCTCATATATAAGAGGACCTGTCATGCTTTTTTCTATTACAAGGGATGTTTACATTCCTTGTAATAGGAATAAAAGTGATAATTTTTTTTTTTTTTTCAGTGTTAAAAATGATAAAATAAATAAAAATAAAACCGAAAACCAAAAACATTTTTTTTTTAAAGTGCCCCGTCCCGACGAGCTCGCGCGCAGAAGCAAACGCATACGCGAGTAGCGCCCGCATATGAAAACGGTGTTCAAACCACACAAGTTAGGTATCGCCGCGATCGTTAGAGCGAGAGCAATAATTTTAGCCCTAGACCTCCACTGTATCTCAAAAAATGCAACCTGTAGAATTTTTTAAACGTCGCCTATCGAGATTTTTAAGGGTAAAAGTTTGACGCCATGCCACGAGCGGGCGCAATTTTTAAGCGTGACATGTTGGGTATCATTTTACTCGGCGTAACTTTATCTTTCACAATATATAAACAAATTGGGCCAAATTTATTGTTGTCTTATTTTTTAATTCAAGAAAGTGAATTTTTTCCAAATAAAGTGCGCTTGTAAGACCGCTGCGCAAATACGGTGTGAGAAAAAGTATTGCAATGACCGCCATTTTATTCTCTAGGGTGTTAGAAAAAAAAAATATATAATGTTTGGGGGTTTTAAATAATTTTCTAGCAAAAAAAACAGTTTTAGTCTCGTAAGCACCGAATCTGAAAAACAGGCTTGGGGCTCAAGTGGTTAACCGTATTATTGTCGTTTTCACATAAATATAATTTTATACACCATTTTTAGGTTATTATTTATGGTGTTTTGTGAAATTAAGCTACTTAATAACCTGCCAGCTCCTGAGCGCCGAGATAGTGAAAGAAGGCCAGGGACTTCACTACTTTTTTGCAGTCTTGGATCACCACCAGCTACCAAGCACCTGATGCTGATGTAACCAAATATTTTTTTTTTTAAATGTCAGATCCCTTAAAGATCTGACATTTCAAAGATGGCTACCATTTCACGAAAAAAAAAAGTGAAAAGTGTTAAAAAAGACAAGAGCCGGTTTTTGACAAGTTCTTTATTAATATCTTCTTTCCGCTTCTTCTTCTTTTCTTCGGGTTTCTTCCTCCATTTTCTTCTTCCTCTGCTTCTTTCTTGGGTCTTCTAGTCCCACATCTTGACCGGCGGTGTACACAGCAGTGCAATTTTCTTAATGGGGACACTAGTTAGATTGACCCACGTCCCCAAGAAAAGACGATTGGTAGGGTTTTAACCTCACTTTCTGTTCAGCTGTGTGACAGGAATTGAAGCCAATTTTAAGAAAAGGGACACAAAGCCCAAACTAAAAACACAAGCAGGGGTTCGAACACTCACTTGGCTTCCCTCAAACACCCACAATTAGAATAGGATTGTCTTGTGCTAGATTCAAGCACAGTGCTGTAAATCAGCACTTCAAGCCTGTCCACCAATACACCCCCCCCCCCCCCCCAACAGGCCATGTTTGCAGGTTTTCCTTCATCTTGCACATGTGCTTTAAAAAGACAGTCTGGACAGCAATTCTTGATAAGAGAAATCCACCAAACATGTCCTGGTGGGGGTACTTACAGTAAAGAGGAAACAATACTTACCGCTTTGTCTTTCCTTTTCTGGTGACTAAACATGGCAGCAAACATTTCATGCATACAGACCAGGAAAGAAGCTTAGAGACAAATCACATCTGATTGTTTAGGACAAACTATTTCAGCTGCAGCTGTCAAAATCCGTAGCATGAAAAAATATCACAAAACAAACTTCAAAATGTTAAAGTAATTTTTTTGGTCCACAAAACAAGGAAAGCAAACAAAAAACAAAAAAATAAATAAACACACAAACAAAAATAAACATAAAAAATAAAAATATACCTAGGTTGATTTCAGACAGTAAGCGGAATATGGTTTATGCTTTTGAAATAACAGGATAGACCCACAGGATTAAAAAAATAGTCATTAACGTCTTGAGAAACATCTCTGTTTCGCCCCAACATTCTTGCCAGCCAGTCTGCCCCCTCTCAGGGCAGCTGACATAAGCTCTATCCACGCGTTTTATAACATGTGTGCTTGTGTGCTAATGAACCAATTGGAAACACATGAAGAAATGTCAGTCTCTAGTTTGTGTGCACTTGTAACTGCTTACACCTGTTAAGGATGTCCTTAAATTAAATGCCACTGTCCCTAATAGCTCGCAGTCAGAAGCGAACACGCACATTTTTTTCTTCAGGTTACCAGTTTAGAGTTACAGAGGAGGTCTAGTGCTAAAAGTATTGCTCTCGCTCTAACGCACGCTATGATACCTCACATGTGTGGTTTGAACGGTGTTAACTTATGTGGGCGGGACTTACATGTGTAAGTCCCGCCCACATATGTAAACACCGTTCAAACCACACATGTGAGGTATTGACGCGTGCATTAGAGCGAGAGCAATACTTTTAGCACTAGACCTCCTCTGTAACTCTAAACTGGTAACCTGAAATAAATAAAAAAGCGTTGCCTATGGGTATTTTCAAGTACTGAAGTTTGGCGCCATTCCATGAGTGTGTGCATTATTAAAGCGTGACCCAGGAAGGACTTTCTGATTGGAGCGCTCCCCAACCAGATGAGACGGATGCGAAAACTAGGAAGAGGCGGGATAAGATCAAATCCCTGCTGGTGAGGATATCCCAGGCCTGCGTGGAAAAAATGACAACTCTCGCAGGCCTGAGGGACAAGAGGGACAGGTGCTCTAGCAATAAGAGGTCGGAGTATGGGGAGGCCATCAACACCTTGCGTCTAGAGGTCAAAGAGATCTGGGATTATCTGGGGGGCTTTTTCCAACGTGGGGCTGGAGAGGTGAGCTTCCTTGAGGAGCTCCGGAAGACCCTCCAGCAGGCCAACGAGGAAGGAAGCCAGGCGGTGAGGAGGAGCAGCGGGCGGTGGGGTCCCAATCCTCCAAGCAGCCAGGGAAGCCAGGAGAGCCTGGGTGCAGTAGGTGGGGTGTGAGTGCCGGTGGTGTAGGGCCCAGTAAGACCTGGGGAGGGTTCCCAGGAGCCGATCCCTCGGTCCGTGAAAGGGGCTAGGGGGTTGGCCAAGTCTGGGGAGCCCAATGATCCAGGAGGCTGCTGGGCCCAACTGCCGCCGGAGGTACCCCCCGGCGTCTTCAGGTCAGCGTGCCCAGGCTCCCACAGGATAGTCACACTGCCACTGCTGAGGCCCACCATGTGTCAGCCTCCATGACCCCTCAGCTTGCAGTAGAGCAGGATGATCTGGCAAAGAAAATGCCAGGGACTGCTCCTGCAGCTGCTAAGACACCGGGAGAGAGGCAGATGCATGGTGGAGGTATAGAAATGGTGTTATCTTCGGGAAAAAGGCTGATGTGAAGTGTGGCCAAGATGGCGGCGTCGGCTGCTGGGGGAGGAGCAGCTGAGCTCCCATCCAGCATCAGGGACCCGGAAGTGATCCCCCGCGGCCCGAAATTACCCCCCCCCCCCGTGAACCGGAAGTGATCCCCTGCGACTGGAAGTGACCCCCCACGGCTCGAAATGGCCAGCGGCGGACCAGAAGTAAACAACCCCCCCCTGCGAATTTGCGCTGGTGTCACCAGCTCGGCGGGGGATGAGAGGCCGGGGGTGCGAGGGTGCTTAGTCCTGGATGCTGCAGCTGGCACCTCCAGGCACCCCCAGCAAGTAATGGACAGCAAGGACGGTAACATTGATGGTAACATGGACGGTAAGCTGCCATCCCCCCAGGTCCCCATGGACACTACCACAAGCCCCGAGGGGCTGCCTGCAGCACAGGCGGGGTGGGGGGAATGTCAGGTGGGAGCCCTCCCGGTGGACTGTGCAGCCTATGACTTTATCCAGGAGTTGGAGGGGTCCCAGGGGGGCATCCCCCCAATACGGGTTGAGTCCCAAGGGGCTGGTGAGGTCGCAGAGGGGTCTGGGTGGGGGAGTTTGGTGGGGGAGGTACTCCCCTCTGCTGCGGCCCCGGGGGGGGAGCCTGTAGTCAGGCCAAAGGTGGTGGGTCAGGAGTCAGCGGGGGTGGGTGCAACACCACTGGCAGGGACGAGGGACCCCCATCCCCCCCACTTCTGGGGGTGCTGAGGGGGGTGCCCCACTTCCGGAGAACATCTTTCGGGGGTCTCCGGAGGCCAACCTGTTGTCTGCCCTGAAGGGGGGCCGCTCCTTTGCCCATGTGGCTGGCTCTCGTGCCTCTCTGGACCATCTGTACAGCCGGTTTGGCGCCCAGAATTTCCACGCCCCCCTGCTGACCAGGAGAGAATGCAAGGGTCGGCGTGGACGAGGGGTACGGGTGGTCCAGAGAGGAGACACAGGAATGTTGTCCAGCTCCGGTACGAGGGTCCAGACCCCTGCCCCGCCCGAGGTGAGGTGGTGGGCCTGGTACTCTCCTTTTGGGATGGGTGACCTTTTTGCTGTCATCCACCCCACCAACACACGGGAGTTTGATATATGTTTTGTCACTCCCGTGTGTATGGAACGCTTCATCACCAATTTTGGGTTGGTGAGGGGCGTTGACCCTTTGAAGAGGTACAGGCTCATTCCCATCTCCAGGCAGGAGGAGGTTAAGAACATCACCATCCTGGTGAGGAATGAGTCGCTCCCTCCGGAGGACATTGCCACCTGGCTTGGGAGGTACGGGCAGTTGCAAACCCCCCTGAGGAAGAACCTTGATGAGCGCGGGGTCTGGACCGGGGCTTGGTTGACCAGGATCCGGCTCAAGAGGGAGGGCAACAGTGTTGCCCACCTCCCTGGCAGTGCCTTCCTAGGCAGAGACTGGATCCTGGCCTTCTCCCTGGGACAGCTCCGTCGTTGCTTCAAGTGCGCAGCCCGACCCACATGAGCTCGGCCTGCACGGTGGTCAGATGTGGCCGGTGCCTTGAGTTTGGCCACCTGTCCGAGTCATGTGGGAAGATATGCTGCTACTTGTGTGGTGAGATGGGGCACCCGTTTAGCAGGTGCCCCAAAGAATATCGGGATTGTTCCTCAGGGGGTGATGGCCGGGGGGTGGGGATCCTGGAGCCCCTAGTGCTGCTCCGGAGGGACCAATAGGCCCATTGCCTCAAAGAAGGCGGAGCAGGCGTGGGCGGGGGGCTCCCCCCCGGGGGACACAGGCTCGGTTGGTCAGGAGGCTCCCGATCCCTTGGAAGGCAGAGCCGGTGGGGAAGAGTCGGGAGGGCCTAGAGGTCCCGGGTCTAAGGGTCCGGGCCCTGGCCTTCCCCTCCTTTTGTTGCAGGGCCAATACCCATCCCCCTTCCCCATCCCCCTCCTCGCCATTGCCCCACCTCCACCTGTTCCATCTGCCTCCCCGTGCACCCCCCTCATCTTCCCCCCGTCCCACCCCTCGTCTTTCCCGTCCCCCCTCCCCCTTCTTCTTCTCCCAAGTCCCGTAACCCCCCTCCCCCTTCTTCTTCCCGTCCAGCTAAGTCTGGTCCCCCCCCTGTCCCGTCCCCCGCCTCTGGCCCCCCTCCTGCCTCTTCCATCCCCCCCTTCTGGACCCAGAGTCTCCTCTGGCCCTGTGGCAATGGAGATGGAAGCTGCTCGAGCCTCATCCAATAGGGAAATCTCGAGCAGCGGGTCCGAGGAGGGGGGTGGCGTAGTCACCTCGGTGAGATGGCAGGAGTGGGAGCAGGTGAGACGCAGGAAGAGGGGGAAGGCTGCAAAATCTGGGGGCGGGAAGTCCCCTGTGAAGGGTGGGGTTTCCCCAGGGGCACAAAGTGGGGTGTCCCTGGGGAACCTGTTTGGTATTCTCTCCTCCTCTTCGGACTCCGAGGAGGAGGGAGTGTAAATATGTAAATATGTTTTGGTGTTTGTAGTATGAAGGAGAACGTGACCACTTTCAATCATTTTGATGGCGGTACCCTCTCCAATACGGCTTGCGACCATTAATGTCGCAAGTATTCGTTCTGCAGGAGCTCGTTTTATGGCCTTTGATTTTCTCAGCCGTGTTGAAGCTGACATTTTGTTTTTGCAGGAGACCTGGCTGGCATCTGTGGCAGAGATGCATCTAGCAAAGAGGGAGTGGAGATGTGGGCCCTCCCTCTGGTCTCTTGCGGCCGAGCCCTGCAGTGGGGTTGCGGTCCTTTTTAAGACTGGTCCGGTGGCTTGCCGGCGAGTGATTGAAGTGGAGATTGGTAGATGTCTGGTGGTGAACGCCATCGTGAGGGGGCAATTCCTCCGGCTTAATATTTTTTATGGGCCTCAAACCAAGAGGGAGAGGAAGAGCCTCCTTACGGCGGTTAAGCCTTATCTTTTTACGTCCCAGCAGGTGATCTTTGGTGGTGATTTCAATATGATCACTAGGCCCAAAGACCGGGCAGGTGCCGCCAACCCTCTGGGATATGATAGTACTTTTTTGAATAGCGTAGTGAGGGAGGCCAGGTTGTTGGATGTGCACGTTCGTCACCTCCCCAACCTCACTGGTTTCACATTTTCCCGAGGTAGTAGTAAGAGTAGATTAGATAGTTTCTTTTTAAAGGAGGACTCTGCCTGCTCGGCTCCCGAGCTGCAGTCGGTAGAGTTCTCTGATCACTGTATGGTATCTGTGGCCCTAAATGTCTCCGACACTCCTCAGAAAGGGAGGGGTTTGTGGCGCCTGAATGGGTCGCTACTGGAGGATCCCGAGGTTAGGGAAGCCTATGAGGTTTTCTTCCTAGACCAGACCTCGCTCCTTGAGGGCAACTGCTCCCGCCTTGAGTGGTGGGAAGTAGTTAAAAAGAGGTCTGGCGACTTTTTCCGGGAAATCTCTGGGTACAGGGCAGCTTCCAAGTACCAAGCCTACCAGAGATTACGCAGGCAGCTTGACCGCCTGGTGTCCTCTGGGGGCTCTCGGGAACAGATATCCGGTCTGAAGGCGCAGATGAAGGAGTGTCAGCATGACCGTCTCGCCTCCCTGGTTTTTGAGAGGGATTACGGGAAGTTTATCTCTCCTGATCCCTACAAGAGCTGTGGTGAGGCGGCGAGTTTGAAGGTCATACATGGCCTGAAGGATGCCTCAGGATCTCTGGTCCGGTCCAGATCGGGGATCCTGGGTGTCGTCAGAGACCACTTTTCAGACCTCCTGAAGAAGCGGCCTCTAGACATGGAGAAGGTCAGGGAATTCCTTGATGAGACCCCGCTGGAAGTGGGGTCTGACCTTCCTGACTCTCTGACAGAAGAGATCTCGGTAGCTGAAGTCGAACAGGCTATCAGTTCTTTAGCTTCTAAAAAGTCGCCTGGGCCCGATGGGCTCACGGCCGAGTTCTACAAAACCTTTAAGAGCCTCTTGGCTCCTCATCTGAGGGACGTGTTTAGTGAATGTTTGGCCTATGGCCTGCTGCCTCCCTCAATGAGAAGGTCAGCTCTGATCCTACTGTCAAAGGGGAAAGATCCGTCTGTGGTGGAGAATTGGCGTCCGATCGCCCTTCTTACCACAGATAGGAAGATACTGGCAAAGATCTTGTTTACACGTCTGTCTGCTTTGGCGGGCAGGATGCTGTCTCCCTCTCAGCACTGCACAATTCCTGGCCGGGGCACTTTTAGTGCCATCCTGAACGTCTGGGAGGCTGTGGAAAGGTGCAGGGCTGATGGCAGCGAGCGGTATATCTGCTTGCACTGGATCAGGCTAAGGCGGTTGATTGGGTGAACCACTAGTACCTTTGGCTGCTTCTGAGAAGATACAGTCTGCCTGATCAATTTGTTGATTGGCTACAGGTATTGTATAGGGAAGCTGAGAGCTTCCCTCTTGTCAATAGTTGGGTGGGTCGGGCCTTTGCTGTGGACTCTGGCGTTCGGCAGGGGTGCCCGCTGAGCCCCCTTCTGTGCATCTTTGCGGTCGACCCCTTCGTAAGGAGGCTAGACTTCGGGCGTCTGGGGGGGGTTCCGGTGGGACCTGTCGTGGGTCCGGTTTCAGCAGTGAGGGTCGTGGCCTATGCGGATGACGTCTCGGTGGTGGTATCTGGTCGTGAGGAGGCCCATTATGTGGAATCCCAGATCGGGTGCTACTCTGAGGTGTCGGGCTCGCTGGTCAATTGGGACAAGAGTGAAGTTTTCTGGATGGGGGAGGAGGAGCAGTTCCCCCTTCCGGACCTGTTCCCCACGCCCATACCAGAGATTCGAGTCCTTGACATTCATTTCGGCCCGGGTGATTATCCCAAGCTAAACTGGGAGCGCAGGCTGGTGAGTGCCACTCGGAAGGTGAAGGCCTGGAAAGGTTGGAAACTTTCCCTGAGGGAAAGAGTAAGCTTCGTCAAGACGTACTTACTGCCTGAGTTTCTCTTTGTGAGCTACGTGTGTCTTTTGTCGGCATCTCTCTATGCTCGGGTCTAGGGTCTGTTCTTCCTGCTGTTGTGGGGAAACAGACTGAACCTGATCAAGAGGGAGGTCACATACCGCCAGCGAAGGCAAGGTGGGTTGGACATGGTCAACCCGGTGGTGTTCTTTGTCACCATCTTTGTTAAATACAATTTACAGTCCATATTTGTGGACGAGCCTTCCTGGTGGGAGTGTTCATGCAAGGACTGGCTCTTGCTGTTCTTGAGGGAGGGGGGGAGGCCCGGCGATCTGAGGAGATCGCATGGGTATCTCCCTTCCTATGTCCCCCTGGCATTAAAGGTACTGAGGCAGTGGCGGATAACTGCCCTGGAGGTGGGCTCTTTGGGTCGGCGGGAGCTGTACCTGAGGGTCATGGCCTCGGACATTTTGAAGCCCCTGTCTTTGAGGGACTGCCCTGAGAGGGTCCTCACGGAGGGGCTAGCCCTCTTGAATTCTTCTAGAATTCTAAATAAGTTATGGGATCTCGCATGGAGGTCGTTCCATGGACGACTCTATGTCCGTGCGAATCTCAAATACAGGAACCTGGGGGACAGGGACTGCCCCCGTCAGGAATGTGGTGGGACATTGGAGACCATGGACCATTTTCTGGTCCAATGTCCCTTCAACATGGAGGTTCTTACGAGGGTAGGGGGTGCCATTGGCTACCCCCGCCGGCCCTGACCTATGCTGAGCGAGTGTATGGTGATTTTGGGGTCCGCAGGGGATTTGAGTTATCGTCACTTTATTTAGTCAGCCTAGTTGTGCTTTATTACACTTGGCACACTCGGTGTTTGGTGTCCACTAGGGACAAAATCCTGTCTGTGCATGAGGTGGTGGGCGATATCTTTCGGGAGTTGGTGAAGGTGCGGGATCTGGAAAGGAGCAGGGTCGGGCCTGAGAGGTGTGCCCATTTATGGAGGGGGTTCCTCTTCCAGCCCCCTTAGGTCATGGCTCTGCCCCTCTCCATGGGTAGGGGCTTCTATCCTTTTTCACCCCCTTAGATTTTGTTTATGGTATTTTTGATATAAGGCTACAGACATGTCTGACTATCATGTTCTTGCTCATACGTGGGTTGTAGGTATTTGTTGTTGTGGTGGTGGGGTGTGTTGTGGGTTGGCGATGATCTGGACAGTAGTGGTTTCTATGGACTTTAATATCTCCCTACTGTACCAGTGAGCCGTTTTAAGTTGCTTTTGTTCTTTTTTGGCAATGATCTGGACAAGCTTTTCTGATGGACTATAAAGACTTTCTCTTGTACCAGTGAGCCTGTTGTAAATACCCGTTCTGGTGTTATTTTTCTTTCTTTGTAGTTATTTTTTTTTTGGAGGGTGGAGGTCGGTGGTTAGTGTTTTATTGTTTGTTTTTGTGTTACTTTGTTTATTTTGTTATTTTGTTTATTTTGTATATTTGTTAATTTTTGGTCGTAGTTTATAAATAAAAAATTCCAGCTCCTCCCACTCAGCTCATTCAGCTTCCTGCTGGAAAGGAGAGAAGACCTGTCTTCCAGAGCTCCTGAGTTCCAGTGCTTCCAGCCACCAGGACCAGCCTCCAGCCCCCAGCCCCTGGCCCCGGAAGAGGGAAGGGATGGCCTCCCTCAGCCCGGGAGATAGACCAGCATCTGGCCTCCGGAGGAGCCAGCAGCACCTGACCTCCAGCCAGACCACCACCACCATCAGCAGGGAGGACCGTCTCTTTCTAGGGACCCAGGAAGGACTTTCCGATTGGACTGCTTCCCAACCAGGTGAGACGGAGGCGAAAGCTAGGAAGAGGCGGGATAAGATCAAATCCCTGCTGGTGAGAATATCCCAGGCCTGCATGGAAAAAATGACAACTCTCGCAGGCCTGAGGGACAGGAGGGACAGGTGCTCGAGCAATAAGAGGTCGGAGTATAGGGAGGCCATCAACACCTTGTATTATCCCTGTCCATTTGGGGAGATTGGCCTTCACTTCCTGCCCCATAGCCAAACAGGAACTGAGAGAAAATCTATGCAAATTAAGGGAATCCTGTGCTCCCCCACAGAACTAGTGTGTGCCCCCTGAAAATTCCTGGGCGGGTCATAAAAAAACAGGGTGTGGCCTTGACAGGAAGGGTGGGTCATTTTTCTTTTAGGAGGTGCAGAAATTTAGTCAGGCCTAGGGCAGCACAAAACCTAAATATCCTACTGCATATTAGGGCTTATTTAGACAGGATCCGATTTACAGCATGTTTTTAGATTGTGGGAGGAAGCCCACGCAGGCACAGGGAGAACATGCAAACTCCAGGCAGAAGGTATCACAGACGGGATTCGAACCAGCGACCCTTTTGCTACTAGGTGAAAGTGCTATACACTACACCACTGTGCTGAACGAACATGATCGCAGCTGAAAGCATGAGATTAGTGTTTTGTTTTGTTTTTCCAATTCCATGCTTTCCATAAAGAGGACCTGTCACACACTAATCCTATTACAATGGATGTTTAAATTCCTTGTAATAGGAAGAAAAGTGAAAAACAAAACAAAAAAAAGGGACAAAAAAGTGCAAAAAATATAAATATTATGTTATGTCCCTAGTAGCTCACACTCAGAAGCGAACGCGCATGCAAGTCCCACCCACATATGTAAACACCGTTCAAACCCCACGTGAGGTATTGACGCGTGCGTTAGAGCAAGAGCAATAATTTTAGCACTAGACCTCCTTTGTAAGGCCTCGTACACACGATCAAATCTGTCTGCTGGAAACGGTCTGCTAGACCATTTCAGCAGACAGATTCGATCGTGTGTACAGCCAAACAGACGGATTTGGCCACCCGACAGATTTCAAAGCAATGCTTTGAAATCTGTCGGCTGCAAACCAGTCTGCCGACATGTCTGCTGGTTAGTACACTTACCAGCAGACATGACGTCTCGCACCGGCGCCGAATGGATTCGGCGCATGCGCGGAAGTGTTTTACTTCCTGGTGTGGTGATGTGGCAGCGTCAACGTCACCGCCACATCACCGACACGTCAGCGCGCCGTCTGCTGGTGGGGATTTTGGTTTGCTCGTGTGTACACGCGAGCAAACCAAAATCCAAAGAGACAGATTTGTTCAAATCGGTCGGACAGACCGTTTTGAACAAATCAATTGCCTCGTGTGTATGAGGCCTAACTCTAAACTGGTAACCTGAAAAACAAATTCAAGCGTCGCCTATGGAGATTTTTAATACCGAAGTTTAGCGCCATTCCATGAGTGTGCGCAATATTAAAGCGTGACAAGTTAGGTATCTATTTACTCGGTGTAACATCATCTTTCATATTATCCCAAAAAATTGGGCTAGCTTTACTGCTTTGTTATTTTTTATTTCATGAAACCGTTTTTTTTTAAGCAAAAATAAAAAAGGCGTTAGAAAAATGTTTGCGCAAATACCGTTGGAAATTTTTAATAAAAAATGCCCGCCACTTTATTCCCTAGGGTGGCTGCTAATAAAATATATATAATGTTTGGGGGTCCTGAGTAATTTTCAAGGAAGAAAATATAATTGTTACATGAAGGAGGGTATGGACGTGGTTAAAGTGCAACAATAAAAGTGAAATATTCCTTTAAATTTTCGTACCTGGGGGGGGGGGGGGGGGATGTAATGTCAGCATGTGAAAAAACGCACGTTTCCCGTGGTTAGAACTATCCCTGCACAAAATGACATTCTGAAGGAAAAAAGCTGTTTCAAACTGACTCGCGGCTATAATGAATTGTCGGCTCTGGCAATTGTGAGAAGATTCATTCATTAAAAAAAAAAAAAAAAAGCGTGCGTGGGGATCCCCCCAAATTCCATTACAGGCCCTTCAGGTCTGATATGGATATTAGGGGAACCCCGTCGTCATTTAAAAAAAAAATGACGTGGGGTTCCCCCTTAACCACTTGAGGCCCGCGCTACCGTCGGATGACGGCAACAGCGCGGGCCTCAATATCCAACATGCCGTCATTTGACGGCATGTCTTTCTGGCGTTCCCAGCGCGCGCTGTAGTGCGCGCTGCGGGGAAGCCCTGTGTTGTCCGTGTCCCTTGGACACGGCCAATCACAGATCGCGGCAAACGGCCAATCAGAGCGGCCGTTTGCAATGCGATCTGTGGGCGAATGAGAGATGATCTCTCATAGATCATCTCTCATTGCCGGCTCACACAGAGACAATGTCCTGTCTCTGGAGGGGAGGAGCCCGATCTGTGTTCCTTCCTACATAGGGACACAGATCGGTCACCCCCCCCCCAGTCACCACCCCCCCCTCCCCCTACAGTTAGAACACACCTAGCATACACATTTAACCCCTTCCTCACCCCCTAGTGTTAACCCCTTCAATGCCAGTCACATTTATACTGTAATTAGTGCATATTTATAGCACTGATCGCAGTATAAATGTGAATGGCGCCAAAAATGTGTCAAAAGTGTCCGATGTGTCCGCCATAACGTCGCAGTAACAATAAAAATCGCAGATCGCCGCCATTTCTAGTAAAAAAAAAAATATAAAAAAAATAATAATTCTCTCCCCTATTTTGTAAGCGCTATAACTTTTGCGCAAACCAGTCGCTTATTGCGATTTTTTATTTTTTTTTACCAAAAATATGTAGAAGAATACGTATCGCCCTAAACTGAGAAAAAAAAATGTGTTTTTTTTTTTAATTGGGGTATTTATTATAGCAACAAGTAAAAAATATTGTATTTTTCTTCAAAATTGTCGCTCTTTTTTGTTTATAGCGCAAAAAATAAAAATCGCACAGGCGATCAAATACCACCAAAAGAAAGCTCTACTTGTGGGGAAAAAAGGACGTAAATTTTGTTTGGGAGCCACGTCGCACGACCGCGCAATTGTCAGTTAAATCGACGCAGTGCCGGAAGCTGAAATTTCACCTGGGCAGGAGGGGGGTGTAAGTGCCCAGTATGCAAGTGGTTAATATCCATACCAGGCCCTTCAGGTCTGGTGTGGATTTTAAGGGGAACTCCACGCCAAATTAAAAAAAAATGGCGTGGAGTCCCCCCCAAAATCCACACCAGACTCTTATCCGAGCACGTTTACCTGGCCGGTCGCAGAAAAGAGGGGGGACCGCACATGCCCTCAACATTGGGAGGGTGCTTTGGGGTCCCCCCAAAGCACCTTGTCCCCATGTTGATGGGGACAAGAGCCTCATCCCCACAACCCTTGCCCGGTGGTTGTGGGGGTCTGCGGGCAGGAGGCTTATCGAAATCTGGAAGATCCCGCCCCCCCCTGTGTGAAATGGTAATGAGGTACATTGTACCTCTACCATTTCACAAAAAAAATGTGTCAAGTGTAAAAAAAGACAAGAGCCCTTTTTTGACAAGTCTTTTATTAATATCTTCTTTCTTCTTCTTCTTCTTCTTCTTCTTCTTTTCTTCGTGTTTCTTCCTCCATCTTCTTCTTCCTCTGCTTCTTTCTTGGGTCTTCTAGTGCCGCATCTTGACCGGCGTCTTCTTCCATCTTCTTCTCCTTCCTCTGGCCTTCTTGTCCGCATCTTCTTCTTCTTCCCCGGCGCTCGGCTTCCAATTGAATTGCCAGCTGTGTGACGCTCATAAAACCACGCCCCCTCGCCACGGGTAATCTCCTAGGAAAGTCCCCGTGTGGTGCGGAAGGAGAAGAAGATGGAAGAAGACGCCGGTAAAGATGCGGCACTAGAAGACCCAAAAAAGAAGAAGATGGAGGAAGAAACCCGAAGGAAAGAAGAAGATGGAAGAAGATGGAAGAAGAAGAAGCGGAAAGAAGATATTAATAAAAGACTTGTCAAAAACCGGCTCTTGTCTTTTTTAACACTTTTCACTTTTTTTTGGTCCCTCTTATTTTAATGATACTATAATTGAAATTAAAATTACTTCTATTTTATAATAATCAACTATACATTATTAAATTATAAAATGGCCTTCACATTGGGGGAGGAGATTGATCAGGAAATCAGGGAAGCCTTTGAAAAGGACTCTGCTCAACTCCTCAATAAAGAGGAGGAAATAGAGGGATTTAAAGAACACAAAAAACTAATAACGAAACACCTCAATAGAAAATGGGATGTATCCTTTCTTGAAACATATATCATACACAAAATAGTCCCGAGGGGACTGAGGGACAAGACGATCCCAGCTGAACATCTTCAAAATGAAAAGGTTCCTTCCCAAGTGGAAAGAGCTTTGCATTAACCACGGCCTGGCGGTTATGGCTCTAATAGTTGAAGAAGAAAAAATTCAGATGTTGGAGTTCAAAGAATCCATCGAATTAAGTGCAAAAACACTTGACCTCATGAAGGAGGAAGATGAGTTTACTATACAAAATGACTACCTCAAAAAAGAAATAGAGAAAATTCAAAGAAATTTGAAAACCACAAAACAGTCGAAATACAGAAGGGACCTGTTGGATTTTGAAAACAACTTGGTGTTCGATCTGACTATACGTAGAGGTAGGAGTGGCTCCTCTAGAAGAGGACCTAGATCCCAATCAGGAAATCGACGGGGAAAAGACCCGACCAATCAACAGGAAGAGGATGTAATTTGTACGGTGACTTTTTTAGAGAAAGAGAGGACGGGAAATGTGGGTACCCATGCCCCCTCTCAGGAATACCCTCAAACACAACAAAGTCGAAGACAAAGGGGAAAACCCCAGTGATCGGGGAGAGGATACCACACTCGGAGTCAAGCACAGTGATCGACCCACCGGAGCAGGCAGTCACTGCCCCCGACAACAATAATCAATTTATCCTCTTTTCCTTTAGAACGAAGACATACCGAATTACTACAACGAGGAATGTCCTTCTCTCCCACCAATGATATGGAGGAATTCACTGTTTACAAGGATATTGTCCTATTCTTACGGAAAGTCTTCTTTAAATCTTTATATCAACGAGACGAGACAGAAACCCCTCAGGAATCTCAATTAGACCATGATGATCAGCAGGCTCTGTTAATATTAGAAGCCCTTTTAGAGGAAAATGAACCCCAAGAAACAGAGACCTCTGTATTGGGAAGAAAGGCAAAACTCAATATAAAATCTCAAAATACAGTATGCCTTCTCTAAACAAAAATAAATGGCTCAATATCTTTCTCGAACTGGTACAAAAGGATCTTGAAGAAGTCACATGGAAGACCAAAAACCATGATAATCTATCCCAGAATGAACGTCAGGCCTTGAAGGAACTGAAGGAAGCGAACAACCTTATCATAAAAAGAAGTGATAAAGGGGGCAATGTTGTCCTCCTGGATAAAACTGATTACGAAGAAGAGGTGAGACGGCTCCTCGGGGACACAAACACATATAAACGACTGGAAGGGGATCCCTTCCCCAACGTGGTAAGACAATTGGACAGCAAACTTGACGAGGCCACAGAGGCGAGCCTTCTAAAGAAACGGGATTTTGAATATTTAAAAGTCAAGGATTATAACACCCCTATCTTTTACTGTATCCCCAAAATCCACAAACAACTACCTTAACCACCTGGAAGACCTATTGTGTCCGCCATGCATGGCCCTCTGGACAGAATTGGGACCTATTTGGACCTGCTCCTTAAAGACAT
The DNA here is from genome assembly GCA_029574335.1 of Rana kukunoris. NCBI lineage: Eukaryota > Metazoa > Chordata > Amphibia > Anura > Ranidae > Rana > Rana kukunoris. Next base: position 723,794,589 of record CM056049.1, on the reverse strand, counting down.
GGTATGTGAACTCAGATCTTATGTGCAGGACACACGCCATGTCCTTTCCAGAATTGCCACCATTGAGATCGCAGATGAGGCTTTGCTTGTGGGTATAGATGTTGAATCTCTATACACATCCATCCCACACACATGTGGGGTTAGAGCGGTCAGGATATACCTAGACAAACATTACCCTTTGTTGGGACATCAAAATGAATTCCTCTGTGAACTTCTTGAGTTCACTCTTGCCAATAACTTCTTCCAATTTGCATCCCAATACTACCAACAGATCAAAGGCACGTCGATGGGTGCAGCATGGGCCCCGGCATATGCATGTCTTCACCTCGGCCTTTGGGAAGAAGAGGTGATCTATGAATCTCCGGAGTACCTCAGCCATGCCCACACATGGCTGAGGTACATTGATGATGTATTTGTGGTCTGGACCGGCAGTAGCGAAACCCTCCATGATTACATCACCGGATTAAACACCAATGATTGCAATATACGACTGACCTATATTTGCGACAAGACAGAAATTTCCTTCCTGGACTTGAAAATTGGCAAAAAGGATGGAAAACTCATAACAAGCACTTTCCGCAAATCAACTGCTGCCAACACATTACTACGGGCAGACAGCCACCACCCACAGTGGCAAAAGAACGGGATTCCCACCCTCCAATTGGATTAAAATTAATTGCTCTGACCCTTTATTATGCAGAAAGCAAAGAACTTTATAAAAGATTTCAGGAAAGGGGTTACTCCCATAAACAAATTAAACAGGCCAAACGAAAGGCGGCACAGAGAAGTAGAGGCAGCTTACTCTCAATTGATAAGAAACAAATTACAAAAAAAGAAGATGTTGGATCAGTGAGAATGATAACTACATATGGTCCCCAATGGGGAAATGTGAGGAAAATACTAGAGAAACACTGGTGTGTCCTAACTGGCAACAGAACCCTGGCCAAAATTGTCGGGGAGGTCCCCAGGATGACGGCACGAAGAACCAAGAACATAGGAGACATTCTTATTCAATCTGAATTCATCAAGCAACAAAATGCCTCCTGGCTATCAAACTTTCCACGAAGTACAGGAATGTTTGCATGCTCTAGGTGCCAAATATGTCCATTTGTGGAACGTACAGGAACTTTCAAGGATGCCTTGGAACAAAAAGAATATGAAATCAGGGACCTGATTAACTGCTCCACGGAGAAGGTAATCTACATGTTAACCTGCCCCTGTCAAAAAAATTACATAGGGAAGACGAAGAGACAACTAAGGATAAGGATTGGGGAACACCTCCGAGACATCAAAAAAGAAAAAGGAAAAAACCCCGAAAAAACACATGAGAGTCCGGTAGCAAAGCATTTTGCCGAATGCCATGGAGGAAAACCAGATGGACTAAAAGTGAAGGGAATCTATGCACTTAAGTTGTCAGCCAGAAGAGGCGACTTTGATAAAATTTCACTGCAAAAGGAAAAGTGGTGGATTTTTACCCTCAAATCATTAGTCCCTATAGGAATGAACGTTGAAATTAACTTACAATCTTTCCTATGATATATGAATTACCAACTCACATGTTATTATCAGAATACTACATGTACACTGTCACACAGTGTACACACAAAATATATATATATGAATTTTATCTACATTCTGATACATAGGACTCTACCTAGATATAAGTAGGTCTCTCCATCTAATTCCACCTGGACCCCTCCCCTTTACACTACTCATTATTATCCTGTATTACATCTCTTTATATCCCCCTACATTATTGTTCCTCCCTCTCCTCATTAATTAACATCATATACCAGTGTCCTTTTTCCCTTATTAAAAAGAATATTCCATCAATTGATGATCTAATATCATCTCGGTCTGAATACCGGCAATTTCGGTCTAGTGAGTAAGAAGTAAAAATACCCTCAACTATAATCTTATGTAGAATTCCTTGATAGTGATATAGGTAAGATGGGAAAAAAAACCCTAATCAATCTCAACTACTACTTTCCCCTATTGTTATGTCTGTTTATGTCCCTAATTGTCTTTTGTCTTTTTTGGTCTCAGCAGTTCATTGTTCTTTTATTTATACTCAAGCTATATTTTGCTTTATTAAGAATCTGTGAACTGAGCTACCTGAAATAGCGGTGGTGCCTTTTAAGAATCGTAACAAGCGCCTCTGCAAATAATGCCACCAACATTACAGTAGCTTGGGACCCATAGCCACATTGGATAACGTACACTTAACTTGGTAAACATTACCAACACACGGGGACGGAACCCGTTACTTCAACTCCGCAAACCAACAATAAAAACTTTATCCAGGAGGGGCGCTCGCTGACGGACTATATAGGAGCAGTGCACGCAAAACCCCCCCATCATCCAGAAGAAGCTACGCGACCACGCCCAGCGAAACGAGTTGACGTCATCACGGATCCCGGATGACGGTGTCTTTGATCCCCCGGACTACCACCTATCAGGAGATTAAACATATAGACGCCGACAGCCGCACACTAATTCAAGCCAAATCCACCCTCTTCGGGGATGTACGGCGCGGCTTGTAATCTTGGCCAACACTGCTGCTGATCACCACTTTGGAATCTTCCCTTGCTGAATGACGGGAATCTGAACTGATTAATGTTACCGAGGACACGGTAAGGTGACACTCAACTGCTGTATGTAGGGGCGCCTAATTTGAACTCCCATTCAGCAAACATTGGGCATATGCTCGTTGAAGTGGGACATTAGCTGCACTGTATCTGCTGCCCAATTGTATGGAAACTGTTTAATACATTGAACCACATAGACTTCTATGGTACTACACAATACAATTGATTACAACATCATCACAGATGGTTCTTCTCAGCACCTGCAGCATATGGGATTTGGTCATACATGACTAGACTCTCCAGCTATTAACCCCACCCCCTTGTGTGATATTAGCATGTCAGCTCCAGCAATTGGATTCTGTCAGGATCTATAGCCATCTATTTCTGCTCTAGCCCCTTGACATTAGCCACCGCTATTTCAATCCCCCGCGGGGACGCACTCATTGGGATTTTTGTTCCCATATATCCTATTTGGTATTATTATTTTTTCGTATATGCGGTATATTACCGCTGGGAACCCCAATCAGTGCGGTCACCACTGTCCGGACATCCGTTTCATTCTTGTTCTATGTTTGTATGTGTCTCTGTGTGTTGGTATACAGCACGTATACAGTGGACTAATGTCCATTGATGTGCTACCATTTGTTTATTTAAGAGACTAATTAGGCTTTGATTAATTGTAGCCTTCCTGTATATAGGATAGGGGGTGCTTTTTAGAGGTTTTTCTAATAAAATTACATGTATATATTATTTATCTGAGTATGGTCCAATTATTGCCTCAGTAGCTTATTTATCAACAGTGATCTCTCCAACTCTTGGAGACCTCCTGTTTGATAGCCCCTACGCTTATGTTTTATATGTTGGCTACGGCAATAACCCCACATTGGAGGAGTGGCTTCTCACTTTCTCTATATACATAACTAAGCCACTCTATTGTTGCTTTAATACTTAGCATCCTCACGCCCACGTTCATATTCACCCTTTTTGTATATGCATAGTGGTACAATGTACCCCATTACCATTTCACACAGGGGGGGGCCAGGATCTGGGGGGCCCCTTTTGTTAAAGGGGTCTTCCAGATTTCGATAAGCCTCCTGCTCGCAGACCCCCACAACAACCGGGCAAGGGTTGTGGGGATGAGGCTCTTGTCCTCATCAACATGGGGACAAGGTGCTTTGGGGGGGACCCCAAAGCACCCTCCCAATGTTGAGGGCATGTGGCCTGGTGCGGTTCAGGAGAGGTGGGGGACGCGCTCTGTCCCCCCATCTTTTCTGCGGCCGGCCAGGTCAACGTGCTCGGATAAGGGTCTGGTGTGGATTTTGGGGGGGACTCCACGCCATATTTTTTTTTTAATTTGGCGTGGAGTTCCCCTTGAATTCCACACCAGACCTGAAGGGCCTGGTATGGATATTTGGGGGGAACCCCACGTCATTTTTTTTTTAAATTGACGGCGGGGTTCCCCTTAATATCCATATCAGACCTGAAGGGCCTTCTAATGGAATTTGGGGGTACCCCCACGCTTTTTTTTTTGGTTTTATGAATGAATCTCTCTCGGGAGCCGACAATTCATTATTGCCGTCAGTCAATAATGTTTTAAACGTCTTTTTTCCTTCAGAATGTCATTTTGTGCAGGGACAGTTCTAACCACGGGAAACATGCGCTTTTTCACATGCTGACTTTACAGCCCCCCATAGTACGAAATTTAAAGGAATATTACACTTTTATTGTTGCACTTTTAGCATTATTAAAATCACCGCTCCCGAAAAAACGTCAGTTTTTTAAAATAAAAAAAGCATTGATACATGTCCCCTGGGGCAGGACTGAGGTCCCCGAACACTTTTTAGGACAAAACTTGCAGATTAGCCTTTAAAATTAGCACTTTTGATTTCCCCCATAGACTTCTACAGGGAGTGCGGCAGCAGCTTTACTTATCAATTGCATCGCGCTGCTGCTGCCCCCGGTTCATGCGCCTAATTAAGGCTTCATCCAGCGCACTAATTAAGGCATGAACCGGCGCAGCACAGTGACAATAGTAAATCAGCCCCAGTGTGTCAACATGTGCTATCTGCCATCACAGGATATCGATTGTCTGTGCTTTGTGGGTGCAACCCCTTCCTCGCTACTCAAGTAGGTGAGAGGAAGGGTTTGCACCCAGAAAACACATCCATTGATCATCCATGATGGCAGATAGCACATGTGGACATTTGTCAGGGTATCTCAGGAGAGAAATCCCCATTTGGCCATTCCCACAGAATGTGTTGCATTTTCAAATTTTGGCGTGTTCCGGGGTGACATCAGCCCATCACATGTGTTTGGATTTAAAAGGTTGAACTTTGTAAGTTCCACTGTTTGTATATTTTAATTTTTTTGTAACAAAAAAAAGCTTTTTATACTTCATACCAAATTTTTTTTTTAAAATTGTGCCAAATAAACATGCAAAATGTTTTTGGTAAAAAACAAAAAAATATATAAATTTATTTTCAAAATAAACCCAAAATGGAGTGGCTTCTTCTTTCTATGCTCAAGACCAGTTTGGAGATGAGTGACTACCGTGCAATTGTGGGTATTTACTAAAACATGAAAACTACATTTGGCACTAGAAGTGCACTAGTTGGAGAACCAGGAAGACAGATAAAAAGAGAAAAAGCAATAATGACAAACAACTGTATAAAGTCCAATGGTCTAACTATTTATTATTTAGTTTAATATTTCTTTCTTTTGGGGGCCGAATTAGAAATAAATATGATATGGCATAGCAATGGCCCCCCGACCCATGAAGTACTCAACATATTTGTCGCGTACCTCACGAGCAGATTGGGTGGCCAAGCCAGCGTGACCAGTGTCCAGGCCAGGAAGGATATCTGAGGGTAGTCCTGCCTCAGCACCGATGTTGGGTAGGTACAACTGGGAATGCCTGCGTAAAAAATTGTGCAAAATGCAACAGGCAAAAACAACATGTTTCAATTTATATTCTGCCAGGTGTATCGCTGTCTGGAACAGGCGGAAACAGCTGGCATATATCCCAAAGGCATTCTCGACTACCGCCCGGGCTCTGGCCAGCCGAAAATTGAACACCCTCCTCTCCGGGGTGAGGGTCCTCTGGGGAAAAGGCCGCATGAGGTGAGGTCCAAGCCCGAAAGCTTCATCCGCGAGAAAAACAAACGGAAGTCCCTCCAAGTTGTCTTCATCCTGTGGCAGTTCCAGACCACCAGATTGTAGATGCCTGTAAAACTCAGTTCGCGCGAACACTCCCCCATCAGACAGCCGGCCATCCTTCCCCACGTCCACATACAAAAATTCATAGTGTGCCGACACCACTGCCATCAACAAGATACTATGAAAACCTTTGTAGTTAAAATAGTACGACCCCGAACGAGGTGGCGGCACTATGCGCACGTGTTTCCTATCTAGTGCCCCTCCGCAGTTTGGAAAATCACACCGCCGGGCAAATTGGGAAGCCACAGTCTGCCATTCCTGTGGCGTGGAGGGAAACTGTGGGGACAAACAAAAAAAATTAGTACTTTGGCACAAAAACCATCCTTGTGCAACATCACAGTATTAACATTTCAGAATATTATTGTGGAGTGAGTATTTCTGGCCACAAATATAGGCCCACTTAATTATCAGACTCCACACCCCTCTGATGGGGCAATAAACATTTTTAGGGGGGGGGGGGCAGAACTACAATGGAGCAGACAAAAAAATGCCTCTAAAAAAAATAGGCTAGGTGTGTTTGTCCCTAGGAGAGTATGCTGGACAGGTTAATAGTGGTAAGGTAAAAATATGCAGGTAGGCCAACAAAAAGAACATTCAACACACAGCATATTACAATCATGGTAATTAGGGAAAAATCCTAGAAAAATAAAACATTAGCATACATTATTAAAGACATAGATTGTGATGTTAAAATTAGGAAACTTAACTTAATATACTCCTCCTGCATAACTTGGATGATGGCAGAACACGTCTCCGGTATGATGATTCCAAGCACCTGGGGAGAGATGCCTGTCAAGAACTTGAGGTTCTGCAGGCTCCTCCCAGTCGCCAGGTACCGCAACGTGGCAATAACCCTCTGCTCGGCAGTGATGGCTTGGCGCATCACAGTGTCCTGCCTCATGATATAGGGGACAGAAGATCCAGCAGACGGTGGAAAACGGGGTCCGTCATACGGAGAAAGTTCCTGTAGTCATCAGGATTATTCTACCAGATTTCTCTAAGCAGAGGCATATGAGAGAATCAATTCTTGGCCCAGGAAATCCTCCTCCTCCTCCCCTGTTCCCGGCCAAAGTCCTGGACTGAAAATAAAATCCAGAACCAAGCCCATATCCAGCACAAACTCAAGTAAAATCACGCTGCTGCTCCATCATGGCTTCAAACCGGTCGGCTGGTCAGTCAAGAACGCACTCAAACAGAAAGCACCCCCAAATCCAGCAATACCTGCAAAGAACGCACGACAAACAGATACGAGCAGACAGGATGCCACTGCAAAGCAGAAACGACCCGAAAGCCAGCACTGAATGCCAAATACGAACCCACAAGCACACACTGAACCCGAGAATAGGACCTGTAAAGTGCAGAGACTGAAAAGCGCGAAACTGCTCTAACCAAACCTTCGCTAACACGCGGGAACACGTAACTAGCAAAAGCAGAACCAAGGGCGGCTCTGTAGGCTTTGGCCTTCCCCTTTATAGTGATGTCGTACGTGGTTTACGTGTCCGTTTTCTGGTCCGAGGGGATTATGGTCCGATGGTGTGTACGCACATCAGACCAACAGACATTTCAGCCTTGTCCGATGAAAACGGTCCATCGGACATGTTTCCTTGGACAGGTCTGAGCGTGTGTACAGGGCCTCACAGGTGTCTCTTCTCCACTGCTGCTTTATTATCAATCCTTGTTTCACTAAAAAACCATCCCTATGTTTTCCAAAAAGCTTAAAAATAGATTTTTTGGCTGGGGCTACACTTAAAAAATTTACCATTTCAAAATTACAAACTGATTCTACTTAACAACAAACCTACAGTCCCTGTCTTGTTTGTCTGTATACTGCTGTTCAGAGTATATAGTGCCTGGGGGCCCCACATATTTCCTTTTTTTCCACAAAAAAGCATCTTTCCTTTTTTTAAGTTGGGTGCGTGGTTCCCCTAAATATCCATACAAGACCCAAAGGGCCTTTTGGGGGGGGGGGGGGGGGACCAATGATTTTCATTCATATTGCCGGGACTCGACATTACATTAACCACTTAAGACCCAGACCATTATGCAGGTAAAGGACCTGGCCTCGCTTTAACTGACAATTGCGCGGTCATGCGACGTGGTTTCCAAACAAAATTGGCATCCTTTTTTCCCCACAAATAGAGCTTTCTTTTGGTGGTATTTGATCACCTCTGCGGTTTTTCTTTTTTGCACTATAAACAAAAATAGAGCGACAATTTTGAAAAAAAACAACAATATTTTTTTACTTTTTGCTATAATAAATATCCACAAAAAATATATAATTTTTTCCCCTCAGATTATGCCGATACGTATTCTTCTACATATTTTTGTTAAAAAAAAACGCAATAAGCATATATTGATTGGTTTGTGCAAAAGTTATAGCGTTTACAAAATAGGTCATAGTTTTATACCATTTTTATTAATAATTTTTTTTTTACTACTAATGATGGCGATCAGCAATTTTTTTCGTGACTGCCACATTATGGCAGACACATCGGACACTTTTGACACATTTTTGGGACCATTGTCATTTTTACAGTGAAAAGTTCTATAAAAATGCACTGATTACTGTCAAAATTACAATGGCAGTGAAGTGGTTAACCACTAGGTGGCGCTAAGGGGTTATATGTGCCCTAAGGGAGTGATTTTTACTGTAGGGGGGTGTGGCTGTAGGTGTGGCATCACTGATCGTCATTCCCTATATCAGGCAACAGACGATTAGTGTCACTTCCACAGTGAAGAACGGGAAAGGTGTGTTTACACACACCTCTCCCAGTTCTTCAGCTCCTGTGACCAATCGCAGGACACCAGCGGTGATTGGGTCCATGGGTCCTGCGGGCGCAGTCAAGTAGCTTCCGACCCGGTCACTGGCGCCTGCCTGCCGCGTGACCCAGGTCTGGGCTCTAAAAGGCGACGTACCTGTACGTGCCTGTGCCCAGCCGTGCCATCCTGCCAACGTGTATAGTCGGTAGGGGGTCCTTAAGTGGTTAAAGCCGCAAGCAGTTTTAAATGAATTTTTCATTTTGTAGAGGGATAGTTTTAAACATGGGAAACACGTGCCACTTCACAGGCATATTATAGACAACAAGCAGGTATGATATTTAACCACTTAAGGACCCCCGCACGCACATATACGGCCACAGAATGGCACGTACAGGCACAAGGGCGTAAATTTACGTCCCCGCCTGAGTGCGGTTCGGGGGTCCCATCGGGACCCCCTCCGCGGCGTGCGGGGGTCCCCCTACCTCTGGGAGCGATCCGGGATCTGCGGGCGGATGTCCGTGATATCCGCCCCCCCCGCGATCGCTCCCAGCCAATGGGAGCGCGCTCCCAGCCTGTCACTTCCTCCTCCTGTGTTTACACAGGAAGGAGGAAATGATGTATTCTCTCATCGCAGCGCTGTTTCCCAGCGCTGCTGATGAGAGAAGACATCACAAGTAAGTGTGCACCAACACAACACTGACACACACTCACATAGGCATATTAACCCCTTGTGATCGCCTCCCCCCACCCCCCTGTCACAGTGTCACTGAATGCAGTGATTTAATCACTGCATTTAGTGTCAGTGTGACAGGCAGTGTAAAAAACAGTTAGTGTTAGGTTCAGGATAGACCCCCCACCCCCCCTAATAAAGTTTTAACCCCCTGATCACCGCCCTAGTTAACCCTTTCACTCCCTATTGCCAGCGTCACTAAGCGATAATTTTTCTGATCGCTGTATTAGTGCCGCTGTTCCCGCTAGGTAGCTATTTTTTTTTTATTGCGATTTTTTTTTTTTTACTAAAGACATGTGGCTAAATAAATTTTGGCCTAAATGTTTGACTAAAATTTAGTTTATTTGATTTTTTTTTTAACAAAAAGTAAAAAATAGTGTTTTTTTTTCAAAAATGTCGCTCTATTTTTGTATATAGCGCAAAAAATAAAAATCGCAGAGGTGATCAAATACCACCAAAAGAAAGCTCTATTTGTGGGAAGAAAAGGACACAAATTTTGTTTGGGAGCCACGTCGCACGACCACGCAATTGTCTGTTAAAGCGACGCAGTGCCGAATCGCAAAAACACCTTGGGTCATTTACCAGCGTATTGGTCCGGGTCTTAAGTGGTTAAAGTAATATTTCACTTTTTTCCACTTCATCATTAAAATCACTGCTCCCAAAAAAACTGCAGTTTTTAAAACTTTTTTTGCATTTATACTTGTTTCCTGGGGCACGACCTGGGTCCCCAAACCTTTTTAGGACAATAACTTGCATATTAGCCCTTAAAATTAGAACTTTTGATTTTGAACGTTCGAGTCCCATAGACTTTAATGAGGTTCTAAAGTTTGCGCGAACATTCGGTCTGTTTGAAGGTTCTGATGTGAACCGAACCGGGGGGTGTTCGGCTCATCCCTATCAAGGAGGTTGTATTATAGAAGGATGTCCCTGAAGCTGCTACCAAAGTTTTGTTTCTGAAGTCAAGTGGGCATCCCATGACCTCCCATCCATATCAAAGTGTTTAACCCTCAATTTATAACAAAGACAAAGTCATGGACTGTTCTCTTAATCTAGAATACCTGCAAGGCTGCGTTGTGCCTGACTGTGCAGAAGTGGGGGATACAGCACGCTACATAAGATAAAAGTATACTGTCTATGGAGCAGGGAGGAGTTCCATGCACAAAAAATGATTCTTCACAATAATTTCAGTTGAATTAGAAAAAAATGTTTTGTTTTCTTTCATTGTAGCTAAGTTTTATTAGAATTTTGTACTTGATGGTCTAGAGGGCAAAGATCAAAGACTTACCTGTGTATATCCATAAATTCCAAGTATTTGTGCCATTGGAATGGTTGTAACAGAGAAATGATCACCAATAAATCCCACCAGTTCCGCTCCTCCCGAACACGAGTAATTAGGGACTGTTTTCTGTATCCCAGATAATATGCTTAGAACATTCTTTACAGCCAAACTAGGATGTATACATGAATCCTGCACACGGAATCCCAGTGTGATATTGGGCAAAATTTCTGGATTCTGGTTAACATTGTTGATAGCAGAAATAAAAGCCAACATATGTATAGGTGTTTGTTGATCTGGACTGTAAAGGCAAAAATATTTATGGCAGAAGATGATCAATTTTGAAATGATCATACATTTAGTATCCTTCACAGAGCTTTTTTTCTCAGAAAATAGGTGCAGGAACTCAACCACAACCCAGTTCAGATTTCAAAAACAGTAGAAGGGTCATAAAGGGGCATTAAATACCAGGATTGCATTACATACAGAGGGCCAGATTCTCAGCGGCGTTACGACGGAGTATCTCAGATACCCCGTCGTATCGCCGTTTTTTTTGTCTCGTATCTATGCGCGTGATGCTTAGCATCACTTTTGCATAGATACGCTTCTACATCCGACAAGTGTAAAACCATTACACTTGCGGATCGTAGTTGTAATGACAACTCCGGCCACTAGGTGGCCTCTACGTTGTTTTCGCATTTGCATATGCAAATGAGGTAGTACGCCGATTCCCGATCGCTTTTACGCCGCCCCGTCGTCGCGTACGTCGTTTTCGTCTGCGTAAGTTTACCCCAGCTTCTATGTGGAGTAACCTTACGAAGTTCCATCGGATGCCGTCGGGTCCCGTCGGATGCCATGTTAAGTATGGCGTCGGGTCAGCGTCGGCTTTTTCCGTTGCTTACGTCGTTTTACTAACTTGTTCGCGAATAGGGAGTTGCGTAAATGACGCTCACGTTGTTTTGACGTCGGTTTCAACGACGCTTTCCGACGTGAGCTGGAGCATGCGCACTGGGCTTTTTTCCCGGCCGGCGCATGCGCAGTTCATTCGACGCGGGGGCGCGCTTAATTTAAATACAAGCCGCCCCATTTGAATTGCGCGGGTTTACGCTGGGCGATTTACGCGACGCAGGCGAAACCTACGGAGCAAGTGCTTTGAGATTAAAGCACTTGCTCTAGTACGATGCGGCGGAGTAGTGTAACTGGCTTACGCTACGCCGCTGGAATTCTTAGAGAATCTGGCCCAGAGTGTAGAGTTCAGGGGGTTACACACAGAGTGCAGAGATGTCACTTGTAAACACAGAAACCAGACTTCTGTGTTTACAAGTGATTGTGGTGAGCAGGCATCAAAGGGTCTGAGCCAAAGGTGGTGGAACTGAGTTCCCCCAAGTTCCCCCAGAAAAAAAGCCCTGATCCTTCAATGGACCCCTTCTGCACCCCTGTGCCATTGAAATGACTAAGATACCAACTTTCCTCTGGAAGAAAAAAAACTTTCAAAAGGTCTTCATGGGAGAAGCAGAACTCAGCAACGAAGATTTTCCATAAGAGGCTGTCACTATTGAAGTGAAAAGGTGTTGGGTGGGGGTAATTCGAGGCAACGACTCACAAGTCCGCACAATTTGGTTTTACACTTTCAGTATTATTGATTGAATTTAAATTTAGCATATTATTCGTGTTCAATGAGGGAAGAATAAACATGTAAAATCAATTCTGACTCACACTTGAAGATTGGGCAAATCAATTCAGTCAAGTTTGAGAGTTTGGCTTTGCTTTGAAGAACAAAGTCAACCTATATTAATTATTTCATTCATTTTGTTATGAAGGCAGGCAAATTCATCGCTTTCCAGAAGGGATGAGCCAAGAGTTCAGTCCATACCTACGTTCACACCAACTTTTGGTTGTTCAGACAAAATCACAACTTTTGGGACATTCAGCGAGAATCACTCTGCCGAACATCCCACAATGCTTTACAAATAGCTCTAAATGGCCGCTGGCCAGTGCTTTGGCGGGTGATGATTTTGTCCAGATTTGATGTCCCAAGAGCCCCTTGTAGGTGTGTGGGAGTTAATGTATTACTAAACCCACAGCAATAAAATAAGTCTGTATATGCAGTAAAGCGTGCTTGTTATACTCACTGTGGAACCCACGGGGTTAATCCTCTGCATTGTGTAAAAAGGCTGTTTGATCATATCTTCTCTGATCCTCCCCTTCTTCCACAGTCCCCAATATATTTCCTGATAAGACAGAGCCTTTCTTTTTGAGTCACTCTGCACATGCTCAGTTTGGTGTGTATTGCTAGAAGGTTTTTTCTTGGGAGAGTGCATGTGATCATGACATTTACAATCAGAACTGTCCAGACAGAGTGTCAGGGGTCCTGTAGCCTCATAGGACAGTCAGAGGAGAATGAAAACTAATGAAATAATAATATAGGGAAAAAGGGGGGGAAAGCACTTACAATGCCACATCCGTAAATAGGGAGATAAAGACAGAGGGCCAGATTCAGAGAGCGATTACGCCTGTCTAACTGGTGTTAGACAGGAGTAATTTCAAATTTTGCACGCTGTATCACTAGTTTGAATCCTCAAACAATGATACGGCGGCTTCGGGCTTCGATCCGAGAGGCTTACGTCTTCGTAAGCCTTCGGATCTATGCTGCGATATTTTTGCGGCCGCTGGGAGGAGTTTGCGTCGTTTTCAGCGTCAGGATATGCAAATTACTTTTTACGGCGATCCACGAAGATACGAGCGGTCTTCGCAATCGCTTTCGTCTATTTTTTTACTACGTACTGTTAGACCAGCTTTTTGCTGGTCTAACGGTGCGTAGCCCATGTTAAGTATGGCCGTCGTTCCCGCGTCGAATTTAATTATTTTTTTTTTTTACGTAACTCGTTCGGGAATAGGAATGTCCGTAAACAACGCTACTCCAAAAAAAATTACGTAACAACGTGATTTTGCGCAATGCACGGCGGGACATTTCTGAACGGATCATGCGCAGTTCGATCGCCGCGGGAACGCGCCTATTTTAAATGCTTCACACCCCCTACTCGCGTAGATGGCTTGCGCCGGGAGAAATACACTACGCCACCGTAGTTTACGGGCCAAAATCTACCGGGATTCCACGTAGAGCCAGGTAAAATACGGCGGCGTAGTGTATTTCTGATACTCTACGCTAATCTAATTGTATCTGAATCTGGCCCAGAGTTACTCGGGGAAAGCAACCAATGGTCGGATTTTGCAGGCAGCACAGACAGGAATAACAAAAAATATAATTTTATTACAAAATGAATAACATATATATAAAACAGCTAAAATGATGGAAAACCATACAAGATGTCAAGTATGAAAAATGTCCCCTGTGCGTCTATGCGTTTCACTGTGAGGCTTCTTTAGGACGGACACGAGAAGACAATAGTGGAAAGTAAATTTCACTATCTGAAATGAGATATTATATTGACATGTTAAAAACACAAAAAATAACCGTTTAACCACTTAAGGACCGCCTCCTGCACATTTACGTCGGCAGAATGGCACGGCTGGGCACATCAACGTATATATACATTGATTTTAGTCGCGCGCTCCCGTGACCCGGTCCGAAGCTCCAGGACCGGGACCGCAGGACTCGTGGACCCGATCGCTGCTGCAGTGCGGCGATCCGTCCCTGGAGCTGAAGAACGGGCAGAGTCGTGTGTAAACACGGCTTCCCCGTGCTTCTCTGTGGCCGCAGCATCGATCGCGTCATCCCTGTTATAGGGGGACATGATCGATGACGTCACACCTACAGCCACACCCCCCTACAGTTGTAAACACACACACAGGGAACACTCAAAGTCACAGCGCCCCCTGTGGTTAACTCCCAAACTGCAACTGTCATTTCCACAGTAAACAATGCAATTTAAATGCATTTTTTGCTGTGAAAATGACAATTGTCCCAAAAATGTGTCAAAATTGTCCGAACTGTCCGCCATAATGTCACAGTCACGAAAAAAATCGCTGATCGCCGCTATTAGTAGTAAAAATTTTTTTTTTTAGAAAAATGCAATAAAACTATCCCTTATTTTGTAAACGCTATACATTTTGCGAAAACCAACCGATAAACGCTTATTGCGTTTTTTTTTTACCAAAAGTATGTAGAAGAATACGTATCGGCCAAAACTGAGAAAAAAAAAAGTTTTTTTATATATTTTTGGGGGATATTTATTATAACAAAAAGTAAAAAATATTACATTTTGTTTTAAATTGTCGCTATATTTTTGTTTATAGCGCAAAAAATAAAAACCGCAGAGGTGATCAAATACCACCAAAAGAAAGCTCTATTTGTGGGAAAAAAAGGACGCCAATTTTGTTTGGGAGCCACGTCGCACGACCGCGCAATTGTCAGTTAAAACGACGCAGTGCCGAATCGCAAAAAGGGGCAAGGTCTTTTACCTGCATTTTGGTCCGGGTCTTAACCGGTTAATGGTTTAAAAGAACAAACATGTATTTAAGGTTCTCAATAGTGCGCCAGTCCAAACTACATATAAATCATGTAACCTAAAAGTCATCCGAACCACATAGGCATAGATATATCCATACAGATAGTGAAATTCCATAGAAAAGTAGAAAAGCATATCCACCGAGATATCTCCAAATTCAGAAAAGCATTAAGTAGTCATAAAAAAGTCATTACATGGGAAAAATAGTGAGGGAATGCCTCACATTCGGTATAAGAATACAGATTGGCTCAGGAACATAAAATGGATTGATCAGGGGGCAATCCATGGTTAGGAAGCTAGGAGACTTATAGGGCCAGATTCTCAGCGGCGCTACGCCTGCGTAAATGTATATGCGCGGCGTAATTGTAAATGTGCGCCTGCGTATCGATGTGCGGTAAACACAGAACCACATACGCGTGAAATTTTTTTTCGTCTGGGCGGCGAAAATGCTTTAAGCTAGCGCGGCGTAGGCGCATAGTTACGCATCGAAAATATTCAGTTCCCATTGAATTAGCATGCAAATATGCAAATGAGGGAGATGCGCAGATTCCCGAAACTACGCGCGTCCGGCGTTGGCTACTCGTGGTGCGCGTAACTCGAAAGCCTTGAGTAAACATACCCCTCATAAAAGCACGGGTAACTTTGCTCAAGACTGCGTGCAAGTCAGCTGGAGAGCAACTACAGCAGCACCATAACGGACGAGCTGAGCAATCACACTTACTGGACAACACATTCGTATGCCAACATGCCAGGGGCAGCCATGGTGTTATCACTACTAATGTATGCAGAGGAAGAGGCGCATAGAAGGAGGAGTAGGAGGAGGGGGGCATGTGAGAGGATCTACCGAGCGCGCATGAGCCTCTTTGGCATGGGTGATGAGGAGGTGTATCGCATCTTCAGATTCAGCCCTGCTGCCATCCTGGAAATAACCACAGCCCTGCAGGGTGACATCACCAGCCAGCCAGACAGCAAGGCGCAGGGCATGAACCTCCCCCACAAGGTCGGAGGTGTTTGCCTGCAGCTCCCCCAGGCTGGTCAGCGTTGCTGCGCTGTTGACAGCAAGATCTTGGATGGCATCCGTAATGTGTCCCGAGGATGCCAGACTGTCGGCCAGGCGCCTCATCTCCTCCATGACCTCTGACAGGTGCCGATTTTGCTGGTCCCGCTGTCTGACCAGCTGTTCCGGCAGGACCTTGGATACACCCCTGGTCTTGCACGTTGCCTTCCGGGGAGTGGCAGGGGACCTGGCATAAGGGGAGGATGTTGAGGGGCCGGAGATGAGGGGGGGGGGAACAGAGGGACTGGAGAGGTTGGGGGGGGACACTGAGGGGTTCGCTAAAGATGGAGGGATAGCCTGGGCTGGTCCGGGCAACCCATCATCCTCCTCCACAACAACATTCAGGTCCTGGTCTACCACACCCTCCTCAACCACCTCCTCCGTTGAGGTGTGCCCACTTCCCTCCAAGTCCTGTTCCAGGGGGGCAGCCATAGGGACTGGATCTTCGGGGGATGGATCCTGACGGGCCCTGGCATCAACAGATGGCCCCGCTCCCTCCTGCACATCTGTGGATGACACAAAAGATGCCCATGTTGGTGGACCCACACACTTGGCACATGTTCCCTTCCACCCCCATACATGTACACAACAGATAGAATATAAAACACACTTACCTGTCCTCAGGGCTGGCTTTTGTGACTCATAGCCCCCAACTCCCTCAACCTGCTCCGTCTGCAGGCAGCGGGCGACCACCTTCTCCTCCTCAGTCAGGCGGACGTTGCAGGGTGGGCCCCCTCCAGTGCCCCTGGCATGCACAGCTATGGAAGCCAGCTTGCCCTTCACGAGACGCCGCAGGTCATTCATTTTCTTCTGAATGTCCTGCGGTGTCCGGACCTCATGAGAGATGGCATTGACCTGGCAAGCCACTTTCATAAGTATTTGGTCCCTCCGGGACTTGCTGGTCCGGGCACTGTCAGCACCATGGAGCCGCGAGTCATATTTCTCCATTGCCCTCACGACAATGGCCCTCTCCTCTGGGGAGAAATTTTTCTTCCTCCTCTCCTTAACAGCACTTGTCGTCATCTTGTCCAGCACTTTGGCAGTCACTATTCAAAAATGGGAGACGTTTGCATGGGCGCATGTGTGGGCGCATTATATACCCTGCGCCGGCGAATCGTAGGGAGGCTTTGCGCATGCGCAGAAGGCATCCACGTCACGGCGCGGGTCAACCACATCATGGCGCGGGTCATCCACGTCATGGCGCATGCTCCGTTCGTCCCGGCCTGCATTTGCACGGGGTCACGCTTCATTACAATGCAACACGCCCACTTCCCTCCTACTTTGGAGTTGCGCCGGATTACGCCGATGTTTTTACGCGACGCAGGCGCATCTTGGAGTGCATTTACTTAGGGAATACGGTACTTGCCACTACGTGTTACGTCGGCGTAGTGCATCTGAGATGCGCAACGCCTGCATAA
The DNA here is from genome assembly GCA_029574335.1 of Rana kukunoris. NCBI lineage: Eukaryota > Metazoa > Chordata > Amphibia > Anura > Ranidae > Rana > Rana kukunoris. Next base: position 723,777,075 of record CM056049.1, on the reverse strand, counting down.
TTAGGCGCGCATCTACGAGAATCTGGCCCATAGGCTCCACCTGGTGCACAGCACAGGCTGTCTCCTGGGGGCATATATTGTGATTCTATCCACCATAGTGTGCGGGCTGCATTAGCCCATAAGGCTGCTTATAGTTGATATGCAAATGAATAAGAGTAAGATTCTGCCAAGATTGCAAATCCCGATCTATAGCCTGAATAAGTTGATCGTAATTACAGGAATAGAGTAAGTGTGTATCAGAGGAAATACATACTCCTAAATAAGGTAAAGCATGTGTTTGCCAAGACAATGACAAATTCCCCTTAAGGTCTAGTGGGATGGTAACTGGGAGGTAGGATTTCAAATTTACAAAACGTATACGGAAGTTAGAGAGTTGATCATACCTTCGTATTTCAGATATCAAAATTGGTAAAATAGGGAGAGGTTGGGAGACAAAAGAGGATATAATCGACAAAGGCTAAGGCCTTGTACACACGAGGGAATTTTTCCGCTGAACATTGTCCGACGGACCATTTCAGCCGAAAAATCCGCTCGTTTGTAGGGGCAAACGGACCGTTTTGGCCGGATTCCTCCGGCGGAAAAATTTCAAAGCATGCTTTGAAATATTTCCGCCGGAGAGCTGCCCGTCGGATATGTCCGCTGGTTAGTACGGCAAACCAGCGGACATATCTGCCCGCACATGCGTCGTATCCTGTGAATGGATCCGACGCATGCGCGCGGAAGTGTTTACTTCCTGGTGTGGTGACGTTGCGGTGACGTGGTGGCGTCAACGTCACCGTCGCGTCACGGTGTTGTCCGCCGGCGGGGAATTTGATCCGATGATGTGTACAGCCATCGGATCAAAACATCCCGGCGTAAAGATGCGCTGTAAACGGTCCGGGACCTCGTGTGTACAAGGCCTAAGAGTTTATTATCTGCCAATCCCACAAGGACACCGCTCACATCTAGAGTTGAGCGGACACCTGGATGTTCGGGTTCAGCGGGTTCGGCCGAACTTCAAAAAAAAAGTTTGGGTTCGTGACCCGAACTTGAACCGAACTTGACCCCAAACATGAACCCCATTGAAGTCAATGGGGACCCAGACTTTTGACTACTAAAATGTCTCTAAAAAACTAAGGGAAAGGGCTAGAGGGCTGCAAATGGCAGCAAAATGTTGGGAAGTGCATGGCAAATGTGGATTGGGAAATAACTTAAAAGAACATAAAAAATAAAAATAAAAATAACTTAAAAAAAATAAAAATAATCTATACCTAGGAGGACGAGGTCCATATGGAGTAGGAGGTTGAGGTTAGCGGTGGATGTGGCGGTGTAGGTGAAAGCGGCGGTGGAGGAGGACGAGGTAGCCAAAACACCAGGTTTTGTTTTTTAATTGATTTATTTTTTAAATTAGGGTAAACCCCAAAAGAGTGAGAAAGATCTAGGGTTGCTACCTCATCCCTTTAAACCTGAACACAAAGGGCTAGATTCAGGAACACTTACGACGGGCGTATCAGTAGATAGATACGCCGTCGTAAGTCCTTATCTGAGCCAGCGCTTAAATGTTGCTAATATACGACCGGCGTAAGTCACTTACTCCGTCGTATCTTAGTTGCATATTTACGCTGGACGCTAGGTAGCGTTCCCATCTAAAATATGCAAATGAGCCTAATACGCCTGGCGTAAAGTTACCCCTGCTATAGTGAGGCACAGCCAATGTTAAGTATGGACGTCGGGACAGACGTCGTTTACGTTGTTTGCGTAAGTCGATTCAGAATGGGCCTGGGCGTAAGTTACGTTCACGTCGTTTTCACTGACAATTTGCGACGTGATTTGGAGCATGCGCACTGGGATACATTCATGGCCGGTGCATGTGCAGTACGTTCGGCGCGGGATCGCGCTTAATTTAAATACTACATGCCCCATACCCGCTGAATTTGAATTACGACGAGCCAGTTACGCTACGCCCCCGCAACTTTACAGGCAAATGCTTTGTGAATAAAGCACTTGCCTGGAAAAGTTGCGGCGGCGTAACGTAAATGACATACGTTACGCCCGCACAAGGGGCTAATTTAATGTCGATAAGGCACCGAGTGAATTTAATTAGCAGCACCTTAATCAGCCAGAGAACCTGTGTAATTAATATGTTTTTGCTTTATATGGGATGAGGTGGCAACCCTAGAAAGATCAGAAAAAAAACAATAACTGGGTAAGGCCGGCCCAGTGTCTATTCTGCACAAGGTACGGACAAGTCCTCTGGGATCCATGCCTGGTTCATTTTAATGAACGTGAGCTTGTCCACATTGGCTCTGGACAAGCGGCTGCACTTGTCTGTGATAACGCCCCCTGCCGTGCTAAATACACGTTCAGATAATACACTGGCTGCAGGGCAGGCCAGCACCTCCGAGACAAGGGCAAGTTCAGGCCATGTGCCCAATTTTGAGACCCAGAAGTTTAAGGGGGCATAGACGTTATTCATTACGTGTAGGCGTGTGCACACATACTGCTCCACCATGTTGCTGAAATGCTGCCTCATGCTAAAACATTCCATATCAGCTGGTGGTGCTGTTTGTTGTGGCGTGCTGACAAAGCTGTTCCACATTTCGGCCATGCTAACCCTGCCTTCTGAGGTGCTGGCGGTGTCCCTGCTGCGTTGGCGACCTCTTCCTCCACCTCTCCCTTTGCCTTGTGCTTCCACTGTGCCCCCGCTGTCAGGTGGGAATTGCACCAGCAGCGTGTCTTCCAGCATGCGCTTGTACTCGCGCATCTTGCGATCACGCTCCAGTAAGGGAATTAAGAACGGTACATTGACCTTGTAACAGGGATCCAGCAGCTTGGCCACCCAGTGTGTAAGTGTGTATCTCACACGTACAGATATGCAGGCAAGACTGCAAACACTGGAGGAAAAACTGTAAAATATATATTTTTGCCCTAAATGGGTGTTTTTTTAATACAACAATAGAAGAACACTATCTAAAGTGTTTATCGCACACCTACAGATATGGAGGAAACAATACAAACACTGGAGGAAACACTGCAACATTTTTATTTTTTCTCTAAATGGTTGTTTTTTGAATAGCACAATAGAAGAAAAGTATATAAAGGGTGTATCTCACAGTAACATATGCAGTGCTGGTGTAATATACAGAGTATGTCCTATATAATTCTCTCTCTATAGCAACAAGCATGAATCTTGCGCTGAACTATGTAATGCACAGTATCTCACAGGGAAAAGATGCAGTCCTGGTGTAATATGCACAGTCCTGGTGTAATATACAGAGTATGTCCTATATTATTCTCTCTCTATAGCAACAAGCAGGAATCTTGCACTGAACTATGTAATGCACAGCATCTCACAGGGGACAGATGCAGTCCTGGTGTAATATGCAGAGTATCTCCTATATAATTCTCTCCCTATAGAAAGAAGCAGCAACCTTGCCCTAAACTATACGATGCAGACTATCTCACAGAAAGAAACAGTGCGGGTGTAGATTTCTGAAACAGGATAGTCCTATCTAACTCTCTCCCTCATATTAGCGGCAGCCTTTCCCTACCCTAGCTAAAGTAGACTGACGAGCTGTGCTGTGTGCCTCTAGCTTATATAGAGGCCGGGTCACATGCTGCACTGGCCAACCACAGCCATGCCATTAGTAGGCATGGCTGTGATGGCTTCTTAGTCACAGCAGCACGCTGTTACATAGCCGAACCCCGAACCCGGGGTTGTGGCGTGCTGACAAAGCTTTTCCACATTTCGGCCATGCTAACAGTGCCTTCTGAGGAGCTGGCGGTGCCCCTGCTGCATTGTGCTTCCACTGTGCCCCCGCTGTCAGGTGGGAATTGCACCAGCAGCGTGTCTACCAGCGTGCGCTTGTACTCGCGCATCTTGCGATCATGCTCCAGTGAAGGAATTAAGGACGGTACATTGTCCTTGTAACGGGGATCCAGCAGCGTGGCCACCCAGTAATCAGCACCTGTTAAAATGTGCGAAACATGCCGGTCGTTGCGGAGACACTGTAGCATGTAATTGCTCATGTGTGCCAGGCTGGCCAGAGGCAACGAAAAGCTGTCCTCTGTGGGAGGTGTATCATCTGTGTCCTCTGTATCCCCCCAGCCACGCACCAGTGATGGCCATGAGCTGGTCTGGATGCCATCCTGCTGTGAACATGGTTCCTCCTCCTCCTTCATCTCCTCTTCCTCATCCTCCACCGCTTCATCCTCCAGAACTGTGCCCTTGCTGGACAATTGTGTACCTGGCCTTTGTTGGTGCACGAACCCACCCTCTGAGCCACTTGTGAATGACTGCCCTGAAAGCCTTGGAAATTATCCCGATTCCTCCTCCTCCTGTGCCACATCCTCTTCCATCATCGCCTGTAGCGTTTTTTCAAGGAGGCATAGAACTGGCATAGTCACTCTGAGAGCGGCGTCATTGGCACTGGAGTACTCGGAACAGCGCAACAAGGCACACAGGTCTCGCATGGAGGCCCAGTTATTGGTGGTGAAGTGGTTGTGTTCCGCAGAGCGACTCACGCGTGCATGCTGCATCTGAAACTCCACTATCGCCTGCTGCTGCTCGCATGTGCAAGGTGGGGTTCCACCTTGTGGGCACATCACATATGAGGCGGTGAGCGGGAAGGTTGAAGTTACGCTGCAGCGTTGGCAGGCGAGCAGCAGCAGGGTGAGTACTCCGAAAGTGTGCACAGACGGTACACACTTTCTGCAGCAGCTGTGGCATATCGGGGTAAGTTTTCAGGAACCTCTGCACCACCAAATTCAGCACATGCGCCAGGCAAGGGATGTGCGTCAAACCTGCTAGGCCCAGAGCTGCGCCCGTTATCGCACACCACCAGGACCGGCTTGAGGCTCACTGACGCCAACCACTCATCGGTCCGTTGTTCCATGTCCCTCAACAACTCCTGCGCGGTGTGGGTTTTTTCCCCCAAACAGGAACGTTTTAAAACTGCCTGCTGGCGTTTACCCATGGCTGTGCTGAAATTGGTGGTGAATTTGTTACGCTGACTGGATGAGGAGGCGGTAGAGGATGAGGAAGCAGAGTAGGAGGAGTTAGCAACAGGAGGCAAACTGAAGCGCCCTGCAATCCTCGGTGGTGGAAGGACATGCGCCAAACTGCTATTCACCTCAGGCCCAGCTGCCACTGCATTTACCCAGTGCTCTGTTAGGGAGATATAACATCTCTGACCGTGCTTACTGGTCCACGTATCCGTAGTTAGGTGGACCTTGGCACAGATGGCGTTGTGCAGTGCACACCTGATTTTGTCCCCCACTTGGTTGTGCAGGGAAGGGATGGCTCGCCTGGAAAAATAGTGGCGGCTGAGCACGACGTACTGTGGGACAGCCAATGCCATCAGGCTTTTAAAACTCTGCGTCTCCACCAGACGGAATGACAGCATTTCAAAGGCCAGGAATTTGGAAGGGATCGCGGGTGGGTAGAGGGGTACTTCCTCTTCCGCTCCGTGTTTGGGAGATAGAGAGCTGAATGCTTCCATGGGACATTGTGGAGATGTTTGGTGACCCAGGTGGTAGTGTTACTTGCCGATCCTCTGATTGCGCAGTGTCAGGTGCAACTGTCACAACAGAAGTGGATGAAGAGGCCGAGACTGAAGCAGAAGAGGAAGCAGGAGGAGCCAGAGACCTTTCTTGGTTTTTGAGGTGTGTTCTCCACTGCAGCTCGTGCCTTGCACTTAGATGCCTGGTCATGCAGGTTGTGCTCAGGTTGAGAACGTTTAGGCCTCGCTTCAGCCTCTGATTGCACAGCGTGCAAACCACTTGTGTCTTGTCATCAGCACATTGTGTGAAGAGCTTCCACGTTAGGGAACCCCTTGGACCTGGCTTTGGTGTGCTCGGTCCCTTGCTGCGTTGGGCAGTAGCAGGCGTACTGTCTAGGGGACGGACGCTCTGCTTTGGCACCCTGCCCCCTATTCTGCTGCGCTGGTGGCTCTGTGCGACCACCGCCTCTTCCTCCAAACTACATGGGTCACCTGCATGAGGTTGATTCCATGTCAGGTCGAGGACCTCATCGTCCTCCACATCATCTTCCACCCAGTCTTCACCACTGCCCTCTTTGTCGGTCTGCACAATTGCAAAAGCAGCAGCAGTTGGCAACTGTGTTTCAGCATCATCCAAGACGTGCTGTAATGGTCCCCCCATGTACTCATCTTGAAATATAAGTGGTTGGGCATCGGTGCACTCAATCTCTTCCACTTCTGGGGCTGGGCTAGGTGGATGGCCCTGGGAACACATGTTAACAGAGTCATCAAAAAGCAGAAGAGACTGCTGAATGATTTGGGGCTCAGACTGCTTGGCTGATTTTCAAGGGGGTGAGGTGAAAGACTGATGGTGGACATCGGCTGCAGGCGCCAACTCTGAACTTCCAGCACAAGACTGGTTGGGAGACAATGTGAAGGAACTGGAGGCACTGTCAGCAACCCAATCTACTATCGCCTGTTCTGCTCCTGGCCTCAACAATTGTAGAGCCAGATTAGGCCCCACCAAATACCGCCGCAGGCTCTGTCGCCTGAGGAAGGTGTTTCACTTGTGCGTGTAGCTGGCACAGATCGACCACGTCCTCCCCCTGCAACAGGAGCTCCACCAGCAGCACCATAACCGCGGCCACGTCCCTTATTTGGCCACGTCCCTTAAAAGGCCGCTGTGAGGTCCGGAGGGGCCTGAACTGCCCCCGCCCACCCAAACCGACGGAAGGGCCCACCCCAGGGAACCTACAAGGAGCCACACAAAGAGCACCCCCCAGGAGCAACGGAGGGGCAGCCACCTGCAGAAGAACACCCAAAGGGCCCATGGTTAATAGACAGAATTATAGAACCTCATAAGTATTATCCATGTACACTGTATTCAGGAATGTTGACTTGTTATTTATACAATTTTTTCCAACCCATGTGGGTATCCGGGAATTTTGGCAATAAACCTTGTAGGTTCCCTGGGGTGGGCCCATGTACACTGTATTCAGGAATGTTGACTTGTTATTTATACAAATGTTCCAATTTTTTCCAACCAATGTTGGTATCCGGGAATTTTGGCAATAATCATTGCTTTATAGAACTTATACAATACTTTGACAATTATTATTATTATTTTTCTCTTTTTTTACATTGCTGCCTAAAAGCCCATCTGGGGAACCCTTCTCTCTTTTTTTGCAATTTCGGGGCGAGCAGCTTAACTATGCTCTCAATATGTGTTCTTTCTCTGTTGTAATGCCTCCTCCCTTAGTAGCTCAATGTATTCCTATATGTGAGAGAGATGATGTAGTGAACCCCCAAACTCGTTTTATCTGATCACAGTGACGCCTGGGGCCCAGTACTGAAAATCACATTGCATAGAGAAGTGCATTGAAACCTTTCCTAACCACAGTTGTGGTTCACTTTCGTTCACCTTAGTTTGTGACAGGCCCCTACTTTTAAACATCCAATATACAAACAACTTGCAAACGGAAAGAGACAACAGGAAGTGAGAGGAAATCTACCCCTAGGAAGGGAAATTCTCTTCTGTAAAAGGTGTCTCCTGTCCACTGATGCTTTATCACAATCCTTGTTTCATTAAAAAATTTCAAAAAAACATTTGTCGTTGGGACAGAAAGTGAGGTGAAATCTTCTGAACAGATGCGCACAGACAGCAAAACAAATGTTACAGGGGTGATAACCCTGCTCTATGTTTTCAGAAAAAGCTTAAAAATAGATTTTTTGGGCTGGAGCTACACTTTAAAAAAGTAACAGTTCAAAATTACAAACAGATTTTACTTAACAACAAACCTACAGTCCCTGTCTTGTTTTCACCGCCTGTATACTGCTGTTCGAAGTATATAGGGCCAAAGGGGCTGGCAATGACCTGGGGGGAGGGAGCAAACCCATGCTATTTTTCTCAATGATTTTCATCCATATTGCAGGAACCAGACATTACATTAAAGCCGCAAGCAATTTTAAATTACTTTTTTCTTATAGTAATTTTATTTTGTGCAGGGACAGTTCTAAACACGTGCCACTTCACAGGCATATTATAGACACCCAGCAGGTACGATATTTAAAGGAATTTTTCCCCCCAAAAAATTCCACTTTAAGCGTCATTAAAATCACTGCTCCCGAAAAAATTGACATTTTTAAAACTTTTTTTTTGGGCATTGTTACATGTTTCCTGGGGCACGACCTGGGTCCCCAAACCCGTTTTAGGACAATAACTTGCATATTAGCCTTTAAAATTAGCACTTTTGATTTTGAACGTTCGAGTCCCATAGACTTCAATGTGGTTCTAAAGTTTGCACGAATGTTCGGTCTGTTTGAAGGTTCTGATGTGAACCGAACCGGGGGGTGTTCGGCTCATCCCTAGTCCCCTGTGCACACACAAAGGCGAAAGCAAGCTTCGGTCTCGTGTTTTATGTAAACAGCAATTGCATCCTGCATGCGAGATATCACCTCAAACTTCAGATCAAGGACAATAATTCTAGCAACCTGTAAATGATTTTAAAGGCTTTTAAAAATGCACATAGTGTGTCTCAGCTACACGAACGTGACTAATTTTAAAGCATGCCATGTTTGGTATCTATTTACTTAGGGGAAAGATCATCTTTTATATTTTACAAAAATATTGGGCAATATAACAGAATATTTATCAAATACCTTAATTTTTCCTGATGGTTTCCATGGCAACTTTTGTGTGGGTTTATCCCGCCTGCTCTCCAATGCTATAGGACCCCATTCCCATAAATTTGAGCTAACGGCCAGAGACTGCACTTCATAACTAGCCAACTCTTGATCCATGGGTGGGAACTCCATCTGCCATGAAGTTCTTCAGGAAAGGAAAATTAGTTTTTTTAATCCATATCTTTACATTCTTATTTTATCATACCCTTTGTTTCTCCCTCACATCATTATCATTCAACTCTCTTTCACACTTTATCTCACTCACACACTATATCACATAGATCAATCAAGTTACCGACACATGCATATGTATAAAAAAATCAAATTTGTTTACTATCACATCTGTATGGGCTGCCTGGTTTGCCGTCATTGGTCCTGGTTCCTGCCCCTCCCCCTCTAGCCCCTCTCGCCTCGGCGTGTGTGGGGCAGCAGTGCGACCTCTCGTGGGCCTGGTACCTATGAGCTCGCCTGTAGCTAGCTTATTTGGACATTGTCTGCCCCCCCTTACGTGGACCGCTTGCCGCAGCCACGGGATCCGGTTCTGGATTTTAAACTTCACACATATTGGAATTATTTAGTAATACCAATATTGTACATTGTATATGCTCCATTGCTAATAGGGTTTTTTGTTAGTCTTAACAACTTCACCTATACAGTGTTTTTACTTTCAAAGCATATTTTCCTCTGCCCCTGAAGATGACCTCCCTGATAATGTCGAAACGCGTCGGAATAACATCAATATATGATATCTATGCCAAGTTATGTCACATGTACCGATTATTGTTGCATGTTCATCAACCTATGTATATGTTTAACTTTATTAATCTGGTGTTCTTGTTTTGTACTCATTACATGCTCTTTTTGTGGCAAAATCTTTCTCCAATAAATGTAATTAATGTAAATGTAATTCATTTTTTATATCATTGCCGCTTATTTTTTTTTGCTGCAATACAAAGCCCCCAAGGGTAATTTTCCTTTTCTACAAACAATCTAGGGGGGTATCCAATGCACTTCTCCACCACTAGTATCGCTTTTCTTTGCTAAGGTTCTACACAATAATGCGCCATGAAAGTGTTGATAGAAGCCCATAAGGCCACCTTGCAGATAACATCTGGAGCCACATATTGGGCCACCACCCAGGAAATTGAGATGCCTCTAGTCGAGTGTGCTTTCACCACCTCCGGAGGAGCCAACCACTTTGCCCTAAAGGTCCGCTGGATCTGACCATCTAAAAGAGTCCGTGGCTTAAAGAGACTCCTTTAGTGTTTCACCCACATCTAGGGGATGAGCCTCAGTAGCTTCTGGTGCCTTGAATGGTCCAGCAATCTGAGATTGAGGCCACCCTGAAAGTGGAGCAGGCATGCCCCCACCCGACATGCCTGAGAGGGCCTAATCTCAACAAGACTTGGAGGGCTAACATCCACCAGAGGTTAAGGTCTTGGCATATTTCTGGAAGTTGCAACTTCCTTGGATTGGAGACATCACTCAGAGAGACGCTGATTACAGCCCCACCAGTATATTACTCTTATAATCTGTTTGCTTCTAAGTCGTCTACCAATGGGTTAAATTTATCCACGAGTGACGCCTAGCCTTCATAACAGTAAGTAATACTGCACATTCAATTGCGTGAACAACCACACGGAACTCTGCCGCATACCATAACCACTTTCTAATAGGACTTGATCCAGCAATGTGGTTACATATGGACACATGATATCTGGCAGGTTCTGTTACAAGCTATTTCACACTATGAGCCATTGATATATCATGCTTCATAGAAGGCTACTACCCACACGTTGTGGGATATTAATTCATTTTGGCCATGTTTTGATTACCTTGCCGTGGTACAGCTATTCAGGTGGCTTCATATATCTCTGATTGGAAAGACTATTTACAACAGCGTCTTATATGCTTCACATCCATTTACAACTCTGATCTTATGGAGAACTGATTGAGATGATATTTGCTTTGTTCAAGGCGATCAACTGTAGTCCCTATGGATACTCTATCATCTACAATATATATTCATTTATTTTTTTCAATTTGGAGCTGTGACTGGCTTTGCTACAGTACACCTTTGTTTTCCTAGTGTAGGTTGCCAAGGTGGATCCATTCATACACATTCATTCATTTTTGTTTTGTTTTCAGCGCTTGGGTTCCACACGGGGAGAGTGTTAATAATACCTGGTTTTCAGGATACACTGCCCCACGTAGAAATACAATAGGGTTTAGTCAGCGCATCGGTCATAGTGTTTGGTGCATTTGGGGGTGTTTGTCTTTTGGGATGGGGTGTGGGTGTGCATGCTGTTTATTTGTCTCTCCATTGGGGAGGTTCATTTTAGCTAGTCAGTTGTACATGCCGTCACTGGAATATTCTTATGGGGATTTTTTGTATTATTATTATTATTAGGGATTCTACTTTTTGTATGTCTATTGGTAATAATTTTTCATACGTGAATTTTGTGTCTAATTTAACCACTTAAGGACCGCCGCATGTACATTTACGTCGGCAGAATGGCACCGACAGGCACATCAACGTATATATACGTTGGTGCCTTGGGGGGGATCGGGGGTCCGATCGGACCCCCCCCCGTACATGCGGCGGTCCGCGTGGCTGCAGGAGCGATCCGACAAGAGGGGGCGGCTATCCGTTTTCACCCGCCCCCTCCGGATCGCTCCCAGGCAATGCGCACGCGCGCCCGCCCACCCTGTCACTTCCTCCTCCTGTGTAAACACAGGAAGGAGGAAGCGATGTGATCTCTCCCTCGGCGTTTGTTTCAAGCACCGCTGAGGAGAGATCACAGCACAAGTAAGTCCTGCACCAACAGTACACATACACACACACACAAAAATACATTTAACCCCGGCGATCGCCCCCCCTCCCCCCTGTCACAGTGTCACTGAATGCAGTAATCATACATGTATGATTACTGTATTTAGTGTCAGTGTGACAGGCAGTGTGACAGTCAGTTAGTGTTAGTGTCAGGGTAGCCCCCCCACCCCCCCCCCCCCAATAAAGTTTTAACCCCCTGATCACTGCCCTAGTTAACCCTTTCACTCCCTATTACCAGCATCACTAAGCGATCATTTTTCTGATCGCTGTATTAGTGTCGCTGTTTCCGCTAGGTAGCTAATTTATTTTTTTATTGCGATTTTTTTTTACTAAAGACATGTGGCTAAATACATTTTGGCCTAAATGTTTGACTAAAATTTAGTTTATTGGTTTTTTATTATAACAAAAAGTAAAAAATATTGATTTTTTTTCAAAAATGTCGCTCTATTTTTGTATATAGCGCAAAAAATAAAAATTGCAGAGGCGATCAAATACCACCAAAAGAAAGCTCTATTTGTGGGAAAAAAAGGACGCAAATTTTGTTTGGGAGCCACGTCGCACGACCGCGCAATTGTCTCTTAAAGCGACGCAGTGCCGAATCGCAAACACCCCTTGGGTCATTTGCCAGCATATTGGTCCGGGTCTTAACCGGTTAATAAATATGCAGTTAACACTATTGGGTGTGCACTAGTCTGTCTTTTTGTTATTTCCCTTATTTGTAGCTATATATATTTTTGATCACCCCTCGATACTATCAGTGAGTACTGCAGTTCATAAATAGGAGGGATTCCCATTATCCTCTCCTTTTTGTATACTATTGACCAGGGCTCAAAATTTCAAGTCCTGAGCTACTAGCCAGGCCTCAAGAGTTACTTGCCACCAGTTGCCCCACCTAATTCATACACAGCCCTGCGCCTAATTGCACCTGTAAACACGCCCTCATAGATTATCTCATGGAATGACAATGTTTTATGCAGAATCAAGTTACAAAATTAAATATTACCAACAACAACTTTAACTAAATGGGACAGGGCACTGGGGGCAAACCAGGGGGACAGGGCACTGGGGGCAGACCAGAGGGACAGGGTACTGGGGGCAGACCAGAGGGACAGGGCACTAGAACACTCTCTCTCTCTCACAAGGAGAAGAAAACTGCACAAACTGGAAGGCGTTCGCTCTAATGTCAGGGCAACTTTCAGTGAGCACTGCACCGGAGTGGTAATTTTTGCATTCCTCCACCTCACTCATTACTTTCTGCTCTCAAGCTACATTGGTCGAGGCCGAGGGGGGGGGGGCAGGCTCAGAGAGGTCATACTGTTAGGTCCCATGGCTTAATGAGGATTTTAAGGAGAGCACCTGTGTACTGCTCTGCCTGTGCGCGGCTCACCAGACTACTTTTCCTGAGCATGCACCTTTCCTCTTCGGCCACCAATCGCATCGGGACTCTAAGTGTAGGCACAGATTGGAGGGAGATTGGTCATGCAGCCCTGTCATCACTCGCCCCCAGCTTAAATCCACTCGCCAAATGCTAGTAGGCGAGTGGAAATTTTGAGGGCTGCTATAGACACCCCCCAGATACGAATTTTAAAGTACAAATATTTCACTTCTATTGTTTCACTTTAAGCATTATTAAAATCACTGCTTCCGAAAATGGACATTTAAAAAAAAAAAAAAATTGCATTGATACATGTCACCTCGGGCAAGACCCAGGTCCCCACTATTTATGACAATAACTTGCATATTAACCTTTAAAATTAGGACTTTTGATTTCTCCGAACACTGCAAATTGTTCGCTATTCGGCGGGCGAACGGGCGAAATGTTTGACCCGAACATAAAGCTCATCCCTAGTCATGTGAGTCATCTTTTTTATACAGCACCAGCACAGGGGCACATAGTGTTATATAACAGAGGGGATGGCATGATCAAAGTAAAGATTTAATTCCACCAGGTGGGGAGGTTGGTGGAGTGGACAGAGCTGAAAGGCAGGGAGGGGAGGGGGAGGGGGACAGAGGAGGACAAAGGAGAGGAGAGAGCAAGATTGAAGATGAAGGAGGCACATAAACTGACCACAGTGTCAGGGCTCAGCTGCCATGATATACTGTTGTCAGTTTACAGGGGGGAGGGTATAGCCAGGCAGGATCAGCCAGGTATATTAGGTGATACAGGAAGCCAAGTTTTTTTTTCCCTGACTGAACATTTCTACACACATGGAACATGTGTTGTCTGTGAAACTTCAGGGTCTTCCTCAAAAGACCCAGAAGATACCACACAGGCCTAAGGTGCCAAGAAAAGAGTGTTTATCTAGGAGCCAGCAGCTACACACAGTGCTGTTTACCCTAGCAGGAATACAAAGTCTGGACATCCAAGGGGTAACAAATAACAAGCTGAGCAATGGGTTTGAGTGTATCCAAATGAGCTAGTGTGATCATTGAAACACAAAATACATGACAAAATATACAGTAATCAATGTGAATCAAAGTGACACCTCTCTGTTGAGTGAAACAATGTCCTAGCTGTACATTAGTCCAATATGTTCCAAAAGATGATCAAATATTAAGTGATCAAATAATTCCTGTGATGAAATTATAAGTGTTTAACCTAAAAAAAATGGCATCCAATATCAAGCCAGTAGATTGAAGATGAACAGTCCTCCTATAGATATGTTGGTTACATCAAGCCACAGTATACCCAAGAACAGTGACATGATAGAAAAGAAATCCTCCACCTTCAAAATAGCTGCCTCTTACCAAAGGTGAAGATCCCTATTAGCAGATGGCCTATAACCCAGCCTGGGTGTCTGTATAACGAATGTCTCCTCTCCAACAATACCTCAGTCCTCAGCCACTCATAAACAGTCACGTGGATTACGATATGGCGGCTTTTTCTTTCCTCATTTGGCTATGATCATACGTGACTGTTTATGAGTGGCTGAGGACTGAGGTATTGCTGGAGAGGAGACATCTGATTATACAGACACCCAGGCTATACTGGTTGTTCACTTGAACATCTAGAAGACTTCTCAGTAATACACCTTTTGTTCTGGACATCCAAGGGTCTGATACCCCAAGGACGAGGAAGGGTCCAGATACACCCCACCTTATGCGATTTACCCCTGCAGGGTTATGAGGATCTGGTGAGTGTGGAACTGAAGGGCAGTACGAACGTCACATGCTGCTGGCACAGGATTTCACTTTGGATAATTTTCACTTATAACCAGCACTATAAATTGGACTTAAATACTAGCATCTGTAATTACTTTGTACATGAAATTTGAGTCATTATTTGATGAACACGTTTTAAGATATATTTAATGTATACGGTACTAATTTTATATGCCCTGTCTTTGCATTTTCGAATACCCCGTGCAGGGGTGAAGGTTATCCTAAACCTAAGATTACCACTGAGGGCCAGATTGGCGCATCTACGAGTGGGGCGTAGCCTATCCTATTTACACTACGCCGCCGCAACTTACAGGAGCAAGTGCCGTATTCTCCAAGCACTTGCTCTGTAATTTGCGGCGGCGTAGTGTAAATGGCCCGGCGTATCCCTACATAAATCAAAGTGGGCGGCTTGTATTTAAATTAAGTGCGCCCCCGCGCCGAACGAACTGCGCATGCGCCGGCCGTAAACGTAGCCCAGTGCGCATGCTCCGTAGTACGCCGCAAATACATTGGCAGCGAAGTGAACGTAATTTAACGCACAGCCCTATTCGCGATGAGTTACGTAAACAACGGAAAAACCCGATGCTGTCCCAACGGCCATGCTTAACCCCTTCCATACAGGGCATTTTCACCCCCTTCCTGCCCAGACCAATTTTTAGTTTTCAGCGCTGTTGCACTTTGAATGACAATTGCGCGGTCAGGCAACACTGTACCCAAATTAAATCGTTATGTTTTTTTCCCCACACAAATAGAGATTTCTTTTAGTGGTATTTGATCATCGCTGCAGTTTTTATTTTTTGCGCTATAAACAAAAGAAGAGCGACAATTTAAAAAAAAAAACACAATATTTTTTCCTTTTTATTTAATACATCTCACAATATTTTTTAAAAAAAAAACGTTTTTTCCCCTCAGTTTAGACCGATACGTATTCTACGTATTTTTGGTAAAAAAAAAACGCAATAATCGTATATTGATTGGTTTGGGCAAAAGTTATAGCGTCTACAAAATAGGTGATAGATTTATGGCATTTTTATTTTATTTTTTTTACTAGTAGTGGCGGGGATCTGCGTTTTTTGTTTTTTTGTGACCGTGACGTTGCGGCGGACATATCGGACACTTTTGACACGTTTTTGGGACCGTTCACATTTACACAGCGATTAGTGCTATAAAACTGCACTGATTACTGTGTAAATGTGACTGGCAGGGAAGGGGTTAACACTAGGGGGCGCTGAAGGGGTTAAAATGTGTCCTAAAGTATGTTGTAACTGTAGGGGGAGGGGGACACACAAGGGGAGGAGACCGATGTGTGTTCCTCTGTACTGGGAACACACATCAGTCTCCTCACCGCTGACAGGAGGTGGATCTGTGTGTTTACACACACAGATCCACACTCCTGACGTGATTGCCGGAAATCGCGGGTGCCCGGCGGCAATCACGGCCGTCAGGCACGCGTGCGGGATCGCGAGTGGTGATGCGGGCGCGCGCGCGCCCTAGAACGCCGTGAAGACAGGACGTTGTGCAACGTCCAGTCTCATGGGCGAGGGGATCACCATGACGTGATTCCCCTATGGGCTGGTAGGGAAGGGGTTAACATGGCGTACGCTGGACCTACGCAAGGTTACCCCTCATATAGCAGGAGTAACCTTACGCTTACAGAAACATTGTAAACTACGGCGAAGCGGCGCAAAAACTGCGTATTATTGTATTTAGGATCCGACGGTGTAAGTGACTTACGCCAGTCGGATCCTAGCCTAATTCCGGCGTATCTTGTTTTGAGAATACAAAACAATGATACACTGGCGGGATATTCGAATTACGCCGGTGTATCTGTAGATACACCGGCGTAATTCTTTTGAGAATCTGGCCCTATATGTTGTTTTTTTTGTTTGGAATATTTTTTTGGACATGCCGTTTTTTCTTTGGATGTTGAAATATATATATATATATATATACACACACACACTCGTGGACAAAATTGTTGGCACCCCAGAAATATTTCCAGAAAATCAAGTATTTCTCACAGATAAGTATTGCAGTAACACATGTTTTGCTATACACATGTTTATCCCCTTTGTGTATATTTGAACAAAACAAAAAAAAGGAGGAAAAATAGCAAATTAGACATAATGTCACACAAAACTCCAAAAATGGGCTGGTCAAAATTCTTTGGTTGCACACCCTTTGGAAAAAATAACTGAAATCCGTCGCTTCCTATAACCATCAATAAGCTTTTTACACCTCTCACCTGGAATTTTGGACCACTCTTCCTTTGCAAACTGCTCCAGATCTCTCTTACTGGAAGGGCGCCTTTTCCCAACAGCAATTTTAAGA
The DNA here is from genome assembly GCA_029574335.1 of Rana kukunoris. Lineage (NCBI taxonomy): Eukaryota > Metazoa > Chordata > Amphibia > Anura > Ranidae > Rana > Rana kukunoris. Next base: position 723,760,107 of record CM056049.1, on the reverse strand, counting down.
TCTCTCCACAGGTGTTCAATGGGATTTAGATCTGGACTCATTGCTGACCACTTTAGAACTCTCCAGTGCTTTGTTGCCATCCATTTCTGGGTGCTGTTTGATATATGTTTGGGGTCATTGTCGTGCTGGAAGACCCAAGATCTCGGACGCAAACCCAGGTTTTCTGACACTGGGCTCTACAGTGCAACCCAAAATCCTGCACACATTTAAGGCACCCAGTGCCAGGGGCAGCAAAGCAACCCCAAAACATCATTGAACCTCCACCATATTTCACTGTAGGTACTGTGTTCTTTTATTTGTAGGCCTCATTCCGGGACATTAACCCCACATATATATGGGCTGTCACCATAGGAGATTACCCTCCAGGTGACAGGGGGTGCCACCTATCTATATTTTGCACACACAGTAGTAGTTAAAAATAGACCTTAGCACACAACACATAGGGCCAGATTCACGTACATTGGCGCATATATTGACCGGAGTAGCGCACCTCCAAATTTGCACCGGTGCAACGTAATTTCCGAGGCGTAAGGCGGTGTAATTCAAATTGGGAAGAACATGGGCGTGTTCCATTTAAATGAGCCGTGACCCCATGCAAATGAAGGGCCGGCCGGATTGCGCATGCGCACATGAAGCAGACAATGGTCATCACCTCTCTGAGCATGCTCACAACTCGGCACGGCGTAATCAGTGAGATTGGAACTAGGAACCTGGGAAAGATTGCAGCCCATGCCAGGGGCACTGGAGGGGGCCCACCATGCCCTGTTCGGCTGACAGTGGAAGAGCGTGCGGTGGTCCAGACCTTCAACAGGCAGCAAGTGGAGGGGCTGCCTGGCTTTGACTCCAATGAGGCCTTGGAGGGCCGGCTGCCAGGTGGGCAGAGACCAGGGGCTGCTACTCATTCCCCGGATAACCCCCCCATGAGTCTACCCTGAGGAGCCAAGGCCGTGGCCGTGGGCGCCCCAGGCATTGGTCCCGCTAGCTGCAATAATTCCCCCCCCCCTTTTTTTTTTTTTTTGCTGGTCATTTTTTTATTTTTGCTGGTCATTTTTTTTTTTTTTGCTGGATATTTTTTTTTGCCTGATTTTTGAATGTGGGGTGACATTCCTGCTGGAAAAGGGGTGTCACCCTCATTTGTGGTGGAGAAGGGTTCCCCATGACCAGGGAGAAGTGATCCCCAGGTCCGTGTGAATGGTGTATGAATGTACAGTGACATAATTGGTGCCGTGGCATGGTGTTGCTGCTCACAAGTCCTGCATGGTAGGCTTGTGCCAATCCAATTTGATGAGGATGTGGGGTGTGTGATATAGGGACCACAGTGGTGTGCATGCATGCATTCTCATTGTGCCATGATTAATGTGTGTGTTTTAAGTGCAAATATGCCTAATGTGAGCTGGTGCACACATCTGCTCATGGAGGATTGTGACATCCCAGCCACCACTCCACTTGTTCTTTGAAAAGAGCCACTGGCAAGGAAATGGAGTGTTGCCAGGACCTTGACCAGTGGCTGCATTGCATGTGAGCGTTGTGTTGGGCTGGTGATGTTCTCCTGCAGGGTTATGGTTAATTCCATGATGGCATGAGGGGTGAATCTGAAGATGCGAGACACCTCAGAATCACTCATGCCAAAGAGGTCTTTGCGTGTGCGATATATCCTCTCCCGTGCCCTCCTCCGTGCCCTCCTCCTTCTGCGCTCATCTAAAGTCAGTAGTATTGCTATAAGCAAGGATGCCCCTGGCATGTTGGCATACAGATTGTTGTCCTACAAGTGTGGCTGCTCAGCTCGTCCCTATTGGTGTTGCTTTAGCTGACATGTAGACGGATTGTCTAATTTTAAGCAAGCTTTTATATGGCCTAATTTTAGACAGGACGTGCAGCTGATGCGCACAGCGCGTAGCCTGCGCCGCACAAACGTACTTTTGTGGATCGCCGTATCTCCCTCATTTGCATATTTGCCTAGCAAATCAATGGTGTATCTAGCGCATTTTTTGCACGCACGATGCGCCGGTCTATCGAAATTACGCGATCGAAAAAAATAGATTTCATGCGTACATCGGGATACGCCGCATAGATACGCAGGCGCATATTTCCAATTACGCAGGCGCACCTCCTGATACTCCGGCGTAAGTGCTTTGTGAATCTGGCCCATCATGTTTAACTAATACTTGCACCTTTACGTTGTTAGGCATTACTGGAGGTCATTCTCTGGTTGATAGGCAGCGCCACCCACCCCTATATACTTGGCCCAATGCTAGGCCACTCCCCGCACAATAATTTTAAAAAGCAATTTTAGGCCTAATTTTACTACCCGCAAAGAGTGTTACCTCAGGCATTAAGAGATCGCAGATTAAAACAGAAGAATAAGATTGGCCAGCAGCAGATCAATTTCAAATATTATTTTTAAGACCAAATTTACTACAGATAAGGAGCAGAGCTGGGGGTTTTACTGAAAGGTTTAGGAGATCACAGAAGATAAGCAGTGTAAAATGTGTATAGCATCAGAATGGTAGTAAATGGAAATATTAGGACAAATTTTCTGCAGACAGGTAGAGGTTAGGGATGAACGGAATGTACCTGGGCTCGCTGCCGTAAACATTATTGAACTTCAGAATCGGAATCTGAATTCCATTGAAATTAATTTAAAAAATATAAAAAAAATGTGTTAAAAAATAAATAAAACAAAATTCCTATAACATCTGTTGCCCTGCATACATGTGCAAACACGCACCCAGTGGGAGCGCAATAATTCTAGCACGAGAGCTCCTACAGTAGTTAATTCTAATCTGATGGGCTGTAAAGGCTTTTAAAGCGTCACCTATGAGCATTAGTGGGTACCATCGTTTTTTGCAAATTCACAGGCACACGCAATTTTAAGATGTGGCAGGTTTTTTTATTTTATTTTTTATTAATCATTTTATTTATTTTCCTCAACAGACAAACAAACAAAATAACGCACAAGACATCATACACATTGAGCCTAAAATATATTAATACAAAATCAAACTCCATTCACCCTGCATAGCAGCTATTGATTCAAAAGACAAAATTCTAAATATCAATATAATACAGCAACAACTATATATATATATATATAAATAAGGAATAAGGGAAGACAGTAAATAATGATCTGTTCTATCATCAATGGCCCCACACATCCCTTATATATAGAAACGCCCATACTATAATTAATGACCCCCATCGGCAGTAGATTCCGCACAAGGTTTGTTCAGCCACTTTGCCAAAACGTTATCAGATCTACTAGGGCAACCCCTATTAATATAGGCATCTCTATACAGTGGGAGATTATTATTTATCAATTGTTTCCAGTATAAAAGTGTAATGCTGCGTACACACGATTAGTGTTGAGCGGAATACGCCATATTCGATTTTGCGATATATCACGAATATATAGAAGAATATTCGAGAAATATTCGCTAAAATCGAATATTCGTGATATTTTGTCCAAATAACAATATTGCGAAATTTCGCTAATGCGAATGCGAAATTGATTGTGAAATTCTCGTCAGCACTGGGAGTAACTGGGAGGCAGGTTTCTATTGGTTGCTATGGAGGTTGCTAACCTCTGACAACTGTGGTAGGAGAACTTTGATTGGCTCTGATGCAAAAGAAGGGCGGAGAAAATAATCGCGCAATATTCCTTTTGCCGAATATTCGCATTGTCGAATATTCGGAGAACTCTGATTGGCTCTGATGCAAAAGAAGGGCGGAGAAAATAATCGCGCAATATTCCTTTTGCCGAATATTCGCATTGTCGAATATTCGGAGAACTCTGATTGGCTCTGATGCAAAAGAAGGGCGGAGAAAATAATCGCGCAATATTCCTTTTGCCGAATATTCGCATTGTCGAATATTCGGAGAACTCTGATTGGCTCTGATGCAAAAGATGGGCGGAGAAAATAATCTCGCAATATTCCTTTTGCCGAATATTCGCATTGCGAATATTCTGAGAACTCTGATTGGCTCTGATGCAAAAGAAGGGCGGAGAAAATAATCGCGCAATATTCCTTTTGCCGAATATTCGCATTGCGAATATTCGGCAGCATAAAAGGATTGCATCAGCTACTCGGCCCAGGGTCTCTCTCTAATCATACCAGCAATGCTTTTAGACATCGATGGAGATCACTAGGATGTGATCTGTTTTAAAAATAAATTTGAAAAAAATACGAATATTCGCCATAGTGAATATTCACCGCAATATTCGATTTATTCGCGAATACTCGAATATGCAATATTCGTATCGAATATGCAATATTCGTATCGAATATTCGAAATGCGAATATTCGTGAGCAACACTACACACGATCACTTTTTGTGGTGAAAAAAAACGTAATTTTATCTAACGAAACAAAACGACGTTTTTCAAACTTCATTTTCAAAAACGACATTGCATACACACCATCGTTTTTCCACAATGCTCTTGCAAAGCGCGGTTACGTAAGACACTTTCGACGGCACTCTGTTCCATTGAAGCTCCCATCTCATAACTTGCTTCTGAGCATGCACGGGTTTAAAAACGTCGTTTTAAACGACGTTTTGCCCACACACGGTCACTTTTTATGACACAAAAAAACAACATTTTGAAAAACGACACAAAAAATTCAAGCATGTTGGAATTTTTTTTTGGTCGTTTTTTTGAAGACATAAAACGACGTTTTGCCCACACACCATCAATTTAAATGACGTTTTTTAAAACGTTGTTTTTTTTTCATCACAAAAAGTGATCGTGTGTACGCGGCATAAGAGGGCAAGGTTTCTTCCAGTTCATTTTCTTGCGTAGAATAATGTTGTATTAACGAACCCTCGTTCAGACACTGTATGAACAATCGCCTCTACCAGACCCAGCAGACAAACAGACATTGAAACCGGTAAAGGAGCAGAGTCCAAAAAATGTGTGTGAAATCCCCCTGAGATGCTCCACACTGCCAACACTTGGAAGAGGAGACAGGATTTATCTTTTGAAGTCTATAAGGCGTAATATATGCTCTATGTACCAATTTAAATTGTATCATTCGGTTTCTCAAGGATCCCAGAGATCGCAGAGGGAAATCTCACACAGCCCTCCAATTCTCCATATCTGGTATATCTCGCCTCCACCTAGCCTTGTACACACGATCGAATAAATCCGATCAAATCGGTCTGACAGACCGTTTTGATCGGATTTGTCTGCTGGGGCATATTGGTTTGATCGTGTACACACGATCAAACCAAAATCCCCGCCGGCAGACAGTGCGGTGACGTGGCGGTGACGTTGACGCAGCCACGTCACCTGTTTTCAGCAGATAGATTTGATCGTGTGTACGAGGCCTCAGACCTTCTAATGGTAGAATAGAAATTAAAGTAAGATGAGAGTACAGTCTTGAGGTGGGCTTATCCAGGCACACAACCCTGAGTACCGATTCTAAGGAGGATTGTATAATCCTTAAACTGTCCTGTGGAAATATGTGGCATGTTTGGTATCTATTTATGCAACACAACCTCATCTTTTCTATTTTGTAATACAATTTGTTTTATTACATTTTTTCCATATTCATCTGCATTTAATAAAACAATTGCGCAAATATCATGTGACGTAAAAATTTGCAACTTTTATGTTTTTATTTTACACGGCCTCTGCTTTCAGAAAATATATAATGTTCTGGGGGTTTAAAGGTTTGTAAAGGTGGAAGGTTTTTTACCTTAAAAAGGTTGTAAAGGTGAAAAAAAAATCCCTAAATAGCTTCCTTTACCTTATCCTTCTATTTTGCTTTTAAATGTCCTTATTGTACTCTATGTACTCCACACCAGGGAGAAAGCCTCACATTACTGTATGTAGTTACAGACAGAAGAACAGGAAGTGAGGATTTCTCAGAAGAAATAAGGACATTTAAAAGCAAAATCAAAGGATGAGGTAAGTGAAGGAGGACTGCATTAAGGTAAAGGAAGCTATTTAGGGAAAAAATATTTACCTTTACAACCCCTTTAAGACATTATACTAATTGAGATAAAAAGCAACACAGCACCAAAGTCATTCAGCCAATGAGAAGAGAAAGGGGCAGGGGAGGCTGCAGCTCCCTGTCTGAATGGACACACAGAGCTGTGATTCGGCTTGGGTGCTCCAATAGCTCCAATAACAGGAGGGGGTGGGCAGGAGCACAGAAGAGGAACCCAAGAAGAGGAGGACCTGGCTGCTCTGTGCAGAGCCACTGTACAAGGCAGGTAAGTATAACATGTGTGTTATTATTAACTAGAAAAAACAAGACTTTGAGTCGGTTGACAATGGGGCGACAAGACTTCCAGCACGACTTTCAGAGGCAACTCCAACACGACTTCAGCATGAACCACAGGGCGATCTTGGGCGATTTACAACACAACTTGAAGTCGTCTCCAGGACAGGAGACTTTCCAGTGGCCAATCAAACAACAATCAGCTCTAGGGGAGGGAGGGGTAGGGAGAGGTTTGCCTGAGAAATGTATGTTATCTTCCTGGAAAGTTGCTTCAGTTAAGACAGTGATCAGACTTCTGAGGCGACTTCCATTGAAATCAATGGGTACAAATCGCCTACAAGTCTGATTGAAGTAGTACAGGAACCTTTTCTGAAGTCGGAGCGACTTCAGTAGTGTGTATTAAGACAGCTCCATTCACTTCAATTGATTTTCTCAACCACACGACTTGGGACGACTTGGGGCAACTTGAAGTCGGATCCCAAGTCGTCCCTGTGTGAACCGACTCTAAAATCACTTCAAGAGATTTTATTGCCATAATAAAGCTTTTTACATGTGTGCAAAAAATGAAAAAAAAAATTCTGTGGTGCCGAACTGGTAAAACCTTTCTATGGAAGGAGATGGAAATAAGACTTCAAATTAGGAAAGTCAAAATTCTTGATCCTCATATTGCCCCAGGTTTTGTATACAAGGAATAATTAAAAAAGGAGGATCAGCATGTTGGCCAGAAAACTAATATTTGTAGAGGGAGAGGTCACCTATGATACTACCTCAGTACAGATTTCTTACCACGTCATTAAAGGCAACTCCTATTTTGAACATTTTCAAAGAATGCCTTTCATTTCTAATCACTGGTTGTCAGAAAGTTCCTGAGAATGTCATTAATTACATTTAATAAAAAGAAGAAAATAGAAAGAAGGACAAAGTAAAATGTAAAATACTGTAAAATGCTACTTACATTTCACAGAAAAGTGTCCTGGTATTGTTTTCTATACCTGCTTCATGTACAGTAGACGTGGATAATGTGAACACTCCTCCAATGATAAGATCACCCTCCTGATAGAAATCAATCTCAAATTCTCTCATTCCAAACTGGACTGTAAAGATCGGTTCTGAGCTCTGAGTCTTGTATATAAAAAATGTCATCCCCAGGACAATCCGGAAGAGTCGGCCGTTATAGGCATTAGATGAAGATAAGGTTTTGATCTTCATATACATAGAGAATAAAACAATCTCTGCCAGTCTGAATATCACAGATTGTGTACATAATTCTGTGATGTGATGCTGAACATTGATCAGTGACATTCCCACAGTAAGTTAGTGACAATGTAATCATCTCTTCTCTCCTCTCTCTTTTTATGTATTTCAATTCCTCATTGTACTGAATACGTCTCTTCATTCTGCATCTACTTTCAGCTGTTTTTCTTGCTGAATTTTCCATAAATGCATCATTTTAAATCTGCTTTATTTTATTTTATTTTATTTTCTTCTTCTTTTTCTTTGCAATACATGTAAAAAATATAACTTTTTTTTACATAAGCACACAACGATCTTTAACAATTTTGTCTCTGACATCTTTACACCCCCTATGGACCAGAGCAAATTTAACATTTCTGCTATTGAGCTGTTTGTTCAGCAATAACTTTATCATACTTGTCCTTAAAGTGGTTATAAACTCAGAGCAAAAAATAAATAAACTTGCAAGACAAAGGCATAAGGAGCTAATATGTATCACATGCTAGCTTGTTATGAAATACTTACCTTAGATCAAAGCTGTCGCAGCAGTCGCCGCACACCAATGTGACCAGCGACATGTCTCCTGTAATTATTTCTGGGTTTCGCCAGCTCCGTCACTTTGATTGGTCTGAGCCGCGATTACGTCATTTCTGCACTTCTGTGCGAGGGAGCCACATGTCACCGCACAGCTACTGAAGAAACGCCACGAGCGGCCCGTTTCTTCAGTGCGCATTTGCAGATGACATTGGCACATGTGGATACAGTGAATATGTCCTAAACTGTGCAAGGTTAGGAGATATTCTCAGTATCTACAGGTAAGCCTTATTGTAGGCTAACCTGCAGGTCAACATGGTGTACCTTGGTTTACAACCACTTTAAAGGGGAGTTCCAGCCTTTTTTTATGTTTATTAAAAGTCAGCAGCTACAAAAAGCTTACCTGTTCCATGGTTCAGCGACGCACCGCCCTTTGCTTGTCTCCCCTCCTTCTCCGCCGGCGCCTCCATTGTAACTGTTGGCACCTGGCTGTGACAGCTTTCGGCTCATTGAATGCATGCGTGAATGGCGCAGTGCTCCCCGAGTGGACAGGCGATCGCCTGGGACCTGTCACTTGTCCCAGGTGATCGCCTACAGGTAGGGGACGTCAAAAGGCAATATGACGTATTGCCTAAGCAGTCCCTGGGCAGAAGGAGGAGATGGGACAGGAAGTCCCACTCCTACTAAAGCCCCCACTCCCCCCAAAACAAATTACATGCCAAATGTGGCATGTAAGGGGGTGAGGAGTGTATTAAGCGGAAGTTCCATTTTTGGGTGGAACTTCGTTTTAAGATAAGATAACAAATGAATTTATCCATACAGTGTGTGTGTGTGTGTGTATATATCTATATATATATCCCATATATTTATTAGCACAAAAAGGATTTCTGTCCGGCATATTTTAAAGTGAAAAAGTGCAGCGCAAAAAAATTACAATAAATATAATAAACAATTAACAATATAAAAACAAAAAATAAATATGTAAGCCAGAGAGATTAAATGTCCACGTGACCATAAATCAAGTCCATTAAGTGCTAGTGAATAACACAAATAAATCCGGCAGGAGTGAAGGTTAAAAGGAAACACCAAAAAGAGGAAATCCACCACCGCAAGCAAGATGGACTCTCACCTTAATGCTTCGACCCATGAGAGTCACAAAGCATGTCAGAAAAATATCAATCAGATCCGACCTCTGAGCTCAGTGTGAGAGGTATGTTGAGCTGGACGGACAGGCTGGAATCTGTCTGCATTGGAGGAACAAGATGCCAAGGTTATGTTGAGAAGGTTTCTGTTTTACCCCCATAATATTCTTCTGGAAGGGAAAGATACTTAAGTACCAGGCTGCCTGCTGATATCTGTATGATATGGGGAATCTACTTGGAGGTCGGATCTGATTATTTATCTGATTATTTATCTGATTATTTATCTGATTTATTTATTATTTATTTATCTGATTATTTATCTGATTATTATCTGAGTATTTATTTATTCCAAAAATATTTTTCCGTTTTTACAAACATATGTAACAATCAAACTTACAAAATTCAACCTTTTATTTAGCATAACAAACCCAGACAACATGGTCTTATGTCACGCCGGAATCCCCCAATGGGCCAAATGGTGAATTTTCACATGAGATCCCATGCCAAGTGTTCACATGTGCTATCTGCCATCATGGGTGATCAATGTATGTGCTTTGTGGGTGCAACCCCTTTCTCTCACCTACTTGATAAGCGAGGAAGGGGTTGCACCCACAATCGATGTCCTGTGATGGCAGATCGCACATGTGAACACACACTGGGGTTTATTTACTAAACAGTCCAAACTCCGGCTTATTTGTGCATATAAGCCAATCAGCTTCTAAATTAAGCTTAGTCAATTAAGATTTCGCAACCAAACATGGAAGCTGATTGGTTTATATGCCAAGTGATGCTGCTTTTGCACCTTATAGCTTTACTAAATAAACCCGTGTGTGTGTGTATCCTCAAATTTTGGGGAATATGAAACTAAAATTATACAACATCTTTGAGAGTGGGGTGGTTAGGGGTGGGGGCAGGGGGGGGCAGCTGGGGGGGATAGTCTTCTATATACATCCCAAAATATCTAGCATGTTTTTGAAGTTTTGGTCCATCACCACCATCCTTTCTCTCATATTGGCCAGATCGGTGCTGCACTCCATTATCTGCTGTATTAGGATTTGTGCACTTGCACAAGAAAAAATAGGAGCGACAGATGTGCTAATCCCATCTTCATCCCCTAAAAAAGGCCAAATGAAAAAAACAACATTGTAAGTAAGTAAGGTGCAGGCCTATCTACATCTCTTTTTCCCTGCAAAGCTGGGGTGTCACTGACCTGTTGTACTGACAAGTTCAACATCTTCTACAACTTCTCCTTCTTCTTCAACTTCTCCTTCCTCCACCAATCCGCCTTCCTCCACCAATCCAACATCATCCACCAATCTGCCAAATTCCACCAATCCGCCTTTCTCCACCAATCCGCCAAATTCCACCAATCCACCTTCCTCCACCAATCCACCTTCCTTCACCAATCCGCCTTCCTCCACCAATCCGCCTTCCTCCTCCAATCCGCCTTCCTCCTCTCTCCCTTCCTCCTCTCCTTCTTCCTCCTCTCCTTCTTCATCATCCTCCTGTTCCACAATTTTTTGGGGCCGTTTTGGAGACAGTGTGGGCCTCCCTGACTCCTCATAGCACTGTCCTCTTCTTTCCCCTAAAAAAAAAAAAAAAAGGAAACTCATCAGCAAATAGATATTTTTGGAGGGACTAATTTGCAAACATTGCTTAGAAGTGGCGTTACAATTCTAGTTTTGGCCTTATTCCAGCACAAACCATGTTCCTTTATTTTGGTAGATGACTTCTCCCAAGCTGTGATATAATGAGGCTTTTTGGTGAAGTGACACACATGGCTGGCCTCCTGAATAAGTAGTTTTTGGAGTCCCTTCTCCAAAAGTACAAAATACTATTTTATTTTATTTTATTTATTTTATTTCAGGTTCTCTAAATTACAGATGTCAAAACAGCTGCCTATTAGGTTATCTCATCACTGTGTGAATTAATGAATCCTGTTTGCCTTTTAAAATCAACTTAGTTTGCACAAACACATCATATTTTCCACATTGTTTCTAGAAACGATGTTTTTCGCCAAATAGCCACGTCCAGGTGTGATGTTCCTGGACCCGCGGATTGAGGATAAACTATGTGATGGAACGATGTTGACTACGATCGTGGCAAGTCGTCGGATTTTTTTTAGACAAACATTACTAAATTTACAATGCAGGGGTTCAAAAATACAAGCAGGCCAACGAGGCAGATGGCGAAATAGACATGGCAAAACATTTTTTCCAAAAATAGGCACTCCAAAGACATTTTAAAGTACCTACTTTTTTCAATGATTTTCTTTATTTTGCGATGCTGCTCTGGCTCGCGCAGTTTTAAGTCGGATCAGCGTTTCCGGAGCTGCTCTTTGGACCTGGTGACCCCAAACATCTCATAAAGTTTCCTCGCTGCCTTATCCATAATTTTGGACTTCCTCCGGTTAGGGGTGCTGTATGGGCCATGCTCACCATCATAGTCCTTCCGTCGCAGGATGGACACCAACTCCACCATCTCTTGTAGAGACATGTTTGTGGCCTTGTAACGTTTTGGCCTGGATCGGGACGTTCCAGCCTCTGTCCCTTCCTGATCCCGATCAGAGGCTAATGTGCGCTCGTGTGACATCGCCATATTTTCCAATCAACGTTGCATATGGGCGTGGAAAACAGGAATTGGTACGTCATGGGCAGAGACGAGGGCGGCGTTTCTTGATTGCGTGGGGATATAATGAAAACAACGTGATTACGTAGGTTACGCGGAGATTACTCGAGCGGAAACGAGGAGAGAGAGAGACAAAGGTAAATGAAAACATCAGAGGCCTATAATTTGAACAGCCATGGGGGATGGGGCTTTTCAATGTTGTTTGCACCCTTTTTGTGCTACTGTTATTTATGTATTTTGGGGCCCACCATAACATTTAGAGATCCAAGTGCTTGTACACATCACTTCATCAAGATATATGTAGAGAATGCTCTATCCTCTTTATTTGGATTTTAGAGTATGCAGTCAGATCATGCAAGTATTGTTGTGTGTTGGTTGGACAGAGATAAGTAGGTAGTGTTTTCTGCCATCAATGCTGAGGGCCATGATAGCTACACATGAATTAGTGCCTTGAGATGATTGTTAGCGTTCATATTCATGGTGGATGTGTTCTTAACTACATGCTACAACTAGCAAAAATGGCTCTGAATGACAACTTTTTGGGGGGGGGTACAACAATGCGGCAGAGCTTGACAGCTATGTAGCAGCAGAAGACACTGTGTTTGTATAATGTAGTTGCTCTAAAATGAATGTTTGTGCACATATTTTAAGAATGTCAAAGCTGAACCTTTTTAAAGTTGTGCTTTGTGTTTGTTTGTCATTTTCTATTCTAGACATTACTATTGAAGCGAATTCTAGGAGCTGACATCTTCAAATAATGGATTTGCTGAAAGGGAAGGAGGCAACAATGCAACTAATAACCCGATATCGGGATATGCCCCTTCTTTGGGACACCAGGCACACACATTATTTGGACACTGGGAAGAGAGAGGCAGCACTTGATGAGATTGCTACATACCTGCACACTTGGGTGCCAAGTTGCACAGGCGACATGGTTAAGGAAAAATTTAGTAACCTCAGGAGAAGCTACAGGAATGTGTATAAAAAAAGAAAATATCCAAAATCAGGATCAGCAGCAGCTAAGACAAAGGAACCCAAGCTCTGGTACTACAAAGAGCTCAGTTTTTTGAATGATGAACTGGATGGCAGGGCTTCTGATTCAACACTGCCTTCCAGCCTTCCTCCCAGCGGAACTTCCCCGGATCCCAGGAGCCCTGCAGAATGTGAAGCGGGGCTGGCTGACATGGAGCCAGATCTGGCCATCTTCAGTGAGGTATAGTATTTTCCAAAATATTTTTGTGCTGCTATTTATTTTGAATTAGTGAGTTGATCTGGTAAACAAAAAACAAACCTCGGGAAGAAAAACCAAAGTTGTGTGCCTACAAATAGGTGTCAGGGATGCCAAATGCAGGGGTCAGAAGGACAGTCTGTTTAATTTAAATTAATACTAACTAAAACAGTCTAGAGAAAGAAAATGTGTGTGATTGATTGTGCAAAAAATTACAACATGTCGCCTTTTTTATACACAGGAAGAAGAGACCAGCCAGGAGGTGGCAGCTCCTGAGGCCCATGTCAGCCAGGCGGATCCTGATCCTGATTTTTGTTATTGACTCCTGAGGTTACTAAATTTTTCCTTAATCATGTTGTAATTCCCCAGTCTGCATGTATGTTGCAATCTCATCAAGTGCTGCCGTTCTGGTGATTTATAATTTATTTTTTTATAATTTATTTTTTTTATTTTTTGTCTATTGTGTTTTATACTGTGGTGAGTAAGCATCAGACATTTGTAAAATAAAATGTGGCATTTGCAAAGGACACAAACTCTTTGGGGGGGGGGGGGGGGGGGGGCCTTTTCTGTTTGAACTTGGTAAACCCAAAAGAACGGTAAAATGTAAAAAAAAAAAATACCCCAAAATAAAGTAAAAAATAAAGGATGAAACAACTAAATTACATACGTTGGGGAAAAAAAGGGAAATAAAAAAAAAAAACATGGTGAAACAACAAAAAAAAACTCATTTTGAAATATTCCAAAACCGTTAAATCCAACTCTAAAAAATAAAATAAAAAATAAAAAATTATACGCTCAACATTAAGTCCAAATAGACATACTAAAAATGTGGAGAACAGAAACAAATGTGGGGACATCTGGCTAGCAAACTGTGTCAAATAGAAAAAACACTAATGAAAATGCAAGCTAGCAGTATGTGAAATCTGGACAAAATTGCATCAGCAAGAGAACGGGTTTCAAGAGAAGAAAGAACAAAAAATCGATATAAACCGAACACTATATAGAGAGTTTAGGTGACGAATGTGCCAGGTCCCAAACAAACGCGAGTTTTACCTGAACGAGTGCTCCCGTCCCATCGTTTTGACTGAGCATGCGCAGGTTTTTGGTCCGAGGCTTTTGTGTACTAACGAGCGGACATATCCGACGGACATGTGTCCGGCGGAAATATTTCAAAGCATGCTTTGAAATTTTTCCGCTGGAAAAATCCGGCCAAAACGGTCCGTTTGCCCATACAGACGACCGGATTTTTCGGATGAAATGGTCCGTCGGACCAGTTTCAGCGGATTTATTCCCTCGTGTGTACAAGGCCTTAGGCCTCGTACACACGAGGGGATATGTCCGATGAAAACGGTCCGATGGACCGTTTCAGCAGACATCTCCGCTCGTGTGTATGGGCTAGCGGACAGATTTCTCCACCCGACAGATTTCAAAGCATGCTTTGAAATCCATCCGGTGGAATCTGTCCGCCCGACATGTCTGCTGGTTAGTACACTTACCAGCAGACATGTCGTCCCCCACCGCCGCCGCGCCGCCGCCGCCGAATGGATTCGGCGCATGCGCGGAAGTGTTTAACTTCCTGGTGCGGTGACGTGGCGGCGTCAACGTCACCGCCGCGTCACCGCGCCGTCCGGCGGCGGGGAATTTGATCCGATGGTGTGTACACGCCATCGGATCAAACTCCCGATCGGACATATCCGATGGAAATGGTCCGCGGACCGTTTTCATCGGATATGTCCGATGGTGTGTACGCGGCCTTAGAGTTGGTTCACACACAGGCGGCATGACTCCGGGGGCGGCTCTGCAAGTCGTCCTGAGGACGACTTCAGAGGCGATTTGTAAGATGACTTCTGTATAGAAGTCATTGCAAGTCGCCCCCGAGCCGCCCCCGAAGTCGTACAGGGAGTACATTTCTAAGTCGGAGCGATGGTTCCATTGCACTGCATGGGAAGCGACTCGTCAGGCGTTGCCCCAGTGTGAACCAACTCTAAGAAAATACTAACATTTGCATTAATATAAATAATTTTGTAACATTAACAAAGTAATTTACTTTCAATTTTTCTTTATTGTTTTCAAGCATACAAAGTAACATACAAGGGAAAGGCATTCCTCTGACCTTGGAGTCATAGCATCATATAACAAAAAAATCAACCAAAATACCCACATAGTACATAATAACATCATTAGAACGTGAAAAGAAAAGTATATATATTCATAGCACGTCATAACACTTCTATCACTAATCCAACATCCGCTCCTCTAGTATCACTTTTTAGAACTGTGGGTACCATTCCTTCACTCCATCAGGCCAATAAACCCCCCCCCCCCTCCAGAGAAATCCGTGGTCCCCGAGGGGGTGGGGCAATTGGGCCGTTCCCTATTAAGTCACTCTCGATGTTGCCATTCCTAACCGCTCCCGCCGCACCCAACAAAGCAATCCAAAACAAAAACATAAACAAAAACAAGAAGAAAAACAAAAAACAAACAAAAAAGAGAAACCCCCCTCCCCCTTCCCCTCAATCCGTCCTCTCCCCCTCCTCGCCGTCCCTCCTGCCAGGATCCTCCAATGTTATATATCTATCAAAGCCTTCCCTTCCTCTGAGTATTTAAACACATTCCACTCGGCCCATGTATCAAGATACACCTTCCGTTTCTGCCTTGAGGTCCACACCAGGTCCTCCATTCTATTTATATCTTCCACTCGCTTAAGCCACATCCTAACCCTTGGCGGCTGTGTCTGTTTCCACATCCCTGGGATGCAGGCACAGGCTGCATTTAAAAGGTGGCAGGCCACGGATTTCCTATAACGCTTTACCGACAGCTCCGTGTCCTGTAGTAAATAAAAGGGCCACTCATCTGGTAGTTCTTCTTGACTGAATTTTTGCACTATTCCCTGAACCTCTGACCAGAAACTTAAGATTTTTGGGCAGGACCACAGAATATGCAATAAGGTTCCTTCTTTCCTACCACACCTCCAACATCTGTCCAAGGTATCTGGGAACAGAGGCGGCTCCAGGCTTTGTGAGGCCCTTAGGCAAAACTTGACATGGGAAAAATAATTCAAGGACAAGGGCCTCTTCCCCACAACCCTGGCCGGTGGTTGTGGAAGGTCTGCGGGCAGGGGGCTTTTTGGAATCTGGAAGCCCCCTTTAACAAGGTGGCCCCCATATCCTGCTTTTTAATACCTAACGGGGCAGGGGCGGGGGCCACCTGGTGATGTCAACTGCTGAACACGCCCCCTTGTGACGTCATTGACTGAGGGCATGCTGGGTCGTAGATGTCACAAGGGGCGGTGTCACCGATATTCATTGGTTGCTAGGGACGCTGGTGGCCCCGCTCCTGAGTCAGGGCTTATAATGCTGCCTGTCCCTCAAAACTGGGGTAATTCATTAGGTAAGTTAGACGGCAGGAGGCCCCTGTGAGTGTGAGGCCTTAGGCGGCTGCCTAATTTGCCTAATTAAAGAGCCGCCTCTGTCTGGGAACCACCTCTTTAATACTACCGGAGTACGATACCACTGAGATAGTATCTAATAATTCATCTCCTGTGTCTTCACACAGACTGATGATTCAAATATATTCTGGAGCATTTTATTCTTTTGCTCTTCTGTAAAGGGTCTTCCCAGCTCCGCCTCCCACTTATTAAAAAAAGGAGTTTGGGAGTCCTCCGCCGGCTCATTCAATAGTTCACTGATTCTTGAGAGGAAGTGCCGAAGCATTCCGCTCCCACTACAGTACCTCTCAAACCTTGTTAATTTGCGCTCATATCTAGTGGGGGGCTTTAGAGTGTCCAAGAAGTGCCACAGTTGTAATGCCCTCCAGAAATTCAGTTGGTAGGACATCCCACCCGATAGCATCTCCTGCATGGTATGCCATAAGCCCTCTTTCAAAAAATGGGTTGCTTGTACCAGGCCCTGTTCTATTAATCCACTGAAGGGCCCCTTTGCCAGTCCTGGTGCAAACTGCGGGTTCCCCAGAATTGGATAAAATGGTGAATCCAAAGTGGACAGTTTCCCCTTTGCAAATAGCCTGTAGGCCACTTGTAGTGTAGGGCCTATCAGTGGATGCTTTTTAACAATTGTCGGCAGCTCCTGGTAGCACCATGCTACCTGGTGGAGCATACTGCTACACTGGGCTTGCTCCAAGCCCGGCCATAGTTTCTCATCCCCATGTCTACTCCAGTCTATCAGTCAGATCAATATAGCCGCCTGGTAGTATCTGTAGATATCTGGAGCCGACACGCCTCTGTCTTGTTTCGCTAAAGATAATATACGACAATTAATTCTTGGACTTTTGTTGGCCCATATAAACCTATTAAAAAGGGTTTGCGTCTCTTTAATTAAGGGTTTTGGTATTGCAATAGGGCAGTATATTCATTTTAATGATGTTGGATCTTCCGAACCACGAGTGGAACCCCTTCTGCCATCCATCCAGGAGGGCCCGTGTTTTCATCAGTAATGGCACGAAATTGAGTGTAAAAACCTGTGTTAGGTCCGCTGGGATAGAGGTGCCCAAGTATGTAAGAGACGTATCCGACCATTTGAATCCGTGCTTAGTTTTCGCCACTCCCATTGCTTCAGATTTATCGTAATTTATCTTAAAATTTGATACGTCTCCATATAACTGTAGTTCATGTAATAAATTAGGGAGGGATTCCATCAGGTCCGACAAAGAATACATCATATCGTCCGCATAGGCCGAAATCTTATATTCTGTACCTCCAAAAGACACTCCTTTAAAGGAGTATTCCGAAGCAAAGTTTTCCTAGGGGAAAAAGAGCATCATACAAAGTTATAATACATTTAAATGTACTCACGTTTTCCTTGTGGTCTTCTTCACGGTCTTCTTCTCCTTTTTCTCTCCGGCCGGAAGTTGTCTTTTGATGACACTCGACTTTCTTTTCTTCCTCGTCCGTCGCCATCTTAGCCCGGTGACTCATCAATCCCATGAGTCACCGCGGGCTGCGCCGGCCTCCCCGCCCGGAGTCGAATACTCCCCCTTACTAATTTATTCATGTATGCGCTGAGCTGAGCTGCCATTGGCTCAGCACAGCAAACGCCTATTGGTGCGCTGTCCTCCAATCAGCGGTTACGTACCGCGCATGCGCTACTCTGCATCTAGGAAGGGAAGCTGTCCTTTGTCCCTATACAGTATTCCTACTAAGCCCCCATACCCTGCTCTCTCTGCAACCATGCCATCCGCTCTCTCTCTGCCCCACACCCAGCTATCTGCCCCACACCCTGCTATCTGCCCCACACTCAGCTATCTGCCCCACACCCAGCTATCTGCCCCACACCCAGCTATCTGCCCCACACCCAGCTATCTGCCCCACACCTATCTGCTATCTGCCCCACACCCTGCTATCTGCCCCACACCCAGCTATCTGCCCCACACCCTGCTATCTGCCCCACACCCTGCTATCTGCCCCACACCCAGCTATCTGCCCCCACATCTGCCCCACACTCAGCTATCTGCCCCACACCAGCTATCTGCCCCACACCCTGCTATCTGCCCCCACAGCTATCTGCCCCACACTCAGCTATCTGCCCCACACCCTGCTATCTGCCCCACACTCAGCTATCTGCCCCGCACCCAGCTATCTGCCCCACACCCAGCTATCTGCCCCACACCCAGCTATCTGCCCCACACCCTGCTATCTGCCCCACACCCTGCTATCTGCCCCACACCCAGCTATCTGCCCTGCTATCTGCCCCGCACCCAGCTATCTGCCCCACACCGAGCTATCTGCCCCACACCGAGCTATCTGCCCCACACCGAGCTATCTGCCCCACACCGAGCTATCTGCCCCACACCCTGCTATCTGCCCCACACCCTGCTATCTGCCCCACACCCTGCTATCTGCCCCACACCGAGCTATCTGCCCCACACCGAGCTATCTGCCCCACACCGAGCTATCTGCCCCACACGAGCTATCTGCCCCGCACCCTGCTATCTGCCCCGCACCCAGCTATCTGCCCCGCACCCTGCTATCTGCCCCACACCGAGCTATCTGCCCCGCACCGAGCTATCTGCCCCGCACCCAGCTATCTGCCCCACACCCTGCTATCTGCCCCACACCCTGCTATCTGCCCCCACACCCTGCTATCTGCCCCACACCCTGCTATCTGCCCCACACCCTGCTATCTGCCCCACACCCTGCTATCTGCCCCACACCCTGCTATCTGCCCCACACCCTGCTATCTGCCCCACACCGAGCTATCTGCCCCACACCGAGCTATCTGCCCCACACCGAGCTATCTGCCCCGCACCCAGCTATCTGCCCCGCACCCAGCTATCTGCCCTGCTATCTGCCCCGCACCGAGCTATCTGCCCCACACCGAGCTATCTGCCCCACACCGAGCTATCTGCCCCACACCGAGCTATCTGCCCCACACCCTGCTATCTGCCCCGCACCCAGCTATCTGCCCCGCACCCAGCTATCTGCCCCGCACCCAGCTATCTGCCCCGCACCCAGCTATCTGCCCTGCTATCTGCCCCGCACCCAGCTATCTGCCCCACACCGAGCTATCTGCCCCGCACCCAGCTATCTGCCCCGATATCTGCCCCGCACCCAGCTATCTGCCCCACACCGAGCTATCTGCCCCACACCGAGCTATCTGC
The DNA here is from genome assembly GCA_029574335.1 of Rana kukunoris. Taxonomy (NCBI): domain Eukaryota; kingdom Metazoa; phylum Chordata; class Amphibia; order Anura; family Ranidae; genus Rana; species Rana kukunoris. The sequence goes on along the minus strand of CM056049.1, from coordinate 723,740,503 downwards.
CCCACACCGAGCTATCTGCCCCACACCCTGCTATCTGCCCCACACCCTGCTATCTGCCCCACACCCTGCTATCTGCCCCACACCCTGCTATCTGCCCCACACCCTGCTATCTGCCCCACACCCTGCTATCTGCCCCACACCGAGCTATCTGCCCCACACCGAGCTATCTGCCCCACACCGAGCTATCTGCCCCACACCGAGCTATCTGCCCCACACCGAGCTATCTGCCCCGCACCCTGCTATCTGCCCCGCACCCAGCTATCTGCCCCGCACCCTGCTATCTGCCCCACACCGAGCTATCTGCCCCGCACCGAGCTATCTGCCCCGCACCCAGCTATCTGCCCTGCTATCTGCCCCGCACCCAGCTATCTGCCCCACACCGAGCTATCTGCCCCGCACCGAGCTATCTGCCCCACACCCTGCTATCTGCCCCACACCGAGCTATCTGCCCCACACCGAGCTATCTGCCCCACACCGAGCTATCTGCCCCACACCGAGCTATCTGCCCCGCACCCTGCTATCTGCCCCGCACCCAGCTATCTGCCCCGCACCCAGCTATCTGCCCCACACCGAGCTATCTGCCCCACACCCTGCTATCTGCCCCACACCGAGCTATCTCCCCCACACCGAGCTATCTGCCCCACACCGAGCTATCTGCCCCACACCGAGCTATCTGCCCCACACCCTGCTATCTGCCCCACACCCTGCTATTTGCCCCACACCCTGCTATCTGCCCCACACCCTGCTATCTGCCCCACACCCTGCTATCTGCCCCACACCGAGCTATCTGCCCCACACCGAGCTATCTGCCCCACACCGAGCTATCTGCCCCACACCGAGCTATCTGCCCCACACCGAGCTATCTGCCCCGCACCCTGCTATCTGTATAGCATGCTCATACATAGAAATACTGTAAGGGAATGCTGTGACTTGTAGTTTTACTCCTGAGGTAATAAGCATTTCAATATAAATACATATAATGAAATGCTGCTTACATCAAGGGGAGAACTACAAGTCACAGCATGCCAATACAATATTTTTATGTATGTGAATGCTGTGACTTGTAGTTTTGGCTAAGGGAAGTAACATATGAAGGGGTTGTGTATATTCTAGTTTATTTTACCATGATGCGATGGTGATTGGTGCACAACTTCAGATTCTTCTGACGCTGCTGATCTAGGACTAGAAGAGCATCTAGTGATGTAAGCTTTACGTGCTTACATTGCTAGATGCACGCTGGGGGGGGGGGGGCAAAAGATCATTGGAGCTCGGCTATCCAATAGAAGAGGACGCTTTTTAGGAGGCAGGGATAGGGAAATAGGTGAGAGAGAAGGGGCGTGAAATATTATAATTTAGGGAGGGGTCCGAGCGGGGGAGTTACAGGGGGAGGGCAGGAGATTACAGGAAGAGGAGCAGGCATGCTGGGAGAGCCTGTATTATCATGGTGGCCGTGGATGAGAACCAGGAAGTAAAGAAAACTAACAGAGGGAATAAAAGAAGAACTGCTGGGACGATTTTCATGAGAGTGACTTCTTTTAAAAGGTATTTTTATTGGCTACAATCTGGCATGTTGTGGAATGTGGCTTCAGACTACTCCTTTAATATCTGGATTCGAGTAAAGGTTCTACAGATAACACAAACAAAATAGGGCATAGAGGACAGCCCTGTCTTGTCCCGTTTGACAACTTAAAGGGTGGCGACAATATTCCGTTCACTCTGACCTGTGCCGTTGGATAAGTATAGTTACTTGCAATCCATTGTAGCATCTTGTTACCGAACCCCATGTGTCTCATAACCATAAACATAAATTGCCAATTGATCCGGTCAAAGGCTTTTTCCGCGTCTGTACCAAGAAAGACACATGGGGTTCGGGAAGCTCCAGCCAAATGGATCAAATTCAAAGTCTTAATCGTGTTGTCCCTAGCTTTGCGCATCTGCACAAATCCCACCTGGTCTTTATGGACGAGCCCCGGTATGTATTGCTGTATCCGTCCAGCCAAGATCTTAGAAAAAAGCTTCAGATCTTCGTTGAGCAGTAAGATTGGTCTATAACTCCCGCATAGGGAAGGTTCCTTTCCTTCCTTAGGTATGACCGCTATTACCGCCTTCAAAGTTTCAGTGTGAAAAGAGCATGTATCACCTAGGGCATTAAAGATTCTAACCATAAAAGGGCCTAAAACTGGGAGGAGGAGTCTATAATACTGAGTGGTGAACCCATCTAATAGCGGTGACTGCCTCCTGTAGTTCTTCTAAGGTTATAGGGTTTTCCATGTCTTGGGTCGCCTCTGATGTTAGGTTTGGGATACCTGATGTTGCTATATAATTTCCCATTGCCTCATGGTTTTGGGGACTTGTTTGAAGATTATACAGAGTACTGTAAAAGTCACTAAATCTCTGTGCAATCTCTCTAGGTAAAACACATTTTTCACCTCCTGTCCCCTTAATGATAGGGATAAAAGTCTTTACATGTTGTTCTCTCAACGAGTTCGCCAGTTGCTTCCCACATTTATTACCGTATTCGTAATTCTGCCTTCTACCATTCTGTATCACCCTTTTTGCTCTGTATAGGAGTAATTCAGTGATTTGTCTACGAGCCGCCATAAGATCTCTTTCTACCTCGGGGTTAGGTCTCTGTTTGTGCCTTCTTTCTAGGTTTGTGATCTCTGTCGTAAGGGTTGTTATTTTTCGTTCTCTTTCCCTCTTAATCCTTGCCCCATGTTTCATCAGGACTCCCCTAATCACCGCCTTATGGGCCTCCCATACTACCCCCAAGTTGCACTCTGGGGTGTCATTAGTCTCAAAATACCATTTTAATTCCCTCCGTACGTCTTCCAACACCACCTCTTCCTGTAACAGGCTCTCTTTCAATCTCCAGGCTCCCGATCCGAAAGGCCGGGAGTCCCCTAATTTATATTTCAAAAGAATTGGGGCGTGGCCAGTCCAGGTAATTTCCCCTATACCGACCTCTTTGACTGCGTGAAGCTGATTATGCGGTACAAAATAATAGTCAATACGTGAATATTATCTTATGCGGGACGGAATAAAAAGAAATAATCTCGGGCAGCGCAGTTGGTCTAGTGGTCAGCACTACAGTCTAAGAAGCAGCACGTCTCTGGTTTGAATCCTGACTATGGCACTGGTTTGAATTCTGACCTTTGAACGCTGATTGACTAGAGGAGCTTGCATGTTCTCCCTGCGGTCTGCGTGGGTTTACTCTGGTTTCCTCCCACATCAAAAGACATGCTGTAGGACGTAACGGTAATATAAAACAACAAAAAAACAATAAGCTAAGTGTGGCTTATTTGCCGACGACTTAATACTATTTATCACGTCCCCCCTGATATCTATCCCCACTCTAAATACGATTTTGGCTGCTTTTGGGGCTGTCTCGGGTCTACAGGTTAATTTTTCCAAATCTTTAGCACTCAATGTTTCTTTAGATCACGAGACGGTGTCCCTGCTGAAACAGAACTTCAAGTTTGCATGGAGTGACTCGGCTATTAAATACTTGGGTATCTCCCTTACACCTAAATTTGAAACTCTTTACGGTCAGAATTACCCTCCCATGTATCATAAATTGGAACAGGACCTGAAGTCCTGGTCAAAACTTAATTTGTCGTGGCTTGGCAGAATAAATGCCGTAAAGATGACTTTGCTCCCTAGGTTGCTCTATCTTTTTCGAGCTCTCCCGATTCCACTGAGGAAGGATCATTTAAAGTCCTTCCAGAGCAAAGTTCTGAAATTTATCTGGGGAGGCACGGGATATAGGATTAAGCAACAAACCCTCTTTCACTCCAGAAAACAAGGCGGCTTTGGTGTCCCTAATTTATATAAATATTATTTAGCATCAAGATTAGCTCAATTCTCAATAATTTTTACTAAGGGGGATAAGCCGGATTGGGTACAGATTGAACGGCAGGCAGTTCCCCTCCACACTCTCGATTTTCTTGCTTGGGTGACTCCTAAGAGTAGACCTTCGATCTTAGCCCCTTCCCTTTCACACTCATTCGTTTTGTGGGATAAAATGAAATTAAATTCCAACCTCATCTCTGAAGTTAAACCCTTGTCTCTTCTTTTTCGTAATCCACTATTTCCCCCTGGGCTTGACACAGAGGCTTTTCGTTGGTGGCTTGACAAGGGGCTGTATCGCCTGGGTCAGTTTTTCACCCCTAATGGCCCTCTCTCTCTTGCCTATTGCGTGAGCAATTTTGAGCTTCCACAATCGGAGAGGTTTTTCGCTTTAATAAAATCAGTCATTTTCTCCATAGCATTTGGTTCTCCAAGCCTTCCCCTCCCACATTTACCAACTTTGAAATATGGTGTAGTCAGTCCACCGAGAGGAGGGGCGGTATCTCGATCATCTACGCGTCACTTTCCTCTCCGTCTGACAAGTCCTCCTTCATGTTGGCATGGAAGGAGGACTTCCAGTTTAAATGGAGCCTAGAGACTTGGCAGTCGGCTGTGACATATGCGTATAAGGGCATCATCAATATCTCCCTCATGGAAGCCAGTTTGAAGGTTTTAGCTAGATGGTACCTTACACCCGCTAGGTTGGCTAAGATTTTCCCCTCAGCTGATCCCCTCTGCTTTAGGGGGTGTCAGCTGCTGGGCTTATTCGCACATATCTGGTGGGAATGTCCCAGAATTATACCTTTTTGGAGGAAGACCCTTTTGATCATTAAGAAAGTTACTGGTTTTGATGTTATGAGACCTCCGGAATTCATCGTACTAAATGCTCATTTTCCTGGGATTTCTAAGTACTCGCGTAGATTGATTCACTTTATACTACTTGGTGCGAAAATTACTTTGGCCAGGGCCTGGAAACTCCCGAGCGTTTCTAGTAAGGCGGTGACCAGGAAGGTCTCATGGATTATGTCCCAGGAAAAGGTGAATGCTATCTTAAATGATTCTTTGCCTCTCCTTTGCACCTCCCCTTTTTTTCTTTTCTTTCTTCTTTCTCCTCTTTCTCTTTATTCTCTTCTTTTCTCTCTCGTATACCCTTTTTGGTGCTGTCCCTTCTCCCTTCTTGAACGACTGTTCTCTTTTTAGTTTTGTTGCCGCTCTTTCCCACTGGGTCTCCGACCCAGGGGTCAGTCTGTGTATATTGGGATCCCGGCTTCGGTATGGGCGGACCGGAGGATCTTCATCCATTGGCACAGTGAGTTCCCTTTGGGGGTGCTGTTGGTTGAGGGTTCCTCGGCAACCTGTTGGTTAGGGGCTTGGGTCTCGTGAGGATGGGACGGGGACTATGTCATAGCATTTGTACATCAGGTCAGTGGAGGTCTGTCTGCCTCCTCTCTGCCCCCTCTGGGTTATTTTTGGTTAATTTCAATTTTTCTTTATTTCAACTTGAAAGACCTGTTGATGGTGGCAGTCCCTATGCTCACTTCATTGTACACGCATCTCTTTTTATGTTTCCATTTCCTTTTGTTTTTTCATTGTTTACAGTATCTTATCCAATATTGCATGACTGATTGCTCTGTATTCTTTTTTGTTACTTCTTTTTTTTTCTGAAAATAAAATCTTTGAAAGAAAAATAAATAATCTCGCTCCCCAGGGTGCATCATTCTCTATACATATATTAGTCTCCCTTGTTGCAGCAGCTGCCGAATTTGTTTTCGAGTGCCCCCCGCGGCTGACGAGCCTCCGGTCGATGTGTCCAAAGTGGGATCCAAAAGGAAGTTCAAATCCCCGCCCATAATCAACTGACCTTCCTGAAAACCTGTAAGTTTGTCCAAAAAGTTCCTAAAAAACGGATCCTGCTGTAAATTGGGGGTGTAAAAAGTGGCAAATGTAAATACCACCCCTCCTATTGTCCTCTTTACCGCTAGGTACTGCCCCCCAATATCCACCAGGGAGTCCTTTAGGGACCACGGTGTATTAGATGATATAAGTATTGATACCCCCCCTTTTTTGCCGCCGGGTTCATCGCCTGATATACTATCGGGAAAAATCTGTTTCTAAGGAGAGGGGACCCCCTTTCCTAAAATGCGTTTCCTGTATCATAGCTACATTGCTCCCTCTTTTTTTCAAGTCCTGCAGTAGGATCTGTCTCTTTTCCGGGATATTTAGTCCCTTAACATTAATTGAGATCATTGAAAGGGCCTCCATTTCTGGATGCACCGCCAATTCCCTAAGGAAGAACCCAAAAGCCCCGGGTCGTGCAAGTGAAGAGGAGAGGAAGGAGAGAGGGAGAGGAGGAAAAAAAATTTAACCACCCCGGCCCCCCACCCAACACTACGTACCCCCTACTCTAAACTGATACCCTAGAAAGGAGAAGGGGGAAAGGAGGTTGTCCTCTCCTCCTCCCCAAGGGTATCCCAAAGCACTAGCTTTATTCACTCAAAACCCAACCCCCGTGAGTGATGGCCTAATAGGGGAAATTAGCGCACGCATATCACGGTGAGGGATCTCTCACCCCCTCCACCCGCTCCTTTCAAACACATCAACATACCCATGATCTCGCACCTAGATTTAGTTGATTACCCCTGTATCGCCCTAACTACCAAACGTAAACCCTCTTCCAATAAACCGAGCAAACCAAACAAAACAAGGCTAGTGAAAGATCTCATAAGAAATTCATCCTTCCCATGTCTCGTTCCTCATGGCAGAACCTGAGACTTCTTTACTCCTTTCAGTTAATTATCTTATGGTGCCCAACGATAGTGCCCCACAAGGCCCTCCCCCCCCACAAAAAAAACAACCAGGAAAAAAAAAGTTGTGGAGCCCACTATCCCGCACCTCCCTCCCGACCCTGCCCTTCCCACACCCCCTCTCCCTCCCGTGCCTTCCCACTGTCCCTAGTTGCGTCCAAGTGGCTTCTTCAGCTGCCTAAGGTGAGGTGAAAAACCCTGTGGCTGGGTTAGTGTGGTGGTGAAATGTGCCCTCTGGAAATCAGTCCATACCGCGGAGGGCTGGTGCTCACAGTGGTGTGGCCCCCCTCAAAAAAAAAAAGAACCCCATTGGCATGCCAACAAAGTAATTTTCATATACATATATATATATTAGGGCTGTGGAAATTAACTATTAATTTCTCGATTAATCTTAAAAAAATTTGATTGATTAAAATCTTTTTGATCGATTTAAAATTCTTTTGATTGGTACTCACCTCTCCGCCGGCTTCTGGGCCTTCAGGGAGTTCTGTCGAAGATCCGGTGACGTCACGGACACCGGCAGGGCTTGCCGTGTCCATCTGAAGGGCTCCTTTGCTGTGCCTTCATATCTGCATGCCGGCGGGACCTTACTATCTGCCACACGCAAGGGCTGTTACACTTCCCTCTATCACTTCCCTCTATCAACCTGGGATTCTACAGCCATCCACTGGGAGTTGTAAGGAAAAAAATGTAGCGCTAAGTGAAATAGAGACGTGAATCTCTAAATAAAAACAAATACAAATCACTGTATTGAATAGTGATAAAGTGATAATGAAAGTGGGTAGATGAAAAAACAAGTGTTATGAACAAACATAACAGAAATTGACAATATAAAGTCCATCAAAGGCTGGTGAACAAGAAGGATGGTGGATTGATCACGTAGATCCTCAAAGGCAAGCAAACATTCCAAAAATTCTATGAAGATATTAATGTGCTTACCAGAAGAAGTGGATCTGTCTGTCAATGACAGCAGATCGATCGGGCATGGAAAACTCTCAGGGCACAATCTGCTCGGCTTCCTCGAACTGGAAAAACGAGTGGAGTGAATCTTCAGTGGAGGGCCATAGGTGCACGGCGTCCTGGAGTGATGTCCCAAGTGGTCCAAAGTATCCAAACCCAAATGAAGGGGGAAGAGGGGTGGACTGGGTGTAACCCCTAGGAGGATGGGACAAGGCAGCAATGGAAGGCTCCAAATGACATATGGGGAAGAGAAAGAAAAACGCAGGTGCAGGTCAAAAAATATTAAAGGCTTTATTGTAATAAAACCACAAATTACATACAAAGTGATCACAATTATATAAAGGGACAATATGAGAAGTGGTAGAAACCAATCCCTACGCGTTTCTTCCTAGAGGGAAGTCTAACGCTTTTTATGTATGTGCGTTATAATTAATCTAAATTAGTCGATTAATCGCTTAAAAAAAAAAAGATTAATCAAACACAACATTTTTAATCAGTAACAGCCCTATATATATATATATATATATATATATATATATATATATATATACACACACACACACACACTATATTGTCAAAAGTATTGGGACATCTGCCTTTACATGCACATGAACCTTAATGGCACCCCAGTCTTAGTCCTTAGGGTTCAATATTGATTTGGCCCACCTTTTGCAGCTATAACAGCTTCACCTCTTCTGGGAAGGATGTCCACAAGGTTTAGGAGTGTGTCTATGGGAATGTTTGACTATTCTTGAAAGAAGCACATTTGTGAGGTCAGGCACTGATGTTAGATGAGGACCTCACAGTCTCTGCTCTAATTCATCTCAAAGGTGTTCTATCGGTTGATATCAGGACTGTTTTTAAGGGGATGAACTTGGCCCGTTAGTTCCAGTGAAAGGAACTCGTAAGGCATCAGCATACCAAAACATTTTGGACAATTTCATGCCCCCAACTTTGTGGAAACAGTTTGGGGATGGTCCCTTCCTGTTCCAACATGACTGCACACCAGTGCACAAAGCAAGGTCCATAAAGACATGGAGTTTGGAATGAAAAGAAACTTAACTGGCCTCAACTTGATAGAACACCTTTGGGATGAGTTAGGCTACGAACCAGGCCTTCTTATTCAACCTCACAAATGTGCTTCTGGAAGAATGGTCAAACATTCCCAAAGACTCCTAAAACGTGTGGATGGCCTTCCCAGAATAGTTGAAGCTTTTATAGCAGCATAGGGTGGGCAAACTCAATATTGAGCTCAATATTGAACCCTATGGACTATGACAGGGATGCCATTAAAGTTCATGTTTGTGTAAAGACAAGCATCTCAATACTTTTGACAATATAGTGTATTTACCGTATATAACACCAAAATATCTATGAATCTCTTTTTTCAAGCAAACATGTTTTAGAGTTCAGGTCAGGACTAAACAGAACTATAAAACATTTTGGGAAAAATATGCAACCAAGAAGTCCAGTACTTGATGCCATTATAGCAAAAATCTCCACAGCCACCATATCTTTCCCTTTAGTGCTCAGATAGGCCGGGATCATGGCAATCCAGACACTGCAGAACACCAGCATGCTGAAGGTGATGTACTTGGCCTCATTAAAACTGTCCGGTAATGTCCTGGCTAAAAAAGCTATAATGAAACTCACAGCCGCCAGAAGCCCCATATATCCCAGGACAGAGTAGAAGCCGATAACTGAACCCTCATTACACTGAATGATGATCTTTCCCTGATAAGAGTGAGTGTCTTTATCCTGGAATGGAGGAGAAATGGATAACCAAGAAACACAGTTTATTACTTGAACCAGTGAAAACATGCAAATGATACAATTGGGCAGTTTGGCTCCCATCCATTTCCTCCAGGGACTCCCAGGTTTAATGGATTTAAAAGCAACACACACCATGATACTTTTGGCAAGTAGAGAAGAGACAGCAACTGAGAAGATGACCCCAAAAGATGTTACACGCAGCATGCAGGTCACATCTACTGGACGTCCGAGGAACAAGAAGACACAGAGGAAGCTCAGCATGATGGAGACCAGGAGAAGATAGCTCAGGTTCCGGTTATTAGCTTTAACAATGGGGGTGTCCCGGTAATGTAAAAATACCCCCAATATTAAACCAGTCAGAAGACAACAGAGGATGGAAACAAATGAAAATACTGCAACTATTGTATCATCAATGTAGGAGAGAAATTCCACCAATTTTGGAAAACACCGATCCTTCTTCTCATTTGGCCATTCATCATCAGGACATTTCATGCAGTTTTCACTGTCTGCAGGAAGGAAAATACAAACACAATGATCATCTGTGACAAAATTTCTAAGAAAAAAATATATTGTTTGGCCTTACAGAAGTGCATTGTGGGAGAGTAAATTATACAATAATGCTGTATTATATTTTAAGAGTTAGGGATAGTTAGATTTTAAGACACCACAAAGTAAGTAAAAAAAAAAAAAATAAGAATGCTGAGAAAATGTGTTATATGCAAACGAAGTGACAAAGTTGGAGTTTAAATTTCAAGTGTATGTAAACCTGATAATAAAGTTCCCCTATCTGCTACCGTTTGGTCTCTTCAAAATATCATTAACAACTTCGATACCAGGCACTTCTACCCCCTTCCTGCGCAGGCCAATTTTCAGCTTTTTTTCCCCCCACAAATAGAGCTTTCTTTAGGTGGTATTTTTGCTAAAGAAAAGAAGGCAGAAGATTTTGTAAATTTTGTATATAAGTAATTTTTCTCCTTTACTTGATGTGCACTGATGAGGCTGCACTGATGGGCACTGATGAGGTGGCACTTATTAGGCCGCAATCATTGACACTGATGAGGCGCGAGGTGCTCTGTATAGTTGTCAGGGTATCAATCCCACTCACCTTCCGATTCCCCAGCTGCGTGACAGCCCAGCGCCATCGCGCTCCCTTGGGCGGCGTGTGCGTGCGCCTGGTGTGTCTGCCCGCCGCGTGCGCGTGCACGGGCGCGCGGCCGTTCACGGGCGCGCGCGTGCACGCACGGGCCCGTCCCACTATCGGCCAATCAGTGGCCTGAGCGGCCTATTTGAACCAGCCCCTTCCTCCTCTCTGGTTGCTGGTTTGTAAATAGTGTTGCTCACGAATATTCGCATTGCGAATATTCGCTACGAATATTGCATATTCGAGTATTCGCGAATATCTCGAATATCGCGGCGAATATTCGCTATTTCGAATATTCGATATTTTTCAAATTTTGCAAAAAAATTCGCAATAAAATTCGCAATAGCGAAAATTCGCAATTTTTTTTTTTTATCAAATATCACGAATATTCGATATTAACGAATATTCGCAACCGCATATGTGAAATTTCGCTTTTTTTTTATATAAAATATACCGAATATTCGTAAATATCGAATATTCGTGATATTTTATAAAAAAAAAAAAAAAATCGCGAAATTTCACATTAGCGAAAATTCGCATTGGCGAAAATTCGCATTGGCGAAAATTCGCAATTTTTTTTTTTTTTTTTTTTTTTTTTATAAAATATCACGAATATTCGATATTAACGAATATTCGCGAATATTCTTCGAAATATTCGCGAAATATCGCGAAATCGAATATGGCGTATTCCGCTCATCACTATTTGTAAACAGCTTTTGTGTGATCTGCTAGAGACTACCTATTGGATTCCTGTGATACCTGACCCTTGGCTTTTGTTTCTTTGGACTGCTGCTTTCTGGAATTACTTGACCCCGGCTTGAACCTTGATATCCGATCTGCCTCCGCCCTTGACCTCCGGCCTGAACTTGGACTATCGCTATCTCTTTATCCCCGTCCATGGCTTGTTACCCGGACCTGTCTCCAGCCGTATCCGACCTGATCCCGGTCATATACCTCTGTGCACGGATTACCGTCTGCTTCATTTGCTGCAGCCTTCCGGTGACCTGCTTGTACCTACTCCACGCACCTGTCTTGATCTGCTTGGATCCGCTTCACGCACCAGACCTTCACCTTTCCGCTGGTACCGGTGCCTCCGGGTGCGTCTGTCCCTCTGTTCCCATTCCAGGGGACGGATCGCATCAGGTCGCAAAGGTGAGCCACCCTCAGCATCTCGGCCTTGGTAAGTGAACTTTCTGATAGTATAAACCAGCCATGTCTGAGGCCGACAGGGTGCGCTCACCTTTTGAGACTCTTTGCCAGCAAGTCTCAACCTTAACGGACGCCGTTCAAAAACTACAGGAGGGATATCTTCAGATGGATGGCCGCCTTCAACAGTTGACCACCGCACCTGGACCATCAGTCCCCCCTGCAGTTCCGGGAGCGGGGGCCTCTACCTCTCAGCCCGCTCCAGCACCAGCAATGGTTGTGACTCACCCGGAGCCCCGGGTACCTACCCCCGAGCGGTTTACGGGCGACCGCAAGAAGTTTCGGGCCTTTAAAAACGCCTGTACTCTGTACTTAGCCTTGCAACCCAGAACTTTCTGCTCCGAAGCTGTGAAGGTAGGCTTCGTGATGTCGCTTCTTACTGATGAACCACAGTCCTGGGCACACAGTCTTATGGAACAAAGAAGCCCAATTCTGGATACTATGGACTCTTTTTTTGAACACATGTCCAAAATATATGCCGATCCTTTGCTCTCAGCCACGGCTGAGGCCACTCTTCATAATTTGAACCAGGGCAGGAGGCCTGTGGAGGATTACATTGCAGAGTTTAGAAAATGGTCTGCTGACACTGGGTGGAACGAGCCTGCCCTCAAATACCAATTTCGTCAAGGACTGTCCGAGTCCCTCAAGGACGAGTTGGCTAGGCTCGACCCTCCTGCTTTACTTGAGGACCTGTTTCAGTCAGCCACCCAGCTTGACCGGCGTCTCCGGGAACGACGGGCGGAACGTTTCCAAGCGAACCGTCCCAACTGGATTCCACCAAGATCCTCTCCGGCTCCTCCACCTCTTCCGGTCCTACCGGTTCCTACTCTTCCAGATCCGGAACCCATGCAACTTGGCCTAGTCCGGGGACCCCTCACTCCTGAAGAGAGACAGCATAGACGTCGGTCCAACTTGTGCCTGTACTGTGGCGGAGCTGGCCACTTCCTTCGTTCCTGTCCAGTAAGACCTTGTAAGTTGAAGTCACCACCTGCTTTCAGTCACCACATTGCTAATTCACAGACTCATGTTGTCCTCTTTCTTTTCTTGCAGCTCCCGGAGGGGGCAACCCGGCTGCCAGCCATAATTGACTCTGGAGCATGCAGCTGCTTTCTGGATTCTGCCCTGGCCCAGAAGCTGCGCATTCCCTGCCGTCCTAAAGACTTCCATCTACAAATCCATCTGGCGGACGGCTCTCTTCCCCGTTCCGGTCTCGTCACCCAGGAAACTCAGCCTATCCTTGCCATCTCTGACACCGGACATCAAGAATTTCTTTGTTTGGACCTCATAATGTCCCCAATGGTTCCCATCATCTTGGGACTTCCTTGGCTGCAGGTTCATCAACCATGCATAGATTGGTGCAAGAGAGAGATCAAATTTTCATCCTCTTACTGCTCCCAGTACTGCCTCCTACCTCCTAAGACTTCTTGTTCCATCCTGTCTACCACACCGGACAATCCCCTTCTTATTCTGTCTGCTTATATCGAGTTTAAGGACGTTTTTGACAAGCAACAGGCTGATCGCCTTCCCCCACACAGACCATACGATTGTCCTATTGACCTTTTGCCTGGCTCTAAGATCCCTTTTGGCCGTATCTTCCCCTTGTCTGAGACGGAGTTAGGTGCCCTCAAGGCCTATATTGACGAAAACTTGACAAAAAAATTCATTCGCCCTTCTTCTTCGCCAGCCGGAGCTGGAATTTTCTTCGTTGAGAAGAAGGATGGCTCCCTCAGGCCTTGTATCGACTACCGGGAATTAAATAAGATTACCATCAAAAATCGTTATCCGCTGCCCCTCATCTCAGAATTGTTCCAACGTTTCCGTGCGGCCCAAGTCTTCTCCAAACTAGATCTCCGCGGGGCCTACAATCTCATCAGGATCAGGGCCAGAGATGAGTGGAAAACTGCCTTCAGATCCAGGTTCGGGCATTTCGAGTACCGAGTAATGCCTTTCGGCCTCTGTAATGCTCCCGCCACGTTCCAGCATCTGGTTAACGATATTTTCCACCAATATTTGGATGATTTTCTGGTTGTTTATTTAGACGACATCCTTATTTTTTCAGTCTCCCTCGAGCTACACCGGACCCACGTCAAGAAAGTTCTGGCCATTCTCAGAGAGCACAAATTGTACCTTAAGGCCGAAAAGTGCGAGTTTGAGAAAACAACCATCCAATTTCTGGGGTTCATCATCTCAACCAACGGGATTGCTATGGATCCACAAAAAGTTAAGGCTGTCCAAGGCTGGCCCGCTCCGGTTGATAAGAAAGGCATACAACGATTCATTGGCTTTGCCAATTTTTACCGGAGGTTTATTGTTGGCTTCTCCTCTATAGTAGCCCCTATCACCGAGCTGACTCGTCAGGGTTGTCGCTTTCACTGGCCCCAGGAGGCTCAAGAGGCTTTCACACAACTTAAAGCTACCTTCTCCTCCGCACCTGTTCTACGGCATCCCGACCCGGCTCTGCCTTTCATTTTGGAAGTTGATGCTTCTGAGACCGCCATTGGCGCTATTTTGTCTCAAAGACAGGGGGTAAAATCTCTCCTTCACCCGGTGGCATACGCTTCCCGGAAGTTAACCCCTTCAGAAAAGAACTATGACGTTGGAGACCGGGAACTGTTGGCTATTAAATTTTCTTTAGAAGAGTGGAGATACCTTTTGGAAGGCGCCCTTCATCCCATATTAATTTTCACTGACCATCGAAATTTGGAATACCTGCGTTCTGCTAAACGCCTAAAACCTAGACAAGCCCGTTGGGCCCTCTTTTTTACTCGTTTCAACTTTCACATCACTTTTAGACCAGGCTCAAAGAATGGAAAGCCTGACGCCCTCTCTAGAATGTTCTCGGACACCTCCGCCAGGCCAGAACCTAGTACCATCCTTACCGCCCAGAATTTATTTTTGGTTTCCCAAACAGACCTGCTAAACGCTCTGAAAGAGGCTTCCAAATGTTGCTCTGACCCAATCACGCTTTCTCTAGAGAGACGAGACGACCTGCTGTGGTCACGGAATAAGATCTTTGTACCAGTGGAACTAAGACAACAAATTCTAAGTATGTTTCATGATCACAAATTAGCGGGCCATTTCGGAACACAAAAGACTGCCGAATTGATCAACCGTTCCTTCTGGTGGTCGAAGTGGAGACATGACTGCAAGATCTATGTCTCTTCTTGTCCTCGCTGCCAGCGCTGCAAAGGGCCAAAGACCAAGTCCTGGGGTCTGTTGAAACCTCTTCCCGTTCCGGAACGCCCATGGACAGAGGTAACCATGGACTTCATTGTCGATCTGCCCCCCTCTGAAGGTTTCACGACGATCTTGGTTGTAGTTGACCGTCTATCCAAAATGGCCCATTTTCTGCCTATGATCGGCACACCTTCTGCGACAGAAACGGCCAAAAATGTTTTCAAAGAGATAGTGAGACTGCACGGTGTGCCCAAGAGCGTTGTATCTGACAGAGGGGTAAAAGCACTGGAGATCAAAGTCTGCCTATCTTCTGCCTATCATCCGCAATCCAACGGTCAGACGGAAAGAACCAACCAAACATTGGAACAATATCTCCGTTGTTTTTGCTCTGTCTCCCAGAATGATTGGTCATCCTTATTGCCGTCGGCAGAATTTTCCTATAATAATTCAATACATGCATCCACTAATCAAACTCCTTGTTGGGCCAATTTCGGCTATCACCCTTCATTCCTTCCGGATTCCATCCCTGAAACACCTGTCCCAGCGGTCCAGGAGCATTTAGTCCACATTCAGCAGAATTTTCAGAAACTTCAAGAAGTCATGCAACACGCACAGGAAAACTTCAAGAAATACTATGACAGGAACAAAAAGGAGTGTCCGGCCTTCAGAGTTGGGGAAGAGGTTTGGCTATCTGCTCTTAACCTTAAATTACCAATTCCATCTCAGAAGCTGGGCCCCAGGTTCATTGGCCCATTCAAAATCAAACGACAAATTAACCCCGTGGCCTTTGAACTAGCATTACCCGAAAACTACAAGATTCATCCAGTTTTTCATGCCTCTTTACTTAAACCAGTCTTGTCTAGCCCGTTCCTTGGGAGAGAGGAACTTCCACCTCCACCAGTAGAGGTTGAGGGTGAAGAGGAATTCGAGGTGGAAACTATCCTAAGCTGCAGAAAGAGGGGGAGACAGCTCCAATATTTAATCAAATGGAAAGGATATCCTCCAGAAAATAACTCCTGGGAGCCTTCCAGAAATCTACATGCTCCCCGTTTGATTACGGCTTTTCATCGGGAACATCCGGAATTGATGGACAGTTTGGGCGTTCGGAGCCCGCCCCTTGGGGGGGGGGGCACTGTCAGGGTATCAATTCCACTCACCTTCCGATTCCCCAGCTGCGTGACAGCCCAGCGCCATCGTGCTCCCTTGGGCGGCGCGTGCGCGCGCCTGGTGCGTCTGCCCGCCGCGTGCACGGTCGTGCGGCCATTCACGGGCGCGCGCGCGTGCACGCACGGGCCCGTCCCGCTATCGGCCAATCAGTGGCCTGAGCGGCCTATTTGAACCAGCCCCTTCCTCCTCTCTGGTTGCTGGTTTGTAAACAGCTTTTGTGTGTTGTGTGATCTGCTAGAGACTACCTATTGGATTCCTGTGATACCTGACCCTTGGCTTTTGTTTCTTTGGACTGCTGCTTTCTGGAATTACTTGACCCCGGCTTGAACCTTGATGTCCGATCTGCCTCCGCCCTTGACCTCCGGCCTGAACTTGGACTATCGCTATCTCTTTATCCCCGTCCACGGCTTGTTACCCGGACCTGTCTCCAGCCCTATCCGACCTACGAATTACCTGATCCCGGTCATATACCTCTGTGCACGGATTACCGTCTGCTTCATTTGCTGCAGCCTTCCGGTGACCTGCTTGTACCTACTCCACGCACCTGTCTTGATCTGCTTGGATCCGCTTCACGCACCAGACCTTCACCTTTCCGCTGGTACCGGTGCCTCCAGGTGCGTCTGTCCCTCTGTTCCCATTCCAGGGGACAGATCGCATCAGGTCGCAAAGGTGAGCCACCCTCAGCATCTCGGCCTTGGTAAGTGAACTTTCTGATAATAGTCAAGCACCTGAAAAACTCCCCATCTAAATCTCTGTGGCTCTCTAAGGTGTTGAGAGACATGGAAGATCTCACCGCCACTTTGCACAGCCGGGAGGAGACCTTCTGAGAGACCTGGAGACCCTGGAACCATTTTGTGTACACTGATGCATATGTTCAGGAGGTTTCACAAATGAGCTAACCTTCCTGGCTTCACCTCCACTCTGTTAAGGGCACTCTCTGCGCCGTAGTGTGTTTCACGCTAGAACGCATACGGCACCCACACGATGATGTCATCGCTCGGCGCCCCCTGTGTTCCAGCCTGGAATGCGAAAGTGCGAAGTGGATTACGGCTGTTCTCCATACACCTGCTTTATATCAGTGTTTAAGCACTGCACCTGACCCTTGCCTATAAAGGCATTCACTGTTCATAGAAACGTTGTTCTATTATTGTCAGCCATAGCTCGGCCACACTATAACCACTGGTGCCATCGCTCTCCATGCTGAAAACGACTCCAGGCTGCAACTCCAGCTTATCTGCTGCTACCCTAACTGCATCAGACTGCCATTGCTGGGGACAACCTAAGAGATCTTCTTTGCTGACACCCTACACTACGGAATCCCTTGCTGTTACACTCAAGCCCTGCAAATGGATAAGTAGCAATTGTTTCACTTGTAGTACTATAGAAAGATCTGCTGCATATATTGCTCCTAAACCAATTGCTGTTATTAACTCTGGCTTGTAGCTATTGGGACTGACTGCTGTGCCTATGGCTGTTTACTGAGGAACATCTTAAAGGGACATATACCTGAGCTAGATTTGCGCCCCTTTTACGCAATTATTAGTTGCCTTTATTATTCCTATTTACTACGTGCTTGACATAAGTTGTTTCTTGCTTATGGGCCTTTGCCCTAAATTGCTGAACATGTTTGCTTTAACTTTTCAATGCTAAGGGTTGAAGGTATTTCATACCAACTCCCTTAGTGGCCTAATGCACTTCTTTATGTTTAAGTAAATGATGTAGAAAACCCCCAAACTCCTGTTTGTGTGGAGCGACGCCTGGGGTCCGCTACTGATAATCGCTTGCATACAGAGGTGCATTGGAATCTTTATGTGTACCATATTCTTTTAACACTAGGACTTGGTCGCATGTTGTAATGTGTCCACCCCTAGTAGCTCAACGCATTCCTTTATGTGAGAGAGAGATGATGTAGAAAACCCCCAAACTCCTGTTGTGTTTGGAGTGACGCCTGGGGTCTGAATTCTCACATAGGGAAGTTAATTGAAGTCCTTGCTAACCGCAGTTGTGGTTCAATCCCGTTCACCAGAGCTGTTACACACTCTCTGGGCGAGAGGCCCTCTCTGCTCTCTGTTTTTCTCCCTCTTTCCCTCCCTACTCCCAGCTTTTCCTTTTCTGGGGACACATATCCTCAACTCCCCATGGTTACTCTCCCTGTTTTACCTTTTTTTTTTGGGGGGGGGGGGCAGTGATGGGATATGTTTTTCAGACATATTGCATATCCTTGTCTATATTTGGCTTTTGGGTTGCCCCATCCCTGGGTTTACCAGGCCTAAGGGAAGATTTATCTCCCGCTAAGTTCATTGAAAAGTTCCGATCTAAGTTACTCTGTCTTATATATATATTTTTTTGTTTATTTCACTATTTTACTGTTTTATGCAATAAAGCATACATGCCATGGTCCTCTTTACTAATGCACAATGAAAATCCCAGTGAGATGCACTGAGCACTATCTTCACAAATGTATTTGTTATTATGGCCACATATTCTGTGCAATGCTGGGCTTGCTGTATTCTGACTTGACCTATTTAATCTGATTGAGATACTGTATACTCTGTTATCTTTGGCTGTTACTTGTAACTTACTTTGGTAAATAAAGGAATTACAAAAACAAAAAAAAAACTCCTGAGAAAATGTGCATCAATTGCAGTGATATACTGCATACTTTTTTTTTAACCTTACATACACTTTAACTGTAATGGTACCATATTTGCCGGCGTTTAAGAAGACCTTTTGGATGCAAAAGGGTCTTATACGCAGATGATAGTGTCTGTCAGGCTGCGGCATCCATGATTCAAAAGCCGCGCCTCCTCCTCAGACTGTTCCGTGATAGGCGGAACACTCATTTTCCCAGCAGGGCCTCTGTTCAGTCTTCCGCCTATCACGGATGCCTTCTCATCCTCGGACGAGAGGACGTCCGTGATAGGCGGAACACTAAACAGAGGCTATGCTGGGAAAATTAGTGTTCTGCCTATCACAGAACAGTCTGAGGAGGAGGCGCGGCTTTTGAATCATGGATGCCCTCACTCTGAGACATGGATTCATGCAGCCTGAGACATGGATGCCCGCAGCCTGAGACATGGATGCCCACAGCAAAAAAAATAAGGTAAGGCGGTCGATCAACTTGGCCGGCAAAGTGGAGGCATGTGATGGACATTGGAGATATGTGATGGACAGTGGGGCATGTGATGGACAGTGGAGATATGTGACGGACAGTGGAGACATGTGATGGACAGTGGAGAAATGTGATGGACAGTGGGGGCATGTGATGAACAGTGGAGACATATGATAGACAGTGGAGACATGTGATGGACAGTGGAGAACTGTGATGGACAGTGGAGGCATGTGATGGACAGTGGGGGCATGTGATGGACAGTGGAGGCATGTGATGGACAGTGGAGACATGTGATGGACAGTGGAGACATGTGATGGACAGTGGAGACATGTGATGGACAGTGGAGACATGTGATGGACAGTGGAGACCTGTGATGGACAGTGGAGGCATGTGATGGACAGTGGGGGCATGTGATGGACAGTTAGGGCATGTGATGGACAGTGGAGACATGTGATGGACAGTGGAGACATGTGATGGACAGTGGAGACCTGTGATGGACAGTGGAGGTAAGTGATGGACAGTAGGGGCATGTGATGGACAGTGGGGGCATGTGATGGACAGTGGAGACATGTGATGGACAGTGGAGACCTGTGATGGACAGTGGAGACCTGTGATGGACAGTGGAGGCATGTGATGGACAGTGGGGGCATGTGATGGACAGTGGGGGCATGTGATGGACAGTGGAGACATGTGATGGACAGTGGAGACATGTGATTTAATGGCACAGTGGGGGCATGTAAGGGAATGGCACATTGGGGGCATGTAATGGAATGGCACAGTGGGGGCATGTAATGGAATGGCACAGTGGGGCATGTAATGGAATGGCACAGTAGGCATGTAATGGAATGGCACAATGAGATTTGAAAAAAGCCTGTTTCTGTCAGCGGTTGTTCCTGTCAGCGTTTGTTCTGGCTACCCTTCAGCTTCCAGACAGATTAGTAGGAAGAGGGTAGTCCTATATGGAAAGTATATCCCAAAACCAACATTTTTTCCTGGAAAAATTATGGGTCGTCTTATACGCCGTAAAATATGGTAACCTCTATCCAGAACAACAATACCAAACACAAACTCTACCAGAAATGTTGGATATCTCTCCTTCTGGACACGGGACACACTCATAGCAGCATTTGTGAACTGAAGATCCAAACTTTTTTCTGCTGCCAGGTAAGCAGGGTCCTGAACATCGAGATACTGCGACCTGAAAATCAGAATTTATTACTAATATTATTTTGTACGCAATGGTGAGCAGCAGGGTTATGTGAGATAGAATAAGGAGGATGGGGGGTGGGGGTAAATATGAGTGGGCCAGAGTAAGAGTAAATTGCAGAAGGTAAGGCAGAATACTAAAGAGGTATATACAATCTATTTTAGATTGGGATTAATAGGTTCTGGGGGAGCAGAGAACATTTTGTGTATTACCAAAGTCTCATTGAGGAAAAGATCACATCCCCTACACCACACACAACCATGCAGTGCCTGGGATTCTGACCTTGTTAGTGACCAATTTTATTTTGGGTCTTGGCTCCTTCCAAACTGCCTTTGGCTTAATATGTGGACTCAGCCAACCCACCATGTCCAGGGTGTTGATGCAAGTCTTCATGCTACTATTGACTTTGTCGCCTGATAGATTCACTTTCCCTAAACACAACATGAGCAGAGTCACTTCAAGAGGTTTTTCACCAGCAAGGCAGGCTTCCATGTTCTTGGTGCAATAAATTGCACCCATATAGCCGGATTCACAAAGCACTTACGCCGACGTAAGTACAAATGTGCGCTGTCAAATCTATGCGCCGACCCACAAACTAAGATACGTCGGAAAATAGGCTTCCCCCGCCCGCCCGACGTAACTTTCCTACAACGGCGTATAGTGGGCACATATTTACGCTGGATGCATTTGTCGCTCCCATTTATTTTCGATGCAAATATGCAAATGAGGGAGATATGCAGATTCTTTTTTTTTTTTGTATTTTTGTGCGTGAACTCGAGAGAGAGGAACCGGACTGCAGGAGTTGGGAGTAGGCAGACCCTCCCCCCGGAGGCAATCGGATTCGCCATCCTTCTCCATGCCCCCAGTGGCAATGGCGGGTGTGAGGGGGGCCTCCCACTCACCCCGCCCTACCTGCTCCACTTGGGAGCCCAACTGGGGCCCAACAGGACCCCAACGGGGCAGAGGGACTCCCCCTATGAGGGGGTCTAGCCCACCCAGCCAGCCCCGTAGGTCCTTCGCCTCTCTTTTTTTTAGGAGACCGCATGGCCAAAGTGTGTGCGTGTTAAACCAATTTTGTGTGCGTGCAAGTGTGGTGGTTTTTGTGGGGGGGGGGGGTGGGCGTACTAAGCACAGGCGTACCTTGCATAGCACACCCACCGGGAGCCGGGCTGAGACCACCAAACTCAATTCACATGTAGCCGAGACCGGGATCAGCGCAGTGCCAATCACGTTGAGCCACTACAGCTCCTCGAGATATGCCGATTCACGAACGTACTTGCGCCCGGCGCATAATATACACGGTTTGCTTAAGGGTTACGTCTGGCGTAAAGTTATTCCCCATATTGGAGGCGCAACTCATGCAAAGGTATGGACCAAGGATCGAACGCTGTCGAATTTTATGTAGTTTACATTGTACGTGAATAGGGCTGGGCGTAGGTTACGTTCACGCCGTAGGCAGTGATTCAACGTATCTTAGCCCGGTATTTTGACGTGATAGTGAGCATGCGCACTGGGATGCGTCCAAGGTACGACGCATGCGCCGTTCATTTTAAGTACTTGTTTGAAGCTCAGCCCATCATTTGCATGGGGTCACGCTTCATTTAAATGTATCACGTCCACTTCCAGCCTACTTTGACTTACGTCGGCTTACGTTGGCAAATATATGCTACGTCGGCGCAATGTTGGGAACATTTGCTTTGTGAATTCCATGCTTGCCTCTCTACGTTGCGCCGGCGTAGCGTAAAGAAGATACGCTACACCAGCATATATATGCGCCAATGTATGTGAATCCAGCTAATAGTGTTTTAAGGCCATTAAGAGACAGAGAGGTCAGCATCCAGAATGGTCAGTAGAAACACTTCGCCCAGAGGCGATTCAGTTCGCATGTGTCGCGCTATACAAGTTTTCATTCATTCATTCATTCATTCCTCAATGTGCAAATAGAGGGCACATACAGGTTTAATAGGGTTACACTAAAACATCCTTTACTGCAAAGCTCTTTTCTAGAAGTTTCAAGCAGAACAAATGCTACATACCCGGCTTGTTGGTAATGTCATATCTTTTGTGGGGTGCGTCAATAAAATAAAGTGGAAATGTGTGTACAAATTAATTGTCAAATTTGAATCAACAAAAGGTACAGAGAACTACTGGTCACTTAGTAGAATAAATGCTGACTTAGCTTAGGGAATAACCTGAAGCAATTTTCAATATGACTAAATATACTCAAACATTTGAACGTCGTGTCTCAAAATCTACAGTTATTTTTTTTTTGTAGGCATTATGATACTCCAATAATATGTTAAAATTATTTATCTTTTTTTTTATTTCCTGTTTTAGTAGATGTAAACTACCCATAGCTCTCCTGGTTCATGGCTCCGATAAGACATCCCCGGGATGAAGCAGAACTTAGATATAATAGGACCTTGCAAAGAACCAGTGCAGTTTTGGAGACCACATTTGGTCCCCACAAATCTTAATTTCTCTGCTGTGAAAGTCATGATGTACTTTGGGTAGCCTGTTAGCACATTCATGAAGCAGGCCTCACAGATGTGTTCCCTGCAAGAAGCCTTAATGACGTCTTCTGCGTGATCGGTTGACAGAAAGTTTGCTTATTGAGGGTGCAAGGCAATAGATTCAATATAGATATGAAAAGAACACCCTATTATGCCAAAAAGTGGTTTGGAAAGAGAAGGCAAACTTGCCACCCCTATTATTTGTGGGCAGTACATTACAGTTTCTCTGCTTCGCCAAAGTCTGCTACAGATGGATATTGCAAGTCCACGTGGTCTTTTAATGTGTATGTTGGCTAAATTGCGATTGGCCAGATTAAAGAGGCATTTTTTGTTGCTTACAACAAAACTCCAGTAAACCCGTATTGTTGTTTTACTGGTATGTAACTGTAGCAGAACCCCAAATGGGACAGGGGTTAACGGCGTTTAAGATATTCCATTTCAAACCCAAGACAGCTTATCAACACTCCACAATTCAGCGAACACGACCCATACAAATTTTTCCAGAAACAAGACACGCAGCTCTGTTTGAGGTTCAAAACTAATAGACCATCTTTATTGAGAAAGCAGGCTCTTATATACACAAAAAAAATACTGCAGTAATCAAATGGACAATGGTACACTCCACCCACAACATCATACAATGGTTCCTAACGAGCCTCCAATACACATCTTTTAGGTAGACATCATGACTCTGGCTTCTGATCTACTTTACGTGAGCTAATTAACTACAGCTGATGTCCCAGACACCTGACCTTAGGCTGTCTCTTAACTCAGAATACCTATTTATCATCAATAGACGTTCACACAATAAAGTGTCAATTAGCACAATAGACAATAGAATGCAATCACAGCAAGCTTTATCGTACACTACAGCCAGGTAGCTGGAGGTGATGACATCTTTCAATTAAAATTTAGAATAAACAACCAGTAATAGTTCAAGATATTCTGAATGTCCATTATGTTCTGGCTCATACTTTGTAAGAGCTTCTGGGTACCACAAGGCCCTCCTGTTACAGTAACTATAGGTGTTACAATGCATTATGTGGTATGTCCCTTAGACATTGTAATATACTGATTAATGTCAGCCAGAAACACAAAGTTCCCTAAAACCAACCATACAAAATACTATCTTTTTGTACAATCACTGTCCTTACCAAAATTATGTAAAATGTGTACAAACCTCAACAATATATTATATTGTGTCTAATCAGGCAGGCCTTTGCACCACATAGTTGATTATATATCTAAAGGCTATTGTATTAATCCATTTTATAGTGTATATAGTCACCTTAAAGGGATACTAAAGTCTTAGTTTTTATCTTTAAAAAAAACAAACATGTTATACTTACCTGCTCTGTGCAGTGGTTTTGCACAGAGTAGCCCAGATCCTCCTCTTCTTGGGTCCCTCACCGGCGCTCCTGGCCCCTCCCTCTTGCTGAGTTCCTCCATAGCAAGCAGCTTCTATGGGGGAACCTGAGCCAAACCGCTTCTCTGTGTGTCTGTGTGTCCATTCAGACAAATAGCCATGGTTCGGCCCGCCCCCTCTCTCCCCTCATTGACAGCAGCAGGAGTCAATGGGACCATGCTGCTGTCTCAGCCAATGAGGAGGGAGAGTCCCAGGCAGTTAAGACACTTCTGCATCATTTCTGTATCAAGATGAGCTCAGGTAAGTATTAGGGGGGCTGAGGGGGGCTGAGGCACATATAAGGTCTTCTATCTTAATGGATCGAATGCATTGAAACGTAGGTGTCAAACACAAGGCCCGCGGGCTGAATCCGGCCCTGCGGACCATTTCATGTGGCCCTCGCCCTCCTCAAGACCCTTACTTTATTCTTTCAAGCAATGCATCCAGCTTCTTCCCAGCAGCAGCATAAGGAAAGGGGGTGCACTGTGATGTAAGGGAGAGTGGGGGACTCAACTTCCGATGGTGGGGGGGTTCTTCACATCTAATGTAAGGGTAGGGGATGCGCTGGACATCTAATCTTACAGATACAACTGGCCCTTTTTAGGGCAATCATAATGCTGATGTGGCCCACGATGAAATTGAGTTTGACACCCCTGCATTGAGATAAAAAAAACCTACTGACTTTACAGCCACTTTAAGCCTAGTTTCTCTAAGCTTGGCGACATAGGCATAGTGTGTTAGACCTAGCGCACTAAATTGCTAAGCATAAACATTATGGGCCAGATTCAGGTAGATGAGAGCATCTTTGCTCCAGAGTAACGCTTCTCATTTACGTTACTCTGACGACCCTTTCAGCGCAAGTACTGTTATTCACATAGCAGTTGCGCGTAAACTTGCGCCAGAGTAACGATAATGCGCTGGCGTAACCCGACGCAAGGGGAAGTGGGTGTGATCATATGTAAATGATGGGCGGAGCCCAGCGCAGAGGCTTACGTTCAGCGCATCAACCACGGAGCATGCGCAGTGAGTGAGGCTCCACTCGCCCCGTTTGTGCGCATGCTCACAACTTCCGTCGGCACCACTGCATGGGAAACCTCAGCGCAATGCCTTCCGTTGGGCGTTTAAATGCGCCCGTAGAAGCGCCATTCCGGCACTAAAGTATATCCTGCTCCCCCTCCCCGCAGTGATGTTACTTTTGTTCTGAGATGGCTGCTCCCATTCCCCGCAAACACACAGGAGAAAGCTGAACTTTAATGGCCAGGAGCTGTCAGCCGTCATCTCGGCTATGGAGACCTATGATGTCTTCCTCCATGGCTGTAAAATTTGACAGACAAGCATTGACAGAGGTGTTGTCCTGCAAGTGGGGGTGCTCAGCTAGCTCTTATCGTCGGTAACGCTGCTGTAGCTGCTCTCCTGCTGACCTGTGGCCATCTGGAGTAAAGATAAAGCAGCCTTTTGTAGAAATAACTTTGCGCCGGACGGACGAGATACGCGCGGCGCATGTAGCCAGCGTATGGTGCTAATCCGTTCGTGAATTGGGAAAAATCCCTCATTTGCATATTTGCAGGGGAAATCAATAGGCGCGACTGATGCGCCAAGCTAAATTAAGCGCTGACGATACTCTGGCGTCGGAACGTTCCGCCGGTCGCAAATGGCCCGTTATTGGGCGCATCTAGTTTGGTGGGTACGGGCACATAGAAACGACAGCGCATCTTCACAGTTACGCGGCGCATATCGAAATACTCCAGCGCAAGTGTTGCTGAATCTGGCCCTATATTAGCAATGTATGGCTGGATTTCTGACCCTCAGCCCTGTGGGGCAAGCAAGAGAAATCCTTAAATTCTCTAATTCATGCCAACAGACATGGTTGAAGGAATCACTCCTGCCAGTTTTCAAGCAACCGCAGCACCTATCATTGCCTGGATACCCCAGCAGTGACTGCATATAATTGGGAATGGACAGGTTTAGTGGGGGACACATTTAGGTATGAAAGAATGGAAGATTTTGCACACCACTACCTCCATAAGTGAAAAGAAATGTGAATGGCCTTAGCCTTGGGCTCCTCCTGAGCCCGGTCTCTGATGCATTTCGCCCTGCCCACCAGGACTTAATCATAGAGATCTATTATTAAAGTGGATGTAAACCCTCACATATACCCAGTGAAGTGAACAGCCAAAGATGATAAACAGTTGAAACTAATTTCCCTACATAAGTTTTACATGTATATCTGCCGTCTTCAGCTGTATGTATCCTATAGAAAGTGCAGTTTGTGCTTTTATATGGCAAGGGGACTGCTAATCTATTTATAGTAACCTCCCCAGACACACACTTCTATCTCCCATCTCAGATAAAGTGTGAGCAGTTATCAGGCTGATAACAGAGCTACAGAGCAAGAGACAACTAAGGCCTCGTACACACGAGGGGATATGTCCGCTGAAAACGGTCCGATGGACCGTTTCAGCAGACATCTCCGCTCGTGTGTATGGGCTAGCGGACAGATTTCTCCACCCGACAGATTTCAAAGCATGCTTTGAAATCCATCCGGTGGGGATCTGTCCGCCCGACATGTCTGCTGGTTAGTACACTTACCAGCAGACATGTCGGCCCCCACCGCCGCCGCGCCGCTGCCGAATGGATTCGGCGCATGCGCGGAAGTGTTTTACTTCCTGGTGCGGTGACGTGGCGGTGACGCGGCGGCGTCAACGTCACCGCCGCGTCACCACTACGTCACCGCGCCGTCCGGCGGCGGGGAATTTGATCCGATGGTGTGTACACGCCATCGGATCAAACTCCCGATCGGACATATCCGATGGAAATGGTCCGCGGACCGTTTTCATCGGATATATCCGATCGTCTGTACGCCGCCTAAGGGACTTAGTTCTTTGAAGAGTGAGAAGAAAACACTACAAATATATGTGCCCAGGTCAAATTTCATAAATCGGTTTTACAACTACTTTAAGCCTAGCATCTTTCCTGACAGACTCCATGGCAGCATACATATAGGTTCAGCCCCACTTCCTCTCCTACCCCATAGGACCCCACTCCCATAAATCTTTGCTCCGAACTAGCAGCTGTTCTTTTTTTTTTCTCCTCCTCCGAAGGACCTGAATGGTGGATTGTTCCTACACTGAAGATATCCTCCACAACCAAGGCCTGTCACAACCTCAGGAAGATGGGTCACCAGTCTCTTATAAGCCTTAGCTATTAGCGGGGTATAGAGGGGGTAACGAAAGAGGCGCCAAAAAAGCTGCAGCCTCTCTGTTGGCAAGCATGCAGCAAGCTGGCCGAGTAGCCCAGCTATTAGAGGGTGGCCTTATTTGTGTGACAAGTGCTCTCTCTTGGGCCTAATGTGATCATGGCAGGAGTGGTGAGATGTACCCTTACCTTTCCCATGGCAGTAGTGTCTATGTGTTGTGTTCACTTTTTCACAGTGCTTTTTTTCCTCTTCCCTTCTTTTTCTCTCCCCGTTTGTGTGGTGCTCCTTTGTAGTGTTGAGCGGAATACGCCATATTCGATTTTGCGATATTGCTCGAATATATAGAAGAATATTCGCGAATATTCGCTAATATCGAATATTCATGATATTTTATCCAAAAAATTTTTTGCGAAATTTCGCTAATGCGAAAATGATAAACTAATAAACTAATATGCACTAAACACTAACTCTACACTAACTCTACTTAAAAGAAAGGAGAATAAGTGGGGAAAAGGAGGGCGGAGAAGATAATCGCGCAATATTCCTATTGCGCGATTATCTTCTCCGCCCTTCTTTTGCATCAGAGCCAATCAGAATAACTCGAATATTCGGCAAAAGGAATATCGCGCAATATTCCTTTTGCCGAATATTCGAGTTATTCTGATTGGCTCTGATGCAAAAGAAGGGCGGAGAAGATAATCGCGCAATATTCCGTTTGCCGAATATTCAAGTTATTCTGATTGGCTCTGATGCAAAAGAAGGGCGCATCAGAGCCAATCAGAATAACTCGAATATTCGGCAAAAGGAATATTGCGCGATTATCTTCTCCGCCCTTCTTTTGCATCAGAGCCAATCAGAATAACTCGAATATTCTGCAAAAGGAATATCGCGCAATATTCCTTTTGCCGAATATTCAAGTTATTCTGATTGGCTCTGATGCAAAAGAAGGGCCGAGTAGCTGATGCGATTCTTTTATGTTGCCGAAAATTCGCAATGCGAATTTTCGGCAACATAAAAGAATCGCATCAGTTACTCGGCCCAGGGTCTCTCTCTAATCATACCAGCAATGCTTTTAGACGTCGATGTAGATCACTAGGATGTGATCTGTTTTAAAAATAAATTTGAAAAAATACGAATATTCGCCATAGCGAATATTCGCCGCAATATTCGAGTTATTCGCGAATACTCGAATATGCAATATTCGTAGCGAATATTCGCAATGCGAATATTCGTGAGCAACACTACTCCTTTGGCCATGGCTGCTGGATCGCTCTGCGTTGCACATATGCAGCTGGATTCTGGAACTAGGCTGCAATGCCTGTAAGCCTCGGGAATGCTCGTGGGTTATGCAGCGACTTCCCTAAGCCCCTGAACCTTGTGGAAAGGTAGGGATGGGACCTCTTGGCTAGTCATTCCATAGGCGTTTCCTCTGCTGACCTGGGTGTCCCCACAGCTCCCCTTCTGCCTGGTGTTTCCTGAAGATGGACTGCATCCCTGTGGTCAGCCCTCTCACAGCAGGTATTTAAAAGGGATTTTTTTCTCCTGATTCTCCCTGCTGGAGGGTTGGTGGGGGAGCTGTGGGGGGCAGGACATTTAGATTTTCTAGTGACCTGCCTTGTTGTGTTACCTTTTGTTTTTCTCTCCCAGCCCTTCTAGGTCTAATCCTCAGCGCAGCTCATACAAGGAAAGCGATCCAACAAAATCACAGCACCGGCATTCCTTTTCCAGATCTGGGCGCCATAGAACACAATCTGGATCTATAGGCTTTGGCTCCTCACCCAGGTCTTCCACATAACCCCGTCTGCTCAGACCAAAAACCTTGCTGGGGATGTGGGTCCCTAATTCCAGAAGAGATATCCCTCTGCGACCCCTGTTACACCAAGTTCAGGGCCAGGATTCGTGGCAAAGCTCTATCCCTTGAAGGAGGAAGAAGTCAAACATCCAAAATCAGCCCCCCGTTGGATGCAGCCGTGATGAGGTTGGTCAGACATGTGAGTCTCCCGTTAGAAGACACTGTGTCTTTTAAAGACCCGCTGGAAAGATAGATCAACACCGATCTTGAATGGATCTAGCTAACGACAGGCATGACCTATAAGCCGGCTCTAGCTCTAGACACAATGGCCAAAGCAATGGAGATCTGGATGGGTGATGTAGGAGCTCAGCTGTGCAAAAGTTGAGGTTGGCGTTGGCCTTTTTGGGGGAGGCTTCCATTGACATTATCTGCCTAGCGGCCTTGGTTATGCAGTCTGCCATCACTGCCAAATGCGCCCTAAGGCTCCGGACGTGGTTGGCTTACCCTGCCTCCAAGCAAGTTTGGGTTCCTGCCCCCAAACATGTGACTGCTAAGCCAGAAATGGGTCTTCCCAAGGAAACAGAGTATGGATCAGTCCAGGGAAGCATGTAATTACAAACCTGGCCAAGAGTTCATGAGAACTTTGTATTCGAGGCAGTCCTCCTTCCAAAAACCCTCCAAGGGCAGAGCCACTAAGAGGCAACTAAGTCTTTTTGAAATTGGGCATGCTCAAACATGCCAGGTGGGGGCTTGCCTTCTCTGCTTTTGGCATGTCTGGGCGGCCTCAAACCAAGACTTTTGGACTATCAGAACGGTCTGCTCAGGCCATGCCTGGACCTTCAGCAGTACTCCTAGGCTCAGATCTATCCCCAAGTGCCTTTTACTCTCAGAAGAAAAGAGACAAACGCTGCTGTCCAATTGGACACTCTGGTAGTACCAGACGAGCGGAGGGACAAGGGATCTACTCACCCCTATTCATGGTTGGGGAGAAGAATGGCTCATGGTGGCCTGTCATAGACCTCACCCATCTGAATCACTTCATCAAGAAGGAAAGGTTTAAAATTGAAACATTATCCATGATCCAGCAGTCGGTTCAATCAGGAGACTGGCTGGTGTCGAAAGATTTATAGGACGCATACTTCCATGTCCCTATAGCAGAAGACTTTTGACAGTTTCTTCGATTCACCATAGGTCAGCTCCACCCACAGTTCATCTGTTCTCCCTTCAAGCTTTTGACATCTCCTTGCATATTTTCAAAAGTCTTATTGGTGGTGGTAGCCCTTTTCAGAACCAGACGTATTGGTCTACACGATTATCTAGACAATTTTCTCCTATTGTCTCAGGACAAGAAGCAATTTTTGGAACACAGGGGTCAGGTCATCTCCACCCTCCAAGAGTTTGGCTGGCTCCTGAATATGGAGAAACATCACCTGGAGTCCCTCATGTTTCTCGGGGGTCAGTTCAACACGGTGAGGGGCACCATCTTCCAATACCTCAAACCCAAGAAGTTGGACTTTTAGGTATTCTAAGTGACTTTGTTCCTAGGACTAATGCTCGTATTTTTGTTAAGTATGTTATTATTTTATGCACGCAAAGTAATCTTGTGGGTGGAATGATACTAATCCACCAACAGCTTCAAGGGTATATCGTGTTGTAAATGGGGAGCTACCTAAATTTAAGTTAATCTATAAGGGCATGGCGTGCTCTACAAAATTTATCAAAATATGGTAACCATGGTTAGACATCTCTAATGCCCCGTACACACAATCACTTTATGTGATGAAAAAAAATGACGTTTTTAAAAACGTCAATTTTATTGACCGTGTGGAGGGGAAAACATAGTTTTATGTCTTGTAAAAAACGACAAAAAAAAATTGAAGCATGCTTCAATTTTATGTGTCGTTTTTCAAAACGTCGTTTTTTGTTTCACAAAAAGTCACCGTGTGTAGCAAAAAACGTTGTTTAAAACGACGTTTTTCAACCCGCGCATGCCCAGAAGCTAGTTATGAAGAGAGC
Source organism: Rana kukunoris (assembly GCA_029574335.1). Classification (NCBI taxonomy): domain Eukaryota; kingdom Metazoa; phylum Chordata; class Amphibia; order Anura; family Ranidae; genus Rana; species Rana kukunoris. The sequence continues at coordinate 723,709,185 of CM056049.1, read as the reverse complement.
TTCAATGGAAAAGAGTGGTGAACGTAACCTCGCTTTTTGTGAAACAACGATGGTGTGTATGCAACATCGTCTTTGAAAAGTGACGTTTCAAAAACGTTGTTTTTTACTTCACAGAAAATGTTTTTTTTTTTTTATCACATAAAGTGATCGTGTGTACGGGGCATTAGTCTTTCTGGGGTGAAGTTCTATCCTTACAAATTACCTGAGGGGTCTCTATATTGTTTCTAGTATTTGGTTGTAATCACTGTCAGGATTAGCTATTTTAGGCTTCCAGTCGTATTTTTTGTTGGTCAAACAGGGGATTATTGCGCTTATATGTATGTTGCATCACTGATATTTGTGTGTGCATGATTTTCCTTCTCAGAATGGCAAAGATGTTTTTATTATAAATTATGTGAGCAGACTGCAGTTCTTCTTTAATGACTTAACAAATTAACAGGCCCATAGAATTTTTTTTTAAATTACTCTGATTCTTAAAGCGGTTGTAAAGGATCTGCCCCGAACCTTCTCTTCTGAGGGCCTCCTGGCGGCTCTTGCAGCTCCTCCCCGCATCAGATAACCCCCTAGGAAAAGCACTTTCCTGAGGGGGTTACCTTTCTGGCTGCACTCCCGAGTCCAGCATTTGCATCCACAGACACAAATTCCGCACTCGGCCCTGCTTCATTGGATTTGATTGACAGCAGCAGCAGGAGCCAATGGCTGCGCTGCTATCAATCTATTCAATCAAGAGCCAGGAACCTGTGGAGAGAGGGACGGCGGGGACGTGCCAACGGAAATTCGGGGCTCAGGTAAGTAAAACGGGGGGCTGGGGGGGCCGCACACTGAAAGATGTTTTTTCACCTTAATGCATAGGATGCATTAAGGTGAAAAAACATGAAGGTTTACAACCCCTTTAGGTATATAGGCTTAAGATATCAGGTAAATATCAGTGAATAATTTGCTAGCTATGATTACAGATCTTGCATAATATTTGTACATACAATCTCACACACATAACTCAAGCCATGAGTTAAAAGCCTATCTATCTGTAGTCAGTTCCTATTCTTTAAATTAATCAGGCCCACATTTTTAATCTTTATTATTGTTCCAAGTTGATTTTATGAATCCAGTCCACCTCATTGCCATTCTTCCATGTTATGGCTTCTGTATTCATTTGAAATTGCTGATCTTTGGGTGCCCAAGATGTAAAATTCCCAACATCATTATAACTCATACTGTCCTCGTCCTTAAATATCCAATTTGTTATTTTGTAGTGATAAACAAATTCTCCGTATTCATTAAAAAATGGTGTTGGCTCATTTAAACCAAATTCATATTTGATTTTTTTTAACAGATGATGCAACTTCAATTTGAATATAGAAAGGAAAAATGTGTAAGAAAAGCAATCGTTCACATGGAAATCAACATTTATATCTGGCGCCAACATTCCAATGTATAAAAAAAAATCAATATACTTAGTTGTTGCAAAGTGAACATAATGGAGTAAACTAGTAGTGTTGCTCACGAATATTCGCTACGAATATTGCATATTCGAGTATTCGCGAATATCTCGAATATCGCGGCGAATATTCGCTATTTCGAATATTCGTATTTTTCAAATTTTGCAATAAAATTCGCAATCAATTTCGCATTCGCGAAATTTCGCAATAGCGAATTTCGCAATAGCGACATTTCTCAATTTTTTTTTTTATTTGTTTTTTATAAAATATATTGAATATACGTAAATATCGAATATTCGTGATATTTTATAAAAAAAAAAAAATCGCAAAATTTTGCATTAGCGAAATTTCGCATTGGCGAAAATTCGCAATTTTTTTTATTATAAAATATCACGAATATTCGATATTAACGAATATTCGCGACCGCATATGTGAAATTTTGCTTTTTTTTTTTTATAAAATATACCGAATATTCGTAAATATCGAATATTCGTGATATTTTATAAAAAAAAAAAAAAAAATCGCGAAATTTCGCATTGGCGAAAATTCGCATTGGCGAAAATTCGCAATTTTTTTTTTTTTATAAAATATCACGAATATTCGATATTAACGAATATTCGCGAATATTCTTAGAAATATTTGCGAAATATCGCGAAATCGAATATGGCGTATTCCGCTCATCACTATAAACTAGACCCTACTCTATGTCTGGGTTCCCTGAGGAGTAGAGCCTGAAGAAGGTTTGGTATTTACTAGGGACCCTCACACAGAGGTTTGGACTCTTTCCCAGAGGTTGCTTCCCCAGATACTAGCAGACTTATGCCGCGTACACACAACCGTTTTTTTTTTTTGTCTAAATAAACTCTGATGTTTTTTTCTGATGGAATTCCGCTCAAGCTATGTTGCATACACACGGACACACCAAATTCCGACCGTCAAAAAACGGTGATGTACAACACTACGACGAGCCTAGAAAAAGTTCAATGCTTCTGAGCATGATTCAGATTGTTTCTGAGCATGCATGTTTTTTTTTTCTCCGTTGGAATTTCCATATAGACGAACGTCAGAAAAAAAAGAGAATCTTTCTAAGTTCGTTGGAATTTCCAACGGAAACAGTCAGATGGGGCATATACACAGTTAGAATATCCGATAAAAAAATTCCGTCTGACTTTTTCCAACAGCAACAATGGTAGAGACAATAAGAACATTATTGAGAAAACAAAGATGCTTCAGCAACCTGCATCACTGGTTGTCAGAAGGCTGTCAGCTGTAAAGCCAACAGAATCCTTAACCACTTCCCTACGGCCGTACGATTATATACGGCCGCAGGGTGGTTCTAATTTTCTGGGGTGCCGTGTTTTCACGGCGGCCCCTTTCGTCGTTCCCCGCGCGCGCTCCAGAGCGCGCAGCGGGGAACTTCTGTGCTGGCCGTGTCCCTTGGACACAGCCAATCACAGATCGCTGCGAACGGCCAATCAGAGTGGCCGTTTGCGATGCGATCTGTGCGGCGAATGAGAGATGATCTCATATGTAAACATATGAGATCATTTCTCATTGCCGGCTCTCACAATGACAGCGTCCTGTCAGGGAGAGAGGAGACCGATCTGTGTCTCTTGTACATAGGGACACAGATCGGTCACCTCCCCCAGTCACCCCCCCTCCCCCCACAGTTAGAACACTATACAGGGAACATATTTAACCCCTTCCTCAACCCCCTAGAGTTAACCCCTTCCCTGCCAGTCACATTTATACATTAGTGCATATTTATAGCACTGATTGCAGTATAAATGTGAATGGTGCCAAAAATGTGTCAAAAGTGTCCGATGTGTCCACCATAATGTCGCAGTCGCAACAAAAATCACATATCACCGCCATTACTAGTAATCAAATAAAATAATAAAAAATAATAATTCTGTCCCTTATTTTGTAGGCGCTAAAACTTTTGCGCAAACCAGTAGCTTATTGCGATTTTTTTAACCAAAAATATGTAGAAGAATACGTATCGGCCTAGACTGAATTTTTTTTTTTTTTTTTTTAATTGGGCTATTTTTTATAGCAACAAGTAAAAAATATTGTATTTTTTTTCAAAATTGTCGTTCTTTTTTGTTTATAGCGCAAACAATAAAAACCGCAGAGGTGACCAAATACCACCAAATGAAAGCTCTATTTGTGGGGAAAAAAGGACGTCAATTTTGTTTGGGAGTCATATCGCACGACCACGCAATTGTCAGTTAAAGCGACGCAGTGCCGCAAGCTGAAATTTCACCTGGTCAGGAAGGGGGTATACATGCCCAGTAAGGAAGTGGTTAAAAGAAAACCTTGGTGGTAAATCAGTCAGACTGATGCTGCATCTGTCCCCTGGCACCTCTGCACTGAGAACCGAGCCACCCGTACACCATCGATGGCGGAGCGGAGTGGCAGGGAGCTTCCGTCTCAGCGGCTCGCTGAGATGCTGAGACTGCCATCAATCAGGGCAGATGGCAGATCCAGACTTGGAAGCTGGGATGACGCGCTGCCCCCCGACTGATGGCAGTGATGTTAGTGGAGAGTGGACTTCAGACCACTCTCCGCTAAAAACGGGTCACAGGAGTGAAAAATTAATTGCACTCCTGTGACCCATGGCAGAAAACCAGCCTTAAAAATCTCAGGCTGAACTTCTCCTTTAACCACTTGCTTACTGGGCACATATACCCCCTTCCTGCCCAGGCGAAATTTCAGCTTTTAGCACTGAGTCGCTTTAAATTAAAATTGCGCGGACGTGCGACGTGGCTCCCAAACAAAATTTACATCCTTTTTTTTCCCACAAATAGAGCTTTCTTTTGGTGGTATTTGATCACCTCTGCGGTTTTTATTTTTTGCGCTATAAACAAAAAAGAGCGACAATTTTGAAAAAAAAAAACCCAATGGGCCAGATTCAGGTAGATTGGAGCATTTTTATTTTGGAGTAACGTTTCTCATTTACGTTACTCCGCCGAAACTTTAGCAGCAAGTACTGTTATTCACAAAGCACTTGCTCCTAAAGTTGCGGCTGAGTAACGTAAATGAGCCGGCAGAATTCAAATTGGGCAGGTAGGGGGCGTGTATTATGTTAACTAGGCGCGATCCCACGGCGAAACGTACTGCGCATGCGTCGACTCTCAGTGCGCATGCTCCAAATTCTGTCAATTCGACGCGATGACGACGGCCATACTTAACATAGGATAATCCACTAGGGGGCTGGTTTTTCTTTACGCCGCGTATCGCTTACGGAAACGTCGGAAAGTCACTGCGTCGGGCCCGAGTACGATCGTGAATTTTCGATTTCCGCTGATTAACATATTCTCGGCGTTAATCAGCGGGAACGCCCCGCGCGCCATTTTTTAAATTGCAGTTCCGATACGACGGCGAAATACAATTATAGGAACTCCAACCCGGTGTTTCTTGTTTTCTGCTTACAGAAAACAAAAACGCCGGCTCAAAGTGAGAGTTAGGCTGGCGAATCACTGATACTCCAGCCTAACTCTACCTGAATCTGGCCCAATATTTTTTACTTTTTGCTATAATAAATATCCATTTAAAAAAAAAAATCTCAGTTTAGGCCGATATGTATTCTACATATTTTTGGTAAAAAAAACAAAAAACGCAATAAACGTATATTGATTGGTTATAGCGCCTACAAAATAGGGGATAGATCTATGATTTTTATTTATTTATTTATTTTTTACTAGTAATGGCGGCGATCTGCGATTTTTTGTCACATTTATACAGCGATCAGTGCTATAAAAATGCACTAATTACTGTATAAATGTGACTGGCAGTTAACACTAGGGGGGCATAGAAGGGGTTATATGTATTCCCTGGGTGTGTTCTTACTGTGGGGGGAGGGGGACTGACTGGGGAGCTGACCGATGCTGTGTCCCTATGTACAAGGGACACAGCATCTGTCTCCTCTCTCCCTGACAGGACGTGGAGCTCTGTGTTTACACACAGAGCTCCACGTCCCTGCTCTAAAACTGCCGACATCGCGACTGCCAGGCACGCGCATCAGCATCTCGGGGATGAGCCGGGGACGTGCGCGCGCCGCCATTGGCGCGCGTGCGCCCCCCAGTGGCCGGAGAACACGATGCCGTCAAATGACGGCGGCTGGGATTTGTAGAGCCACCTTGCCGCCGTCATTTGACTATACGCTGGGGCTCAAGTAGTTAAAAACCAGCGATGGGTGAGAAAGGGTGACAAAGGGCCTGTCTGTGTATGCCAACTTAGAGTAGGTCTTAAATACCTCAGTTTATTATTAACTATGAACTGAAAGTATCGTATTTATCAGCGTATAACATGCACTTCTTTCCCCATAAAATCAGGGGAGAATCGTGGGTGCGTGTTATACGCCGATCCCCGCTGTCTGAGGGAAGAGGAGCGAGCGCCACTGAATTACATAGAGCCGAGATCTTCTTCCTATGTACCCGGCGCTCCGTCACGCACAGCCACACCTCCTGGCCCCGCATTGGACTACTGTACTGTCTATCATATGAGCAGGGGAAGGAGGCGTGACTGTGAGTGACGGAGCATCGGATATACAGGAAGGAGATCACGGCTCTATGTAATTCAGCGGCGAGCTCGTTCCCCCTTTTCCCTCGGTGACAACAGAGATGATCTGATGCTGAAAGGTAAAAACTGCAGATTGGCCCTGAACAGAGAGAGCATATAGGCTGCAGATGGGCACTAATCAAACTGCATTGAAGATCAATGCTGCAGATGAGCACAGATCAGGCTGCATTGATGCTCAGATACCATTATTTTGCTTCTAAGAGGTTCATTTAAATAAAAAAAAAATAATAATTCCTGAAACTTTACTCTTAAATTGGGGTGCGTGTTATACGCCAATAACCACTTGAGACCCGAGCCTGTTTTTCAGATTCGGTGTTTACGAGACTAAAACATTTTTTTTTGCTAGAAAATTACTTAAAACCCATAAACATTATATATTTTTTTTCTAACACCCTAGAGAATGAAATGGCGGTCATTGCAATACTTTTTCTCACACCGTATTTGCGCAGTGGTCTTACAAGCGCACTTTTTTTGGAAAAAAGTTCACTTTCTTGAATTAAAAAATAAGACAACAATAAATTTGGCCCAATTTTTTTATATATTGTGAAAGATCATGTTACGCTGAGTAAAATGATACCCAACATGTCACGCTTAAAAATTGCGCCCGCTCGTCAAACTTTTACCCTTAAAAATCTCGATAGGCGACGTTTAAAAAATTCTACAGGTTGCATTTTTTGAGATACAGAGGAGGGCTAGGGCTAGAATTATTGCTCTTGCTCTAACGATCGCGGCGATACCTCACTTGTGTGGTTTGAACACCGTTTTCATATGCGGGCGCTACTCGCATATGCGTTCGCTTCTGCACGCGAGCTAGTCGGTGACGGGGCGTTTTATAATTTTTTTTTATGTTTTCTTATTTCTTTTCATTTCTTTTTTAATTTTTTGCACTGAAAAAAAAAAATTGATCACTTCTATTCCTATTACAAGGAATGTAAACATCCCTTGTAATAGAAAAAAACATGACAGGTCTTCTTAATTATGAGATGTAGGGTCAAAAAGACCTCACATCTCATATTTAGGCTTAAACGCAAAAGAAAAAAAAAAGAAAAAAAAAGTAAACAAAAAAATGTCTCTTTAATACGCTGGGCGGGACTGACGTTTTGACGTCACTTCCGCCCAGCAGAGGTATGGGGATGGCTGAGGGACATTTTTTCCCTCAGTCGCATCCCCGGACAGACGACGAGCAGACCCGATCGCCTCCGCTGCTACCGACGGCTACGGTAAGCGGCGGAGGGAGCGGGAGAGTGGCGGGGGGGGCACCCTCTCCCGCCACCGATAACGGCGATCTCACGGTGAATCCGCCGCAATGACCGCCGCCATCGTTAACAGGTCCGCCCCATGAAGAGATGGATATCTCGGTTGTGGCAGCAGCTGCTGCCGTTACCGAGATATCCATCTTCAAAAAAATGACGTCTGGGCGGATCTCAAGTGGATAAATACTGTAATTTTGTGCATTATTAGCACCACTTCCTGCCCAGTCCAATTTTCAGCTTTCAGCGCTGTCACTGTTTGAATGGCAATTGCACGGTCATGCTTTATTTTGGTGGTATTTTTTTGCTAAAGAAATGGAAAAGATAAAACAAAAAAAAAAAAAAATCATAGTTTGTTATAATATTTTGCAAACAGGTAATTTTTCTTCTTCACTGATGTACGCTGATGAGGCTGCACTGATGGGCATTGATAGGTGGCACGGATGAGGCAGCACTGATGGGCACTGATTGACATTTTATGCATTTTCTAAAAAATAGATTGTGTACTCTACCTTGTGCCTGTAATAATTAAGTTGTTTAATATACAATTTTCCTTTATAGATCGGATTCATATGATGCAGTACTTCAGCCATAGCTTTTACTGCATAATAAATTCGTGGAAAGAGTCCTTCATGCACAAAATTAAATAAATTCGGATACATTTCAGGTACCAGCAGAGAAAGATTAAAGTTAGGTGGACATAATATGGTACTATTCCTGTTTTCCTTGTTTGCAGACATGCACTTTGCAACTGATAACATTTGAAACTCTAGAAAGTGTTTTTTTAGGTGACAAGTCTTATCAATGCCATCAAAAAAATCTTCTTTATTTGGAAAGAATAAAGGGTATAAATCCAGAGCCAAGCTACCATTAAAGGCAAGTATTGGACTAAATCCAGAAAAAGTAAGATACCTCAAAGGAGGAAAAATAAATGTTTTTTCAAAGCTAGTAGTTATATCATGTAAATACATATAAAATACACTCTGACTGAGAAGTGATCCACATATTACAATTACTTTAGCTTTAGAGTTTTTAACAACAGAAATTAAATTATTTATTTCAATAAAATCATCAGCAAACATATAAGGCCCAATTGATATTGTATATTCAACACAAATACCATTACTTTTCATGTAGTTTAATAATATCTCTTTATCTTTGTCTCCGGCATCATCTTGTGATGCAATTATTCCAACCCACGTCCAGCTGAAATGTTTCAACAACTTAACAACAGCCATATAATGAACATGGTCATTCTGAACTGTCCGGAATACATGAGGATAGAGACGCCTATTGGTCAGAGAATAGTCCGTAGCTCCGTAACTGATCTAAAAAAACAGAAAAAAACACTCATTATTTTCAATGTTGTAGTCAATATTTCCACATGGTAAAAGTCTACTAAAGTCTAGACATACAGTACAGACAAAAAGTTTGGACACACCTTCTCATTCAAAGAGTTTTCTTTATTTTTATGACTATGAAAATTGTAGAATCTGCTCCAGATACCCAAAGCCAAATACAAGTTCAAAGGTGAAAGAAGATTTGCGGTCCAAGGTCCCAGACTATGGAACGCTTTACCAACCAGCATTCGGTTGGAGGAGAACCACTTGGCCTTCAGAAGAAATATCAAAACTCATCTCTTTTGATATCAAAGGAGAAAGGAACAACGAGCGCCCAGAGGCGATTAAGTTCGCATGTGCTGCGCTTTATACGTTTTTCACTCACTCACACTGAAGGCATCAAAACTATGAATTAACACATGTGGAATTATTTACATAAGAAAAAAGTGTGAAACCACTGAAAATATGTCATATTCTAGGTTCTTCAAAGTAGCCACCTTTTGCTTTGATTACTGCTTTGCACACTCTTGGCATTCTCTTGATGAGCTCCAAGAGGTAGTCACCTGAAATGGTCTTCCAACAGTCTTGAAGGAGTTCCCAGAGATGCTTAGCACTTGTTGGCCCTTTTTCCTTCACTCTGCGGTCCAGCTCACCCCAAACCATCTTGATTGGGTTCAGGTCCGGTGACTGTGAAGGCCAGGTCATCTGGCGCAGCACCCCATCACTTTCCTTCTTGGTTAAATAGCCCTTCCCCCGCCTGGAGGTGTGTTTGGGGTCCTTGTCCTGTTGAAAAATAAATGATGGTCCAACTAAACGCAAACCGGATGGAATAGCATGCCGCTGCAAGATGCTGTGGTAGCCATGCTGGTTCTGTATGCCTTCACTTTTCAATAAATCCCCAACAGTGTCACCAGCAAAGCACCCCCACATCATCACACCTCCTCCACCATGCTTCACGGTGGGAACCAGGCATGTAGAGTCCACCCGTTCACCTTTTCTGCGTCGCACAAAGACACGGTGGTTGGAACCAAAGATCTCAAATTTGGACTCATCAGACCAAAGCACAGATTTCCACTGGTCTAATGTCCATTCCTTGTGTTCTTTAGCCCAAACAAGTCTCTTCTGCTTGTTGCCTTTCTTTAGCAGTGGTTTCCTAGCAGATATTCTACCATGAAGGCCTGATTCACACAGTCTCCTCTTATCAGTTGTTCTAGAGATGTGTCTGCTGCAAAAGGTGGCTACTTTGAAGAACCTAGAATATGACATATATTTTCAGTTGTTTCACACTTTTTTTGTTATGTATATAATTCCACATGTGTTAATTCATAGTTTTGATGTCTTCAGTGTGACTCTACAATTTTCATAGCCATGAAAATAAAGAAAACTCTTTGAATGAGAAGGTGTGTCCAAACTTTTGGTCTGTACTGTATATATATTTTTTTAGGTTCATATTTCTAGAGAAGAAAAATCATAGGCATATATTGGTTTCAACAGCTTCAATATGTAGGAATCAGAACAGTCTTTTACACAGGGCAATCACTGTCATTATTGAGGGGCCCAAAGCACCTGCCCCTTGAGCTACTTGTTATGGAGAGTTCTGGTCTGGTAGGGGTGTAGAGGTCCCTGGTGTGCGGGCAGGATGATATGCCCGAACCCCGCATATCATCTTCACAGAGTGAGCAGGTAGCCCAAGGGTTGCAGGGAAGGTGAGCAGCACAAAGCTGGTTAGAATCGCAAGCTCAGGAGGAAAAAGACCTCCACTGCAGCCCTGACCAGAGCAGCAGCATCCCTGGTGCTTCCCAGGGCCTGCACTCCTTCTTCTCTCTCTCACTTCCTCTCTTTCATGCTCTCTCCCACTCCCTCTATCTCACCCTCCTTTTCTCTCTCACCCTCCCTCCCTCTCTCTCTCACCTTTCCTCTCTCTCACACCCCTCTCTCTCACCCTCTCACTCCAACCTACTCTCTATCCCCCACTTCTCGCTCACCCCCTCTTTATCCCCCTTTATCCCGCTCACCCCTCTCTCTCTCTCTCATCCTCCTTCTCGCACCCCTCTCTCTCTTCTACCCCCTCTATTGGCCTCCTCTCTCTTCCTAACTTTCCTTCTCTCTTCCACCCCCTCTCTCTCCAACCCATGTTCTCTCTGTCTCTTAACCCCTCTCACAGCCCCTCTCTCACACCCCTCTCTCTCCCCTTCTTTTCCATCCCCTCTCTACCACCCCATTCTCTCTCCCATCCCATCTTTTACCCTCCCTTTTTCTCTCTTCCCTTTTTACCCTCCCTCTCTCTCTCTCACCCCCTATTTCACCTCTCTCTTTTATGCCCCTCTTCCACCCTTTCTCTCACCCCGTTCCTCTCTCTCTTACCCTTATCTCTGCCCTCCCCTCTCTCTCACCCCCTTCTTTCTCTCACCCCCTCTCTTTATCCTCTCCTCTCTTGCATGCAGGCAGAGGGGAACAAGTGGACACCGACTGACAGGTGGCAACAAGTGAGAGTTACTGATGCCACTGATCCCATACCCACAGCACTGCCACTCATCCCACCCCTAGCACGGCCATGATCCCACCCACCCCCCCACCAGTGCTACTGATCACAACCTCTCCCCAGCCCCAGCAACCAATTTGGGGGGGGGGGGTGGTAGCAAATTCAAAAAGCCGCAGAACACCCTTTAACTACTTTTACTGCTACGGCACGGTGGAGTTATCTTGGGACGACGTCCCTGGGACGTCGTCCTTCACTTCCGCGATTGCGTGTCCCCTGGGACGCGCTCGCAAAAGTGTCCGTGCTCGCCGGGTCTAGAAGACCCGGCGCATCACGGATCACGGTAAATTGCCGCTGAAAGCGCGATCACTTGTAAACAAACCGGCGTCATGTGATGACGCCGGTTCCTCTCTCTCCTCCCTCTCCTCTCTGTACCGTTCGGTACAGTGTGCGAGGAGAGGGGGGGGAGCGGGGTGTCAGCAGCTGAGCTGTGGCTGGATCTGTGACAAATGCAGTCACAGATCCAGCCATCCCTCAATCCATCCCAGCTCTGCAATCCCCCAGTACCCAGCAATCTCCCAGTACCCAACAATCCCCCAGTACCCAACAATACCCCAGTACCCAACAATACCCAACAATACCCCAGTACCCAACAATACCCAACAATACCCCAATACTTAGCAATACCCCAGTACTCAACAATACCCCAGTACTCAACAATACCCCAGTACTCAGCAATACTCCAGTACTCAACAATACCCCAGTACTCAACAATACCCCAATACTCGGCAATACCCCAATACTTGGCAATACCCCAGTACTCGGCAATACCCCAATACTCGGCAATACCCCAGTACTCGGCAATACTCCAATACTCGGCAATACCCCAATACTCGGCAATACCCCACTACTCGGCAATACCCCAATACTCGACAATACCCCAATACCCTGCATGATACTTTGCAATACCCCAATACTCTGCAATACCGCCTATGGGGATTTTTAAGTAGCGAAGTTTGGCGCCATTCCACGATTGTGTCGCAATTTTGAAATGTGACATGTTGGGTATCTATTTACTCGGTGTAACTTCATCTTTCACATTATGAAAAAAAATTGGGCTAACTTTACTGTTTTGTTTTGTTTTAAGCACAAAACAGTTTTTTTTTAAAACACGCGGTTAATAAATTTCTGCGAAAATACCGTGCGAGATAAAAAGTTGTAACGGCCGCCATTGTATTCTCTAGGGTCTTTGCTAAAAAAGCATATATAATGTTTTGGGGTTCTATGTAATTTTCTAGCAAATAAATGATGATTTTTCCATGTAGGAGAGAAATGTCAGAATTGGTCTGGGTGTTCCAGAACGCCTGATGGCGCTCCCTGCATGTTGGGCCTCTGTATGTGGCCACGCTGTGTAAAAGTCTCACACATGGGGTATCGCCATACTCGGGAGGAATAGCAGAATGTGTTTTGGGGTGTAATTTGTGGTATGCATATGCTGTGTGTGAGAAATAACCTAATAATATGACAGAAACAAGTTTTTTTTTTTTTACAGAATTTTCAGTCGTTTTTCTTTTATAGCGCAAAAAATAAAAAACCCAGAAGTGATCAAATACCACCAAAAGAAAACTCTATTTGTGTGAAAAAAAGGACAAAAAATTCAAATGGGTACAATGTTGTATGACTGAGTAATTGTCATTCAAATTGTGAGAGCACCGAAAGCTGAAAATTGGTCTGGTTAGGAAGGGGGTTTAAGTGCCCAGTGGTCAAGTGGTTAAAAGTCTATGGTAGAAATCTAAAGTGCTTATTTTACTACTTCATAAAAAGTGATTGGGGACCCAGCAACCCATTGGCGAGCGGTAATGATGTGCAGTAACCTCTAGCAACCAATCAACAAGCAGAAATAACATGTTGTAACTAATCTGTGAGGTGTAATGTGTGCTGTAACCTCTAACAAGCAGTCAGTCAGTGGTAGTGATGTGCTGTAAAAATTAAGGTGATCATGCACTGAAGGGAGATACGCCGTACTTGCGCCCGGTGCATGATTTACATGGTTTGCGTAAGTTTTACGTTTACGTTATTCCCCATAGATGAGGCGCAACCCTGAAATCCTGTAATCGGAAGTGCTGATCACTGTCTTGTCACACACAGCCCCGCCCCCCACAGTAAGAATCACTCACTAGGGCACACTTAACTCCTCCAGTGCCACCTAGTGGTTAACCCCTTCACTGCCAGTGTCATTTTCACAGTAATCAGTGCATTTGTATAGCACTGATTGCTGTAAAAATTACAATGTCCCAAAAATTTGTCAAAAGTGTCCAATGTGTCCGCCGTAATGTCGCAGTCACGATAAAATTTACCAGTAAAAAAAAAATATTAATAAAAATGCCATAAAACTATCCCCTATTTTGTAGACGCTATAACTTTTACAAAAAATATGTAGAAAAATACGTATCGGCCTAAACTGAGAAAAAAAAAATATATTTTTTATATATGTTTTTGGGATATTTATTATAGCAAAAAGTAAAAAAATATAGATTTTTTTTCAAAATTTCGTTTTTTTCTATTTTTGTTTATAGCACAAAATTTTTTAAATATGCAGAGGTGATAAAATACCACCAAAAGAAAGCTCTGTTTGTGGGGAATAAAGGATGTCAATTTTGTTTGGGAGCCACGTCGCACGACCGCGCAATTGTCAGTTAAAGCGACGCAGTGCCGAATCGCAAAAAGTCTTTGACCAGCAAAATGGTCCGGGGCTGAAGTGGTTAAATAAAATGCATTTTTGTCACTCACTGGCTGTATATTATTAGACATGTGCACATGATGGCAAACATAAAAGACTTGGCACCTACCTGTGTATAGCCATAGATTCCCAGTATTTCTGCCATTGGTATTGTTGTTAATGAACAAAGATCTCCAATGAATCCCACCAGTTGAGCTTCTCCAGAACATGAGTAATTGGGAACTATCTTCTGTGGTCCAGATAAAATGTTTATAACATTCCTTACAGCAAAACTAGGATGCAAACATGAATCTAGCGCATGAAATCCCAGGGTAATATTGGGCAAAATTTCGGGATTCTTATTAACATCATTTATAGCAGACAAAAAAGCAAAAACGTGTATAAGTGTTTCTCTATAAAAACTGTAACGAAAAGATATTTGTGGAAGATAAAAAGGTAAATTTTAACCACTTCAGCCCCAAGCCTATTTTTGCTAGAAAATTACTTAGAGCCCCCAAACATTATATATATATATATGTGTGTAAAAAGCAAGTGTAGCGCCAAGAATAAAGTGACTCCACTTGTGAGGTGGGTATTGAAGACAGGGACTGAGTGTACCACTTCCCACTAATGATAGGGGTGTCCCGTACTCAAGTGATCTACGTGATCAAACAAAAAAAAATGAAAATATGTATATATATATATCACCTTAAATGGCGGTAATCAGCCAAACCATAAAAAAAAATGAAAATATACGTGATTAGTAACATACATTCAATGTGAACCGGGGCCACAAGTGTTTCGATCTTGGTCCTATATGCAAGTGTTAATCTATAATCACAATAATAATATTCAAACAAAATACATGTAAGATAACCCCGTGTAGGAGGTTGCGAGAAGGAATTAGTCCTTTAAACAGACAGCACTTGTTATAATCCTAAAGACCACAGATGTTGAATTTGGGTCAAAATGACAGTCACAAGAAGAAGGTGTAGATCCTCACACTCTGTGGATCACATTGGTGTCAATTCCTCTCCCAGTGGATACAGTTAAGTTCATATATTTCAGAGAATACAATCCAAAATCTTGGTAATATGAAAATGGTGAAATACTCTTACCAGATTCTGTGGACCCGTAGCTCACCGTACGGTGGAGGGTCTCAAAGGCATGGACAGATTGAAGGCTGTCTTCCCTTTATCCTCTGTGTGGTGTCATCAACGGACTTCCAAGATCTGAGAGGCTTCCAAAGGTTCCAAGTAGTGCTCGCAATCCGGGATGCAGAGATATGGCTCCGTGAACCCAAAAGTGATATAACCAATCAATAGTTTATCACACCCAAAAAGGGAGAGAAAAAACACTCATAGTGTAAAAAAGTACCAAACTTTAATTAAAATAATAAAAAATTAGGCATTCCCACAGCAACATATCTCACTACAATCCAAAGGTGAAAAAACTGGTCACAATAAAAATTCACAGCACAGAATAATAAATGCACAATCACTCTACTACCTCAATGGCGTAGGTAGGAGTATATAGAAAGATGTGCAAGAAATTGGGAATGAACCCAGCGTACCCGACCGGTTTCGTCTCATATAGACTTCTACTGGGGTAATGGCTTGGCCCACATCATCTCCTGCACATATATATATTAAAAAATGAATGAAATGAAACCCACCTGTTCAAGATAGTCACTCCCCCCTCTGAGAGGCGGCGGCGTGCGTTCCAATTAGGCATGTTTGGCCATACTGTGCGCTCCATATCCCTGAAGGGAGGGGCGAGGCATTAGCAACCAATGGTGAAGCTTGTAAAGTACAAGATCCACAATCCCCATGTTGAAAAGTCTCCTCCCGTTGGTCCGCTGTCACTCCAATAGGAGGACAGTAAGCAGCGCTGATCCGTCTCGACTTCCAGGCGTTAGCGCTAGTTTCGATAATGTATCGGAACAAGAGTCCCGATGACCAATGACGCCATCCACCGCAGTAGGGTCAGGACGCGCTAACCGGGATTCCTGGAACAACTTCACACATCCGGGGCACGTGACCACAACAAAAGTCTGTATATATGTCGGTGCCCCCTCTTGTGGACATCTTGGGCTAAAACACCCTAGATCTGTCTCCAAATCATTGGGGAGTAAAGATATCCCGTTTTATCTAAACAGATGGGTATCCAACATGAAAAACCTTATTGATCAAAATCAAACTTAATATCAAAGTTACAATAGACACAATGAGGTATCTCAAGCCATCATGTGAACATGGACATTATGATATCTAAATAGATGGATTTTAGACATGGAAAATCATATTAATCAGATCTGTAAAATGGTTATAAAGGAACTTAATAGAAAAAATGTACGTATAATGTAGACACAATGGGGCATCTCAGGCCAGCATGTGAAATTGAACATAATAGAACATCATTAGACCCCATAAAAAAATGTATGTATATGTATACAAAACTAAAGGACTCAGATGAGGGGCCCATGTATCCATAGCATGGTCATGGCATAACACCCTAAAACCTTGATGGTTATGCAAGAATATATGACACCATAAGAAACTTCATGGAACATATGGATGGGATGCCTATGCCTGATTGATGAAGGCATTAATATCCCATTCCACATTTAAACCATGTGGGAAATAACTTTTCAATTGGTAAATCCAATAAACTTCTAGTTTGGATACTCCTCTTTTTTTGGGGTCTCCTCTCCAGTGAGGCACAAATTTATCAATAATTTGAAAACTTGTGCCTTCTATTTTCTTGTAATGTCGTTCCAGAAAATGCCTGGGTACTGTGTGGTTATCGTGGCCCTTGGTGATTTTGGTCACGTGTTCACCTACCCTTGTGGAGAAACTGCGTATTGTGCGCCCCACATACTGCTTCCCATAAGGGCGGGTGATCAAGTACACAATGTGTGTTGTGGCACACGTGAAAAAATGTTTCATGGGGTATTCAATTCCCGTTTGTGTAGACCTGAAACAAATAGTTTTCTTTCTCCCACATGTTGGGAATGCAAACAGAACATTTTCTGCAAGGGTGGTAACCCTTAGAGAGGGGAAAGAAGGATGGCTTGATGGGGGGATCTGGAATATTAGGAGCGATTTGGTTCTTGAGAGAAGTGGCACCCCAATAGATGATTCCAGCCCGGTCTGGAAGTGAAGGTCCTAAAATGTTATCTCCTTTCAGTATCCTCCAATGTCTTTCAATGATCGCCCTAATTTGTTTATATTGTGTGGAGAAGGTGGTAAAAAAGGAATTCTTAAATTTTGAGTCCTGTGTGATTTTAGGTTTCTCTCTAGTCAAGGTAGTTCGATCAACTTGTAGGATTCTATTGATCTCTTTATCCACCACACAGCTTGAATAACCTTTATCAAGGAATCTTTGTTTTAAAGTTTGTGCCTGTAGTTGGAAGTCCTCAATGTTCGAGCAGTTGCGCCTAATCCGAAGAAGTTGGCTTTTGGGTACTGACGTGAGCCAAGCAGGGTGATGGCAACTGTCGACCGGAATATATTCATTCCGGTCAGTGCTCTTAAAAAAGGTTTTGGTGACTAGTTTGTTATCCTGGACGAAGATCTCCAAATCCAAGAAGTGGATATTGGAGAAACTGGCTTCGTAGCTCAGACTAATGCCCACCTCATTTTTATTTAAAGTGGACATGAATCCATCCAGAGATGTACGGTCACCCTTCCATAGGAGGAGGATGTCGTCTATGTATCGAACCCAGAGAACTAACTCAGGTCGATTGAACGCATAGACGACATCCTCCTCCCACTGAGCCACTGAGGTAGTGGAGTGATTGTGCATTTATTATTCTGTGCTGTGAATTTTTATTGTGACCAGTTTTTTCACCTTTGGATTGTAGTGAGATATGTTGCTGTGGGAATGCCTAATTTTTTATTATTTTAATTAAAGTTTGGTACTTTTTTACACTATGAGAGTTTTTTCTCTCCTTTTTTGGGTGTGATAACCTATTGATTGGTTATATCACTTTTGGGTTCACGGAGCCATATCTCTGGAACCTTTGGAAGCCTCTCAGGTCTTGGAAGTCCGTTGATGACACCACACAGAGGATAAAGGGAAGACAGCCTTCAATCTGTCCATGCCTTTGAGACCCTCCACCGTACGGTGAGCTACGGGTCCACAAAATCTGGTAAGAGTATTTCACCATTTTCATATTACCAAGATTTTGGATTGTATTCTCTGAAATATATGAACTTAACTGTATCCACTGGGAGAGGAATTGACACCAATGTGATCCACAGAGTGTGAGGATCTACACCTTCTTCTTGTGACTGTCATTTTGACCCAAATTCAACATCTGTGGTCTTTAGGATTATAGGAAGTGCTGTCTGTTTAAAGGACTAATTCCTACTCGCAACCTCCTACACAGGGGTTATCTTACATGTATTTTGTTTGAATATTATTATTGTGATTATAGATTAACACTTGCAAATAGGCCCAAGTTTGAAACACTTGTGGCCCCGGTTCACATTGAATGTATGTTACTAATCACGTATATTTTCAATTTTTTTTATGGTTTGGCTGATTACCGCCATTTAAGGTAATATATATATACATCTTTTCATTTTTTTTTGTTTGATCACGTAGATCACTTGAGTACGGGACACCCCTATCATTAGTGGGAAGTGGGACACTCAGTCCCTGTCTCCAATACCCACCTCACAAGTGGAGTCACTTTATTGTTGGCGCTACACTTGCTTTTTTCACATATTATTTACAACTCTCTTTGTTGTGTTGGCTGCCTATTTTCTATAATAGGGTTTGCGCAATATTATATATATATATATATATATATATATATATATATATATATATATATATATATATATATATATATTTTTTTTTCAATGAATGTTGTTGAAGTAGTTCAAAATGTTATTTGCTTTAACATTTAATTTTGGAAGAAATCAACTTTACCAAATAATAAACCACATAGTCATCACATGGTTGAAAATCAAGCAAATATTCTAACAATTTGCAAACAAAATTCTACTAGTGTATACCCAGCTCAAGTCTGGGTTGTCAAAGGTTTTGGGGTAGGGGAATTGTAGGCCACTGCACACAAGTTCTCTAAGGCCTTATGAACACTGCTGCTGGTAAACAAAAGTATTTTCAACTGCTCCTGAACTCTCCTCTATGTTATCTTATCAGTACATGTACACATGGTCATTTATAGTCGTTTCTAGGCAGTTGAGTTTAAAGGCTTTTTCTGGAAGCCCAAAAAATGCGTTCAGAAGCTGTCTTTAGAGGCATTTCAAGCGCCAAATACGGCTAAAGGCGGTAACTTGTGTTCAGCAGCGTTTCTCTTTTATTTTAACCCCCCAAAAGGCAGTGTTCTGCCTCTCCCACTCAGCAGTTCCCAGTGTTCTGCCTCTCCCACTCAGCAGTGCCCAGTGGTCTGCCTCTCCCACTCAGCAGTGCCCAGTGTTCTGCCTCTCCCACTCAGCAGTGCCCAGTGTTCTGCCTCTCCCACTCAGCAGTTCCCAGTGTTCTGCCTCTCCCACTCAGCAGTGCCCAGTGTTCTGCCTCTCCCACTCAGCAGTGCCCAGTGTTCTGCCTCTCCCACTCAGCAGTGCCCAGCGTTCTGCCTCTTCCACTCAGCAGTGTCCAGCGTTCTGCCTCTTCCACTCAGCAGTGCCCAGTGTTCTGCCTCTCCCACTCAGCAGTGCCCAGTGTTCTGCCTCTCCCACTCAGCAGTGCCCAGTGTTCTGCCTCTCCCACTCAGCAGTGTCCAGTGTTCTGCCTCTCCCACTCAGCAGTGTCCAGCGTTCTGCCTCTTCCACTCAGCAGTGTCCAGTGTTCTGCCTCTCCCACTCAGCAGTGTCCAGTGTTCTGCCTCTCCCACTCAGCAGTGTCCAGCGTTCTGCCTCTCCCACTCAGCAGTGTCCAGTGTTCTGCCTCTTCCACTCAGCAGTGCCTAGTGTTCTGCCTCTTCCACTCAGTAGTGTCCAGTGTTCTGCCTCTCCCACTCAGCAGTGTCCAGCGTTCTGCCTCTCCCACTCAGCAGTGCCCAGTGTTCTGCCTCTCCCACTCAGCAGTGTCCAGTGTTCTGCCTCTCCCACTCAGCAGTGTCCAGCGTTCTGCCTCTTCCACTCAGCAGTGTCCAGTGTTCTGCCTCTCCCACTCAGCAGTGTCCAGTGTTCTGCCTCTCCCACTCAGCAGTGTCCAGCGTTCTGCCTCTCCCACTCAGCAGTGTCCAGTGTTCTGCCTCTTCCACTCAGCAGTGCCTAGTGTTCTGCCTCTTCCACTCAGTAGTGTCCAGCGTTCTGCCTCTTTCACTCAGCAGTGTCCAGCATTCTGCCTCTTCCACACAGCAGTGCCTAGTGTTCTGCCTCTTGCACTCAGCAGTGTCCAGCGTTCTGCCTCTTCCACTCAGCAGTATCCAGTGTTCTGCCTCTCCCACTCAGCAGTGTCCAGCGTTCTGCCTCTTCCACTCAGCAGTGTCCAGTGTTCTGCCTCTCCCACTCAGCAGTGTCCAGCGTTCTGCCTCTTCCACTCAGCAGTGTCCAGTGTTCTGCCTCTCCCACTCAGCAGTGTCCAGCGTTCTGCCTCTCCCACTCAGCAGTGTCCAGTGTTCTGCCTCTTCCACTCAGCAGTGCCTAGTGTTCTGCCTCTTCCACTCAGTAGTGTCCAGCGTTCTGCCTCTTTCACTCAGCAGTGTCCAGCATTCTGCCTCTTTCACACAGCAGTGCCTAGTGTTCTGCCTCTTGCACTCAGCAGTGTCCAGCGTTCTGCCTCTTCCACTCAGCAGTGTCCAGCGTTCTGCCTCTCCCACTCAGTAGTGTCCAGCGTTCTGCCTCTTCCACTCAGCAGTGTCTAGTGTTCTGCCTCTTCCACTCAGCAGTGTCCAGCGTTCGGCCTCTTCCACTCAGCAGTGTCCAGCGTTCTGCCTCACCCACTCAGCAGTGTCCAGCGTTCTGCCTCTCTCACTCAGCAGTGTCCAGTGTTCTGCCTCCCCCACTCAGCAGTGTCCAGTGTTCTGCCTCTTCCACTCAGCAGTGTACAGCTTTTTGCCTCTCCCACATAGCAGTGCCCAGTGTTCTGCCTCTCCCACTCAGCAGTGTACACTGGACAGTTGCCGAGTGGGAGAGGCAGAATGCTGTACACTGCTAAGCGGGAGAGGCAGAACACTGGACACTGCTGAGTGGGGGAGGCAGAACACTGGACACTGCTGAGTGAGAGAGGCAGAACGCTGGACACTGCTAAGTGGGTGAGGCAGAACACTGGACACTGCTGAGTGGGTGACGCAGAACACTGGACACTGCTGAGTGGGAGATGCAGAACTCTGGACACTGCTGAGTGGGAGAGGCAGAACGCTGGACACTGCTGAGTGGAAGAGGCAGGACACTGGAAACTGCTGAGTGGAAGAGGCAGAACACTGAACACTGCTGAGTGGGAGAGGCAGAACGCTGGACACTGCTGAGTGGAAGAGGTAGAACGCTGGACACTGCTGAGTGGGAGAGGCAGAACGCTGGACACTGCTGAGTGAGAGAGGCAGAACGCTGGACACTGATGAGTGCAAGAGGAAGAACGCTGGACACTGCTGAGTGGGAGAGGCAGAACACTGGACACTGCTGAGTGGGAGAGGCAGAACGCCCTAAACACTGCTGAGTGGGTGAGGCAGAACACTGGACACTGCTGAGTGGAAGATGCAGAACTCTGGACACTGCTGAGTGGGAGAGGCAGAACGCTGGACACTGCTGAGTGGGAGAGGCAGAACGCTGGACACTGCTGAGTGGGAGAGGCAGAAAGCTGGACACTTCTGAGTGGGAGAGGCAGAACGCTGGACACTGCTGAGTGGGAGAGGCAGAACGCTGGACACTGCTGAGTGGAAGATGCAGAACTCTGGATACTGCTGAGTGGGAGAGGCAGAACACTGGACACTTCTGAGTGGGAGAAGCAGAACACTGGACACTGTTGAGTGGGAGAGGCAGAACACTGGACACTGCTGAGTGGGAGAGGCAGAACGCTGGACACTGCTGAATAGGAGAGGCAGAACGCTGGACACTGCTGAGTGGAAAAGGCAGAACACTGGGCACTGCTGAGTCGGAGAGGCAGAACACTGGACACTGCTGAGTGGGAGAGGCAGAACGCTGGACACTGCTGAGTGGGTGAGGCAGAACACTGGACACTGCTGAGTGGGTGAGGCAGAACACTGGACACTGCTGAGTGAGAGAGGCAGAACGCTGGACACTGATGAGTGCAAGAGGCAGGACGCTGAACACTGCTGAGTGGGAGAGGCAGAACACTGGACACTGCTGAGTAGGAGATGCAGAACTCTGGACACTGCTGAGTGGGAGAGGCAGAACGCCCTAAACACTGCTGAGTGGGTGAGGCAGAACACTGGACACTGCTGAGTGGGAGAGGCAGAACGCCCTAAACACTGCTGAGTGGAAGATGCAGAACTCTGGACACTGCTGAGTGGGAGAGGCAGAACACTGGACACTGCTGAGTGGGAGAGGCAGAACGCTGGACACTGCTGAGTGGGAGATGCAGAAAGCTGGACACTGCTGAGTGGGTGAGGCAGAACACTGGACACTGCTGAGTGGGAGAGGCAGAACGCTGGACACTGCTGAGTGGGAGAGGCAGAACGCTGGACACTGCTGAGTGGGAGAGGCAGAACGCTGGACACTGCTGAGTGGAAGATGCAGAACTCTGGACACTGCTGAGTGGGTGAGGCAGAACTCTGGACACTGCTGAGTGGGAGAGGCAGAACACTGGACACTGCTGAGTGGGAGATTCAGAACTCCGGACACTGCTGAGTGGGAGAGGCAGAAAGCTGGACACTGCTGAGTGGGTGAGGCAGAACACTGGACACTGCTGAGTGGAAGATGCAGAACACTGGACACTGCTGAGTGGGAGATGCAGAAAGCTGGACACTGCTGAGTGGGCGAGGCAGAACACTGGACACTGCTGAGTGGGAGAGGCAGAACGCTGGACACTGCTGAGTGGGAGAGGCAGAACGCTGGACACTGCTGAGTGGGTGAGGCAGAACACTGGACACTGCTGAGTGGGAGATGCAGAACTCTGGACACTGCTGAGTGGAAGATGCAGAACGCTGGACACTGCTGAGTGGGAGATGCAGAACTCTGGACACTGCTGAGTGGGTAAGGCAGAACACTGGACACTGCTGAGTGGGAGATTCAGAACTCCGGACACTGCTGAGTGGGAGAGGCAGAAAGCTGGACACTGCTGAGTGGGTGAGGCAGAACACTGGACACTGCTGAGTGGAAGATGCAGAACACTGGACACTGCTGAGTGGGAGAGGCAGAATGCTGGACACTGCTGAGTGGAAGAGGCAGAACACTGGACACTGCTGAGTGGGAGAGGCAGAAAACTGGACACTGCTGAGTGGGAAAGGCAAAACTCCAGACACAAATGGGCTTGCGTAAGCAGAAAGAGGCAAGGAAGCTGTGAGCAAGTGTGAAGAGATACTGGGGTAGCCAGAGGTCTGTGAGTGGTGTTAATGCTTGCGCTGTGATTGCCGAGGACACTGTGGGTACTAAGAGTGTGGTGAGTACTGCAGCAGTATGACTGGGGCCCTGTGATTAATTTGTCATTGCACTGGTTGCACTGGGAGTATTTTAGTATTGTGGATGGGGCACTGTGAGTATTGTAGCACTATGACTGGGGAACTTTGAGTACTGAAGCATTGTGACAATCACAAGGGCACTGTTAGTACTGAAGCACTGGGGCCAGGGCACTAAGAGCTACTGAATCATGTAGTAGAAGTGGCCTGAGCAGACCATGGACTTTTTAGGCACAAAACACAACCAAGGCCTCGTACACACGACCGAGAAACTTGTCGTAGAAGACACGTCATTTTCATCAATAAGTTCCTTGACAGGCTTGTCGAGAATCTTGACAAGCTTTCTTTGCATACACACTGTCAAGACAAAATCTCGTTGTTCTCAAATGTGGTGACGTTCAACACGTACGACGGCACTATAAAGGGGAAGTTCGATTCCATTGGCACCACCCTTGGGGCTGCTTTTGCTAATCTCGTGTTGTCGCGTGTTAGTAAAAGTTGGTAAGAGACGATTCGCGCTTTCAGTCTGTTACAGCTTGATGAATGTGCTATCTCCATTACGAACGCTACTTTTACCGAAGGTGCGCTCCCTTCTTATACTTTATTCTGAGCATGCACAGGTTTTTTTTATGAATACACACAAACGTATTTCTCATCGTAAACCAGCCCGACGAGACACACGACGAGGAAAAAGAGAACTTGTGTGTTATACGCCGATAAATACGGTAATCTTTTTCTTTGAAGAAGCACTTTCGAACACCCAAGCACCATTAAATAAATCTTTCCAGCATCGAGCACTTTAATCACCATCAATTGCACAATGACTTTGCATTATAAAAAGGGACTTTTTCTGGTGGTCCTTTTATTATTTAGAATCATTGCATCATATTTATTTGTATATTTTATACTGAATTAAATTATTATTGTTACAAAATGATGCCTTTGTCCCACTGAAATTTTGTAAAGAAGGGGAGGCTGTATTGGACTATAATGGCATCGTATGAGCAACTGATAGACAGTCAAAATTATAATGTAAAATATTTTTACTACAAAGTAAAAGTTTCTAAACATTTACAATAAAATATTGATTGTGACAATCATAAATCAACTTATCATTAACACTGTATTAACAATGATGTATACAAAACATCAAATATTGTGCAGTGTATATAAACTCTACATGTTGCGTGTTTCACGGTTACTTGATGTCGGCTTCCTCAGGCACATCATTTATTAAACGATGTATATGAAATATGTCACAAAACTATAAACAAAGAAATAAACATTAGTATTTTTATACATTGTGGAAAATATATTATTATTTACAGTTATAAAGATAAGAGTACATCCATCTGCCAATATATAACCATCATTCAAGACAATCTCACCGTTTTGTGACATATTCCAAATACATTGTTTAAAGGAAGCGGACATCAATAACTGTGAAACATGCAGCATGTAGAGTTCATATACACTGCACAATATTTGATGTTTTGTATACATCATTGTTAATACAATGTTAATGATAAGCTGATTTATGGTTGTCACAATCAATGTTCCATATTTTTTAATTCAACAATAATTCTGTTTAGACACTTTAACCACTAGCCGACCAGCCGCCATGGTTCTACGGCGGCAGGTCGGCTCTCCTGGGCGAGAGCCCTTAGCTCTATGTCGGGACATTCGCGGCCGCTAGGGGGCGCGTGCGCGCCGCCGGCGGCCCGCACGCGCGCCCCCCGCTTGCCCCCGAGTCCCACGCGCGTGCCCGGCGGGCGCGATCGCCTCTGGGCACGCACGCTCGTTCGTTACAGAGCGGGGAACGAGAGCTGTGAGTGTAAACACACAGCGCTCGTTCCTGTCAGCGGGGGAAACGCTGATCCTCCATTCATACAATGTATGAACGGAAGATCAGTGATTCCCCCTAGTGAGTCCACCCCCCATACAGTTAGAACACAAATAGGAACACACTTAACCCCTTCCCCGCCCCCTAGTGTTAACCCCTTCACTGCCAATGGCATTTTTATAGTAATCCAATGCATTTTTATAGCATTGATCGCTATAAAAATGCCAATGGTCCCAAAAATGTGTCAAAAGTGTCCGATGTGTCTGCCATAATATCGCAGTACCGAAAAAAAACGCTGATCGCCGCCATTACTAGTAAAAAAAAAATATTAATAAAAATGCCATAAAACTACCCCCTTTTTTGTAAACGCTATAAATTTTGCGCAAACCAATCAATAAACGCTAATTGCGATTTTTTTTTACGAAAAATATGTAGAAGAATACATATCGGCCTAAACTGAGGAAAAAAAATGTTTTTTTATATCTTTTTTGGGGATATTTATTATAGCAAAATGTAAAAAATATTGCATTTTTTTCAAAATAGTCGCTCTATTTTTGTTTATAGCGCAAAAAATAAAAACCGCAGAGATGATCAAATACCACCAAAAGAAAGCTCTATTTGTGGGAAAAAAAGGATGCCAATTTTGTTTGGGAGCCACGTTGCACGACCGCGCAATTGTCAGTTAAAGCGACACAGTGCCGAATCACAAAAAGTGCTCTGGTCTTTGGACAGCAATATGGTCCGGGGCTAAAGTGGTTAAATCTTCCATACAAAGCTGTATGTACTCTAAATATATTAATACTTCAAATGTGTACTTTGTTATACATACTTGTAATAAAAAACTATCCATTCAACTTTCCCAAGTTATGTGTTCTATAAAAATTAATTATTCTGTGTGAAATAATAATTCTATGTGTATCAATATGTATTCTTATAAAAGGTTTAGAAGCCAAAATACAACAACTATTTTTCCATATTTCAAATAAATTCCTATATTAGAATTACATTCCAACTCCCCCTTACATAATGATCGACGATCAATATGTCACTTTTGATGTAAGTCCATATGAATAAATATTGAAGTCCATCCAAAAATGATGATCCTTGATCACATAATCAAAAATTTTTTTTGAAAAACTAGAAGTAGTAACAAAATAGAGTTTAGTTGTGCTTGTTTCATTGTCAAGGAAAAATTCAAAAATTTAAATAATCCTGGTACCTTCAGGTCTATAATTCTTAACCATAACTTTAGCTACTGGAATAAATTATGAAACATACTCATAAGAAGTAGAAATCGTATTCAAAACATCATTTTCATTCAAATTTAGCAAAGGCATAGCCATATTTTGTGAACAAACTTCTGAAATTCCTACACCTGTACTTTGTCCTATGAAACAGATTGGAAATAACTATGTATGCTAATCTCAAAAGACACAGAAGAACAGACATTCTTCACCTTTTCTTAAATCATCTTACCCTATTTAGACTACAAAATACAATTGTAGCGTTCTATTATATCTGGGTACTAAAGATGATAAGAAACAAAGGCCCAGATTCACAGAGCGATTACGCGTGCGCAACTGCTGTTGCGCGTGCGTAAGTCTAAATGTGCGCGTGCGTATAGTTGGACGCGATTCACAAAACAATATACGCCAGAAATCTACGTTTTTTGGTCCGGCGTAATTGAGTTAGACATTCGCTTCCCTTCGCGCAAAACTGCGCTAGACACACCATTGATTTGCTAGTCAAATATGCTAATGAGGGAGTTACGGGGATCCACAAAAAAACGCAGTTGCTGCGCAGGCTACGCGATGTGCGCAACTGCAAAATGTCCTGTCTAAAGTTAGAGCACATAAAAGCTGATCTAACTTTTGAAAAAAAGTCTAATTGTCAGATAAAGCAACACCGTTATTGAGGAGCAGACCACACACACGTGTTGCACTACAATTTGACTGCCAACATGCTAGGGGCATCGTCGCTCATAGCTGCACTAGTGAATATAGATGACCAAAGAAGGAGGAGGGCACAGAGGATGGCACGGAGGATGGCACGGGAGAGGGTATACCGCACCCGCATACACCTGTTTGGCATGAATGATTCAGAGGTCTTTCGCATCTTCAGATTCCCCCCTCATGCCATCCTGGAATTAACCACAACCTTGCAGGAGGACATCACCAGCCCAACACAACGCTCACATGCAGTGCAGCCACTGGTCAAGGTCCTGGCAACACTCCATGTCCTTGCCAGTGGCTCTTTTCAGCGTACAAGTGGAGTGGTGGCTGGGATGTCACAATCCTCCATGAGCAGATGTGTGCACCAGGTTGTCCCTGCAATCCTCACACGCTTGGCCAACCAAATCATCAAACCCACCACTGAGGAGCTTCGAATCAAGGCAATGGCAGATTTCTACCGAATTGCCAGATTCCCACGCACCATCGGGGCCATAGATTGCACACATGTGGCACTCCAGCCCCCCCATGAGACCGAGCACATGTAACGCAATCGGAAGAATTGGCACTCCATCAACGTACAGGTGATAGTTGATGCCCAAGGCCTCATATGGCACGTCCGTGCCAAACACCCAGGGTCCAGCCATGACAGCTACATCTACAATCAAAGCCACATCCGAACAGAATTCGAACAGAACGTGTATGGGAACACCTGGCTGGTTGGTGAGTGACATGGGAGTCAGGCATGACTATCCCCTCCCGTGATGCACAACAGAAGTGGCACATGCATGACTAACATTCTCCTGTCTTTTCCTTTACAGGTGACTCTGCATATGCACTGGGACCCCATCTCATGACTCCTATCCGGAACCCCCAAACCCCAGGAGAGGAACGATACAATGAAGCACACATCAAAACCCGTGCAGTGGTGGAGCGCACCTTTGGCCTCCTGAAGTCACGTTTCCGATGCCTGGATAAGTCTGGGGGTACACTGTTGTATTCCCCAAACTTCGTGTGCCATATCATCGCTGCATGTTGCATGCTACACAATCTCGCAGTGAGGAAGGGCCTGCAGGTTGAGCTACGTGATGATCTGACCCCCCAACCAGAAAATCAACCCCTAACCGAGGATACCCCGTCTTCTGAGGGAAGAGCAGTCAGGAGGCAGCTCATATTGGGCATCTTTGCACGTTAAACACACACATTAATCATGGCACAATGAGAATGCATGCATGCACACATACACCCCACATCCTCATCAAATTGGATTGGCACCAGTCCACCATGCAAGACTGGTGAGCAGTAACGCCACGTCAAGGCTCCAATTATGTCACTGTACATTCATACACCATTCACACGGACCTGGGAATCACTTCTCCCTGGTCCTGGGGAACCCTTCTCCACCAAAATTGAGGGTGACACCCCTTTTCCAGCAGGAATGTCACCCCCACATTCAAACATCATTCACAACCCAAAATATGCCAAAAAAGTCAAACAAACAAAAATGCATTGAAAAAAAAAATGCTTAGAAAAAACAAAAAAAAGCAGAGAACAAAAATAAAAAAGCTTTCAAAACAAACAAAAGGGGTAAAAAAAAATTATTGCCCTCTGCCTGAGCCACGCCTGGGGCGCCCCCGGCCACGGCCCCGGACCCTCAGGGGAGACGCATGGGGGAGGGGAAAAGCCGGGGAAGGAGGAGCAGCCCCTGAGATCTGCCCACCTGGCGGCCTGCCCTCCAAGGCCACGGCTATTCTGTCCAGGGCAGCACCAAGTGTTGCCGTGTTGCCCTGGATAGCCTGGGTAAGGGCCCTCACATCCTGCCCAACGCCTGCTGCTGTAGTTTGCAGGTCATTTAGGCAGGTTGTGGAGGCCCGGGAGTGGGAGTCCAGGTTACCCAGGCTATCATTAATGGAGGACAGGCTCTGATCCACCCGCCCCATAGTCTGGCAGAGCTGTCTCAGAAGGCGGGTCTGGGTGGCCAGGTTCCTTCTCAGACAGGCGGGCATGAGATTGGGCGCCCCCCTGGTGCTTGGGGATGACCTCCTGGCTCTTGCTGATGGTTGTGGCCGGGGAGAAGGGGAGGCCCTTGTGAGGGGAGCCATGTTGGGGGAGGAGGGGGGGGGGCTGACCCTTAGGGAGGGCAGGCTTCTTGCAGCCAGAGGGGAAGAGTCCGCAGAAACCAAAGGGCCAGTGCCTTCCATGGACTCCTCCTCCTCATGATTCTGCTCCTCCTCATGATCGTCCTCCGCATGATCCTCCCCCTCCTCTTGTTCCTCCTCTGCGGACTCTGGCCTTGTTGGGGGGGCCTCATTAGGCTGCTGTCCTGGGGTTGGAGCGGTCAGTCCAGATGGCCCTGCACCCTCCTGCACAGCTGTGGATGACACAAAACATTCACAGGTTGGAGGATCCACACACTTGCCACATATTCCCTTTCACCCCCTCCCCCACACATGCTACACACCTGAGAGAAATAAAAACCTTACCTGGCACCGCGGGGACCGGACTTGTGTCAAAGCCTGGCAGGCCCTCCACTTCATGCCGGTGAAAGGTCAGGGCCACCACACGCTCCGTCTCTGAAAATCTAACCCGGCATGGTGGGCCCCCTCCTGTGCCCCTGGCATGGGCATTTATTGCGGCCAGTTTTTTTTTCACCTCACGCCGGAGGTCATTTATTTTCTTTTCTATCCCAGAGCGGGTCCGTGTCTCCCCCTCCCCCGATGAATTGACCTGCTCCGTGATTATATCCAATATCTCCCTCCTCCTGGCCGGGGTGGTGGTGGCACTCTGCGGGCCGTGGAGAAAACGCCCATAGTCGGTAATGGCCCGGGCAAGAATTCTTTTTTCCCCCACAGTAAAATTGAGCTTTCTTTTTCTCTCAGTCATACTTCCAAACAAACTCACTAGCAGTCACCAAAAATCTGTCACAAATACAAGCACAACCAATCAGACAAGAACACACACAAAGAGAAAAAGAACAGCCAAAAATCACACTAGCACTCAGCAAGAAACAGACACAAAAAAATCAGATGAAAAAATAAAGCAAGAAAACAAACGCTCAGAAATATATCAATCAAACAAACAGTCTCAAACACTTATCAAAATACACTTTCACAAAACTACCAACAAGCACAAGATCACACAGAACACTAATCTCACAACTACAAAACACACTCTAACGAACAACAGAGCAAAAGCACTTGATTCAATGGGAAGGGACACAAAGGGATGTACTTTTGCAATGGAAGGGCGTTTGTGTGTGTCTATTTATGCTGTCTGCGTAGTTCACAACATTGCCCTAGTCCATTTCCAATTTCAATGATTGCGCCGCTCCCGAGTTGTGAGCATGCGCACAACGGAGCTGACATGGTTTCCTTCACGCGCGCATGCGCGAGTCGGCCGGCCCTTCATTTGCATGGGGTCACGGCTCATTTCAATGTAACACGCCCACGTCCCTCCCAATTTGTATTACTCCTCCTTACGCCTACGGAAAAAACCTTACGTTTGCGCAAGCTCTTGCGTAAAAGCTACGTGAATCGCCGGATTACGCGGCTAGATTGCGCAAGTCTAACGGAAAAGTGGTGCGCTACGCCGGAATGATAATGCGCCGATCTACGTGAATCTGCCCCAGAGAAACTTTATCAAATACTAAAATTGCATACATGTCCTTTATCACCTGTCCTATAAAAATGAAAAAAAAAATCATTATCTGAATACATGGTTTGAAAAATATATACATTTTCCTAAAATTACCTCAATTAATTTTATCAAAAAAATTAACTAAAGGAAAAAACATTATTGTATCCTCCTCTAGCAGGTGAAAAATATAATATAATCAATCTACATAGATTGCAAAACTCTCAATACTTTGTAGTAGTATTGGGTTACTCTTTCCCTTTTGAATTGCTCTATAAACAAACAAAACAATATTCAGAAGTTTGATGACAAAATGCACTAATAATGAGTAGTTCAAAATTTCTTTCATTAGCTTAAACAAAAAATCAATTAATCAATTTGTCAGTCAATCTGTCAGGTACCTGGATATACAAAAATAATTATTTTCATTAAAAAATAATTCTATCCATTATTATTGGAATCAATTATCTTTACAATGAATTTTATCTCCATTACCAGTCTGTACTGAGACAAAATTTTCATCGTCCCCCTCTTATCCTGTGACTAATTTAAGTTTTGAAAAAAGTAATATTTTTACCATATTATTGTATTTTTCTTTACTATACTATACTTTACTTATAATTGCATTAATTTAGGTTGGATTTTCCTAAATATTTTATTTCTGAAAGACACTTGATCATGTTGAAATACACTTATCCCTACTTCAACTGACCTTACTTTTTAACATTCAGTTGTCACTAGTTAAGCTTAATTAACGCCTTGTTTTGACAATTACTTTAATTAGTAATACCCTTTAAATATATTTTTCAGATCCATGAACCTTTATTTCAGATTTCTAAAAAAAGATGTTCTGATCCATAGAAGTGAAAAACTCATGGCATGACTGATCATCTGCTTCTCTGTTAATGGTACATTCTTTTACATGTCACACTCCCAGAGAATGATCTGTCACTGTCAGTCTTAGCTACAGTACCATGCTACCTTTCACTATACAATTTTGTTAACCAATCTCATTTTATTGTTTTTATAATTTTTAACCTTTTTTAAAAAATTTAAACATATTTGGTTTGTACATCTGCTAAAAATCATGTACATTACGTTGTAATATGACATTTCTTGATTATAGTAATGACAAACAATTGTTTAGGAGACAATCTCACAAAACTCACAGATTAGTTCCAGCCTAATGAACTGTGAATTGGCCATTTTCCTGAGAAAATTCCTCCAAACAACCAAAATCCTCACTCTTATCAGAAAATCGTCAATTACAAAAACTTTTAACAATAGTTTTTTCTACAATTTTTGCTAATTATTAGATTGAACTAAATTTTCATATTTTAATATTTTTCCTAGGTAAACTTAAGTAAATTAGAATAATCTACTACTTTTAATTTAATAACCAAAACCAAGTTTGGAATCTTTTGTAAAAATTGCTCAATTCTTAACTTATTATTTTCTGCAACCAAATCTGTAGGATTTTTGTTAAATACTAAGGGCCAGATTCACGTACATTGGTGCATATATTGACAGGCGTAGCGCATCTCCTTTACGTTAGACGGGCTCAATTTCGAGCCACAAGTGCCGTATCCACAGAGTATTTGAGCCCAAATTTGCGCCGGCGCAACTTAAATTCCGAGGCCTAAGGCGGTGTAATTCAAAGTGGGAAGGACGCGGGCGTGTTCCATTGAAATGAGCCGTGACCCCCATGCAAATGAAGGGCCGGCTGGATTGCGAATGCGCACATGAAGCAGACTATGGTCAGCACCTCAGAACTCAGCATGCTCAGAAGTCGGCACGGCGCAATCAGTGAGATTAGAACTAGGCCCGGTCAACTTAGTGAGCTAGGCACAGTGCTTAAATAGACCGAGAGAAACGCCCTTCCATTGCAAAAGTACATCTATTTGTTTCCCTTTCTACAGCAAGGTGCTTGTGTTCTGTTGTTTGTTAGTGCTTGTTGGTTTGTGAGGTGTCTTTGAGATTTTTGGAGAGTGATTTGAAGAGTGATTTGGAGAGTGTTGTGTAAACATGAGTGAGAGGAAGAGAAAATTAAATTTTTCCTTGCGGGAGAAGGAAATAATTATCAGGGCGGTAGTTTTTTTGGGCTTTTCTGTGTTTTCTTTGCTGTGTCATTTTTTTTGCTGGTCTTTTTTTTTTGCTGGCCATTTTTTTTTGCTGGCCATTTTTATTTTATTTTTTGCTGGGCATTTTTTTGGGGGATTATGATTTTTTTTCTGTGTGTGAATGATTTTTGAATATGGGGGTGACATTCCTGCCAGAAAAGGGGTGTCACCCTCATTTGTGGTGGAGAAGGGTTCCCCAGGACCAGGGAGAAGTGATCCCCAGGTCTGTGTGAATGGTGTATGAATGTACAGTGACATAATTGTAGCCATGGCGTGGCGTTGCTGCTCACAAGTCCTGCATGGTGGGCTTGTGCTAATCCAATGTGATAAGGATGTGGTGTGTGTGATCTAGGGACTACAGTGGCTGCACTGCATGTGAGCATTGTGTAGGGCTGGTGATGTCCTCCTGCAGGGTTGTGGTTAATTCCATGATGGCATGCGGGGTGAATCTGAAGATGCGATACACTTCAGAGTCACTTATGCCAAAGATGTCTATGCTCTATATGTCTATATCCTCTCCCGTGCCCTCCTCCGTGCCCTCCTCCTCCTCCTGCGCTCATCTAAAGTCAGTAGTATAGCTATGAGCAAGGATGCCCCTGGCATGTTGGCATACAGATTGTTGTCCTGCAAGTGTGGCTGCTCAGCTCATCCCTAACGGTGTTGCTTTAGCTGACATGTAGACGGATTGTGCAAATTTAAACCTGCTTTTATAAGGACTAATTTTAGACCGGACGTGCAGCTGATGCGCACAGCGCGTAGCCTGCGCCACACAAACTTACTTTTGTGGATCGCCGTATCTCCCTCATTTGCATATTTGCATAGCAAATTAATGGTGTGTCTAGCGCATTTTTGCACGCACAATGCGCTGGTCTATCCAAATTACGTCGGGCGAAAAATTTTGGATTTCAGGCGTATATCGTTTTGGGGATATGGCGCATAGATACGCGTGTGCATATTTAGACTTACGCCGCGCATCTCGTGAAACGCCGGCGTAAGTGCTTTGTGGATCTGGCCCGCTGTATCTAAACGAATGGAACACAACAAATTAATAGTAATAAATAACAATAATAATACTATTTTTTTTATAACATTTTTTATTTCGGATAATACATAACTTTGGATAAATTTGAAAAGAAATTCCAATACCTATAATTTATAAGTTAGTTATTATTAGTTAGCAAGTCATTCTTTCTTATTTTCGGATTTTCTTTCTTATTTTCTAAAACTTTCATTTACGAATTACTATCATAAGGAATGACCAGAAAAAAAAAATGAAACGAAAACAAACACATTTTTTGGCAGTGCCAAGTAGGAATGTCTCATTTTTTTATATAATAGTGCAGTGTTTCATGCTGTGATTATGAGTGATTCAATTTATGTGAATTTACATAAAAAAAAATAAAAAAATATATATGCAATCTGCTATTTGCTTTTCTGCTTCTCATTGATACAGTATATAAATGGAGAACATGTGTAATTAAATGTGGAGTAAGCATATCAATGACAATGGAGAGCTGTTTGCCTTGAGAATCCTTTAGAAACATTTTTATTTTTCCTGATATAAATGTTAGATGAGCCGGGTGAGTGTGGTTTGAGGTGGAAGATGAGAGCACAGTTACTGAAGTGAATATTTTCTATTGAGATAAATATGAACACTTGAAAGAAGGGAGAACTATTATTCCTATATTCCACAGATTATTTATGTGCAGGTTTGGGGTACAGGGTTGTTATACCATCAATTATTTATTTATTTTATAATTCATCTTTATAAGTGATTGTGTTTCTGGGTGGTGTTACTAATTGTGCGTATATAGAAAACACTGTGTAATATTAATATGTGCATCCTGCATAATTGTTTGAGGTCAGAGATTGTCTAGTCAGTGGCTCAATGATCTATATTACAATGCCAAGCCTTCAAAGTCAGAATTCTGGACCCTCATTTTATCCCAAGTCTTTGATTAACCACTTCCTCCCCAAGGCTGCCATATGATGCCCTGGACTTTGTATGGGGATATATGAATTATTAGAGGCAGTGGGAGGGAACGTTCTACCGGTGCTTCTACCGGCTTGCTTGTATGATCGGCAAGCTGAAGAAGGAATCTGTTGGTGCTGGAAGTTCACCATAGAGGACACCGGTGACCAGATGGTCCCTGGCAGTCTCTATGATATTCGGAGGCCCGGGCGTGACGTTATGATGTCATGTCTGGCCTGGCAGTTGTAAATACTGCTGTGTACTCGGCTGGAAAGATCAAGATCAATTTTGTTTTCTTTTTGATCTCAGCCTTTCATGCCTAGGGGAGAGATGTGGGGGTCTTATAGCCCTCACATCTCTCCATAAAGATGACCTGTCATGCCCTATTCCTATTACAAGGGATTTTTACATTCCTTGTAATAGGAATAAAAGTGTTAAAAAAAGGGAAAGTGTAAAAAATAAAAATAAAATAAACAATAAAAAAATAGTGCCCCCATCCTCAGATGCTTGCATGTAGAAGTGAATGCATACGTACATTGCGCCAACATATGTAAATGGCGTTCAAACCACTAAAGCAAGGGCAACAATTTTAGCCCAAGACCTCTTCTGTAACCTTAACCACTTAAGACCCAGACCAAAATGCTGCTAAAGGACCTTGCCCCTTTTTGCGATTCGGCACTGTGTCGCTTTAACTGACAATTGCGCGGTCGTGCAACGTGGCTCCCAAACAAAATTGTTGTCCTTTTTTCTCCACAAATAGAGCTTTCTTTTGGTGGTATTTGATCACCTCTGTAGTTTTTATTTTTTGCGCTTTAAACAAAAATAGAGCGACAATTTTGAAAAAAAATTAATTTTTTTACTTTTTGCTATAATAAATATCCCCCAAAAATATATATATATATATATAAAAATTCCTCAGTTTAGGCCAATACGTATTCTTCTACCTATTTTTGGTAAAAAAAAAACGAAATAAGCGTTTATCGGTTGGTTTGCGCAAAAATTTTTACAAAATAGGGGATAGTTTTATTGCATTTTTATAATTTTTTTTTTACTACTAATGGCAGCTTTCAGCGATTTTTTTCGTGACTGCGACATTATGGCGGACACTTTGAACAATTTTGACACATTTTTGGGACCATTGTCATTTTCACAGCAAAAAATGCATTTAAATTGCATTGTTTATTGTGAAAATGACATTTGCAGTAAGGGAGTTAACCACAAGGGGGCGCTGTAGGGGTTATGTGTTCCCTAATGTGTGTTTACAACTGTAGGGGGGTGTGGCTGTAGGTGTGACATCATCGATTGTGAATCCCTGTATAAGGGATCAGGCAATTGATGACGCCGCCAGAGTGAAGGACAGGGAAGCCATGTTTACACACGGCTCTCCCCGTTCTTCAGCTCCGGGGACCAATCGCCGTACTCCAGCGGCGATCGGGTCCGCGAGTCCCGCGACCCACGGCTGGGTACTAGTAAAGGACGTACCTGTACGTGCATGTGCCCAGCCGTGCAATTCTGCCAACGTATATGTGCAGGAGGCAGTCCTTAAGTGGTTAAACTGGTAACCTGTAAAAAAATTGAAGATTTTTTTTTTAGATTTTTAGGTACCCAAGTTTGGTGCCATTCCAAGAGTGTGCGCAATTTTAAAGCCAAACATGTTAGGTATCTATTTACTCGGTGTGAATCATCTTTCACATTATAAATTGGACTAACTAGTGTTTTTTTTTTTGTTGTTTTTTAAACATTTTTTTCCCCAAAAAATACCGTGTGATATAAAAAGTTGCAACGACCGCCTTTTGATTCCCTAGCTTCTCTACTAAAAAATAAAACAATAAAAACATATATAATGTTTGGGGCTTCTGAGTAATTTTCTAGCTAAACAAATATGCTTTTTACATGTAGGAGAGGAGGGCCAGAATAGGCTCAGTATGGAAGTGATTAAGGAAGAACTAAAGCTGAAGGATCAGCATGTTGGTCAAAGAACTAATGTGTTTTAGGGAGGTCATTATAGACAGTCCTATACTTCCTCAGCATACGTTTTCAAACAATTTATTAGAGACAACTCTTAAATTTTTAACTGCCCAAATAAAAAATGGCTTTAATAATAATTTAAAAAAAATAACACAATTATATTATATTATGCCATCTAGTGGCCACAATTATATTAGTATGATATCTAATAAATTATGGAATATAAAGACTCTTAGATTTTCTTCTTCACAGAATCCCTTTAATTTTTCTTGTTCAAGTATTTTATTAAAGATTGTCAGAAAACATTGAGTAAAATGTGTGAAGAGAAAAGTTTTACATTGTTGCACCATAAGATAATTATATTAGGGAAAAGGATATTACTTGTCATAAATTACACCATAAAATTGTACAGTTAAAGATGGAAACAAAACATAACCATGCAGTAGATAAATACTAATCTTATCTAAGCAAAAGTCTACCTTATATTTATATTTTATGTATGACCGCTTATATACCTGGAAAACATTAAATAGGAAAAGATTATGGTTAATCTACCACTGTTTTGAGGTCCACTATCGGCATATTATTATGATATGTATCCCTTTAATTTTTAATTACTGGTTATGACATAGATTTTGGACATTTCATCAACTGCATTTGACAAAAGAAAAAAAAAAAAGAGAAGAACAATGTAAAATAATTCTGTTAAATTGCTACCTACTCTTCAACGTAAAGGATTAGGGTATTGTTTTCCACCTTCGGTCTAATCTCTGGAGCGACTGTGAACACTCCTCCAATAATAAGGTCTCCATCTTGATAAAATTCAATGCCATCTTCCTCAGCCCCAAACTGGACTTTAAGAAATGGTGGTAAATTTTGAGTCTTAGTGATAAAAAAAGTCATCCACAGGACAATCCAGAAGAGTCGGCCGTTATAGGCATTAGGTGACGATAAGGTTTTGATCTTCATATACATAGAACATAAAACAATCTCTGCCATCCTGAATATCACGGACTGTGTACATAATTCTTTGACATGATGCAGAACATTAATCAGTGACATTACCACAGTACGTTAGTGACAATGTAATCATCCCTTCTCTGCTCTGTCTTTTTATACATTTCAGTGTGATAGATTTCTCATTGGCCTGGATATAATTATTCAATCTGTATCTACTTTTAGTTGTTTTCTTTGCTGAGCTTTAGAATAAAACTCACCTTAACCACTTTAGCCCCGGACCATATTGCTGTCCAAAGACCAGAGCACTTTTTGCGATTCGGCACTGCGTCGCTTTAACTGACAATTGCGCGGTCGTGCGTCGTGGCTCCCAAACAAAATTGGCGTCCTTTTTTTCCCACAAATAGAGCTTTCTTTTGGTGGTATTTGATCATCTCTGCGGTTTTTATTTTTTGCGCTATAAACAAAAATAGAGCGACTATTTTGAAAAAAATGCAATATTTTTTACCTTTTTCTACAATAAATATCCCCCAAAAATATATAAAAAAAAATTTTTTTTCCTCAGTTTAGGCCGATACGTATTCTTCTACATATTTTTCGTAAAAAAAATCGCAATTAGCGTTTATTGATTGGTTTGCGCAAAAGTTATAGCGTTTACAAAATAGGGGGTAGTTTTATGGCATTTTTATTATTATTATTTTTTTTACTAGTAATGGCGGCGATCAGCGGTTTTTTTCGGTACTGCGATATTATGGCGGACACTTCGGACACTTTTGACACATTTTTGGGACCATTGGCATTTTTTTAGCGATCAATGCTATAAAAATGCATTGGATTACTATAAAAATGCCATTGGCAGTGAAGGGGTTAACACTAGGGGGCGGGGAAGGGGTTAAGTGTGTTCCTATTTGTGTTCTAACTGTATGGGGGGGTGGCCTCACTAGGGGGAATCACTGATCTTCTGTTCATACATTGTATGAACAGAAAATCAGCGTTTCCCCCGCTGACAGGAACGAGCGCTGCGTGTTTTCACACACAGCTCCCGTTCCCCGCTCTGTAACGAGCGATCGCGTGTGCCCGGCGGCGATCGTGCCCGCCGGGCACACGCACGGGACTCGGGGGCGAGCGGGGGGCGCGCGCACGGGCCGCCGGCGGCGCGCACGCGCCCCTAGTGGCCGCGAAAGGCGCGACGTAGAGCTACGGGCTCTCGCGCAGCAGTGCCGACCTGCCGCCGTATTACTAATTACTTATTAATAAAGCTTGTTCATTTTAATTTTAACAAATATTGCTTTTTTAAAAAAAAAAAACAATAACACCAAAAGATCTTCTACAATGTACAAACCCATTGTTTATGCCAGGGGTGCTCAACCTTTTGAAGAGTGAGGGCCACTTAAGCAACTTGGTAACCAGTCGGGGGCCACAATGAGCGGAGCAGGCAGATGACAGGTCATGGCTTCTCTATAGGCCCTCTGATTCGCCCAGATGAAAAGGGACGAATTCCCTTCTGTTTTTTTTCGGATTGGAGGTAGGCGGGCAAAAACTGACATCTGTCGCTCTATAGAGGTGAACTGAGGGTCCCATTTGGTCGGGCTGATCATGTGAAAAGGGCCTAAGACTGCTTTCACACTGATGTGCTGCGGCTTACAGCCGCTTTCTTCCTCTATCACCAGCTTCATTCATAACACTGATTCTGTGGTATGGCGGGTCAGAAACCTGCGATATGGGCTTGCCAACCCACCATTCCAGAGCAGGAGGTCGCGGGCCACATCAGAGGGCTCCGCGGGCCACATGTGGCCCCCGGGGCCACTGCTTGGCCACCCCTGGTTTATGCCATAATTATACCTCTTTATTTCTTCAGCCTCTAAAGCCTTGTACACACGATCAGTCCATCCAATGAGAACGGTCTGATGGACCGTTGTCATAGGTTAACCGATGAAGCTGACTAATGGTCTGATGTGCCTACACACCATCAGTGACGTAAAACACAACGACGTGCTGAAAAAAATGAAGTTCAATGCTTCCAAGCATGCGTCGACTTGATTCTGAGCATGCATGGATTTTTAACCGATGGTCGTGCCTACTAACGATCGGTTTTGACCTATCGGTTAGGAGTCCATATGTTAATTTTAAAGCAAGTTGGCTTTTTTTTAACCTAAGAATGGCACGTACAGGCAGATGGGCGTATATATACGTCCCTGCCTTCTAGCGGGTCAGGAGTCCGATCGGGACCCCCTCTGCTGCGTGCGGCGGGCGGCTTACCTGTGGGAGCGATCCGTCCTGAGGGGGCGGCTGTTCATTTCTGTCTGCCCCCTCGTGATCGCTCTCAGCCTATCCCGCGAGCCTCCACCGTGTCACTTCCTCTGCCTGTGTAATGTTAACACTGATAGAAGAAGTGATGCAGCTCTCTTCTCGGCGGCATTTTCAATCTGCCGAGAGGAGAGAAGACTCACAGTAAGTCACACCTAACACTACACTGACACCAGTACACATAGGCACATTAACCCCCTCTGATCACCCCCCCACCCCCCTGTCACACTGTCACTAGACATGTGCACAACAAAATTTTTCGTTTATTTCTGTTTCGTTTCTGTTCGTTTATCGTGATTCGTAACGTGTCGTAATTTCGTAAGACGTTAGTTATCGTATTCGTACT
Organism: Rana kukunoris; assembly: GCA_029574335.1. Classification (NCBI taxonomy): domain Eukaryota; kingdom Metazoa; phylum Chordata; class Amphibia; order Anura; family Ranidae; genus Rana; species Rana kukunoris. The sequence continues at coordinate 723,668,726 of CM056049.1, read as the reverse complement.
CTTTAGTATTTTTGTAACACTTTTTTTTCCGTTTCCGTTTTTTTATGTTAGTTTATTTTTCGTTGATTCGAGATTAGTATTTTCGTTAAATGTTGTATTCTGCCTCGTTCGTATTTTTACAATGAATTTATTAGTTTATTCGTTTTTACGTTGGTTTATTTTTCGTTGTTTTGATATTCGTATTTACATTATATTTTCCATCATGCCGCGTTTGTATTTTCGTAAGAAATAAATCTTCGTTGCTTTATGATCATTCGTATTTTCGTGTCTAATTTAATTTGATTGTAACAACATTCTTTTGTAGATTTTATTGCATTCGTAATTCTGTTAAAATACATTTTACGTTTATTCGTCACACTACTCGTCGTAATTTTGTAAAACATCGTAATTTACTGCGATTGACTTGACAGATCCACAAAACCGGTGCAACCTACCCAAACACACCCTATCTGGACTCTGGATGGAATGCACTGCAGTCTAACACAGATAAAGACACAAGGTCAAGGAGCCACTAGGTAATAAGAAAGAAGCTCATTGGGGGAAGGAACAAACCTCTTCAGGGTAAGGAACAGCGCTGAGTGGCTATTGGTCACAGTACTAATGAAAGTGAATTTACGTTATTTCATTTCCGTTTTCGGAAGATTCGTAATTTATTTTTCGTTAGTTTTGCTTTTCGTTTTTTATTCTTTGTTCGGCATTTCGGTTGTTTTCTTTTTGTTCTTCGAATATTAGTAAGTTTGCATTTTCGTTTATTTTTCGTAATTATGATTTTTTTTTTTTGGGTTCAGTATTTCTATTTTTTCTTTTCTTTTTTTCTTTCGTTGTGTTGTTCTTTTACATTTAGTAGTTTCGTATCTTCGTAGTTTTCCATATTCGTTAATTTTGGAAATATTGTTATTCGTTATTATTTGCGCTAAACCGTTCGTTTATTCGTAGGTTAACGAATCAACGAAAATAACGAATAATGACGGAAAACGTATTCGTAACGAAAAAAATTGCACATGTCTAACTGTCACTAATAGCAGTGATCATATATTTACTGATCACTGCATTTAGTGTCAGTGTGACAGTTACTCCAGGGTAGCCCCGTACCCCCCCCTAATAAAGTTTTAACCCCTTGATCACCGTCCTAGTTAACCCTTTCACCCCCTATTACCAGAGTGACTAAGCGATCATTTTTCTGATCGGTGTATTAATGTCGCTGTTGCCGCTAGGTAGCTAATTTTTTTTTATTGTGATGTTTTTTTACTAAAGACATGTGGCTGAATACATTTTGGCCTAAATGTTTGACTAAAATTTAGTTCATTCGATTTCTCTTATAACAAAAAGTAAAAAATATTGATTTTTTTTCAAAAATGTTGCTATATTTTTGTTTATAGCGCAAAAAATAAAAATCGCAGAGGCAATCAAATACCATCAAAAGAAAGCTCTATTTGTGGGAAGAAAAGGACGCGAATTTTGTTTGGGAGCTATGTCGCATGACCGCGCAATTGTCTGTTAAAGCAACGCAGTGCCGAATTGTAAAAACACCTTTGGGCATTTACCAGCATATTGGTCCGGGGCTTAAGTGGTTAAAGTGGAGGTTCACCCTAAAAAATGTTTCTAACAATACATTGAGAAGACTGATTACACTGCAGGTATGGCGGCGTACACACGACCGAGGTTCTCGCTGGAAACCAGCGAGAACCTCGCTGGAAGCTGCATTCCAGCGAGGACCTCGGCCGTGTGTACGCTCTCGGCGAGCATCCCGTCGGGAAGCCCGTCGAGCAGAAATAGAGAGCACGCTCTCTATTTGCTCGACGGCCCGCCTGGATGAATGGCTGGTTGCCATTCCCGACGGGCGGGTCGCCGATTTCGACGGCCGGCAGGGAACCTCGACGGGCGGAACGATGTGTTCTGCCCGTCGAGGTTCTCTGCCGTGTGTACACGGCCTATGCTGTTTTTTTTTTTCGTACATACCTCGTTATCGCCGTTTCATCCCTCGGCTTCCGGGTACGATTCTTGCATGGCTGGGCGTTCCTAGTTGATTGACGTTCCTCCGATCGGCGCATACTGCGTGTCACGACTTTCCGACAGAAGCCGAACGTCATTGTGCAAGCGCCGTATAGAGTCGGCTCTATACGGCGCCTGCGCAGCGACGTCCGGCTTCTTTCAGAAAGTCTTGATGCGCAGTATGCGCCGGTCAGAGGAACGTCAATCAACTAGGAACGCCCAGCCCCGCAAGAATCGTACCCGGAAGCCGAGGGATGAAACGGCGATAACGAGGTATGTACGAAAAAAAAAAAACAGCATACCCGCAGTCTTCTCAATGTATTGTTAGAATTTTTTTTTTAGGGTGAACCTCCACTTTAAATAACCTATGGGGCCCACACACGATCGGTTTTGCCCGATGAAAACGGTCCATCAGACCGTTGTCCTCTGGCTATCCTATTGTGTGTACGAGGCCTTACAAAATGATAGTTATATGTTGGAATTCGTTTCCTGCTTCTTATTATTACAAGTTGTTTGGTGCATAGATAAACTAAGACATTATATCAAAGACAATTCTACTACTAAAACTACTTCTACTGATAATAATAATACAAATTATAAGACATATTAATTAGTTAAAAAAATGAATTCCAAGAAAAGATTACACCATGCTTGGCCAGTGTTACTGCCAGGGAGGAAGCTGGAGAAGAACTGGCAGATATGCCAATATCCGTTATGGCTATGCTATTCTGCACTAATCCGCGCATTTGCATTAGCAATTGGTGACGTTCGTACACAAATGTGCTAATTACAGTGCCTTGCAAAACTATTCACCCCCTTGGCATTTATTGTGTTTTGTTGCCTCCCAACCTCAAATTAACATGGATTGTTTGAGGATTTGCATAATTTAACCGCTTAAAGGGGTTGTAATGGTACAATTTTCCCCCCCTAAATAGCTTCCTTTACTTTAGTGCAGTCCTCCTTCACTTACCTCATCCTTCCATTTTGCTTTTAAATGACCTTATATCTTCTGAGAAATCCTCACTTTCTGTTCTTCTGTCTGTAACTCCACACAGTAATGCAAGGTTTTCTCCCTGGTGTGGAGTGTCATGCTTGCCCCCTTCCTTGGACTACAGGAGAGTCAGGATGCCCACTAACACACAGCTCCTTTCTCTATCTGCAACGTAGAGAGCGTCCTCACTCTAATGAAGTGCGGTGACGTACATCATGTACGATGGTATTATAAAGGGGAAGTTCCATTTGGATTGCGCCACCCTTGAGGCTTCTTTTGCTGATTTGTGCTTTTCAGTCTGAATGAATGTGCTATCTCCATTATGAATGCTAGTTTTACCAGAACAAGCGCGTTGTAACGGTATAGCCCGTGGGACCCAGAGGCTCTTGAAGCATGTGGGGTACTCCTGTTTCAGCTTCACCAATGACTCTTGGGTCTAGGGTCATCCTATGTCCACTAGAGGCATAGGATGACTGAGAAATTACATCTCGGATTACATGAGATGGGACAGTAATGGTAATCCACAATATATTCAAGAATGTCTAGAAGAACTAATTACAACCGGTCAATAGAGTGACTCGTTCAATGTGGAACATAGTCTGTAAGGGGGTAATTAAGTCTGCTACTGTCATGTAAATTAACCTTAGTTTGGCTTCTAAAGACCTGTTCATTGTGTGATTCTAATTAACACTGTATTGTGTGAAAGTCTATTGATGATAAACATGGAGTGTGTATTAGAACAATCTTAAAGGTCAGATGTCTGATTTATGTTTACTAAAGGAATGTGTATTGAATAACAGGGGAGATAAGCTGGAGTCATGACATCTGACTTGTCATCTGTAGTAATTAACTCATATGGATTGTGTCAGACCCGATGCCAGAAAGTCTACCCAAGATAATGTGTATTGAAGGCATGTTAGTGCCCATTGTATGATGTTGTGGGTGGAGTGTGTCATTGTCCCTTTGATTACTGCAGCATGATTTCTGGTTGCTAACTGTATACAAGCCTGAGTTTTACCATTAAAAGATCTATTCGTTTGGAACCAGAGAACAAAGCCGTGTTTTGTTTTTCTGGGGATTTCTTATGGGTTCTGTCTGCTGGATTGTGGAGTGTCGGATAAGCTGTAGTGGGTTGGTGGAATGAAATATCGTTAAAGGCGCTAACCCCTGACCGTTACACGCGTTATTTTCACGTTGTTAAGCCCACACACGACCATTTTTTACGACGTTGAAAACGACAACGTTAAAAACAACGCGAAAATTTAGAGCATGTTCTACATTTTTAATGTCCATTTTTAGCGTCGCAAAGAATGCTCTGGAGCCCACACACAATCATTTTTAATGACATAAACTTTTATTTTTTTATTTTTCACATTGCAAAAAACGGTTGTGTGTACGCGGCATTAGAATATGCTGATGTCAACTCCAGCCACCTGTCTGTCTGTTGTCTGTTATAATGTAAATGAGTCTAGTATAACTTATAAGAGTCTTTCACCCATTGTGGTTTGTGCTAATTAACCCTGCAATTGTATGAAGGAGTTCTGTGTTGATATGTATCATAATGTGTACTGTAGTTAGGGAGTCACATCGGCTGCTTTAAAGGGGTTGTAAAGGTAAAAGTTTTTTTACCTTAATGCATCCTATGCATTAAGGTAAAAAAAATCTTACCTCACCCCTCGAAAGTCCGGTGTGCGTGCTTGTCGTTCTGTTCGTTTCCCAGCCTGGCCGTTGATTGGCTAGGCTGGGCAGATTGATAGCAGCGCAGCCATTGGCTGGCGCTGCTGTCAATCACAGAGGATGACGCGCCGCACCGGGGGCGGGGCCGAGTGATACAGTCGGCGGCTGTGGCCGCTGTATCCACTGAAGACAGGATTCGGGGACACTCTGTGCAAAACGAGCTGCTCAGTGGTGGTAAGTATAACATGTATGTTATTTTTAAACAAAAACATTTCTGACTTTAGTGTTCCTTTAAGGCCACGTACACACGATCAGACATGTCCAAGGAAACTTGTCCGATGGACCGTTTTCATCGGACCACGCTGAAGTGGTCTGTTGGTCTGATGTGTGTACACACCATCGGACCAAAATCCCCTTGGACCAGAACGCGGTGACGTAGAACACAACGGCGTGCTGAAAAAACAAAGTTCAATGCTTCCAAGCATGCGTCGACTTGATTCTGAGCATGCGCGGGATTATGGTCCGATGGTTTGTACGTCGGACAGGTTTCCAGTGGACATGTTTTCAAGCATGTTTGGAAATTTTTGTCCGCTGGAAAACGGTCCGAAAGGCCGTACACACGATCAAACATGTCCACTGAAACTGGTCTGCGGACCAGTCTCAGCGGACACGTTCGATCGTGTGTACGCAGCCTCAGGAATTTTAGGTAATTAGCTCATGTTAATTTATGTTTCTGTAGTATGAGCAGGAAGTAGGAACCTACTTCTCCTTAACTGTATACTGTATAAGATTTATATTCTGGTTCTAATAAACTGTCTGATGTTTTATTGTACACTGAGCTATGACTAGTGAATGGGAAAGCTAAGGGGTCTTGGATTCTGTGGTACCTGACAGAGCACAGACTCTTCTTGAGTACAGAGGTCCATCACACCTTTCACCAAAAAAACATTATCCACAAGTGCCTTGGTAAGTCTTGCAAGGTTTACTTGCAGGGTTTATGCAAGGTGGAGACCCTGTGTTTCAAAATCTGAGGCTTCAATAACCATGCTCTTAAGAAAAATATATGATTTGACCCTCAGGCAGCAGATCCTGCTTTATTGGGAAACACCATGGTGTATCTGCTATCAAATAAAAAAAAAATCTGCTTACAAGGCCCCTGTTGCCTTCAGTATGTCTGCTGACTTTGCTAGAAGGTCTGTCAATCTGTCTATTTCCTGTTCAACTAAAATGTCATATCCAGGGTCCCTTACAGTAGATAGATTTGGCAAAACGCCAATGAATAGATAGTTTAAAGAATTGCTGACTTAAGCCTCGTACACACGCACGGTTTTCTCAACAAGAAAGCTGCTGAGAGAGCTTTTTGACAAGAAAACCGTGCGTGTGTATGCTTTCTTGGCGAGAAAACTCCTGGGAATCCCGACAAGAAAAATAGAGAACCTGCTCTCTATTTTCTCGTCGGGATTCTCAGGAGAGTGCTGCCGAGAAAGCTGTTCGTGTGTATACTTACCTGTCCCAGGTAAACCCGCACAAAGAGACTTCGACGCATGCGCAGTAGCATACAAGGGATGTGTAGGGTGTTGCAAGATGGCGGCGACGGCATCAAATGTGACGAGCGCAAGCTCATCGTAGTTGATGATGTCACCGCGTTCTTGCCATTCAAAAGAACGGCGATTCTTTTGAAAGGCAGTGTGTACACAGGGCTAGGAAAAGCTAGCTTTCCGGGAATCCCGTTGGGAAAAACAAATGCCCAACGGGATTCCCGCCCGTGTGTACATGGCTTTACAGTATTTAACCCTATACTGACAAGGTATCCAAAATACCATCATAACTATAGATACTTTCTTTTGTCAACAGACTATTTTTCATTAGGGGAATGAATGATTTGCCCAAGGAGAACGAAGGTTAACTAAGCCACCATTGCAGAAAGGCATTTGCTCAGGCTGAAGTCAAATTCTCCTGTACTTGGGAGTTTTCCTGTAAGGAGTTGTGTTGTCTAACTGGGCAAAGATTACTGTCTTAAAGAAGGAGGTCAATAAACAAGTTCCCACATGCAGAATATCAGGACAGACCTGAAGCAATCCATCAATTGCCTAGGCTTGTCCTGCGGTTTAGCCACATTTTGCTGAAAAGACTTTGGCTTACTAGAATCCAGCATAAAAGAGGATTTGTTGATGGGTTTTTTCACCACCTGAACTTCTCCTATGTTTAACCACTTAAGATAAGGTGACCAGATTTTTAAAATAAAATCCGGGGACATATTTTTTTTTACTAGTAATGGCAACAATCAGCGACTCTCTGCCCGTCGATGCCCACCTCACAACCTCTCAAGTCTTACTCTTCCGGCCCTGGATACTACTGGATGGGGAGTGGAGGAAGATCACTCCGCCAGGGAAGGCAAGGAGATAAGCAGGGTTGCCAGGATTTGAGCCAAAGCAGAAGAACATGTGAGCGAAGCTGAATGGGCATGCACCCGAAACTGAAGAAATATTCCCTCGCCTCCGACCAACACATGATCATCAGAAAGGGGCACAGATAATGGGGAAAAAAAAACAACCCCCTAAGCTAGTAGGCACGGCGGAGCGGGGGTGTGTAATTTTAATTTGTTTATCTTAATTTTGCACTGACTGTCCTTGAAATTGCCCCTGCCCCCTATTAAATATAATCTGGGGACAAAACCAGGGACAGACTTGGTCCGGGGACAGTGTCCTCAATCAGGGGACTGTCCCCTGAAACTGGGGATGTCTGGTCACCCTAACTTAAAACCCGGACCAAAAATGCTGCTAAAGGACCTGGCCCCCTTTTTGCGATTCGGCACTGCGTCACTTTAACTGACAAGTGCGACGTGGTTCCCAAACAAAATTGGTTTCCTTTTTTCCCCACAGATAGAGCTTACTTTTGGTGGTATTTGATCACCTCTGCGGTTTTTATTTTCTGCGCTATTAACAAAAAAAATTTGAAAAAAATGCAATAGTTTTTACTTTTTGCTATAATAAATATCCCCCAAAAATATATATAAAAAAATGTTTTTTCCTCGGTTTAGGCCGATACGTATTCTTTTACCTATTTTTGGTAAAAAAATCGCAATAAGCATTTATCAGTTGGTTTGCGCAAAAATTTATAGCGTTTACAAAATAGGGGGTCGTTTTATTGCATTTTTATGATTTTTTTTTACTACTAATGGCGGCGATCAGCGATTTTTATTCGTGACTGCGACATTATGACGGACACTTCGGACAATTTTGACACATTTTTGGGTCAATTGTCATTTTCACAGCAATAAATGCATTTAAATGGCATTGTTTATTGTGAAATGACAATTGCAGTTTGGGAGTTAACCACAAGGGGGCGCTGATGGGGTTATGTGTTCCCTAATGTGTGTTTACAACTGAAGGGGGGTGTGGCTGTAAATGTGATGTCATCGATCGTGTCCCCCCTATAAAAGGGATCACACGATCGATGCTGCCGCCACAGTGAAGCACGGGGAAGCCGTGTTTACACACGGCTCTCCCCGTTCTTCAGCTACGGAGACTGATCGTGGGACTCCAGCGGCGATTGGGTCCGCGGGTCGCGTGGTCCCGGTCACGGAGCTTCGGACCGGGTCGCGGGAGGGCTTAAAGGGCAACCCCACGGCTGGGCTTAAAGGGCAACGTACAGGTACGTTGATGTGCCCAGTCGTGCCATTCTGCCCACGTATATTGGCATTAAGGGGTCCTTAAGTGGTTAAAGGGGGAGCCTAACTTTGGTCTGTAAGAGCAGCTAAGAAGGAGAATTTGCCACGAACGATAATTTTCTGCAAACAATAATTTACTGCAAATAATGTTCGCTGTTTGGTGTTCCACCCGAACGTTGGGCTCATCCCTATCTACAAGCCACATGTCCATGATCTACAGGATGCTACAGGTTGATGATGATATATTATATAATGTTAAAATACTCTTTTTTGTTTAGAGGAGGCCCTACCCCTTGTTTTCCCTTTAGCGGCGAGGCACCAGCAAATGTCATTCAGCAATGAGTAAGAAATGGGAGCAGATTGTGTTGGCAGCTGGTGGATCTTTTTCTTTAGGCTGGCGTCATTCATTGTGACTAACAAGGATCAACAAGGCAAAATGATGGGAATGATTGGAAATTCTAAACATTGCTCTGTTCTACATGGTGGATTGCAGAACACTACCCCTATCTTAATAGAGGGGGACTAGCACTTCTGAACAGAAAACCACAAATAACACACCACCAATTCAAATGACTTATTTTAAAAACTACGGCAGCTAAACTAACTGTAGCAAAAGAAGAGCTGCGCTGTTGTAGGCTAAAATGTGACAATGAAGTGCTAGATAAATATCAATTACAAATTATGACACACCGACTGAGTGAAAAAAATGATGGGCCAGATTCAAATAGTATTTACGTCGGCGTATCAAGAGATACGCTGAATAAATACTAACAATAGCCGGCGTATCTTTTTTTGCTATCCAGAAAAGAAGATACGCCGGAATTCTGCTAATATACGAGCGGCGTAAGTCTGTTACACCGTCGTATATTAGTTGCAGTTTTACGCTGGCCGCTAGGTGGCGCTTCCGTCGTTTTACATGTCGAATATGTAAATTAGGGAGTTATGGCGATTCCCGAACGTACTTGCGGCCGGCCAGGGTAGTTTACGTTGTTTGCGTAAGCGTTATTCCGGCGTAAGGTTACCCCTGCTATAGGAGGCGTAGCCAATGTTAAGTATGGTCTTCGGTACAGTGTCAAATTGTACGTTGTTTACGTCGTTTGCGGGAATGGGGCTGCACGTAAGTTACGTTCACGCCGTTTACATTGACTACTAGCGACGTGATTTCACGAATGCGCACTGGGATACATCCACGGACGGCGCATGCACCGTTTTGAAAATACGTAAATTGCGTGGGGTCATGATTTATTTACATGAATCACGCCCCCACATGACTCATTTGAATTAGGCGCCCTTACGCCGGCCACTTTACGCTACGCCGCCGCAAATTACGGAGCAAGTGCTTTCTGAATAAGGCACTTGCCCCTAAAATTTGCGGAGGCGTAGCATAAAGAGCATATGCTACGCCGCCAGAAAGATACTCATTTGTATCTGAATCTGGCCCTATATCTGTAAATAGGTCTGTGAGACCTCAATAAGATAACAAGAAGGGGTTAATTCCTAAATTAGGTAGAAACCTGAAAACTATCAAGTGAATAAATACCAGTCCGTGTGAACAAACTAAAAAAATCCTTAGGAATACCATTAACAAAGAGTCAAAGGTAAAAAAAAAATGTGAATATAATAAAAAATATTAATGCAGAGTGTCCATATAAACTTAAATATCCCCAGTGTTCTACGAATCCAATAGTCCAGGAAAAAGTGCTGACAGGATAGTGCCTCCACCAAACAATAACACTGCTGCTTACCAGATGGATGTGATCTCTAATTATAGGAGATCAATATGCGTATATGGTAGATATCCCAGCCTGGGGTCTCTATTGGTAGCAGTAACCCCTTAGTGTGGTTCAGTATTGCATAGAAGATGTCTCAAACAACATAGCAATTCAGGATGCACCACATAAAAAAAAAAAGGGAGGGACAAGCATAGCGTAAAACCCTTAAAAATGTAATAAGTAACATAAAAATGCACACTTACATCAAAGAAGTGAGATAAGGCATATAAAATACATTTAAGCTGGCCGGCTCTTCGATTCAGCAGCCCGTATCTTCCGGGTCTGGTGCACAACGCGGTGATGTCAGAACGTCGTTTTTCCCAACGTTTCGACACTAGAGGGATGTGGTCATGGGATATGATATGGTATTGTGTTGTGCGCCATTGTTCATCCATTGTTATGGATATTTAGCACTGCAATATTTTGTATTATATTTTTTGTACGGTATATCTGTTTTTTGTTAGCTGCTTCTTATCACTTTATTAGTTTCAACAATATATTTATTTGATCAGCGTGTTTTCTCCCCTCAATTTTTTCTCTGAAGGGACGGCACGGTATTCCGTCCCTTCCGTCCCTTCAGAGCGCATGTGCCGGTGATCTCACCTGCTGTATGCAATGTGAATATCTCCTAAACAGTGTAAGTTTAGAAGATATTGACTATACCTATAGGTAAGCTTTATCAAAGTTTTGGCTGTAGATAGATAAACAGTTTTTCTATTTAGGTCAGGCCTAAACAAAATTATGTAACATTTTCGGAAAAATATACAGCCAAGAAGTCCAGTACTTGAAGTCATTATTGCAAAAATCTTCACAGCCACCATATATTTCCCTTTAGAGCTCAGATAGGCCGGGATCATGGCAATCCAGACACTGCAGAACACCAGCATGCTGAAGGTGATGTACTTGGCCTCATTAAAACTGTCCGGTAATGTCCTGGCTAAAAAAGCTATAATGAAACTCACAGCTGCCAGAAGCCCCATATATCCCAGGACAGAGTAGAAGCCGATAACTGAACCCTCATTACACTGAATGATGATCTTTCCCTGATAAGAGTGAGTGTCTCGATCCTGGAAGGGAGGATAAATAGACAACCAAGTGACACAGATTATTACTTGGACCAGGGAACATGCAAATGTAATAGAATTAGACAATTTTGCTCCCATCAATTTTTTCAAGGAACTTCCAGGTTTGGTGGCTTTAAAAGCAACACACACCATGATACTTTTGGCAAGAAGAGAAGATACAGCTGTTGAGAAGATGATCCCAAAAGATGTCATACGCAGCATGCAGGTTACATCTACTGGACGGCCAAGGAACAAGAAGACGCAAAGGAAGCTCAGCATGATGGAGACCAGGAGAAGATAGCTCAGGTTCTGGTTATTAGCTTTAACAATGGGGGTGTCCTGGTAATGTATAAATACCCTCAATATTAAACCAGTGAGAAGACAACAGAGGATGGAGACAGATGAAATGACTGCAACAATTGTGTCATCAGTGTAGGAGAGAAATTCCATCAGTTTTGGAATACACCGATTTTTGTTCTTATTTGGCCATTCATCATCAAGACATTTCATGCAATTTTCACTGTCTGTAGGTATATAAATAGAAACACGTTGGACTTAAATTAAAGTTATTGTAAACAATCACCTTGTAAAAAACAACCCATTCAGTTTAAAATGAATGGCAAAATATTTGTGTATAGATATAAAAACAATTATAACCCCCTGATGCCGACAGTACACAGATATGCACACTCACAGGACTGTTTTTTTTTCCGTGGGACCACATATCTGCATTTCTGTCTTTGTGCTTGGAGTGCGCCACGCAGCATGCTCCCAGAACAGAGACTGAGGTCTCAGCAGGAGCCCCAGGCTCCATACTAATGATCGGGACCTGGAACCTCTGAGTGGCTATCACAGTGATTAGATACTGTAAAGCCCACCCCTGTGTTCCCCTGTGTTTATCTCTCTCTGTGAATGGAGAGGAGAAATACATCGATTTCCTCTGCTTGCAGAGAGATAGAAACAAACAACTGAGAAAGAAAGAAAGAAAGAAAGAAAGAAAGAAAGAAAGAAAGAAAGAAAGAAAGAAAGAAAGAAAGAAAGAAAGAAAGAAAGAAAGAAAGAAAGAAAGAAAGAGAAAGAAAAAAAGATGTAATAAAAAATAAAGATAAAAATGCAAAGATCAAGGTCAGTATCAAGGTCACGTCTTCCAGTGCCCCTGGAAAACGTGACTAGTAGGACGGAACGAGCGGCGCGCTGACGTCACCTTCCTTGGACTGCTCGTGTTCTTCTAAATGGACAGGGCTGTCTGCTTTTGTCCGGCCAGCACAGCAGACTTAAGGCGAATCTGTACTGCTAATTTGTAAGTGCAATGTATGTACTTTTTTTTATCCATTAAACCTTAGGGTATTTTTACACTATCCGAGGCATTTTTGTCTTCTTCTATATCCTCATGCTCTCATGCTGATATATACCGTTATGGAGTGTGGAGAGGATTATTAGCACGGTCCTTAGAGTATCAATGCCCAGCAGCTTTTTTATCTACATGCTACCTGGGGTCCCCCGTAATCAAAGGGCCACCGGGCTCTGGTGAACAGATTAGTGTGCTTTTTAATAGAGGATGTTACTGGATTGGCTATGCTTTTCACTTCTGGCATAATTGGACCATATCACTTAAAGGAGTTGTAAAGAAAAAAAAAATGCCTGCAATGACTGTTTACAGGGTATAGAGACATAGGGCCAGATTCAGGAACACTTGCGCTGGAGTATTTCGATATGCGCCGCGTAACTGTGATGATGCGCCGTCGTTTCTATGTGCCCGTACCCACCAAACTAGATGCGCCCAATAACGGGTCATTTGCGACTGGCGGAACGTTCCGACGCCAGAGTATCGTCAGCGCTTAATTTCGTTGGGCGCATCAGTCGCGCCTATTGATTTCCCCTGCAAATATGCAAATGAGGGATTTTTCACAATTCACGAACGGATTAGCACCATACGCTGGCTACATGCGCCGCGCGTATCTCGTCCGTCCGGCGCAAAGTTATTTCTACAAAAGGCTGCTTTATCTTTACTCCAGATGGCCACAGGTCAGCAGGAGAGCAGCTACAGCAGCGTTACCGACGATAAGAGCTAGCTGAGCACCCCCACTTGCAGGACAACACCTCTGTCCATGCTTGTCTGTCAAATTTTACAGCCATGGAGGAAGACATCATAGGTCTCCATAGCCGAGATGACGGCTGACAGCTCCTGGCCATTAAAGTTCAGCTTTCTCCTGTGTGTTTGCGGGGAACGGGAGCAGCCATCTCAGAACAAAAGTAACATCACTGCGGGGAGGGGGAGCAGGATATACTTTAGTGCCGAAATGGCGCTTCTACGGGCGCATTTAAACGCCCAACGGAAGGCATTGCGCTGACGTTTCCCGTGAAGTGGTGCCGACGGAAATTGTGAGCATGCGCACAAAGGGGGCGAGTGGAGCCGCACTCACTGCGCATGCTCCGTGGTTGATGCGCTGAACGTAAGCCTCTGCGCTGGGCTCCGCCCATCATTTACATATGATCACACCCACTTCCACTTGCGTCGGGTTACGCCAGCGCATTATCGTTACTCTGGCGCAAGTTTACGCGCAACTGCTATGTGAATTACAGGACTTGCGCTGAAAGGGTCTTCAGAGTAACGTAAATGAGAAGCGTTACTCTGGAGCAAAGATGCTCTCATCTACCTGAATCTGGCCCATAATAGTTAGCTGATTCCTTTTAAAAATTATTAAAAGTAGCTAAAAATCAATCATATAATATACCTACAGTTCTAGTTTTTGCTGTTGTTTCCTGGTTCTCTGAGTAATCACACCTCCCTGATTAGTGACCACAGAGAGAAAGCTCACAGTACTGTGGTTATAAGGAAACAGACAACCAGGAAGTGTCCAGAACAGAGAGGAATTACAGCAACATCAAAGCAAAAACGAACAATGAGGACATGAAACCAGGACTGCAGTAAGGTAAAGGAAGCTATTTAGCTAAAAAAATTCCTTTAGTGAACATTTAAGGATTTTTCACAATAGTGGTGGAATACTCTCATTTGGCTAAGGATGAGAACTTAATTGTTAATTCACGTGTCATATGGACATTCACATCTATTGGACTTTCACATTTATGTTTATCTAATCCTCATATTCTTTGTATGGGGATCAATGTTTTCACTTTATCATTTATTCACAATTATTATTCAATGATTATTTTTTTTGAATTGTATTTGTATGGGGATCAATGTTTTCACTTTATCATTTATTCACATTACGTACATGTTTGTTTTAACTCATTTATTTAAGCATTTATTTATTTATGACTATATACCCTTTTCCAGTACCAAGGTTAATGATTGGATCAAATAAGGGTCAAAGGCCATGGTTAGGCCACAAGCACTTTCCACATTTTCTCCAGACACAAAGAAAAGACTTTGAACTTGGGCTTTGTTATTTTATTTGGGGTAATAACTAGAAATGGACCAACAACCCTCGGTTTGGCTTGAGCCAGAACTCTCGAACATCTTGAAAGTTCAGAGCCAAATAACAAACTAATTTGAAGTCTATGGGACACGTACTGGAAAAATAAAAAGTTACCATTTTGAAGGAATATATGCAAGTTATTGGCCATAAAAAGGGTATAAGGACTGGTTACTGCCCTGGGGGACATGTATAAATGCAAAAAAAAAACCTTTGTAAAAAAAAAAAAAACATACATTTCAAATGAGTAGTGATTTACTGATACTTACAGTGAAACATTTAAAAAAAATCCTTTAAATATAGTGTCTGGGGGTCCCCCTAGTCTGCTTGTAAAGTGGTGCATCTGTAGCAAGTATAGAACCTGCTGCAGTAAAAATTACATTTATAAAGGCAAAAAAATGAAATTTTCCCTGCGAACATTCTTTATTTTATAAACAATGGCTTGGGGAGACAGTCTGAATGATGAAGCCACAATTTAGTGCACTCAGAACAAGATTAGAGATTTTTTGGGATCAATTCTGGTGTCGGTTTTCGCAGATTTTGGATAGAATAACAGGTGCAGAAAAATTGGGACTTTGGTGTTGTTGGTACCTTAACACTGTAACCCTATAGAGGTACTCTTGATGAAAGCAAGAATTGGCCTTGCTGTAAAAATGTTAGGCACTTGTCAAACAGGTGTGGAAAAAGTGTACCAAATACCAAAATATTTCTTCCAGATAAAATAAAAACCCACAAAGCTTGAAAACATAGACAGTCTTGCAGATCCATAAAACAATTAATCAGTGACTTTGGCATCAGGGGCTTGATAGCTGATGCTAATCCAGAGACATGGCAGCAAAACAAGATGCAGCACTGATCCCTGCCCTACATCCTTCCAAATTGCAGGCAGAGTTACCCAGCGTGCTGTGAACTAAATATATTGTCACTGACCATGCTTGCTGGACCACTTGTTAGCAGTAACATGGACTTTGGGGCTGATGACCTTGCCCAACG
This sequence comes from Rana kukunoris, assembly GCA_029574335.1. Classification (NCBI taxonomy): domain Eukaryota; kingdom Metazoa; phylum Chordata; class Amphibia; order Anura; family Ranidae; genus Rana; species Rana kukunoris. Next base: position 723,653,130 of record CM056049.1, on the reverse strand, counting down.
ATGACATAATGCCATTGTGGTACAGCACACTCTGCAAAACCACGGAAGGAGGCAGAATCCACCAGACGGAAAGGCAGGGGTTATAAAGCCAGAAGCTTTGACTGGCCTGAATTTAGATGCTGGACATGTGGGTGGCAGTGACTGAATTTTTTTCCACTACAGCAGTTGGGACATAGAAATTTGCCTGCTATAGTCTACAGCTGGTGTGCTTCTGGCAGATATGTGCTGCAAATATCTGTGACACCCTTCACTTTACCATACTGCTGAGGTGCCTTGAGATATGGGAAGACCTAAATGATGAAGAGTGACAAGGAACATAATTGCACCCTTTTTGTGTGGCTTTCAGCTGATCTTGCCAATGGGCTGAGTAGTGGGAAATTAAATGTATTGTTAAGCATGTGGCACCCAAATGGCTAATGTTTTTTCCATGCTTGATGTGCTTAAGATAAAGTTTGCAAATTTCAACAGTGTGATTGGATGAACATGTGCTAAAAAAGGCCCAGACAGCTGAGCTATGGGAAGTGGGCCAGGAGATAACAGCTGCACAGTGTGATGGAATAGGGTGGCTGCCTTGTTGGGGTTGTGCCTCACCATTACTTACCTCCTTTACTCTTTCCAGGACCCAAGTCGTGTCAGTGACCTCATCATTCCCTCTGCCGTCATCATCACTGGAGCCAATTTGGCAATACACTGTGGGTGGGGGAACATGACTGCCAATTTGTTGTTTACCAGTTCTCCCCTCTCTATAGGCTCTTGTTCCTACCTTCTTCAACCTCAGAGCCAACATTAGAATCAAGTAATGGTTGTGCATTTTCAAGGAGCAGGTGGCTGATGCTGTGTTCCAATAACTCAGCTGACTCTTCAGCTGGGGCTATGGCAGGAGTAGCTGTGGACAAGGAGGCAGAATAAGCCACTCTGGCAGCTGCATTGAACTGTGCACTAGTCTCTGCTTGGGTGACGGAGGATGAGGAGGATGAGGATGGTTTAGTAAACCAGTCCACCACCTCCTCTGCATGCTGTTCCTGAATAGCATGAGCAACTTTACTATATAGAGGAAATGTGCTGCTGGCCCTCTCACAGTGCCATGGGAACATCTGCCTCTTCGTGTTGGCCTCCCAGCCATAATGGGCGGCTTTTTATCAAAATGTGATAGAGATGGGGAAATGTGTACTTGGATGCAATTTAATTAATGGAAAGTTGTGTTTGGTGGACTTTAACTTGAGTACTCACTACACAGACATACTCCACTGACACACTACAATATACTGCAGTAAAACTGCACTAACACACTTCAACATGCTGCTGTAAAAGCACACTAACGGACTTCAATATAGTGTCATAAAAATATGCTAACGCGCTACAATATACTGCAGCAAACGTGCACTAATGCACTTCTCCTCACCTCTACTACTTGGTACCTACTAAACCGGACGTAACATCATCAACACCTCCCGATGCGTCGTGTCACAGATCACGTGACTTCTTCAATGATACGCTTATCCCTGCGTCCGGAGGAGTCGTTGACGGAGGAGAGCCTGGTATCCCTTTTTATATTTACATCTTGTTTTAATGCATTGTACAAGATCAGCGATGTTTTTTTCAGTACTGCGACATTATGGCGGACACTTCGGACAATTTTGACACATTTTTGGGACCATTGTCATTGTTTACTGTGAAAATGAAAATTGCAGTTTGGGACTTAACAACAAGGGGGCGCTGAAGGGGTTATGTGTGACCTCATCTGTGTTTCTAACTGTAGGGGGGTGTGGCTGTAAGTGTGATGTCATCGATCGTGTTTCCCTATAAAAGGGATCACACGATCGATGACGGCGCCACAGTGAAGAACGGGGAAGCGGCGTTTACACACAGCTCTCCCCATTCTTCAGCTCCAAAGACCGATCGCGGGACTCCAGCGGCGATCGGGTCCGCGGGTCCCGCGGTCCCGGAGCTTCGGACTGGCTGGGCACTTAACGAGAACGTACCTGCACGTGCATGTGTCCAGCCGTGCCATTCTGACGACGTAAATGTGCAAGAGGCGGTCCTTAAGTGGTTAACCAGATACTGATAAAAGTCAAAAGACTGCTATATACTGCTGATGATAAAAGGTATTCAACAGTATATATTTACAAATATAAATGCATTTCCCTGTTCTGTATACTATGGGAGACCACATATAGGGGCTGATTTACCAAGCCTGTGCGCCATGACTCATGGTGCACAAGCAGGAGTAAAACTGTTTTTGACATTTACAAAAGAAACACGCTGCCAGTGCAGCGTGTTTCCTCATTTACTAAACTGCCTAATGCGCCCAGGAGAGGGCGCACAGCACGCCAGTACAGAGCTGGCGTCCGGCATTTAGTTATGTAAACATCGGGGATTCGGGCGGGAGTTTATTAGGGGAGGGAGGGGGGTGAAGCAGGGGAAGTGTAGTGACATGTGTTTAAACGTGTGTGGCGGGCCGAATTGAAAGCGAAAGTGACTTTTGGGACCCGATCCCCGTGCGCTTGCAAAGTACGCCAGAACCTCGGAAGGTTCATTTGCATACTGGGCATGCGCAGAGGGAAAAATCGGGGCTTTCCGCGCGCCTCTTCAGTACGCCGGGAAATTCTTGGTAAATACCAAGGGGCGTAGCAGTGTTTGCACTGCCTGAAGCGACGCACGTGAAGCTCCGAGCTGTTCTCGGGCTGCGCTGACACTGAAGGGTAACTCCGCGCCAAATTTCAAATTTGAAACCGGCGCGGCTTCCCCCCCAGGGGTACAATAGGCTCTTCGGCTTGGTCCGGAACGTGAGGGGTTAACCCACGCCAAAATCGGCGTGGGGTTCCCCCCCAGATCCGTACCAAGCCCTCATCCCAGGCATGCAGTCTGGCCGGACAGGAATGGGGGTGGGGAAGAGCGAGCCCCCCCCCCCTTCCTGAGCCGTACCAGACCACATGCCCTCGACATGGGGGAGTGTGTGCTTTGGGGGAGGGGGCCCCATGTCGATCGGGACAAGAGCCTCTTCCCGACAACCCTAGCCATTGGTTGTCGGGGTATGCGGGCGGGAGCCAATCAGAATCTGGGAGCCCCCTTTAATAAGGCGGCCCCCAGATTTCGGGCCCCCACCCTATGTGAATGAGTATGGGGTACCCATTCACCTGGTGAAACATGTTTTAACTTCGAGGGTCTTCCGCCGCCGCCCCCTTCGATTTTTTCTGCCTGGACGAGGGTCGTACATCCCATCCAGGACTTGGACGTGGCGGGCTTCTCGTCGCTGTCTTCCGCCGGGGAGAGAGACACCCACCGATGCTCTCCGCCATGTTCGGCCAGGCCCCCACCCCAAATTAAGCTCTTTCCCATCCGGGGGGGGGCGGCGGAAATGGCGGAGAACAACGGGGGCGTCGCCACTCCTCGGTCTTCTAGCTGTTTTCTGCCGGGGGGGGAAACACCCACCCATGCTCTCCGCCATGCTCGGCCGGGCCCCCACCCCAAAATTAAGCTCTTTCACATCCGGGGGGGGGGCGGCCGAAAACAGCGGAGAACGGGGGTGTCGCCCCACCTCGAGCTTCTCCGCTTCTGCCTGGCTCCTCCTGGGGCCAGGGCTTCTCGTCGCGGTCTTCCGCCGCGGGGTGACACTCGCGGGCTTCTTCCATTCGATGTTGACACGGCGAGGTCCGGCGCTGAAATGCCTTCTGAGCGGCGGGCACCGACTTATATTGGCATAGGGCATGGGCGTGGTTATGCCAACATGTGACCTTAACCCATGTTAAGGAAGACGGCGAAAGAAGCCCTGGCCTCGGGAGGAGCCAGGCAGAAGCGGAGGAGCCCGAGGTGGGGCGACACCCCCGTTGTTCTCCGCCATTTCCGCCGCCCCCCCGGTGGTGAAAGAGCTTAATTTGGGGTGGGGGCCTGGCCGAACATGGCGGAGAGCATCGGTGGGTGTCTCTCTCCCCGGCGGAAGGCGGCGGCGAAGACCGGGGGGGGGTAGGTGTACCCCCCCGGCGGAAGGCGGCGGCGAAGACCGAGGAGGGGTAATTTTTTATTTATAAAACTACGACCAAAAGGTTAACAAATATATAAAATAAACAAAATAACTAAATAAACCAAATAACACAAAAACAAACAATAAAACACAAACCATCAAATCACCGACCTCCACCCACCAAGAAATAACTATAAAGAAAAAAAAAAAAAAAAAAATAGCACCAGAACAGGTATTTACAACAGGCTCACTGGTACAAGAGAAAGTCTTTATAGTCCATCAGAAAAGCTTGCCCAGATCATTGCCAAAAAAAACACCACTTAAAACGGCTCACTGGTACAGTAGGGAGATATTAAAGTCCATAGAAACCACTACTGTCCAGATCATCGCCAACCCACAACACACCCCACCATCACAACAACAAATACCTACAACCCACGTATGAGCAAGAACATGATAGTCAGACATGTCTGTAGCCTTATTTCAAAAAAAATACCATAAACAAAATCTAAGGGGGTGAAAAAGGATAGATGCCCCTACCCATGGAGAGGGGCAGAGCCGTGACCTAAGGGGGCTGGAAGAGGAACCCCCTCCATAAATGGGCACACCTCTCAGGCCCGACCCTGCTCCTTTCCAGATCCCGCACCTTCACCAACTCCCGAAAGATACCGCCCACCACCTCATGCACAGGCAGGATTTTGTCCCTAGTGGACACCAAACACCGAGCGTGCCAAGTGTAATAAAGCACAACTAGGCTGACTAAATAAAGTGACGATAACTCAAATCCCCTGCGGACCCCAAAATCACCATACACTCGCTCAGCATAGGTCAGGGCCGGAAGGCGGGGGTAGCCAATGGCACCCCCTACCTTCGTAAGAACCTCCATGTTGAAGGGACATTGGACCAGAAAATGGTCCATGGTCTCCAATGTCCCACCACATTCCTGACGGGGGCAGTCCCTGTCCCCCAGGTTCCTGTATTTGAGATTCGCACGGACATAGAGTCGTCCATGGAACGACCTCCATGCGAGATCCCAAAACTTACTTGGAATTCTAGAAGAATTCAAGAGGGCTAGCCCCTCCGTGAGGACCCTCTCAGGGCAGTCCCTCAAAGACAGGGGCTTCAAAATGTCCGAGGCCATGACCCTCAGGTACAGCTCCCGCCGACCCAAAGAGCCCACCTCCAGGGCAGTTATCCGCCACTGCCTCAGTACCTTTAATGCCAGGGGGACATAGGAAGGGAGATACCCATGCGATCTCCTCAGATCGCCGGGCCTCCCCCCCTCCCCCCACTGCCTCAAGAACAGCAAGAGCCAGTCCTTGCATGAACACTCCCACCAGGAAGGCTCGTCCACAAATATGGACTGCAAATTGTATTTAACAAAGATGGTGACAAAGAACACCACCGGGTTGACCATGTCCAACCCACCTTGCCGTCGCTGGCGGTATGTGACCTCCCTCTTGATCAGGTTCAGTCTGCTTCCCCACAACAGCAGGAAGAACAGACCATAGACCCGAGCATAGAGAGATGCTGGCAAAAGACACACATAGCTTACAAAGAGAAACTCAGGCAATAAGTACGTCTTGACCAAGCTTACCCTTTCCCTCAGGGAAAGTTTCCAACCTTTCCAGGCCTTCACCTTCCGAGTGGCACTCACCAGCCTGCGCTCCCAGTTTAGCTTGGGATAATCACCCGGGCCGAAATGAATGCCAAGAACTCGAATCTCTGGTACGGGCGTGGGGAACACGTCCGGAAGGGGGAACTGCTCCCCCTCCTTCCCCAACCAGAAAACTTCACTCTTGTCCCAATTGACCAGCGAGCCTGACGCCTCAGAGTAGCACCCGATCTGGGACTCCACATAATGGGCCTCCTCACGACCAGATACCACCACCGAGACGTCGTCCGCATAGGCCACAACCCTCACCGCCGAAACCGGACCCCCGACAGGTCCCACCGGAACCCCCCCCAGACGCCCGCAGTCTAGCCTCCTTACGAAGGGGTCGACCGCAAAGATGTACAGGAGGGGGCTCAGCGGGCACCCCTGCCGGACGCCAGAGTCCACGGCAAAGGCCCGGCCCACCCAACCGTTGACAAGAGGGAAGCTCTCAGCTCCCCTATACAATACCTGCAGCCAATCAACGAATTGATCAGGCAGACCGTATCTCCTCAGAAGCAGCCAAAGGTACTCGTGGTTCACCCGATCAAACGCCTTAGCCTGATCCAATGCAAGCAGATACCGCTCGCTGCCATCAGCCCTGCACCTTTCCACAGCCTCCCGGACGCTCAGGACGGCACTAAAAGTGCCCCGGCCAGGAATTGTGCAGTGCTGAGAGGGAGACAGCATCCTGCCCGCCAAAGCAGACAGACGTGTAAAGAAGATCTTTGCCAGTATCTTCCTATCTGTGGTAAGAAGGGCGATCGGACGCCAATTCTCCACCACAGACGGATCTTTCCCCTTTGACAGTAGGATCAGAGCTGACCTTCTCATTGAGGGAGGCAGCAGGCCATAGGCCAAACATTCACTAAACACGTCCCTCAGATGAGGAGCCAAGAGGCTCTTAAAGGTTTTGTAGAACTCGGCCGTGAGCCCATCGGGCCCAGGTGACTTTTTAGAAGCTAAAGAGCTAATAGCCTGCTCAACTTCAGCTACCGAGATCTCTTCTGTCAGAGAGTCAGGAAGGTCAGACCCCACTTCCAGCGGGGTCTCATCAAGGAATTCCCTGACTTTCTCCATGTCTAGAGGCCGCTTCTTCAGGAGGTCCGAAAAGTGGTCTCTGACGACACCCAGGATCCCCGATCTGGACCGGACCAGAGATCCTGAGGCATCCTTCAGGCCATGTACGACCTTCGACCTCGCCACCTCACCACAGCTCCTGTAGGGATCAGGAGAGATAAACTTCCCATAATCCCTCTCAAAAACCAGGGAGGCGAGACGGTCGTACTGACACTCCTTCATCTGCGCCTTCAGACCGGATATCTGTTCCTGAGAGCCCCCAGAGGACACCAGGCGGTCAAGCTGCCTGCGTAGTCTCTGGTAAGCCTGGTACTTGGAAGCTGCCCTGTACCCAGAGATTTCCCGGAAAAAGTCGCCAGACCTCTTTTTAACTACTTCCCACCACTCAAGGCGGGAGCAGTTGCCCTCAAGGAGCGAGGTCTGGCCCAGGAAGAAAACCTCATAGGCTTCCCTAACCTCAGGATCCTCCAGTAGCGACCCATTCAGGCGCCACAAACCCCTCCCTTTCTGAGGAGTGTCAGCGACATTCAGGGCCACAGATACCATACAGTGATCGGAGAACTCTACCGACTGCAGCTCAGGAGCCGAGCAGACAGAGTCCTCCTTTAAAAAAAACCTATCTAATCTACTCTTACTACTACCTCGGGAAAATGTGAAACCAGTGAGGTTGGGGAGGTGACGAACGTGCACATCCACCAACCTGGCCTCCCTCACTACGTTATTCAAAAAAATACTATCATATCCCAGAGGGTTGGCGGCACCTGCCCGGTCTTTGGGCCTAGTGATCATATTGAAATCGCCACCAAAAATCACCTGCTGGGACGTAAAAAGATAAGGCTTAACCGCCGTAAGGAGGCTCCTCCTCTCCCTCCTAGTTTGAGGCCCATAAAAATTTATGAGCCGGAGGAATTGCCCCCTCACGACAGCGTCCACCACCAGACATCTACCGATCTCCACTTCAATCACTCGCCGGCAAGCCACCGGACCAGTCTTAAAAAGGACCGCAACCCCACTGCAGGGCTCGGCCGCAAGAGACCAGAGGGAGGGCCCACATCTCCACTCCCTCTTTGCTAGATGCATCTCTGCCACAGATGCCAGCCAGGTCTCCTGCAAAAACAAAATGTCAGCTTCAACACGGCTGAGAAAATCGAAGGCCATAAAACGAGCTCCCGCAGAACGAATACTTGCGACATTAATGGTCGCAAGCCGTATTGGAGAGGGTACCGCCATCAGAATGATTGAAAGTGGTCATGTTCTCCTTCATACTACAAACACAAAAACATATTTACATATCTACACTTCCTCCTCCTCTGAGCCCGAGGAGGAGGAGAAGATACCAAACGGGTTCCCCAGGGACACCCCACTTCGTGCCCCTGGGGGAACCCCACCCTTCACTGGGGACTTCCCGCCCCCAGATCTGGCAGCCTTCCCCTTCTTCTTTTTGCGTCTCACCTGCTCCCACTCCTGCCACCTCTCCGAGATGACTACACCACCCCCCTCCTCGGACCCGCTGCTCGAGATTTCCCTCTTGGATGAGGCTCGAGCAGCTTCCATCTCCATGGCCACAGGGCCAGAGGAGACTCTGGGTCCAGAAGGGGGGGGAATGGAAGAGGCAGGAGGGGGGCCAGAGACAGGGGAGAGGACAGGGGGGGGACCAGACTTAGCTGGACGGGAAGAAGAAGGGGAAGGGGGGGGACGGGACTTGGGAGGGGGGGGGCGAGGGGGGGGGGTACGAGGAGGGGAAGATGAGGGAGGAGGGCATGGGGAAACAGATGGAGGGCCAGGTGGAGGGGAGGGGCAATGGTGAGGAGGGGGAAAGGGAAGGGGGATGGGGATCGGCCCTGCAACATTAGGAGAGGAAGGCCCTGGCCCCGGACCCTCAGGCCCGGGACCCCCAGGCCTCCCCGACTCCTCCCCACCGGCTCCGCCCTCCGGAGGATCGGGAGCCTCCTGGCCAACCGAGCCCGTGTCCCCCGGGGGGGGAGCCCCACGCCCACGCCTGCTCCGCCTTCTTTGAGGCAATGGGCCTGTTGGTCCCTCCGGAGTAGTACTAGGGGCTCCAGGATCCCCACCCCCCCGGCCATCACTCGCCGGGGGGGCTTCGGCCGCTCCCGGCCCGGGAGGTCCCCCCCCTGAGGAAGAACCCCGATATGCTTTGGGACACCTGCTAAATGGGTGCCCCATCTCACCACACAAGTTGCAGCATATCTTCCCACATGACTCGGACTGGTGGCCAAACTCGTGGCACCGGCCACATCTGACCACCGTGCAGTCCGAGCTCATGTGGGTCGGGCTGCCGCACTTGAAGCAACGACGGGGCTGTCCCGGGTAGAACGCCAGGATCCGGTCTCTGCCTAGAAAGGCGCTGCCAGGGAGGTGGGCAACACTGTTGCCCTCCCTCTTGAGCCGGATCCTGGTCAACCAAGCCCCGGTCCAGACCCCGCGCTCATCAAGGTTCTTCCTCAGGGGGGTCTGCAACTGCCCGTACCTCCCGAGCCAGGTGGCAATGTCCTCCGGAGGGAGCGACTCATTCCTCACCAGGATGGTGATGTTCTTAACCTCCTCCTGCCTGGAGATGGGAATGAGCCTGTACCTCTTCCAAGGGTCAACGCCCCTCACCAACCCAAAGCCGGTGATAAAGCGTTCCATACACACGGGAGTGACAAAACTTATATCAAACTCCCGTGTGTTGGTGGGATGGATGACAGCAAAAAGGTCATCCACCCCAAAACCCAAGGAGAGTACCAGGCCCACCACCTCACCTCGAGCGGGGCAGGGGTCCGGACCCTCGTACCGAAGCTGGACAACATTCCTACGCCTCCTCTCTGGACCACCTGTACCCCTCGTCCACGCCGACCCCTGCGTCCTCTCCTGGTCAGCAGGGGGGGCGCGGAAATTCTGGGCGCCAAACCGGCTGTACAGGTGGTCCAGAGGGGCACGAGAGCCCAACACCTGGGCGAAAGAGCGACCCCCCTTTAGGGCAGACAATAAGTTGGCCTCCGGAGACCCCCGAAAGATGTTCTCCGGAAGTGGGGCACCCCCCTCAGCACCCCCAGAAGTGGGGGGGGGACGGGGGGGCCCCCATCCCTGCCGGTGGTGTTGCACCCACCCCCGCTGATATACCCTGACCACCCTGACCCACCACCTTTGGCCTGACTACAGGCTCCCCCCCCCCCGGGACCACAGCAGAGGGGGGTACCACCCCCACCAAACTCCCCCACCCAGACCCCTCCGCGACCACACCAGCCCCTTGGGACTCCACCTGTACTGGGGGGGAGCCCCCCTGGGACCCCTCCAACTGCCGGATATAATCGTATGCTATACAGTCCACTGGGAGGGGTCCCACCTGACTTTCCCCCCACCCCGCCTGTGCTGCAGGGAGCCCCTCGGGGCCTGTGGCAGTGTCCATGGGGACCTGGGGGGGTGGCAGCTTACCGTCCAATTTACCGTCCTCAACGTCTCTGTCCATCTCCTGCCGGGGGTGCCTGGAGGTGCCTGCTGCAGCGTCCGGGGCTGGGCACCCCTGTACCCCCGGCCTCTCATCCCCCAGGTCCCCTGAGCCCCCACCGACCACCGCAAACTCGCGGGGGGGCACTTCCGGTCGCGGGACGGGCACTTCCGGTTTCGGTATGGTCACTTCCGGTTTCGGTCTGGTCACTTCCGGTTCCGGCTGGGGCACTTCCGGTTCCGGCTGGGGCACTTCCGGTTCCGGCTGGGGCACTTCCGGTTCTTGGGCGGTCACTTCCGGGTCCCGGTCTACTCCACCCCCAACAGCCGGCGCCATCTTGGCCACACTGCACACAAGCTGTTTCCCTCCAGATGACCGCAGCACAATGCCTCCACCATGTGTCTGCCTCTCTCCCGATGACATAGCAGCCGCAGGAGCAGTCCCTGGCCTTTCCATGGCCAGATCCTCCCGCTCCTCTGCAAGCTGAGGGGTCATGGAAGCCGACACATGGCGGGCTTCAGCTGTGGCAGTGCGACCATCCTGGGGGAGCCTGGGTATGCTGACCTGAAGATGGCGGGGGGGTACCGCCGGCGGCACCTGGGCCCGGCGACCTCCTGGATCACTGGACTCCCCGGACTTCGCCAACCCCCCAGTCCCTTCCACGGACCGAGGGATCGGCTCCCGGGAACCCTCCCCAGGTTTTATGGCCATACTGGGCCCTGCACCACCGGCACTCGCCCCCCCCCCCACTGCACCCAGGCTCCCCTGACTCTCCTGGCTGTTTGGGGGGTTGGGACCCCTTCTTAGACCGCCCACTCCTCCTTGCTGCCTGGCTCCCTTCCCGGTTGGCCTGCTGGAGGGTCTTCCGGAGCTCCTCTAGGAAGTTCGCCTCTCCAGCCCCACGTTGGCAAAAGCCCCCCAGGTATTCCCATATTTCTTTTACTTCTAGTCCTAGGGTGGTGATGGCCCCCTTGAATTCAGATCTTTTATTACTGGAGCACCTGTCCCTCTTTTCCCTCAGGCCTGCGAGAGTAGTCATCTTTTCCACGCAGGCCTGAGATATCCTCACCAGCAGGGATTTGATTTTATCCCGCCTCCTCCTGGTTCTTGCTTCATTCTCACCTGGCTGAGGGGCTGTCCAGTCTGAGAGACCCACCTGGGTCTCCAGGAAGAGACGGTCCTCCCTGCTGATGGTGGTGGCGGTGGTCTGGCTGGAGGGCAGGTGCTGTTGACTCCTCCGGAGGCCGGAAGCCGGTCCACCTCCGGGGCTGAGGGAGGCCATCCCACCCCTCTTCCGGGGCAGGGGGCTGGGGGCTGGAGGCTGGTCCTGGTAGGCTGGAACACAGGAGCTCTGGAAGACAGGTCTTCTCTCCTCTCCAGCAGGAAGCAGAATGAGCTCTGTGGGAGGAACCGGAACTACTGCCAGTGGGAGGAGCTGCACTGAGACCGAGGAGGGGTAATTTTTTATTTATAAAACTACGACCAAAAGGTTAACAAATATATAAAATAAACAAAATAACTAAATAAACCAAATAACACAAAAACAAACAACAAAACACAAACCATCAAATCACCGACCTCCACCCACCAAGAAATAACTATAACGAAAAAAAAAAAAAAAAAAAAAATAGCACCAGAACAGGTATTTACAACAGGCTCACTGGTACAAGAGAAAGTCTTTATAGTCCATCAGAAAAGCTTGCCCAGATCATTGCCAAAAAAAAAAACCACTTAAAACGGCTCACTGGTACAGTAGGGAGATATTAAAGTCCATAGAAACCACTACTGTCCAGATCATCGCCAACCCACAACACACCCCACCATCACAACAACAAATACCTACAACCCACGTATGAGCAAGAACATGATAGTCAGACATGTCTGTAGCCTTATTTCAAAAAAAATACCATAAACAAAATCTAAGGGGGTGAAAAAGGATAGATGCCCCTACCCATGGAGAGGGGCAGAGCCGTGACCTAAGGGGGCTGGAAGAGGAACCCCCTCCATAAATGGGCACACCTCTCAGGCCCGACCCTGCTCCTTTCCAGATCCCGCACCTTCACCAACTCCCGAAAGATACCGCCCACCACCTCATGCACAGGCAGGATTTTGTCCCTAGTGGACACCAAACACCGAGCGTGCCAAGTGTAATAAAGCACAACTAGGCTGACTAAATAAAGTGACGATAACTCAAATCCCCTGCGGACCCCAAAATCACCATACACTCGCTCAGCATAGGTCAGGGCCGGAAGGCGGGGGTAGCCAATGGCACCCCCTACCTTCGTAAGAACCTCCATGTTGAAGGGACATTGGACCAGAAAATGGTCCATGGTCTCCAATGTCCCACCACATTCCTGACGGGGGCAGTCCCTGTCCCCCAGGTTCCTGTATTTGAGATTCGCACGGACATAGAGTCGTCCATGGAACGACCTCCATGCGAGATCCCAAAACTTACTTGGAATTCTAGAAGAATTCAAGAGGGCTAGCCCCTCCGTGAGGACCCTCTCAGGGCAGTCCCTCAAAGACAGGGGCTTCAAAATGTCCGAGGCCATGACCCTCAGGTACAGCTCCCGCCGACCCAAAGAGCCCACCTCCAGGGCAGTTATCCGCCACTGCCTCAGTACCTTTAATGCCAGGGGGACATAGGAAGGGAGATACCCATGCGATCTCCTCAGATCGCCGGGCCTCCCCCCCTCCCCCCACTGCCTCAAGAACAGCAAGAGCCAGTCCTTGCATGAACACTCCCACCAGGAAGGCTCGTCCACAAATATGGACTGCAAATTGTATTTAACAAAGATGGTGACAAAGAACACCACCGGGTTGACCATGTCCAACCCACCTTGCCGTCGCTGGCGGTATGTGACCTCCCTCTTGATCAGGTTCAGTCTGCTTCCCCACAACAGCAGGAAGAACAGACCATAGACCCGAGCATAGAGAGATGCTGGCAAAAGACACACATAGCTTACAAAGAGAAACTCAGGCAATAAGTACGTCTTGACCAAGCTTACCCTTTCCCTCAGGGAAAGTTTCCAACCTTTCCAGGCCTTCACCTTCCGAGTGGCACTCACCAGCCTGCGCTCCCAGTTTAGCTTGGGATAATCACCCGGGCCGAAATGAATGCCAAGAACTCGAATCTCTGGTACGGGCGTGGGGAACACGTCCGGAAGGGGGAACTGCTCCCCCTCCTTCCCCAACCAGAAAACTTCACTCTTGTCCCAATTGACCAGCGAGCCTGACGCCTCAGAGTAGCACCCGATCTGGGACTCCACATAATGGGCCTCCTCACGACCAGATACCACCACCGAGACGTCGTCCGCATAGGCCACAACCCTCACCGCCGAAACCGGACCCCCGACAGGTCCCACCGGAACCCCCCCCAGACGCCCGCAGTCTAGCCTCCTTACGAAGGGGTCGACCGCAAAGATGTACAGGAGGGGGCTCAGCGGGCACCCCTGCCGGACGCCAGAGTCCACGGCAAAGGCCCGGCCCACCCAACCGTTGACAAGAGGGAAGCTCTCAGCTCCCCTATACAATACCTGCAGCCAATCAACGAATTGATCAGGCAGACCGTATCTCCTCAGAAGCAGCCAAAGGTACTCGTGGTTCACCCGATCAAACGCCTTAGCCTGATCCAATGCAAGCAGATACCGCTCGCTGCCATCAGCCCTGCACCTTTCCACAGCCTCCCGGACGCTCAGGACGGCACTAAAAGTGCCCCGGCCAGGAATTGTGCAGTGCTGAGAGGGAGACAGCATCCTGCCCGCCAAAGCAGACAGACGTGTAAACAAGATCTTTGCCAGTATCTTCCTATCTGTGGTAAGAAGGGCGATCGGACGCCAATTCTCCACCACAGACGGATCTTTCCCCTTTGACAGTAGGATCAGAGCTGACCTTCTCATTGAGGGAGGCAGCAGGCCATAGGCCAAACATTCACTAAACACGTCCCTCAGATGAGGAGCCAAGAGGCTCTTAAAGGTTTTGTAGAACTCGGCCGTGAGCCCATCGGGCCCAGGTGACTTTTTAGAAGCTAAAGAGCTAATAGCCTGCTCAACTTCAGCTACCGAGATCTCTTCTGTCAGAGAGTCAGGAAGGTCAGACCCCACTTCCAGCGGGGTCTCATCAAGGAATTCCCTGACTTTCTCCATGTCTAGAGGCCGCTTCTTCAGGAGGTCCGAAAAGTGGTCTCTGACGACACCCAGGATCCCCGATCTGGACCGGACCAGAGATCCTGAGGCATCCTTCAGGCCATGTACGACCTTCGACCTCGCCACCTCACCACAGCTCCTGTAGGGATCAGGAGAGATAAACTTCCCATAATCCCTCTCAAAAACCAGGGAGGCGAGACGGTCGTACTGACACTCCTTCATCTGCGCCTTCAGACCGGATATCTGTTCCTGAGAGCCCCCAGAGGACACCAGGCGGTCAAGCTGCCTGCGTAGTCTCTGGTAAGCCTGGTACTTGGAAGCTGCCCTGTACCCAGAGATTTCCCGGAAAAAGTCGCCAGACCTCTTTTTAACTACTTCCCACCACTCAAGGCGGGAGCAGTTGCCCTCAAGGAGCGAGGTCTGGCCCAGGAAGAAAACCTCATAGGCTTCCCTAACCTCAGGATCCTCCAGTAGCGACCCATTCAGGCGCCACAAACCCCTCCCTTTCTGAGGAGTGTCAGCGACATTCAGGGCCACAGATACCATACAGTGATCGGAGAACTCTACCGACTGCAGCTCAGGAGCCGAGCAGACAGAGTCCTCCTTTAAAAAAAACCTATCTAATCTACTCTTACTACTACCTCGGGAAAATGTGAAACCAGTGAGGTTGGGGAGGTGACGAACGTGCACATCCACCAACCTGGCCTCCCTCACTACGTTATTCAAAAAAATACTATCATATCCCAGAGGGTTGGCGGCACCTGCCCGGTCTTTGGGCCTAGTGATCATATTGAAATCGCCACCAAAAATCACCTGCTGGGACGTAAAAAGATAAGGCTTAACCGCCGTAAGGAGGCTCCTCCTCTCCCTCCTAGTTTGAGGCCCATAAAAATTTATGAGCCGGAGGAATTGCCCCCTCACGACAGCGTCCACCACCAGACA
Source organism: Rana kukunoris (assembly GCA_029574335.1). NCBI lineage: Eukaryota > Metazoa > Chordata > Amphibia > Anura > Ranidae > Rana > Rana kukunoris. Next base: position 723,637,900 of record CM056049.1, on the reverse strand, counting down.
TCTACCGATCTCCACTTCAATCACTCGCCGGCAAGCCACCGGACCAGTCTTAAAAAGGACCGCAACCCCACTGCAGGGCTCGGCCGCAAGAGACCAGAGGGAGGGCCCACATCTCCACTCCCTCTTTGCTAGATGCATCTCTGCCACAGATGCCAGCCAGGTCTCCTGCAAAAACAAAATGTCAGCTTCAACACGGCTGAGAAAATCGAAGGCCATAAAACGAGCTCCCGCAGAACGAATACTTGCGACATTAATGGTCGCAAGCCGTATTGGAGAGGGTACCGCCATCAGAATGATTGAAAGTGGTCATGTTCTCCTTCATACTACAAACACAAAAACATATTTACATATCTACACTTCCTCCTCCTCTGAGCCCGAGGAGGAGGAGAAGATACCAAACGGGTTCCCCAGGGACACCCCACTTCGTGCCCCTGGGGGAACCCCACCCTTCACTGGGGACTTCCCGCCCCCAGATCTGGCAGCCTTCCCCTTCTTCTTTTTGCGTCTCACCTGCTCCCACTCCTGCCACCTCTCCGAGATGACTACACCACCCCCCTCCTCGGACCCGCTGCTCGAGATTTCCCTCTTGGATGAGGCTCGAGCAGCTTCCATCTCCATGGCCACAGGGCCAGAGGAGACTCTGGGTCCAGAAGGGGGGGGAATGGAAGAGGCAGGAGGGGGGCCAGAGACAGGGGAGAGGACAGGGGGGGGACCAGACTTAGCTGGACGGGAAGAAGAAGGGGAAGGGGGGGGACGGGACTTGGGAGGGGGGGGGACGAGGGGGGGGGGTACGAGGAGGGGAAGATGAGGGAGGAGGGCATGGGGAAACAGATGGAGGGCCAGGTGGAGGGGAGGGGCAATGGTGAGGAGGGGGAAAGGGAAGGGGGATGGGGATCGGCCCTGCAACATTAGGAGAGGAAGGCCCTGGCCCCGGACCCTCAGGCCCGGGACCCCCAGGCCTCCCCGACTCCTCCCCACCGGCTCCGCCCTCCGGAGGATCGGGAGCCTCCTGGCCAACCGAGCCCGTGTCCCCCGGGGGGGGAGCCCCACGCCCACGCCTGCTCCGCCTTCTTTGAGGCAATGGGCCTGTTGGTCCCTCCGGAGTAGTACTAGGGGCTCCAGGATCCCCACCCCCCCGGCCATCACTCGCCGGGGGGGCTTCGGCCGCTCCCGGCCCGGGAGGTCCCCCCCCTGAGGAAGAACCCCGATATGCTTTGGGACACCTGCTAAATGGGTGCCCCATCTCACCACACAAGTTGCAGCATATCTTCCCACATGACTCGGACTGGTGGCCAAACTCGTGGCACCGGCCACATCTGACCACCGTGCAGTCCGAGCTCATGTGGGTCGGGCTGCCGCACTTGAAGCAACGACGGGGCTGTCCCGGGTAGAACGCCAGGATCCGGTCTCTGCCTAGAAAGGCGCTGCCAGGGAGGTGGGCAACACTGTTGCCCTCCCTCTTGAGCCGGATCCTGGTCAACCAAGCCCCGGTCCAGACCCCGCGCTCATCAAGGTTCTTCCTCAGGGGGGTCTGCAACTGCCCGTACCTCCCGAGCCAGGTGGCAATGTCCTCCGGAGGGAGCGACTCATTCCTCACCAGGATGGTGATGTTCTTAACCTCCTCCTGCCTGGAGATGGGAATGAGCCTGTACCTCTTCCAAGGGTCAACGCCCCTCACCAACCCAAAGCCGGTGATAAAGCGTTCCATACACACGGGAGTGACAAAACTTATATCAAACTCCCGTGTGTTGGTGGGATGGATGACAGCAAAAAGGTCATCCACCCCAAAACCCAAGGAGAGTACCAGGCCCACCACCTCACCTCGAGCGGGGCAGGGGTCCGGACCCTCGTACCGAAGCTGGACAACATTCCTACGCCTCCTCTCTGGACCACCTGTACCCCTCGTCCACGCCGACCCCTGCGTCCTCTCCTGGTCAGCAGGGGGGGCGCGGAAATTCTGGGCGCCAAACCGGCTGTACAGGTGGTCCAGAGGGGCACGAGAGCCCAACACCTGGGCGAAAGAGCGACCCCCCTTCAGGGCAGACAATAAGTTGGCCTCCGGAGACCCCCGAAAGATGTTCTCCGGAAGTGGGGCACCCCCCTCAGCACCCCCAGAAGTGGGGGGGGACGGGGGGGCCCCCATCCCTGCCGGTGGTGTTGCACCCACCCCCGCTGATATACCCTGACCACCCTGACCCACCACCTTTGGCCTGACTACAGGCTCCCCCCCCCCCGGGACCACAGCAGAGGGGGGTACCACCCCCACCAAACTCCCCCACCCAGACCCCTCCGCGACCACACCAGCCCCTTGGGACTCCACCTGTACTGGGGGGGAGCCCCCCTGGGACCCCTCCAACTGCCGGATATAATCATATGCTATACAGTCCACTGGGAGGGGTCCCACCTGACTTTCCCCCCACCCCGCCTGTGCTGCAGGGAGCCCCTCGGGGCCTGTGGCAGTGTCCATGGGGACCTGGGGGGGTGGCAGCTTACCGTCCAATTTACCGTCCTCAACGTCTCTGTCCATCTCCTGCCGGGGGTGCCTGGAGGTGCCTGCTGCAGCGTCCGGGGCTGGGCACCCCTGTACCCCCGGCCTCTCATCCCCCAGGTCCCCTGAGCCCCCACCGACCACCGCAAACTCGCGGGGGGGCACTTCCGGTCGCGGGACGGTCACTTCCGGTTCCGGTCTGGTCACTTCCGGTTTCGGCTGGGGCACTTCCGGTTTCGGCTGGGGCACTTCCGGTTTCGGCTGGGGCACTTCCGGTTTCGGCTGGGGCACTTCCGGTTCTTGGGCGGTCACTTCCGGGTCCCGGTCTACTCCACCCCCAACAGCCGGCGCCATCTTGGCCACACTGCACACAAGCTGTTTACCTCCAGATGACCGCAGCACAATGCCTCCACCATGTGTCTGCCTCTCTCCCGATGACATAACAGCCGCAGGAGCAGTCCCTGGCCTTTCCATGGCCAGATCCTCCCGCTCCTCTGCAAGCTGAGGGGTCATGGAAGCCGACACATGGCGGGCTTCAGCTGTGGCAGTGCGACCATCCTGGGGGAGCCTGGGTATGCTGACCTGAAGATGGCGGGGGGGTACCGCCGGCGGCACCTGGGCCCGGCGACCTCCTGGATCACTGGACTCCCCGGACTTCGCCAACCCCCCAGTCCCTTCCACGGACCGAGGGATCGGCTCCCGGGAACCCTCCCCAGGTTTTATGGCCATACTGGGCCCTGCACCACCGGCACTCGCCCCCCCCCCACTGCACCCAGGCTCCCCTGACTCTCCTGGCTGTTTGGGGGGTTGGGACCCCTTCTTAGACCGCCCACTCCTCCTTGCTGCCTGGCTCCCTTCCCGGTTGGCCTGCTGGAGGGTCTTCCGGAGCTCCTCTAGGAAGTTCGCCTCTCCAGCCCCACGTTGGCAAAAGCCCCCCAGGTATTCCCATATTTCTTTTACTTCTAGTCCTAGGGTGGTGATGGCCCCCTTGAATTCAGATCTTTTATTACTGGAGCACCTGTCCCTCTTTTCCCTCAGGCCTGCGAGAGTAGTCATCTTTTCCACGCAGGCCTGAGATATCCTCACCAGCAGGGATTTGATTTTATCCCGCCTCCTCCTGGTTCTTGCTTCATTCTCACCTGGCTGAGGGGCTGTCCAGTCTGAGAGACCCACCTGGGTCTCCAGGAAGAGACGGTCCTCCCTGCTGATGGTGGTGGCGGTGGTCTGGCTGGAGGGCAGGTGCTGTTGACTCCTCCGGAGGCCGGAAGCCGGTCCACCTCCGGGGCTGAGGGAGGCCATCCCACCCCTCTTCCGGGGCAGGGGGCTGGGGGCTGGAGGCTGGTCCTGGTAGGCTGGAACACAGGAGCTCTGGAAGACAGGTCTTCTCTCCTCTCCAGCAGGAAGCAGAATGAGCTCTGTGGGAGGAACCGGAACTACTGCCAGTGGGAGGAGCTGCACTGAGACCGAGGAGGGGTTTCGCCCCCATTGTTCTCCGCCATTTCCGCCGCCCCCCCCGGATGTGAAAGAGCTTAATTTGGGGTGGGGGCCTGGCCGAATATGGCCGAGAGCATCGGTGGGTGTCCCCCCCGGCGGAAGGCGGCGGCAAAGACCGGTGCGGGGCTGGAGCCCCCCCGGCAGAAAACGTCTGGAAGACCGAGGGGCTCCGCCCCCCGTTGTTCTCTGCTGTTTTCGGCCGGCCCCCCCGGATGTAAAAGAGCTTATTTTGGGGTGGGGGCCTGGCTGGACATGGCGGAGAGCATCGGTGGGTGTCCCCCCCGGCAGAAAACGGCGAAGCCCGGGGCCCAATGGGCGGGTGGTGGGGGGTCCCGGCAGAAGACCTCCAGAGCTGACTAATAAATTATTTTTTTCTGTGTGGTTTATTTGTGTTTACACTTTTCCACACGGTGAATGGGTAGGTGTACGATGTACCCCATACTCATTCACATAGGGTGGGGGGCCAGAATCTGGGGGCCCCCTTATTATAGGGGGCTCTCAGATTCTGATCAGACAACCAACGGCCAGGGTTGTCGGGAAGAGGCTCTTGTCCCTATCGACATGGGGACAAGAGTGCTTTGGGGTTGGGGGGGCAGTGCCCCCCTCCCCCAAAGCACACACTCCCCCATGTCGAGGGCATGTGGTCTGGTACGGCTCAGGAGGGGGGGGGGGCGCTCGCTCGTCCCCACCCCCATTCCTGTCCGGCCAGACTGCGTGCCTGGGAGAAGGGTCTGGTCTGGATCTGAGGGGGAACCCCACGCCGTTTTTGGCGTGGGTTTAACCCCTCATGTTCCAGATCAAATCTAAGAGCCTGTTGTGCACCTGAAGGGGGACACCCACGCCGTTTTTTTTTTAAATTTGGTGTGGAGTTCCCTTTTATCCAGGTCCTGTCTGGGGGGGGGAATGCCTGCTCGTCTGTCCCTACAATGTATGAACAGCGATCTGTCATTTCCCCTAGACAGTCCCACCCCTTTACAGTTAGAACACACCAAGGTAACATAATCAACCCCTTCCGCGCCCCTAGTGTTAACCCCTTCCCTGCCATTGTCATTTTTATAGTAAGCAATGCATTTCTATACCATTGCTCGCTAGAAAAATGCCAAATCTCACAAAAATGTGTCCGCCACAATGTCGCAGTAGCCAGAAAAATCAATGATAGCCACCATTACTAGTAAAACAAAAAATTATTCCTAAAAAACCCATAAGACCAACCCCTACTTATAACTTTTGCCCAAACCAATCAAACGCTTATTGTGATTTTTTAGAACCAAAAATATGTCGAAGAATACTTATCGGCCTAAACTGAGGGCAAACATTTTTTGAATATATTTTGGGGGAGATTTATTATAGCAAACAGTAAAAAAGATGTCTTTTTATTTACCAAATTGTCGCTATATTTTTGGTTCAAGCAAAAATAAGAAAAAACGCAGAGGTGATCAAATACCACCAAAAAAAACAAATTAAATTTTTTTTGGGGGGGAAAAATGAGGACGCCAAATTTGTTTGGGGGCCACGTCGCACAACCACGCAATTGTCAGTCAAAATGACGCAGTGTTGAAATGCAAAAACTGGCCCCGTCAGTGACCAGTAATATGCTCTGGGGCTCAAGTGGTTACAAATGAAGAATACACTAAAGTTAGCCCAATTTATGGCCATAATGTGAAAGATGATGTTACACCGAGTAAATAGATACCCAACATGTTACACTTTAATATTGCACACACTCATGGAATGGCGCCAAACTTCAGTACTTGAAAATACCCATAGGCAACACTTTTTTTATTTATTTTCAGGTTACCAGTTTAGATTTACAGAGGAGGTCTAGTGCTAAAAGTATTGCTCTCGCTCTAACGTACGCTATGATACCTCACATGTGGGGTATGAACGGGGGTTCAATATGTGGGTGGGACTTACACATTTAAGGCCCGCCCACATATGGAAACATCCTTCAAACCACACATGTGAGGTATCATAGCGTGCGTAAGAGCGAGAGGAATACTTTTAGCACTAGACCTCATCTGTAAATCTAAACTGGTAACCGAAAAAAAAAAAAAATGTTGCGTGTTCGCTTCTGACTGCGAGCTACTAGGGACAGGGGCGTTTAAATTATTATTATTTATGTTTGTTACGTAAAAATTCTATAAGACCTCCCCTTCAGGTTGAAAAGCATCAGTTCAGGGGGACAAAAAAATAAATAAAACACCTCTAATGCTTTCATCCGCCATTGCAGATTTGATTCTGGTACTGCATTTCGAGTGAACTGGGCATGCTCGAACACTTAGAAAAATAAGCTGGTTGTCTGAGCCTGAAAATGACATGCATCTTTCTGAGCATGCTCAGAAAGCTGTTTTTTTGGCTTAGTAATTTAAGGACATCCTTAACAGGTGTAAGCAGTTACAAGTGCACACAAACTAGAGGCTGACATTTCTTCATGTGTTTCCAATTGGTTCATTAGCACACATGTTATAAAAAGCGTGGATACTGCACGTGTCAGCTGCCCCTCAGAGGGGGCAGATTTGCTGGCTGGAAGTAATGGCGGAGCGAAACAGAGATGTTTTGGAGCAAGTTTTGTTCTTTTTGATGTTTTGTCTGCTGCATAATTTTGCTAAATGTTTCTCAAGATGTTAATGACTAATGTTTTAATCCTGTGGGTCTATCCTGTTATTTCAAAAGCATGATTTATTTTGCAATGACTGTGAAATAAACCTTGGTCTTTTTTGTTTTTAGTTTTTTTTATATTTTTTTGGTGTGTTTATTTGTAATTTTTTGTTTTGCTTTCCTTGTTTTGTGGACCAATAAAATTACTTTCAAATTTTGAAGTTTGTTTTGTGATATTTTTTTATGCTATGGATTTCCAAGTTACGCTCCCTACCTGCTTTTTTAAGATCCATCTTGGTAATTAGAAGTAGGGAGACTCCTCGGTTTGCCTTCCTCTATTTCTCAATACCTGCCCATTTGGCAATCCAATGTTTCCCCCTTCCTTAGAACAATAAGGATTTGCCCAGTGAGCTGTTTCTGACCGTTCTACAACCTTGGAGGTCACGGACCTTGCTCAAAATTCCTTCAGGTCCTTTACAGATTTAGCTATGCAGTACTCTCTTCCACCATCCCAGGCACTACACTACTACCAACTTACCAGTTATATCAAAACCTGCATCAGCCCATGCCAGAACCCCCTCAAAGGTTCTTTCATTGATGCTATGATGAGCCGAGATCACTACTCAATATCAGAGATTTAATCTCACCTTTTAACCCATTAAACCTCTAAATACCTCCTTGCTCCATTTAAACCCTGGATATCATTTCCCAGCTACGGAAAATGCCCAGAAATGATTCTAGCAGGATACCAGAAATTCCACCCACTGGCAATTTGTGAGTCATGGAGAGAGACTCAATTAAAGAATACTCACCAAGCTTGCTATCCTTTCTGTCACAATCCAACAGGCTCTTCTTATTCCTCCTGCCCATGGTGTGCTATCTCCAGACCAACACTATTCCATCATCTTTGGGAACCTGGATTTAAAATATATCAGCAAAACCTATCAAACCACTGTATCTAAAGACCCCATGCTCTGCGTCTTCAGATGTGACACCTCAATGACTTCGCCAAAACCATGTAGTACAAGAGCCTGCCTGATTGCATACAAATTGAAACTCTTGAGGTTTGACCTCATATTAGATGGTTTTGGTAAACCTGAAGAGAAAACCGTCAGAAAACTGATAGTGTGTATGGGGCTTTAGACTTTCCAAACCTTAGTATTTTGTTTATCAACTGTTTGACTCATTTATCCGGTTGCCAACTTATCTGCTTCCACTCCTCAGGTCCTATTGGTAGATCCTGTTTATTTGTATTTATACTAGGATAGTAATTATTCTGTTGTGTGACATATTTTGGCCTAGGGTATGAAAATGTTTTCATATGCCTTTGTTTATTTTGTACGACAAAGACGTTAATGCCTCAATCTGAAACCTTTGCTCAATCATTGTCTTTTCTCATAAAATAATGTAGCGCTACCCCCCTCAGCAGCCGCTGGTTAGATGTGGGATCGGCAGAAGTTAAGTTACCTTTGACGGGTCTAGTGAAATTGATAGTAGCAACTGTGAGAGCAGTTACAGAATGTCCAAGCCAATGGTTGACGTTTTCTAAGTGCTTTATTTTCCGGCCCAACAGTCAACTTGAGGTAGACAGGATAGGTTGGTGAAGAAGAGTAACCTTGCAGATTCAGGCTATGGATAACAAACAGAAGCAGTCCTGCTTCTAGAGTATATTCTTTTCTCCCATCGCCACTCCCGCCGGAGTGGGTGCAGTGCACCTGGACAGGCCTCTCCCACGGGCCTGGCAGCCAGAGTGTCACTGAGAATGCTGAGAAGGAACAAGTCTCTGCCACCGACTTGGCTCTAGTAAATTAGTAAAGGCCTCTGCCACAGGTCCGATACTTGAGAGCAATAGAGCGTATCCTCCCAGTCAATTTTCTTGAATCGTGGGGACCCAGAGAATCACTGGGGCCCATCGGCAACTCAATTGCTCTGAGCCATGAGGGCCCAGAATCTGGAACTACGCGTTTCATTGGCCCCGGCCTGATAGGCCATATTGGTGAGGCCCATGACTTGCGCACACCCTGAAGGTGGGTGCCGCACCTGGAAAAAGGAACCCGCGAAGATCCCCAAAAAATGGCATCCGCCACAGATATACCATTCCCCAGCATGCCCCGCGAGGGAAACACTCCTCTAATTGGCTGCTGGGGAAAGGTGGCTCTGCCTGAACCCCTCTAGCGCGACCTGTCGCCCAGAGATGGAACCACATCCCTGGAGCACAGAATGACCCGCAGGATAATTCAGGGCTGGCAACAGCCTAATTTAACACAAATCAACCTGGGTGAGAGCAAATAAGTCTCTCAACCTACTAAATTAAAAAATGTATTGACAGCAAGGGGGCGCTACAATAAATAAACATACTAACAAAAAAAAAAAAACAGGCACATCTAAACTTATGCAGGCATCCCCGGTAAAGAAGCTGTCCATGTAGACCATCCTCCTTACCGCCATCAATGTTGTCTCTTACATGCTGCGATCCATGGGCGGTTCAAGGCTCGCTTTCAGATCGCACTACTGTGGGGTAGTCTTCCCGGTCATGATTGCAGACTGACATCAGTGGGAGCCGGCGGGGGATGGTCTATGTGGACAGCTTTACCCCAGATGCCAGCATCATTTAATCATTAACCATTTGAGTTGCTAAATGTTATACCTTTATTAAATGTAATTTTATTTCTACAAGAGGTACCTCTCTTCTCTTATATACTCAGTAGCTCCTGCATTTTTTTCCCTCCAAACCCCTTGTGGAGGCTTCCATTTGTGGATGGACATTTTATGGTTACATGACCTATTACATTGCTATAATCTATTTATATGGACTATAAACTGAAAGACTCATAAATAAATGTTTTTACTGTACTGTGATCAAGGCCGCCATCAGGAATTTTAAGGCCCCTTACACAGCTTTAGGCATGGGCCCCCTGGATGGAGCAGAGAACCGGGGGGGGGGGTGCTGCCACCTGAAATTGAGAAGCGGGGGGGCTGCCACGAATTGAGAAGTGGGGGGGCTGCCGCGAATTGAGAAGCAGGGGGTCCTTTACAAAAAGAAGAAATAAAGGAAAATATATAAAAAAGGTGGACAGCCATCCTTTAACCTCCCTGGCGGTATGATTCTTTCTGATTTTAGGTGCTGAAAGCGGTACCATTATTTCATTATTTGCATTGAAATTTGGCGTTTTATACTGTAGGCCTGTAATTCTTAGGAATAATTCACTTAAATCTGACCAAACAAGAGTCTAGTAGACATCCCGGGTATGATTTTTTTTTTAAAACAAAATTATAATATAATAAATAATTATAACAAATAATAATATTATTATAATAAAAATTATTCAATAATGTACAGGCATACCTCACTTTTAAGTACACAATGGGACCAGAGCATGTATGTAAAATGAAAATGTACTTAAAGTGAAACAATACCTTTTTTCACTTCTAGGCTGTAGTGGGGGTCATGGCTGTAGTGGGGGTGTCAGGAGCTGTAGTTGAGGTCTCAGGGGCTGTAGTGGGGGTGTCAGGGGCACACTGGAACAGGGCGGGTTATGCTCTGGGAGCTTCAGCTCTTTCTACTGCGGCTGCAAAATGTCTATACAGTACTTGTAAGGAACCTTACATACACTCACGGGTATGTCCTTACTCGCGAGTGTATGTAAAGTGAGTGTACTTAAAGCGGGGTATGCCTGTAATCAACTCAAAATCACTGAAATTTGCTCAGTTGCAGAATTGTCGCTGTCATTATTATTTTTTTTATGACGAATTTCCCCACAAATCGCTATCATTCAATTTTACAAGTGATTATAATTTATTATCGCTGTTTTCTAGCTGATCTAAAACCATTTTTGACATAAAGGGACACTTTTGGTTGCTATGGACAATCTACAGTTTGCAGGGAGAAAGAACCGTTTTTATTACCGTATTTATCGCGATATAACGCGCTCCCGCGTATACCGCGCACCCCTAAAGTGACCCCCAATCCTGTGGAAAAAAAGTTATTTTTGTACTTACAGTTTTGGTGTCTTGCGCGGCGTCCATCGGCGGCCTCGTTGGGTCCAGGGTCCTTCTGCGGCTTCGGGTGTCCTCTTCGGCGGGTCCGGCGTCCTTCTGCGGCATCGGGTATCCTTCTGCGGCGGGTCCGGTGTCCTCTTCGGCGGGTCCGGTGTCCTCGCGGTGTCCTCACGGCGTCCTCGCGGCATCCTCGCGTCCTCCCTGCTCGTTTCCCGCGCCAAGTTTTGAATACTGCGCCAGCATATACCCAGCGCAGTACACTCGGGCAGGCTCGGCAACTGTCGCGCACACGTCCTGTACGTCCAGGACGTGACCGCGGAAGAAGCCAAGACTGTCCGAATATACCCGAGTGTACTGTGCTGGGTATATGTCGGCGCAGTATTCAAAACTCGGCGCGGGAAAGCGGGTATCGGCGTATATCGCGCACCCACGATTTTGCCCTGATTTTTAGGGCAAAAAAGTGCGCGATATACGCCAATAAATACGGTATATAAAAGTACACAGTAGGACACTGGGCAGACCACTAGGGACAAGGGGTGTGTGTATTTTGTACATACAGTACTGTAATCTATAAGATTACAGTGTACTGTATGTAATGTGTTTGTTTACTTTTTTGAATTTGGCGCCGTTCTCCGCCCCGTGCGTCGCAACGTCACAGGGAACGAAGCTCGGCGTCACACGGGGACACTGTGTGAATCGAGCGAGGACGCAGATGCATTGCTGAATCCACGGACAAGGTAAGTAAACGCTGCCTGTGGATTCAGCGAGGCGAGCCCGAGTCTGACTCGGGGTTACCGATCACAGCATGAAAATCTAACCCTAAAAATGCATAGGTGTGTAATATTTCCAAGGAATATGTATTGGTAATGCTTGTAATAGTTAAAAGAAGTTTAGGGAGTATACTCACCTTTATAATATTACATCGACCCAACCATATATGAAAACCCAGATTCCACTTATCCAGTAATGTCTTAACCTTTTGTAATAAAGGTGGAAAATGTTGGTCTAAAATCTTGTTCACCTTCCCTGCTAGTTGCGTACCTAGATATGTTAATGCTCTGTCTGTCCATTTAAACTTAAAGTTTTGTTTCAATTTTACTATCAATGTTTTTGGGACATTAACTCCCATCGCCTCCGACTAATTAATGTGGAGGTTCGAGAGAGAACCGTATCTCTCAAACTCCTTCATCAAATTCGGAATTGAAATCAAAGGGTTCGTAAGAGTAAACAGCATATCATTTGCAATGATTATTCCCTATTTGTATTCCAGACATATTCCGGTTTAAATGCACCATACACAGAAAAGGTTCCAATGACAGGGCGAAGAGGAGTGGAGACAGGGGACATCCCTGTCTTGTCCCATTGGAGATCTGGAGAGGCTCCGACGGTATTCCATTGGCCCTTACCTGGGCCGTTGGAAACAAATAGATCGAAAATATCCAGTGTATTATCTTCCTTACAAAACCTCCATGCTGTAGAACTGCCTGCATATACCTCCAATTCACCCGGTCAAAGGCCTTCTCTGTGTCTGTGTTTAAAAATACACATTGCGTCTGTGTTGTATTCACTACCTGTAGAAGGTTAATAGCTTTAATTGTATTATCCCGTACTTCACGAGTGAGGTCAAATCCAACCTGGTCTAAATGTATCAGATCCGGAATATGCTGTTCGCTGGAATCTTCGAGAACAGCTTCATGTCCGTGTTTAACAGAGAAATTGGCCGGTAACTCCCAAAAAGGGCGGGGTCTTTCCCCTCCATTGGTATAACCAAAATATATGCTAAAAGGGTATCTTTAACTAAGTTTGCAGATGTTCCTAACGCGTTAAATAATTTGATCATATACTCAGATACCGAGGGGAACAGTATTTTATAATATTGAGCCGTAAAGCTGTCTGGCCCCGGGGCTTTCCCAGTTTTCATTGAGCTTACTGCTTCCATAAGTTCCTTCTCCGTTATAGGTTCATCTAGTTTCTCTTGGTCTACTTCCGATAGTCTCGGTATTGCCAATGCCGTTAAGTGCTGATCAATCTGTTCTTGAGTCAGGGGTTTACTCTGTATGTTATAGAGGAAGTGGTAATATTCTTGAAATACCTTCGCTATATCTTTTGGTTTCATAACCTTTAGTTTCTTTGATGGGTTAATGTGTGGGATATAGTTACTTAATTTCTGTTCTCGTAATTGTCTAGCCAATTGTTTCCCACACTTATATCCCGACTCATATGAGAACTTCTTACATCTCTGCATTGCAGGCTTTGCTTTGTAGTTCAGAAGATCTGTAATTTAGGTTTGTTTTCTGACCAACTCCTCCTCTACTGCTATTGACCGTGTTTGTTTATGTCTATACTCCAAAATAGCTAGCTCTTCCAGTAGCCCCTTTAACTGTACTGTACGATTCCTCTTAATCCTAGTTCCATGTTTAATTAACACACCTCTAATAGCCACCTTATGCGCTTCCCAGATAATTCCGGGAGAAGACCTCCGAAGGGTTTGGCTGGAGTCCCATAAATATTCAGGCTGTCTACCCTGCTCTCCCTCTCACTGTACAATACTTTTACAAATCTCTAGAAGACAGGTTAAAGTAGCAGAACAGCAGCCTGTGAAACACTGAACAGTCCTAAGCGATCAATCCATGAGCCAATGTTTAAAGAGAAGCTGACTAAATTTAGCTAGCAGCCTACTCTGAACAAGGGGGGTGCTACATGATCATGGCCAACCTAAGAGGCCTAGAGACCTAGATTACAAATCCTAGATAAGGGTGTAATATAGATGGTATTGAGAGACCTCCACTCTGTCCTTAAGGTCTGGTATAAATTTTAGAGGAGTCTATACTAGACCATTATCCAAGCATGCAGCCTGGCAGGCCAGGAATAGGGGAGTGGCAAGTATGAATCCCCCTGAACCATACCAGGCAACATGCCCTCAACATGGGGGATACCTTGCCAGGGGGAGCCCCTTGACAAAGCACCTTGTCCTTATTTAATGAAGACAAGGGTCTCCTCCCTACAACAATGGCTCAGTGGCTGTTGGGGTCTGAGGGTGGGGGACGTAGGCAATCTTGAATCCCCCTTTAACAATAATGGGGCACCTAGATCCTGGATTCCCCTATGCCTAGGAGGTACATTGGCCTACTCATTCACAAGCAAAAATGTAATATGTTAAAAAAGTCCTACAATATAGATCCATGTCAATCACAATACTCAATGCCAGCCAATAGAAAAAAAATAACCACCTGCGCATCGGGCGTTAGAGCGGGAGAGAGCATCAAGTCAACATTGGAAGAAGAGCGAAGGGAAGAAGACAACGAAGACGATCGGGCAAGAGTGAGCAAAAGAGCAGAAGATAGAGGAGGAGACCCGGCAGAAGACAGCAGACAGAGGGAGAAGAAGCGGAGAGAGTGGAGAAGACATTAGCGGAGGAGGCAGAAGAGACAGAGAGGGGAGAAGAAGTCGGAAGTGACCCCAGAGCTGCTTAAAAATTACTTTAAAAACCTGTATAGCGTTTTTTACTTTCTACACTTTTTTCAGGTGAATGGGTAGGGGTACAATGTACCCCATACTCATTCACATAGGGTGGGAGGACAGTTTCCGGGGGCCCCTTATTAAAACCAATGGCCAGGGTTGTCGGGAAGAGGCCCTTGTCCTCATCAACATGGGGACAAGGTGCTTCCCCCTAAAGGGGGAACCATGCCGGTTTAAAAAAAATGGCATGGAGTTCCCCTTCAAGATTATCAGAGCACAAGTTAATACAAGGATCCGACTTTGATCCGACTTCATAAAAAAAGTAGTGTAGGGACTACTTTGAAGTCAGCACGACTTAAAGTTGTGCTAATATGAATGGTAGTCATTGAAAATCATGGAGAATGACCTGCCATGCAACTTTGCAGTCCCAAATCGTTGGAGAAGTCGTATAAATTTGGAAGGAGCCTCATTTTTCGGGTTGTAAAAAACAATGTTTTTTTATGCCCTTTACCTCGGACTCCCAAAGTACCAAATCGCTCGTCTGCAAGTCGTTCAAAATACGGCCGCCAGACTTGTGACTGGGAAAAAACCCTGGGAATCAATCTCACCTTCTCTGAGATCCCTTCACTGGCTGCCAGTAAAAGACAGAATTGCTTTTAAAACACTCTGTCTGACCCATAAGTGCATCCATGGGAAGGCCCCGCAATATCTATGCAAAAAGATAGAAGCCCACAACTCCAATCGCATTCTGCGATCCACCGACCAAAATCTGGTCAAGGTACCCAAAGCCAGATACAAGTCCAAAGGAGAAAGAAGGTTTGCTGTCCAAGGTCCCAGACTATGGAACGCTTTACCAACCAGCATTCGGTTGGAGGAAAACCACCTGACCTTCAGAAGACAGATTAAAACTCTACTCTTTTGATGTCAAGAGAGACAGAAACAACAAGCGTCCAGAAGCGATTCAGTTCGCATGTGTCGCGCTATATAAGTTTTTCATTCATTTTTCATTCATGTCATTAAAAACTATTGTGTGTTGGCTTCAGAGCATTCTTCTGGTTCTAAAAAAAAGCGGCCATTTATTTTTCCGAACATGCTCTATTTATTCATGAAGTTTTAAACGTTGTCGTTTTTTGGGTTGTAAAAAATGGTCTTGTGTGGGCTTTAACAACGTGAAAAATCAGCACATGCTCAGAAGCAAGTTATGAGACGGGAGCCCTCATTCTGGTAAAACTACCATTCGTAATGGAGTAAGCACATTCATCACGCTGTAACAGACAGAAAAGCGTGAATCGTCTTTTACTAACACAAAATCAACAAAAGCAGCCCAAAGGGTGGCGTCATCCGCATGGAACTTCCCCTGTCTGTCCTCAGTTTTGTCCCCATATTGGATTTGAACAGAGGCTGGGGCAATTTCAAAGACAGTCAGTGCTCCTACTAACTTAGGGGGTGTATTTTATTTCTATTATCTGTGCCCCTTTCTGATAATCATGTGCTGGTCGGAGCGGAGGAAATATTTCTTCAGTTTCGGGCGCATGCCCATTCAGCTCCACTTGCATGTTCTTCTGCCTTGGTTCAAGTCCCAGCCAGCCGCCTGCCTGCTTATCTCCCTGCCTTTCCTGGCAAAGTGATCTTCCCCCGCTCCCCACTCACTAGTAGCCGGGGGCCCGTGGGGAGAAGGGACTTGAGAGGCCCCGGATTTCATTTAAAAAAACTGGTCACCTTAATGTGCAGCCATCTGTTGCATTGATTGCTGGGCTGTGGAGGGAAGACAGACACCTGTGAAGGGGACCGGCTACCACCCCAGACTAAGAAGAAAACAGAGGAGATTGGAGTGTTGCTCCGCAGAGTAAATACATCAAAATGTTGCTGCATAATACAGTATATGAGATTATATTGTCTAAAATGTTTATAATATTCTTATACGTATTTATCGACAAATTGAGTTTGTTTTATTTATTTATTTCAGTAAGTAATAAACTCATTTGGTTCTATTTCCAAGCAACCCTGTTTTTGTGTTTAAGTCAGGTCTAAATAGAATTATGTAACATTTTGGCAAAAATATACAACCAAGAAGTCCAGCACTTGATGCCATAATAGCAAAAATCTCAACAGCCACCATGTATTTCCCTTTAGTGCTCAGATAGGCTGGGATCATGGCAATCCAGACACTGCAGAACACCAGCATGCTGAAGGTGATGTACTTGGCCTCATTAAAACTGTCCGGTAATGTCCTGGCTAAAAAAGCTATAATGAAACTCACAGCTGCCAGAAGCCCCATATATCCCAGGACAGAGTAGAAGCCGATAACTGAACCCTCATTACACTGAATGATGATCTTCCCTAGATAAGAGTAAAAGTCTTGGTCCTGGAAGGGGGGAGAAATAAATAACCAAGTCGCACATATTATTACTTGTACCAGTGAACACACCGACATTATAGAGTTGGGCAGTTTGGCTCCCATCCATTTCCTCCAGGGACTCCCAGGTTTGGTGGTTTTAAAAGCGATATACACCATGATACTTTTGGCAAGTAGAGAAGAGACAGCAACTGAGAAGATGACACCAAAAGAGGTTACACGCAGCATGCAGGTCACATCTACTGGACGTCCGAGGAACAAGAAGACACAGAGGAAGCTCAGCATGATGGAGACCAGGAGAAGATAGCTCAGGTTCAGGTTATTAGCTTTAACAATGGGGGTGTCCTGGTAATGTATAAATATCCCCAATATTAAACCAGTCAGAAGGCAAAAAAGCATGGAAACAGATGAAAATACTACAGCAATTGTATCATCAGTGTAGGAGAGAAATTCAACCACTTTTGGAACACACCGATCCTTCTTCTCATTTGGCCATTCATCATCAGGACATTTCATGCAATTTTCACTGTCTGCAGGTATTGAAAACAACATACATGATAGACATATTTATTAAATTATCTCAGGAACAAAGTCTATTTTATAACTAAGCCACTCTTATATTAACATTGATCAGTGGCTCTAAATGAATACGTACTACTACAGTAGGGAAAAGACAAAAAAATATACAGCCAGCACCTTTCCAAATAACTGTTCTGTATATTTAGCACAGTTTTTTTTGTTTGTTTTAGAACCATGTAGGTATCACATTATTTTTTACAATTGTAAACAGTAAGTAGACATGCTTTAGGCCTCGTACACACGAGGGGATATGTCCGCTGAAAACGGTCCGATGGACCGTTTCAGCAGACATCTCCGCTCATGTGTACGGGCTAGCGGACAGATTTGTCCACCGGACAAATTTCAAAGCATGCTTTGAAATTTGTCCGCTACAAACCTGTCCGTCGAATATGTCCGCTGGTTAGTACGGTAAACCAGCGGACATATCCTCCCACACATGCGTCGTATCCTGTGAATGGATCCGACGCATGCGCGCGGAAGTGTTTACTTCCTGGTGCGTGACGTAGCGGTGACGTGGCGGCGTCAACGTCACCGCCGCATCACCGACGCGTCACCGCGCCGTCCGCCGGCGGGGAATTTGATCCGATGGTGTGTACACGCCATCGGATCAAACTCCAGATCGGACATATCCGATGGAAATGGTCCGCGGACCGTTTTCATCGGATATGTCCGATCGTGTGTACGAGGCCTTATTCTTATCAAGGTCTTAGGAATTAGTTTTTGGGCAAACGTTTCGGGCTGAGCAAAAGTTCGGCCCGGACATTTCCCATTATATGGGCATTTGCCATGGGCACCAATACAAAGGCAGTATGTGGTGTTAATGTAATCAGTGGAGGAGTGCATCGGTGCAGTGGTACAGTGGACCTCTGCACCCCCTGAAATCCTGTGCAATTGTGTCATCCCTGTCAATTTCTCTTTCTGAACTACAACACAAATCTACGGCAAATATACACTCTACCAGTAATGTTGGATATCTCTCCTTCTGGACATGGGATGCACTCATAGCAACATTTATGAATTGAAGTTCCGATCTTCTTTCTGTTACCAGGCAAGCAGGGTCCTGAGCATCGAGATATCGGAACCTAAAAAAAATGGAAATCTGATTGGCTGCCAGTTGGCTTGTCAACTGCAATGCAGAAAAAAGCAGAAAATGATTAATAGTAAGGTGAATATGTTGGGGACACTTTGCAGAGGCGCTATTTGTTTGTCCTGAAGGGGCAAGGTGATAGTGTTTCTTTAAGACACATCTGATTGGATGCTTAAAAATAAAACATAGAAATCAGGAAAAACTAGTCTAAAACAAAACAAAACAAAATTATCCCCAAAAGTCTATTTATTATTTCTGGATTTCCATTATCTGTAGTTTACTCATTTGCAATGGATATCCTTTACACTAGGCCAGGGGTGCCCAACCAGTGGCCCGGGGATCACATGTGGCCCGCGGAACCCTCTGATATGGCCCGTGATATCCTGCTCTGGGATGGAATAAAAAAGAATACTGTTATTATAGGTAAGTTTATTACTAAAAATCACAGTGTATATATGAGCATATCTGTTCTGCAGGGGTTACTGGGCTGCTTTTAAACGGATCCACAGGTTCAGAGAAGAGCAGCTGTGGGTTACCTGCACTGAGCCATAGACTTCTATTACCTGCGAGTTTGGTGTGCTGAGAGTAGAGTGGGCTCTATACAGCCGAGTGGGCTGCCATCCACCCACTCCACTCATTGTGGCCTGCGACCGGTTACCAAGTCACTTAGGTGGCCCTTGCTCTTAAAAAGGTTGGCTTAGTAAAAAAAAAAAGTAGGGGACTTACCAATAAGTAAATGTGTCATTTGTACTTCTGACTTTTGGATTCCTTGAAAACTTCATCCACTGGCCCCTCCTACTGGAATATTACAGTGGTGGGAGGTTAATAGAACTTGGGGGTGGGGGTGTGGGGGGGGTTCACATGCTTGCGTCAGGAGTGCCTTACTGTGCCTTCCCTTTCTGGCCAACATCTCCATTCACAGAAACTATAACTACAGCTCCTTTGAGTAGCGCCTTTCTAGTGCAGGATGCATGCTAAGTACATTTAGTTTATGGCTCCTTTTGCAATCAAGGGAGCAGTGATTGTTTGGTCCAGTCTGTTCAGAGTTGTACAGGCGGGAAGTTTGATTGCTTTTTTCTGCCTGTAGAAGATGTTTCTCAAGCTTAGGGAGAAATAATTAAAATACCCAGCCTGAATACTGATCAGGGCCTAGCCCTGATATTACTGTATATGTACTGTATATGTACTCAAATATGTACTCAAATGTATATTATAGTCCCACCTTATTGGTCAATTTCCATGTTATGGCTTTATGGTTGACATGAAGCTTCTGACCTTCTGGAGCCCAGGGTGTAAAGTTTCCCACTTCCTTATAATCTGCAGTATTACGTTTTCCCAGTATCCAGTTAGTTATTCTGTAGTGATAAACAAATTCTCCATATTCATTAAAAAATGGTACTGGCTCAGCCGAATCAAAGGAATATTTAATTTCTTTTAGAAGGTAATACAGCTTGAAAATAAATATAGAAAGATAAAAAAAATGCATGCTGGTGTAATAGAATCTGTGAGAAGGAACAAATCTTTTTCAGAGAAATTTTTTGACACCTTTTACAGCATTTAAGCTATGCCAAATACATCCTTCTGTTATAGTGCAGGTTGTTCTGTCTCTAGGGCAGACAGCAAAACCTTCTTATACCATAAACTTCAGATACCATATTTCTTTAATCTCAGTTTATTAGAACAAGCTAGATGAAACTACAAAATAACAGAAATAGACCTCAATAAGTACACTATTGCATACAACATAGCAGAAACAATGATATACAATACAAGATGAGATAGTAAAAATTTACTTTTTAAGTTCTCTAAGTGGTTATGGTGATAGGTTGAGCAAGACATGTCCTGCTCCCTGCAGTGTCTTCCCAAAGCATAGTGGATGTTTTCACTTCCTGTGAAGATTCTACCCAGAATTATCTGCTTACTAACAACTTCCTTAAAGGAGTTGTAAAGGAAAAAGTTTTTTGCCTAAAATTAATGTCTGCAAGGTAGATAGTGTAATGATTCTGTTAACAAATGAGTAAATACCTAATAAATTCCTTCATCTATATCACCTCCGGCATTCTAGTTTCTGTTCTCTCATTCACTTCCTGGTTTGCATCACTTGTTCATGTAAGAACTACATTTCCCAGTATGAATTGCGGCACGCCCAGTAATTTACACCTCCTTGAAGTCTCTAACACGTAGAGAGCGTCCTGCCGCACAGATGTAGTTCCCAGGAGGGGGCGAGCACGTCACTGACCACCGCAGTAAAGCCTCCCTTCAGGCCTTGTACACACGAGGGAATAGATCCGATGGGAACGGTCCGACGGACCGTTCCCATCGGATCTGTCTGCCGGATTGCTTTGATCCGATGGCTATACACACCATCGGACCAAATTCCCCGCCGGCGGACAGCGCGGTGATGCGGCAATGACGTTAATGCCGCCACGTGACCGCCACATCACCGCACCAGGAAGTAAACACTTCTGCGCGCATGCGTCGGATCCATTCACAGGATACGACGCATGTGCGGGCAGATATGTCCGCTGGTTTGCCGTACTAACCAGCGGACATATCTGACGGACAGCTCTCCGGCGGAAAAATTCCAAAGCATGCTTTGGAAATTTTCCGCCGGAGGAATCCGGCCAGAACGGTCCGTTTGCCCCTACACACGAGCGGATTTTTCGGCTGAAATGGTCCGTCGGACCATGTTCAGCGGATTTATTCACTCGTGTGTACAAGGCCTCACGGTGGTGAGTGTAGCGGAGAGCAATATTAAACTCCACGATCTCCGCTGGTAACCAGGGTAAATCCACAGTCAGCATTGACAAGTAAGGCAATGTCCCAAATCTCCCTCAGTAACCAGACGACACACAGCTCTGAGAGTCAACTGACTTTTTATTCACAGGCTTCCATATTTATAGAATTCCCCATGCAAGGGGTTTCCAAACAGCCAAATAGATTTAACAGGGGTAATACAGGGAGGACCAGATGGGGAACTTAACAGTTTGGATAATTCTCCCATCAGGCATTGCTGCACAAGGGAAAAGTCGGTTGATAGCTGGGGTCTGGGGTTATGTGTTGTGGGAGTTCGGTTTAAAACTGCCGAACACTGATTGGGCAACATAAAACTAAGTACTGAATGCTAGTGGCTTACGGCTGCCAGCATATGAATTACTATGCCCACATAAGACCCAGCAGAATACATAGCATATAATACAGACAACCTTTTGACATGTAACGTCCAGCGTTCCAGAAGTGGCTAGGTTTGCCACAATGCTCCCCCAGAACCAAGCCGGCATACACAGTCTGATCCCAACGGATCGGCTTGGGGATGTCCGGGGAAGTACTCACAGATCACTTTTCAAGTTCAGTTTGTCTAGATAACCAGTCGGCGTTACCGTTTTGGTAGTGGATTGTAAAGTCAAACGGCTGCAGCGCCAAACTCCAGCGGAGCAGCCGGGCATTGTCTCCCGCCACACGGTTTAGCCACACCAACGAGTTGTGATCTGTGAGTAGCGAAAAAGGTTGTCCATACAAATACAGCTGCAACTTTTTGAGGGCCCACACCACGGCCAGGCATTCCTTCTCAATAGTGGCGTAGCTTACTTCTCGTGGCAATAACTTTCGGCTCAGGTAAGCTACGGGGTGTTCTCCGCCATCGGCTCCCACTTGGCTCAGCAATGCGGTAAAGTAGCCCTTTCTCCCAGGTGTACCGCTCCCCCTCTAGCCCAGCCTGGTCAGCGTGTACCCTGTCCCTGTATACCTGTAGCGTGGGGTCTGACCTCACCTCGGCCTCAAACTTAGTCGGGGTATCCCAGGACATACGCGTCGTGTGGGGGTCATGGTCTCTTACCGGAGCCTCAGAGTGTGTCGTAGGAACCGTAGTGCGGGCCTGTTGCTGTGTGGTCACTGGATGGGCTTCCTGGTATGGGGCCTGGGGTACAAAAGCAGAAGTCATCTGGCCAAAATCATTTCCCAGCACAACATCTGCTGGTAAATTTTGCATGAGGCCCACTTCTACCGTCCCCCCTCCCACACCCCAATCCAAATGTACTTTGGCAACGGGTAGTTGGTACACTGCTCCCCCTGCCACTCGTACTGCCACGGATCCGCCAGTGTGTGCCAAGTCAGGGACCAAATGGGGTGCTAGCAAGGTTAAAGTAGCTCCTGAATCCCGAAGCCCCTTGACTTCTTTCCTCTCCAAGGTCACTGGCTGTCGATGATGCTGCCGGTTATCCGTGGCTCGGACTGTCATCACCTCATGCAAGATTCCCAGGGGTTCTTCCGCTGGAATGCTCAACATCTCTTGAGTGGCCGGCTCCCGTTGATAATGATGGGCAGCAGCCCTTGGTGCCGGGTTTGGTCGGCCTTGGTTCCAGGCAGGTCTGCCCCGGTTTTGGGTGCACTCACGTGCCATATGTCCCCACTGTTTGCAGGAGTGGCATTGGATGTTGGCACGTCCGTTATATCTGGAGGGTGGTGGTAAAGTCCTTTGGGATTGACGAAAAGTGGAGGCTGTGCGAGCGGGGGGTGGTAGAGTACTGGGTGGTCCCGCGGGTCGAGGATAACTCTTGGTTAGGGGCCCATGATGTCTCCTCGCATCAAAATGCTGATCCGCTAATCGAGCCGCTTCGGTTAGGGTGAGAGGTTTCCTGTCTCGCACCCATTCTTGTGTCTCTGGGGACAAACCGTTGAAGAATTGCTCCAACAGCATTAACTGTCGCAATTCCTCCATAGTAGTGGCTTGGCTGGCTTGTATCCACCCTTGGGAAGCTTGGTTCAGCTTGTGTGCCCATTCAGCATGTGAATCCTTCTCTGGTTTGCGCAGGTTTCTAAACTTGCGCCGGTATGCCTCTGGAGTAATGGCGTATCTCTCTAATATCGCTCGCTTCACTTTATCATAATCCTTGCTGTCCTCACTGGGTACAGCGCGATATGCTTCTGCTGCCCGACCTGCCAGCTTGCCTGCTAGCAATGGGACCCATACTGTCCGTTCCAAGTCATGTAAATCACACAGTCTCTCAAAATCCTGTAAATACCCATCAATCTCATCCTTCTCCTCGCAAAACATTTTAAAGGCATGATAGGGAATTTTGGGTTTTACCTGGTTGTAGAGTGACCCAGTAGTGGATTCTGCTCGAGACTGTGTATACTGCGGACTGTGTGCCATCACGTACTCATGCACATTCGCCATTACCATATGCAGCATGGCATCTGATATAGGCTGTGGCAAAAATTCCAGCCTGGTCCTCATTTCTCTCTGGTAGAGGGTTTCTTCCATGGCTGCTGGTGGTGTAGCGCTGCGGGCTCTGTCTCCCTCCATCAGCTCGGCAGTTAGTACAGCTTTGGATTTGTTGCTGGCTACCTTACCCCTGGCTTCTAGCAGTTCCTTTAATGTCTGCCGCTTTAGCCTAGAATAATCCGTCTCCATTTACATCGGTAGTTCACATTGCACGAATTGCGCTTATCGGCTGTAAGGTTGGATCCCGTCGCTTGCCACCAAATGTAGCGGAGAGCAATATTAAACTCCACGATCTCCGCTGGTAACCAGGGTAAATCCACAGTCAGCATTGACAAGTAAGGCAATGTCCCAAATCTCCCTCAGTAACCAGACGACACACAGCTCTGAGAGTCAACTGACTTTTTATTCACAGGCTTCCATATTTATAGAATTCCCCATGCAAGGGGTTTCCAAACAGCCAAATAGATTTAACAGGGGTAATACAGGGAGGACCAGATGGGGAACTTAACAGTTTGGATAATTCTCCCATCAGGCATTGCTGCACAAGGGAAAAGTCGGTTGATAGCTGGGGTCTGGGGTTATGTGTTGTGGGAGTTCGGTTTAAAACTGCCGAACACTGATTGGGCAACATAAAACTAAGTACTGAATGCTAGTGGCTTACGGCTGCCAGCATATGAATTACTATGCCCACATAAGACCCAGCAGAATACATAGCATATAATACAGACAACCTTTTGACATGTAACGTCCAGCGTTCCAGAAGTGGCTAGGTTTGCCACAGTGAGTAACAATCAAACAAGCAGGAAGTGAACAGAACAGAGAAGAAATAGAGCAACTTCTGAGAAAAAATGAACAATGAGGAAGAGAAAAGAGGAATGTCTGCAGGTAAAGGATGCTTATTATGATTTTTTTTTCCTTTACAACCCCTTTAACTACACACAGTGAATCAAATAACAGAACTGAAGCAATACCAAAGATGGAGCCTGCACTCCACATATGATTGTCTTATGTAATTACAAACCTGAAAGTGGATATAAACCCACTCTCATCCTTTCTAAACTACTGCCATAGTGCTTATCTATAAGAATATAGATGCCTCCTGCATGTATCATTATCTGTCAAATGTCCCCCCTCTGTCTGTTATGAGACCTGAAATACTGCAGATTCTGTGGGTGGATCTGTTGTCTGGAGCTCGGTGGGTGGAGTAATGATGTCAGTAGACTCCCCGCCCACCTCTACACACCCCTTGTCAACATGCATTTTTTCCTGTGTATTTCTTACACTGAATACTGCTATGATCTCTAACATCCAGTCAAAGTCCAGTAAAGTAACCACATGACTTCAGAAAAGAAGTGGGGGTGGGAATTGTAAAATAATGCCTGTCTAAAGCTAGTGCATAAGATATGTAAATAACCTGTCACTCACAACAAGGGGGCGGAACGGACCAAGGTTTTTCTCTGTAAGTCCGTTTTATTTCACTGAACAATAAAAGAGGATTGTTCAGAGCTGGATTAACTCTGTGTGGCAAGACTGGGCACATATGATAGGCAATCTTATACTGTACATTGTGACAGCAAAAAATAAATAAAAAAAATAATTTGGGTTTACATCCACTTTAAATGTTATTTCAACAACACAGATACAGGTAATCAGAATATAAGTCTGGTGGACAGAACACAAGTCACCTGAGTCATAACCAGTTAAAGACTCTGGGCATACTAGACACGCCCAAAAAAGTCATTGTTGTACACGGGGTGTGCCTAGTACTTCCAGTCCTTCTGCCCTGTTGCTGGGATCCCCCTGTCCCAGTACAGGACAATTTGACTCTGATTTATCGAGAAGTGCCTTGCTATCAAATAGTCCCCGGGTGGAACTGCACATGCGCCACATGGAGCCGCAGAACAGCTGAGTTGGCCATCAGCTGTTAGGCATGTGCATTTCGTTTCGTTCCGAATCGAAATTCGGACGAATTTTCCATTATTCGGACATTCGGATGCATACGAATTCCCGAATTGCTATATTAGCGAAAAATTTCGACCGTTTTCGGAATTCGTTCATTTTCGACCGAATTTCGAAAAAAAAAAATGGTCGAAATCGATTTTTTTTTTTCCGAATTCCGAATCGAATACCCGCAGACTAAATTCGATCGGAATTCGAAAAAAAAAAAAAAATAAAATAAAAAAAAAAAATATTTTCGAATTTTATTCGGAAAAAAAAAATTCGAAAAGAGACTATTTGTTTTCTAATCTGGTTGAAATATTTTCGATTTCGACCGTTTTTTTTCGAAATTCGGTCGAAAACGAACGAATTCGAAAAACGGTCGAAATATTTTCGATTTCGACCGTATTTTTCGAAATTCGGTCGAAAACGAATGAATTCCGAAAACGAATTCAACACATGTAACGAACCTAACTTAACGAAATTTATTAAATGACGAATTGAAACGAAACGAAACGAAACGAATTTTTCACTTTTGCACATGCCTATCAGCTGTTGTCTCGCCTTGCTGAGGCACGTTCATGTAGGCGAGGGGTGGATAGTTACATGAAGGGGGGCGGATTTTAAAATTATGGGCAGTGGTAGGGGCGGAATTTTTATCGATGGCCAAACAAAGCTGCAAAATAAATCTTTATCTAATATAGAAAAAGCCAACCTTCAATTGACTAAACACGCCCTGCAAGCGTCCAGAAGGAATAAAGATTTATTTTGCAGATATTTTTGGTTCATCAATAACAATTCCGCCCCCCACCACTGCCCATCATTTAAAAATCCGCCCCTTCATGTAAATATCTACCCGTCACCCTAATAAACATGCCTCAGCAACGTGAGACAATAGCTGATCGTAAACTCAGCTGTTATACGGCTCCGTAGCATTCCGGGCATTTCTCGATAGGGGATACTTCTCGACAGAAAACCGGCAGCAGGAGCTGTAAAAAAAAGAAGCAGTCTGCCAATGTTTATCAACAACATTGCTCAGTCACAAATGCAGGAAGCTACAATGAAACATTGTATCAATACAAAAAATTGGTAATAAATGATAAAACAGCGCATAGCATGGATAGTCCAATGTAGATAAAAAGATGTTGAGAGAAAGTCCACAGATCAGTGAATTTAGGCAAAGTTCAAAGTAACGTGAGGAATGCTTCATAGAATGGTAGTACACCCTCCACCGATTTCCAATCTCCACCAAAACGTGAGACACACTTCCCCGCAGGGGTTCAAACTCACAAGAAACACAAAAAACCAAGCCTTGAAAATAAATCGTCCTGATCAGACCTCCAACATCATTCCAGAAGCAGCAGGGGTTAATTTGTAAAGCTCCAATATATGGATGATAGAAAAAACAGAAGCACCAAAATAGTGTAATACTGCTTTAATTAATAAAAAGAACCTGTGTAACAACACCCCGCCTCCTATCTACGTACATTAATAAGCTGATAAATGAGCATAAAGAGTAAAATTCACCGCTCTCCTCCATACACAGGGGGTCGCGCTTGTGCCGCAATGCACGCTGCTGAAGATGTCTATCCTGGTAGTGATGGTACAGCGGTGGAACGCACTCCTAGTATTTCCTGGATACGCCGTCGTAGCCACGCCCTGACGCGTTTCGTCACATCCGACTTCAACAGAGGGCAATTATATTAAGCAATTATATTGCTTAATTGCTCTCAGTAGGAATTTTATATATTTTTAGAGATCTTATATATTATTTCACGTTTTATCTACTTCTTGGATTTATCTAATCCTTTTATTAAGTAATTTTTGTCCTTGGCGCTGGGAAGTGCACTGTGTATTCCCCTCTATTGTTGCTCCCCCTTTTTGTGCACTCTCCTCTAGATACAATGAAACATTGTTTCATTTTGTATCTTTCTGTTTATTCATTTACAGATCAAAGGAATGTACTTCGATCTGCAGATGCAGTCAGTTAAAGCAACATGACAAGTAAAAAAAAAAAATGTTTTTGTCTTTTTTATTAAATGCTCATCTGTTGAACTCCTTATAAACCCTTATGCCGCGTATACACGGTCTGTATTTCAGAAACAAATGTTTGATGTGTTGTTGTTGGAAAATCTGACCATGTGTACGCTCCATCAGACATTTGCTGTCGGAATTTCCGAGAACAAACGTTTGAGAGCTGGTTCTCAATTTTTCCGACAACAAAAGTTCTTGTCGGAAATTCTGATTGTCTGTATGCAATTCTGACGCACACAAAAATCCTACGCTTGCCCGGAATCAATTCGACGCATGCTCATGAATCATTGTAATTTATTTTCCTTGGCTCGTCGTAGTGTTGTACGTTACCGCATTCTTCACGTTCTGAATTTCCGACAACATTTGTGTGACCGTGTGTATGCAAGACAAGTGTGAGCCAACATTCCGTCAAAAAAAATCCAGTGTTTTATTGTCGGAATGTCCGATTATGTGTACGCGGCATTAGTTGTCTCTATTCAGCCCAAATTTACTCCTTATTCTCCTTCACCATTCTATTATAATTTTCCTAGTGATTTTTTTTTATACCAATATTTAAACTTTTTTCTGTTTTTTTTTTTTTCCTTTCCTTATGTTTATACCTTTTAAATATATTTACACGTATCACACTCAAAAAAGGTGCAACATTTAAAAAATTATCTACACCGAGGGACGTTTATTTATTTTTATTTTTTATAAAGGAATTGTCAAAAATCTGTGTATTTTAAGGGCTTATATACAAGTTATTGTAATAAAAAGTGTTTGGGGACCCAGGTCCGGGCCCAGGGGACAGGTATCAATGCAAAAAAATATTCCTTTAAATTTCATACCTAGGGGCTGTGTATAGTATGGAACAAAGTGTGCTTCACAATGGCCTAGAGGCACATCTCAGCGCCACAGATACTAATAGTTAAATAATGGTAGGAAAAGTTAAATAAAAAATATGGAAAAATACAATAAAATAATAAATTAAATCAACCTAATATCCAAAAAGCAGAAAAAAGGTGAATCAAAGCAGCTGTCTTAAAAACCATCAGCACAAGGCTGATTGGAAAAGCATATAAAACAAAGTATCAAAAGTTAGAACATAGTTCAAAATGATAGACAGCGCTAAACAATGTTGGATAAATGTCCAGCAACATCAAGCTTAGATGGTGTAGAAAAGATAGAGAGGTGATGTGAACATCTCAAGGAATTTTCAAGATCTTTCCACCTTGTCCCAAAAGTCCACCACGCGTGAGGCACACTCCCTTTTGGGGTTTAAACTCACCAGAGGGCCAGTGATATCAGGCCTTACAAAGGTATCTTTCCATCATACCATCCATCAGCTAAGCAGGGAAGAACGCTCCATATAAAAACAAATGAAACTCCAAATAGTGTAATTCGGTTTTAATTTTTTTTAAAAAACAATAACCCTTCACCACACATAAAATCCCCGCTCACAGTGTACGTACCATGAATCAGTAGTAATGAGCAAATAATGACGATTATCGGATGGTCCCAGGAATCCCAGGAGCAAACATGTAATGTCTTTATAAAAACAAAACAGAGCAAATGGTCCTTCCTGGTCAGAAACCACCGGTGGAGCGCAGATCACGTCACTTCCGGTAACGCCGCGTTAGCCCCGCCCTGACCGGTTTCGTCTACCAATGGACTTCAACTGAGGGCGTAGCTAAGCGGCAAAGATTAGATGTTTATATATACCCTCCTGTTCTGTCATTGGCTGCTAATACGGCGCGGAAAGCTCCCCTATTGGTCCACCACCGAGTCGCTCAAAGACTGATACAGAGAGGGAAATAAAATCAGTGCGCTATCACAGGATAAAACTGAGGAGCACACATAATAGAAAACGGGAAACCGATTTACCATATAGCCCGCGCTATAGCGATCCAATCTTATTTCTTTTTTAAAAAAGAATTTTAAAGGGAAAGCAAAGTAAAAAGACTCGTTCGGGAATAATATAATATTATACAACATGTTGCTTCTGGGGTTAATGAACACCACATAGAGCATAACAAGGAACTTTGGAAACAATAGAAACATTATATATATAAGCATTACTGCACATATATATATTTAAAGGATACAACCTTTCAGTAAAAAAGATGATGAACTAAAATTAAATACTAAAAGCTATTAATTATTTTGAAAACAATTAGATATTTTAAAACCAGTTAAATAGTTCTAAAAAACAAGATAATCGTAAATCTGATCTAAATACAGATAGATTTGCTTCTCATATAGCACATAAAAACATGTGCCACATCGATAGAAGCAAATACAAAATGCAAAACATAAGCATATATTCAAAAAGATCAAAGATCGAAAATATATAAATAAATAAATATATATATATAATATAGTTATAAATGTTCAGCTATAAAAATATACAAATATATAGTAAATTGTACATAAAAATAAAATACAATATATCAAAAATAGACATTATGCATAAATATATAAAGTAGATAAGAGAGTATTAGACTTTGCTAATAAAGCAATATTAAACATCACTAATAAAGCAATTTATGTCTAATTCGACATTTAGTCCCTTAGGAGCCAAAGTGTCAGCAGAATAAATGTATTTGTTCTCAAGTTTGGAGAGTTTCCTCACTCGGTTACATCCTCTCCAGGGGGGTTTTAACTGTTCCACCCCCCAGAATCTGAGACCTGCCGGGTTTTCGTTATGATGCAATTTGAAGTGCAACGATACGTTGTGGTCTTTGTAACCCAGTTTTATGTTTGCAATATGTTCTGCAATTCTGATTTTTAATTTTCTTTTTGTACGGCCTACATAAAGTAATTTACACGGGCATTCTAGGAAATAGACAATATAGGTGGTATTGCATGTGAGAAAGTCCTTAATCGCAAAAGAAGCATTGTTACTGGATGTAAAGTTCTCGAGGCCTCTAACCCGGCTGAGGACTTCCCTACAGGGACCACATTTTCTGCATGCAAAAAAAAACGTTTTTTTCCCAAAATATAATGGGTTTCCTAGGGGGGTCCAAGACTTTTTTAATGATCCTATCTCCATAACTAGGAGCCTTCCTATAGATAAAGGAGGGTTTTTCTGGAATCACATATCTCAAGACTTTGTCCAAAAAAAGGATGTGCCAGTGAGAAGAAAAAATCTTTTCAACCTCTTTATATTGTGAATGGTATCCAGAAATGAAACTCCATTCAAGGTTATTGTGCATTCGAGAGGAGGACGAGGCAGCATTTGGGAAAGAGGGTACAGGGACTACACGTAGTTCTTCTATAAGTTTATTCAATTTCACTTCACAGTAACCCTTCTCCATAAATTTATTCTTAAGGAGCCCTGCTTGTATGACATAATCAGTATCTTCAGTACAGTTACGTCGTACTCGCATTATCTGACCTTTGGGTATATTTCTAAGCCAGGTGGGGTGATGTCCGCTTTTCGTTGGTAAATAGCTATTTGCGTCAGTGGGTTTGAAATACACCTTTGTTCCCAATTTATCTCCATTTCTATATATCTGGAGATCTAAGAAATGCACATTCTGATGATTGTATTCACATGTTAGATTAATGTTCTGGTTATTTTTGTTCAAAACCTCTAAAAAGAGTTCTAGAGATACCAGTGTCCCTGTCCATACAAAGAACAGGTCATCTATGTACCTACGGTATAGTAACAGTTCCTCTCTCTTAACATTGAATATGGTTTTATCCTCCCATTCAGCCATGAAGAGATTGGCTATGCTGGGGGCAAATTTAGCCCCCATTGCAACGCCTCTCTTCTGGGAGTAGAAGTTACCATCAAACCAAAAATAATTGTGCCCTAAACAAAAATCCAAAGCATCACGTAAAAAAACCTTTTGAACATGAACTAGGTCTTCCCTCTGGCTCAATGCCCAATTTAATGCTAAAAGAGCATCGTCATGTTGTATGACCGTATAAAGGGATGCTACATCAGCGGTGACTAAATACACTTCTTCTCTCCCCACCAGATTTATATCATTCAATAGTACCAGCAGATCTTTTGTGTCCTTCAGGTAAGCTTTTGTGGAGCTTACACTTTTTTGTAGGAAGTGATCGAGGTATTGGCCTAACCGTGATGTAATAGAACCAATACCATTTACAATTGGCCTTCCTGGTGGCTGGACCAAATCTTTGTGTATTTTCGGTAAGGTGTAAATGGTTGGTATACGGCCATTACTAGGTACTAGGTATTTCCTTTCTTTATTGGAAAGGGCTCCCTTATGGTAACCCATTTCCACAAGGAATTTAAGATTTTTTTCATATTGGGGAGTGGGATCCTTATTTAACTTCTGATACGTCGCCTTATCCATTAGCATATTGGTCAGTTGATTTTGATAAAAGCTTTTAGTCAAAATAACTACACCTCCTCCTTTATCCGCAGGTCTTACTACGATATCTTTCCTCTCTTCTAAAAGTTCAATACCCTCTTTAATATAGCGGGGGTTCACATTCCTTTTAGGGGTGATACCCTCTAAATCTCGTAAAACTAGTCCTTTAAAAACATCAAGTGGTTGATTTGATCCAACCTGAGGATTAAAGAGGGACTTATTACGAAGTCCACTATCAACAGGTACTAGCGAGGTTTGAAGTAATGGAGTAATAATTGTCACTGGATTTACTGTATTGAGGTTTTTATTACAAAAATACTTTTTCATATTTAACCTGCGTACATATTTATGCACATCAATAAAGACATCAAATTTATTGATTGGGCGATGTAGACCACATTTTAGACCTAAGTTTAAAATGTTAGTCTCTTTATCAGATAAAATTATATCTGTCAAGTTAAAAATACCCCCTAGTCGTGACTCCTTTCGTGCTCGTTCCTTCTTCTTTTTTTGGACATTACGTCCGGCCCTACATCCTCTTGTTCTTCTCTCGTTGTTCTGGGTTGCCCTAGTCTGTCCCGATCCCATTGGGGTAAATCTCTCCAAGGTTGGCTCTGGTTGTTCTCTACGGGATAATATTCCCGATATTGGGGGGGCTGTTGAGGGTAGGTGGCTGGTCGTCCCCTGTGTTGGTTCGAACCCCTGCCTCTCCTCTGCCACCCTCTGCCTCTTCCTAAAAAAGGCTGTGATGTTTGATAACCCGGCCTATTTGTATCATCTCTTAGTGGTTCAAACCTATTGTGCACTGGTAGTTGATATTCATTAGGTGGCCGTTGGTTAGAATAATTAGAAGGGCCCATATTCCTGGATCTACCTCTTCCATGGTTAGAGCCCCTTCTATTCGGTGTAGAATGATAAATAGGCACTTGTGGTGTGGGGAGAGTTCTCCCATCACTACCCCTAGAGGGTTGATCGCTGGAGGGATGTGAAGCTCCCACATTTTCAACCTGTTGTATTTTCATAGTGCCAGGATCATCTCTCTCTCCAAAAGTTGTTGGATTAGACTGCTGCCAAACATAAATTGATTTTGTCCTGAAGTCTTCAACATCACGATGAAATTTTTTAATTTTTTTCTTCTGCGTCTCCTTATCTACCTTTTCTAATTTCTTTTTTATACGAATATTAAAATCTATAACTTGTTGGGTATCCTTAATAGGGTCAAGTTGTTTCCTTAGCTCCTCAATTTTAGCTTCCAACTTAGTCATCTTTTTTAGTTTTCTTTTTAAAATAAGTTCCTGGAGTTCAAGACCGGCTCCATTAAAGAAATCAAGCCACTCGGTCATGGATTCAGAATCTGTGAGTCCATCTTGGGGGACTACCTCCCACCTCTTACTATAATGTGCTCCTTTAGATATTGCTTAAAGGTACAGATGTCCCACCAGGTTCTCACCTGTTTTTCGAGACAATTACCCAAAGCACTCATAATACCATTAAAATTAACCTGTGCGGAAGTATGCTCATCTACTGAAAAAATACTATCCAAATCAACAGTTCTACTACTCAGAAAAAACAGTGCATCCATGGCTGCTTACGAGAAAAACAGTTATATCACTATAAAATCGGGATAAACAAACAGATATGGAACAAAGTGTGCTTCACAATGTTCGAACCAACACAGGGGACGACCAGCCACCTACCCTCAACAGCCCCCCCAATATCGGGAATATTATCCCGTAGAGAACAACCAGAGCCAACCTTGGAGAGATTTACCCCAATGGGATCGGGACAGACTAGGGCAACCCAGAACAACGAGAGAAGAACAAGAGGATGTAGGGCCGGACGTAATGTCCAAAAAAAGAAGAAGGAACGAGCACGAAAGGAGGCACGACTAGGGGGTATTTTTAACTTGACAGATATAATTTTATCTGATAAAGAGACTAACATTTTAAACTTAGGTCTAAAATGTGGTCCACATCGCCCAATCAATAAATTTGATGTCTTTATTGATGTGCATAAATATGTACGCAGGTTAAATATGAAAAAGTATTTTTGTAATAAAAACCTCAATACAGTAAATCCAGTGACAATTATTACTCCATTACTTCAAACCTCGCTAGTACCTGTTGATAGTGGACTTCGTAATAAGTCCCTCTTTAATCCTCAGGTTGGATCAAATCAACCACTTGATGTTTTTAAAGGACTAGTTTTACGAGATTTAGAGGGTATCACCCCTAAAAGGAATGTGAACCCCCGCTATATTAAAGAGGGTATTGAACTTTTAGAAGATATCGTAGTAAGACCTGCGGATAAAGGAGGAGGTGTAGTTATTTTGACTAAAAGCTTTTATCAAAATCAACTGACCAATATGCTAATGGATAAGGCGACGTATCAGAAGTTAAATAAGGATCCCACTCCCCAATATGAAAAAAATCTTAAATTCCTTGTGGAAATGGGTTACCATAAGGGAGCCCTTTCCAATAAAGAAAGGAAATACCTAGTACCTAGTAATGGCCGTATACCAACCATTTACACCTTACCGAAAATACACAAAGATTTGGTCCAGCCACCAGGAAGGCCAATTGTAAACGGTATTGGTTCTATTACATCACGGTTAGGCCAATACCTCGATCACTTCCTACAAAAAAGTGTAAGCTCCACAAAAGCTTACCTGAAGGACACAAAAGATCTGCTGGTACTATTGAATGATATAAATCTGGTGGGGAGAGAAGAAGTGTATTTAGTCACCGCTGATGTAGCATCCCTTTATACGGTCATACAACATGACGATGCTCTTTTAGCATTAAATTGGGCATTGAGCCAGAGGGAAGACCTAGTTCATGTTCAAAAGGTTTTTTTACGTGATGCTTTGGATTTTTGTTTAGGGCACAATTATTTTTGGTTTGATGGTAACTTCTACTCCCAGAAGAGAGGCGTTGCAATGGGGGCTAAATTTGCCCCCAGCATAGCCAATCTCTTCATGGCTGAATGGGAGGATAAAACCATATTCAATGTTAAGAGAGAGGAACTGTTACTATACCGTAGGTACATAGATGACCTGTTCTTTGTATGGACAGGGACACTGGTATCTCTAGAACTCTTTTTAGAGGTTTTGAACAAAAATAACCAGAACATTAATCTAACATGTGAATACAATCATCAGAATGTGCATTTCTTAGATCTCCAGATATATAGAAATGGAGATAAATTGGGAACAAAGGTGTATTTCAAACCCACTGACGCAAATAGCTATTTACCAACGAAAAGCGGACATCACCCCACCTGGCTTAGAAATATACCCAAAGGTCAGATAATGCGAGTACGACGTAACTGTACTGAAGATACTGATTATGTCATACAAGCAGGGCTCCTTAAGAATAAATTTATGGAGAAGGGTTACTGTGAAGTGAAATTGAATAAACTTATAGAAGAACTACGTGTAGTCCCTGTACCCTCTTTCCCAAATGCTGCCTCGTCCTCCTCTCGAATGCACAATAACCTTGAATGGAGTTTCATTTCTGGATACCATTCACAATATAAAGAGGTTGAAAAGATTTTTTCTTCTCACTGGCACATCCTTTTTTTGGACAAAGTCTTGAGATATGTGATTCCAGAAAAACCCTCCTTTATCTATAGGAAGGCTCCTAGTTATGGAGATAGGATCATTAAAAAAGTCTTGGACCCCCCTAGGAAACCCATTATATTTTGGGAAAAAAACGTTTTTTTTGCATGCAGAAAATGTGGTCCCTGTAGGGAAGTCCTCAGCCGGGTTAGAGGCCTCGAGAACTTTACATCCAGTAACAATGCTTCTTTTGCGATTAAGGACTTTCTCACATGCAATACCACCTATATTGTCTATTTCCTAGAATGCCCGTGTAAATTACTTTATGTAGGCCGTACAAAAAGAAAATTAAAAATCAGAATTGCAGAACATATTGCAAACATAAAACTGGGTTACAAAGACCACAACGTATCGTTGCACTTCAAATTGCATCATAACGAAAACCCGGCAGGTCTCAGATTCTGGGGGGTGGAACAGTTAAAACCCCCCTGGAGAGGATGTAACCGAGTGAGGAAACTCTCCAAACTTGAGAACAAATACATTTATTCTGCTGACACTTTGGCTCCTAAGGGACTAAATGTCGAATTAGACATAAATTGCTTTATTAGTGATGTTTAATATTGCTTTATTAGCAAAGTCTAATACTCTCTTATCTACTTTATATATTTATGCATAATGTCTATTTTTGATATATTGTATTTTATTTTTATGTACAATTTACTATATATTTGTATATTTTTATAGCTGAACATTTATAACTATATTATATATATATATTTATTTATTTATATATTTTCGATCTTTGATCTTTTTGAATATATGCTTATGTTTTGCATTTTGTATTTGCTTCTATCGATGTGGCACATGTTTTTATGTGCTATATGAGAAGCAAATCTATCTGTATTTAGATCAGATTTACGATTATCTTGTTTTTTAGAACTATTTAACTGGTTTTAAAATATCTAATTGTTTTCAAAATAATTAATAGCTTTTAGTATTTAATTTTAGTTCATCATCTTTTTTACTGAAAGGTTGTATCCTTTAAATATATATATGTGCAGTAATGCTTATATATATAATGTTTCTATTGTTTCCAAAGTTCCTTGTTATGCTCTATGTGGTGTTCATTAACCCCAGAAGCAACATGTTGTATAATATTATATTATTCCCGAACGAGTCTTTTTACTTTGCTTTCCCTTTAAAATTCTTTTTTAAAAAAGAAATAAGATTGGATCGCTATAGCGCGGGCTATATGGTAAATCGGTTTCCCGTTTTCTATTATGTGTGCTCCTCAGTTTTATCCTGTGATAGCGCACTGATTTTATTTCCCTCTCTGTATCAGTCTTTGAGCGACTCGGTGGTGGACCAATAGGGGAGCTTTCCGCGCCGTATTAGCAGCCAATGACAGAACAGGAGGGTATATATAAACATCTAATCTTTGCCGCTTAGCTACGCCCTCAGTTGAAGTCCATTGGTAGACGAAACCGGTCAGGGCGGGGCTAACGCGGCGTTACCGGAAGTGACGTGATCTGCGCTCCACCGGTGGTTTCTGACCAGGAAGGACCATTTGCTCTGTTTTGTTTTTATAAAGACATTACATGTTTGCTCCTGGGATTCCTGGGACCATCCGATAATCGTCATTATTTGCTCATTACTACTGATTCATGGTACGTACACTGTGAGCGGGGATTTTATGTGTGGTGAAGGGTTATTGTTTTTTAAAAAAAATTAAAACCGAATTACACTATTTGGAGTTTCATTTGTTTTTATATGGAGCGTTCTTCCCTGCTTAGCTGATGGATGGTATGATGGAAAGATACCTTTGTAAGGCCTGATATCACTGGCCCTCTGGTGAGTTTAAACCCCAAAGGGGAGTGTGCCTCACGCGTGGTGGACTTTTGGGACAAGGTGGAAAGATCTTGAAAATTCCTTGAGATGTTCACATCACCTCTCTATCTTTTCTACACCATCTAAGCTTGATGTTGCTGGACATTTATCCAACATTGTTTAGCGCTGTCTATCATTTTGAACTATGTTCTAACTTTTGATACTTTGTTTTAGGTGTGCATAGTATGCCTGTAAAGCAGCGCTTGTTTCCCATGCTTAGAACTGTCCCTGCACAAAGTGTAATTTCTGAAGGAAAAAAAGTAATTTAAAATCACTCGCGGCTATAATGAATTGTCGGCTCCCGGCAATTCAGAGAAAATGCATTGAAAGTCATTGATAAAAAAAATACACTAAACAATATACAATGTACCCCATTACCAATTCACATAGGGGGGCCGGGATCCCCTTTGCTAAAGGGGTCTTCCAGATTCTGATAAGCCCCCCACCTGCAGACCCCCACAACCACGGGCAAGGGTTGTGAGGATGAGGCCCTTGTCCCCATAAACATGGTCACAGACCCCCAAAGGCATCCTCCAAATGTTGAGGGCATGTGGCCTCTCTCGTCCCCCCCTTTTTTCCTGCGGTCTGCCAGGTTGCATGCTCGGATAAAGGGTCTGGTATGGATATTTGGGGGGAACTCCACATTTTTAATTTGACGCACGGTTCACCTTAATATCCATACCAGACCTGAGGGGCCTGGTAATTGAATTTGGGGGGACCCCACACATTTTTTTTTTATCAATGACTTTTCTCTGTATTGCTGGGAGCCAACAATTCATTATAGCCGTGAGTGGTTTTAAATTACTTTTTTCCTTCAGAAATGACATTTTGTGCAGGGACAGTTCTAAACGCGAGTAACAAGCGCCACTTTACAGGCATACTAGACACCCCCCCTAGGTATGAAATTTAAAGGAATATTTCACTTTTATTGTTTCACTTTAAGCATTATTAAAATCACTACTGCAGTTTTTAAAACAATTTTTTTTATTGATACATGTCCCCAGGTCCCCAAACACTTTTTAGCACAATAACTTGCATATTAGCCTTTAAAATGAGCACTTTAGATTTTAAACTTTCGAGTCCCATAGACTTTACCAGGGTTCTAAAGTTCACACACACTTTTGGTCTGTTCGCAGGTTCTGGTGCGAACCCTAACGGGGGGGGGGGGGGTTCGGCTCATCCCTAGTCTTCATATGTAATTCCCAATTGGTTTCCCAATATGGCTGACTTAGAGGCTATTACCATATGTTATATGTTGCAGGGGGCTGAAGTCATTCTTGCAATGCATGTATCCATGGTTGTTGAGTAGGTTTTTCTGGGGTTTGGTACAAATGGAAAACAATTTTTTGTATTAATGTTTTATATTTTATATTTGTAAAATGTTATAAAATACTTTTTCACAAAATGTTCAGTCTATTTTTGCTTGTTTAGCAAAAAAGTAAAAACCCCCAGTGGTGATTAAATACCACCAAAAAAAGTACCATCTGTCTCAAAAAAATTATAAAAATTTCATTTGGGTACAGCGTGAATGACAATGCGATTGTTAATTAAAGTGCCACAGCACTGAAAGCTGAAAATTGTCGTGGGCGGTGAAAGTGGCCGGTATTGAGGTGGTTAAGTAAAATTGATGACTGACACCTTAACCACTTAAGACCCGGACGAATATGCAGGTAAAGGACCTCGCCCCTTTTTGCGATTCGGCACTGCGTCGTTTTAACTGACAATTGCGCGGTCGTGCAACGTGGCTCCCAAACAAAATTGGCGTCCTTTTTTCCGCACAAATAGAGCTTTCTTTTGGTGGTATTTGATCACCTCTGCGGTTTTTCTTTTTTGCGCTATAAACAAAAATAGAGCGATAATTTTGAAAAAAATGCAATATTTTTTACTTTTTTACTATAATAAATATCCCCCCGAAATATATATATATATATTTTTTCCTCAGTTTAGGCCAATACATATTCTTCTACCTATTTTTGGTGAAAAGAAATCGCAATAAGCGTTTATCGGTTGGTTTTCGCAAAATGTATAGCGTTTACAAAATAAGGGATAGTTTTATTGCATTTTTATTATTATTTTTTTTTTTACTACTAATAGCAGCGATCAGCGATTTTTTTTCGTGACTGCGACATTATGGCGGACACTTCGGACAATTTTGACACATTTTTGGGACAATTGTCATTTTCACAGCAAAAAATGCATTTAAATTGCATTGTTTACTGTGAAAATGACAGTTGCAGTTTGGGAGTTAACCACAAGGGGGCGCTGTAGGATTTGTGTGTTCCCTGCGTGTGTTTACAACTGTAGGGGGGTGTGGCTGTAGGTGTGACGTCATCGATCACGTCCCCCTATAACAGGGATGACGTGATCGATGCTGTGGCCACAGTGAAGCACAGGGAAGCCGTGTTTACACACGGCTCTCCCCGTTCTTCAGCTCCGGGGACCGATCGGCGCACTCCAGCGGCGATGGGGTCTGCGAGTCCCGCGGTCCCGGAGCAGGTGCGCACCCGTGACCCACGGCTGGGTACTAGAACCAACGTATATATACGTTGATGTGCCCAGCCATGCCATTCTGCCAATGTAAATGTGCAGGAAGCGGTCCTTAACCACTTTATAACCGCGCTATAGCAGAAATACTGCTACAGCGCAAACCTGTTATTTCGGGACGACGTGCCTGGGACGTCGTCCCGATTTGCGGTGATTGCGCGCCCCCTTCGACGTGCACGCAAAAGTTTTTGTGTTCGCCGGGTCGGCGGGACCCGACGCAACACCGAATCACGGTGAAGAGCCAATGACAGCGGCTCTTCACCACCTGATCGCTCCCTCCAATGAGGGAGCAGACAAATGTAAACAAAAAAAGGGTCAATCTGAGGTTATCTCTTCTCTCCTCACACCGATACAGCGTGTGAGGAGAGAAGTGCTTTTTATCAGTGAGTGATCTATATATTTTGCCCAGCAGTGCCTAGCAGTGCCACACATTGCCACACAGTGCCACTACACTAGCCATCAGTGCCCCTACAGTCCCCATCTGTGCCACCAGTGCCACTAAAGTCCCTACCAGTGCCACTAAAGTCCCTACCAGTGCCACTAAAGTCCCTACCAGTGCCACTAAAGACCCCATCAGTGCCACTACAGTCCCCACCAGTGCCACCTCTGCCACTTCAGTGCCCATTGGTGCTGCTAGTGTCTGTCAGTGCTGCATCAGTGCCACTACAGTGCTCATCAGTGCCGCCAGTGCTCCATCAGTGCCACTACTCTGCCCAGTGCCACTACAGTGCTCATCGGTTCTGCCAGTGTCCATCAGTGCTTATCAGTGCCACTACAGTGCCCATCAGTGCCCATCAGTGCCACCAGTGCCACTACAGTGCTCATCAGTGCCGCCAGTGTCCGTCAGTGCCACTACCGTGCCCAGTGACAATACAGTGCTCATCGGTGCTGCCAGTGTCCATCAGTGCTCATCAGTGCCACTACAGTGCTCATCGGTGCCCATCAGTGCACCACCAGTGCCAATACAGTGCTCATCAGTGCCGCCAGTGTCGTCAGTGCTCCATCAGTGCTACACCAGTGCCTATCGGTGTCCATCAGTGCCGCCAGTGTCCATCAGTGCCACACCAGTGCCCATTTGTGCCGCCAGTGTCCATCAGTGCTCCATTGGTGCCACTACAGTGCTCATCAGTGCCACCAGTGCCCATCGGTGCCGTCAGTGCCCAGTACCCATCAGTGCACCCTCATTAGACCAGCCTCATCAGCACCCATCAGTGCAGCCATATCTGTTCCAGTTTCCCTACCATAGTTTGTCACCACAGCCCACAGTCACCAGTATGGCAAAAAGGTTTTTTAGCACTGAGGAGGCATACCAGCATATGTGCTTGACCGACGAGAGCAGCGGGGAGCTCTCTAAATCTGATTCAGAATATGAACCGACTGAAAGCAGTGGGTCTTCTACAGATTCAGAGGAAGAGCAAAGTGTGCCCATGAAACAAAGGCGTATTGACATGGAGCAGCAGGCTACCACAAGTAGCGCTGTGGCGTCAACCAGCAGATCAGTGCGATCCACCAGAGATGCAGTGGCATCAACCAGCAGCTCAGTGCGATCCACCAGAGATCCAGTGGCATCAACCAGCAGCTCAGTACGATCCACCAGAAATGCAGTGGCATCAACCAGCAGCTCGGTGCGATCCAGAAGAGATGAAGTACCACTGCAGCAAAGGCCAAGAACCAGCAGTGTGTCAGAATCTCAGCCCCAAAGGGTTAGGACCCATGCCAGCCTTCCCTATGCCCTTGAAAACCCTATGTGGCTTCCCTCCAATTCAGGATCAGCAAACGTCCCACCTTTCACCGCCCAGCCAGGTGTTCAGGTGAACACAGAGAACTTTGCCCCTATTGATTTTTTTCATTTAGTTTTTACCCAAGACCTATTATCCTCCATCGTGGCCCAGTGCAACCTCTATGCACAACAATTTATAACAGACCACCCTGATTCAAGTTACGCCCGTCCCTATGAATGGAGAGCATTGACAGTGGACGAATTTAAAATATTTTTAGGCCTAACATTTAACATGGGGATCACAAAAAATAATGAATCATACTCGTATTGGTCCAAAAGACCAATCCAACACATGCCAATCTTTTCATCCACTATGTCAAGAACCAGATACCACATGATAATGCGTTTCCTCCATTACAACGACAACACCCAGTGCCCTCCCCGAAATGACCCATCACATGACAAATTATTTAGAATTCGGCCACTTCTAAATTTTTTCTCTGAGAAATTTCCCCAGTTATTTGTCCCCGACCAAAATATTTCCGTGGATGAGTCATTGGTCCACTTCACAGGCAGGCTTGGCATCAAGCAGTATATACCAAACAAAAGAGCCCGATATGGAGTTAAGCTCTACAAGCTATGTGACCGGGTCACAGGGTACGTCTACGCCTTCCGGGTGTACGAAGGGAAGGACACCCAACTGAATCCCCCTGAATGTCCAGAATATATTGGAGTCAGCGGAAAGATTGTTTGGGATCTTGTATATCCACTCCTTGGAAAGGGTTACCACCTTTATGTGGATAATTTCTATACAAGCTTGCCCCTCTTCCGCAACCTTCACCGGATGGGCACTCCAGCATGTGGTACAGTGCGACCCAATAGGAAAGGTTTCCCGCAAAGGCTCATTATGGAAAGACTGCAAAAAGGGGAGACGGCGTCTCTGCGGAATGAGGAAGTATTGGCTATCCGGTGGAGGGACAAACGAAATGTCCACATGCTCTCAACCATACATGATGACACCCACGTGGAAATCCTCAGAAGAAACGGCCCTATCCAAAAACCACAATGTGTTCAAGACTATAATTTGTTCATGGGGGGGAGTCGATTTCAATGATCAAATGCTCGAACCCTACCTTCCCACAAGAAAAAGCCGCTTTTGGTATAAAAAGGTCTCCATATATCTTTTCAGTTTGGCCATTTACAACACGTATGTCATTTACCGTAAATCCACAAAGACCCCCTTATCTTATCTCCGTTACCAAGAAGAAATTATCTCCTGCCTTGTAGACTCACCAGATGACATTCGCTCTGATTGCGTGAGCAGACTGCATGAACTCCACTTTATTGAAAAAATCCCCCCCAGTGAATCAGGCCGAAAACGTCAAAAGAGATGCCGGGTGTGCACCAAAGAAGGAACTAGAAGAGACACTACATATCATTGCCCTGATTGTCCTTCCCAACCAGGCCTTTGTGTGAGTCGATGTTTCCGCCGTTACCATTCTGTTCTAGATTATTAGGAAAGTATGGTAAACGTAATTGTCATTTACGGCCACACCTCTTATGCCATTGTACATACCGCTGCCTGCTGCTGAACTGACCCTGGCCTGTTGTACGACTACGCTTCTGCCCAACCCTTAACTGTACCTACCATGCCTGCTCTGGAACTGACCCTGGCCTGTTATACGACTATGCTTCTGCCTAATGCTAAACTGTACCTACCTCTGCCTGCTCTGGAACTGACCCTGGCCTGTTATATGACTACGCTTCTGCCCAACGCTAAACTGTACCTACTTCTGCCTGTTCTGGAATTGACCCTGGACTGTTTGACCATGTTTTTTGCCTGCCCCTTGGATTGATCTTTTACCCTGCTATGCTAGTGGGAACACAGGGGTCTCACATATGTGAGGGGCTCCAGAATTGTTTTTCTGGATGAAAAAACTAAATTTTTAGTTTTCTCATTCCCAGATTAGGGTCTGGTTGCCCAGAGGCTTCAAAGAGATTTGGGTGGGAGAAGCCTCTACCCCTGTCCCCATTCTTTCCTGGCCTGCTACTTGGACCATGTTCCTGCTTACTACCAGGACCAATATTTTGGCACTGCTGGCAATATTTCTACTTGCACTGGCCCTGGACTATATATGGACAGTATCCCTGCCTGCACTGACTATGGACAATATTCCTGCCTGCTGCCTGGACAATTCCATTCACTGTTGCTGACCACGTCGATGCCTGCTGCCTGGATCAGGGCTCTCCTCCTGTGGACAATTGTACTACTAAAACCACAGGTAATCTTTTTTTTTTTACCCATTACTCAGCAGAATGTATTTTAGGGTGTAATTCTTGATATGTGCATGCTGTGTTAGAAATATGAAGGGCCTTCAAAAATGTGATAGATTGTAAGGAAATTGGATGTGTAATTTGTGTACCTACAACACCTGATGGTGCTTCTTGGATGTTGGGTCTCTATGTGGCCACGCTATGTAAAAGGCTCACACATGTGGTATCGCCATACTCAGGAGGAGCAGCAGAATATATTTTGGGGTGTAATTTATGCTATGTACATGCTATGTGTTGGAAATATCCTATAAATGGACAACTTTGTGTAAAAAAAATGCATTTTCATTTTTTTTCCACATTTTCCAAAAACATCGGCAAACAAATGAACTGTTCAAAAGACTCATTATTCCTCATAGATTATACGTTGGGGTGTTAGCTTTCCAAAATGGGGTCACTTTGTGGGCATTTCCATTGTCCTGGTGCTCC
Organism: Rana kukunoris; assembly: GCA_029574335.1. Lineage (NCBI taxonomy): Eukaryota > Metazoa > Chordata > Amphibia > Anura > Ranidae > Rana > Rana kukunoris. Next base: position 723,593,849 of record CM056049.1, on the reverse strand, counting down.
TGGGTCTTCAAAAGTGTAATAGGTGGTTGAGAGATTAGATGTGTAATTTATGCTCCTGGAATGCTTGAAGTTGCTACATCGGTGTTGGGCCTCTGTATGTGGCCACGCTGTGTAAAAGTCTCACACATGTGGTATCGCCATACTCAGGAGGAGCAGCAGAATATATTTTGTGGGGTCATTGGTGGAATATATATGCCATGTGAGAGAAATAACCTGTTATAATGACAATATGGTATGAAAAAAATAAAAAATAAAAAATATCCCAATTTTGCAAAGAATTGTGGGAACAAATGACAACTTCAAAAAACTAATTATGCCTCTTACTAACTACATTGGAATGTCTACTTTCCAAAAAGGGGTCATTTGGGGGGTATTTGTACTTTACTGGCTTGTTAGGGTCTCAAGAAATGAGAGAAGCTGTCAGTACTTCAGGTGTGATCAAATTGTTCAATTTTCAGAAATTGGTACCATAGCTTGTAGACCCTATAACTTTCACCCAGACTAAATAATCTCCCAATTTTTTTTTTTTTTTTTACCAAAAATATGTAGCAGTATACATTTTAGGCCAAATTTATGAGGAAAAAATATTTTTTTGCAAAATGTTATGATATAAATGAAGAAAAATTTATTTTTTTACAAAATATTCGTTCTTTTTTCATTAATAGCGAAAAAACGAAAAACCGCAGAGGTGATCAAATACCACCAAAAGAAAGCTCTATTTGTGGGAAAAAAAGGACAAAAATTTCATTTGGTTATAGTGTTGTATGACTGAGTTATTGTCATTCAAAATGTGAGAGCACCGAAAGCTGAAAAATGGTCTGGTTAGGAAGGGTGTTTAAGTGCCCAGTGGTCAAGTGGTTAAGAAGTTAAGAAAGAACTTTTAATTTTGAACTGGAAATACTGTGTATTTATTAAAAGTGCTGTCTACGTGAACATTCTCTAAATTACTGTTATGTAAAAAAAAAAAATTAATCAAAGATATGATGTATCCTCTACCTGATGCTTATAATAATGATGTCGCCTATCATCAGATTTTCCTTTAGGGAATAGTTGCATATTGTGAAGAGCTTTAGCCAAGTTTTCTACTGCGTAATATATTCGTGGCGTCACACCTTGATTCACAAAACCGTCCATGTTTGGATATTTTTCTGTTTCTTCAGGGGCTGTTTCACATTCTATTTGACTCTTTCCTCTGTTTGCAGACAAGCACTTTGCTACCGTTAAAAAATACTGGGAACCTGGTGAATTGTTTGTACTATTCATCTTGTCAATGCCATCAAAGAAATGTTCTTTATCTGGAAGGAATAAGGGGTAGAGTTCCACCGCTAAACTCCCGTTAATTGAAGTCATTGGTATTAGATGTACTGAAGATCTGGAAACCCAAATAGGAGGAAAAATAAATGTTTTATTAGAGGCAAAACTGTCTAAGATAGAAAAAATTGAATTGATGTAGACATAAGATCCACATACTACGATGACCTTAGAAGTGGATTTTTTCAAAATAGCGGCAGTGGCTTCAAATGCTTTGAATGACATATCATCAGTTATTGTTTCTAATCCAAGTTTAAACGTAAACTCAACACAAATCCCATGACTGATCATGTACTTTGTTAAAATTTCTCTTTCCTTATCTCCAGCATCATCATTTGTTGTGAATATTCCAACCCAAGTCCAGCCAAAGTGTTTCAACAGCTCAATTACTGCCAAATAGTGGACATGATCATTCTGAACTGTCCGGAAAACATGAGGATAAAGACGTCTGTCAGTAAGAGAAGGGTCTGTAGCTCCATAACTGATCTGTGAAAGATAATCCTTATATTTTTATGTCTTTTATGCATTAATTCATCAATAAAACAATAAGCATTATGTTAAAGTGTTTCTAAAGGCTGAAGGCTCTTTACCTTCATGCATTCTATAAAACAAGATCAAAATCCTTCTGTGTGCAGCAGCCCCCCAGCCCCCATCAATACTTACCTGAGTTCTATAGCGATCCAGCAATGTGCACAAGAGCAGCTGCTCTCGCTGTTCTCTCCCTCCTCATTGGCTCAGACATAGGAGTGTCAAGTACAACCAGCAGGGCCGCTGTTAGGAATCATGGGGCCCTGTACAGCCTACCTGACGCCCCCCCCCCCCCTCACGTACACACCTGATGGTGTTCTACACAATATTTTCACAAAAAATACATTATTAATGGACACAAATGCCACCCTGATTCCCCCTCCTAGTACAAATCTCCCCTGCCTGCACAATTCCCCCAATCCTTCCTATTAGCTCCAATATTCCCTCATCGGCTCCTGGTACACAATCACCCGCATCTCCCCTCCCAGCACAAATCTTCTTTCTTCAATCTCTCTCCTAGGACTCAAATCCCTCCTCCTAGCACAACCCCTTCTCGGGCAGGGGAAGGAGCTCAGTGGCAGCTGATCAGGTTCATTATCCCTCCATGTCTCTCACCCAGCAGCTAAAAGCCGGCAGGAGGGAGAGGGGGAGAAACCTGGGTGAGAGACACAGAGGGCATTGTTCTCCACCAAACTTCCTGATGTCTGGGCCCCTCTGTGTGCTGGGGCCCCCTACAGGATGGTTGGTGGTCCCCCCCTATCAGCAGCCCTGACAACCAGTAAGGAAGGAACAGAGCACAGGACTGAAGCCTCGTACACACGCTCGGTATACTCGGCAAGAACCAGCTTTCTTGCCGAGTATACGGAGCGTGTGTACAAGGCTTTCAGGTTTCTCCTCAAGAAAACTGCCTAAAATCTCAACGAGAAAAATATAGAACCTGCTCTCTATTTTCTCGTTGTGATTCTCAGCAGTGTTTTCCTGCCGAGAAACCCGAGAGTGTGTATACTTACCTGTCGTTGTGGAAACCCACCCATGCTTGAAATGACTTTGACTCATTCGCCGTAGCTTCCTAGTCATAGGTAGGGTGCAGCAAGATGGCGGTGACAGCATCGAATCTGATGAGCGCAAGCTCGTCGTACGCAATGACGTCACCGCGTTATTGCCTTACCAAAGGAACCACAGTTCTTTTGAAAGGAGTATCTGTACACTCAGGTGGCAAGAGATTCTTGCCAAAAATCTCATCAGGAAAAAAGACAGTTTTTTCCTGACAAGATTCTGGCCCGTGTGTACACACATAGCTGACTTGGGAGTAAGCACACACAGATGCCCTCATAGGGCCAGATTCAGGTAGATGGGCGCTTCTTTACTTTGGAGTAACGTTTCTCATTTACGTTACTCCACCGACACTTTCGGCACAAGTACTGTTATTCACATAGCACCTGCCCCTAAACTTGCGCCGGAGTAACGAAAATGCGCTGGCGTAACCCGACGCAAGTGGAAGTGGGTGTGATCATATGTAAATGATGGGCGGAGCCCAGCGCAGAGGCTTACGTTCAGCGCATCATCCACGGAGCATGCGCAGTAAGTGAGGCTTCACTCGCCCTCTTGTGTGCATGCTCACAACTTCCGTCGGCACCACTTCACGGGAAACGTCAGCGCAATGCGTTCCGTTGGGCGTTTAAATACGCTCGTAGATGCGCCATTCCGGCACTAAAGTATATCCTGTTCCCCCTCCCCGCAGTGAAGTTACTTTTGTTCTGAGATGGCTGCTCCCGTTCCCCGCAAACACAGGAGAAAGCTGAACTCTAAAGGCCAGGAGCTGTCAGCCGTCATCTCGGCTATGGAGACCTATGATGTCTTCCTCCATGGCTGTAAAAGTTGACAGACAAGCATGGACAGAGGTGTTGTCCTGCAAGTGGGGGTGCTCAGCTAGCTCTTATCGTCGGTAACGCTGCTGTAGCTGCTCTCCTGCTGACCTGTGGCCGTCTGGAGTAAAGAAAAAGCAGCTATTTGTAGAAATAACTTTGCGCCGGACGGACGAGATACGCGGGGCGCATGTAGCCAGCGTATGGTGCTAATCCATTCGCGAATCGGGAAATCTCCCTCATTTGCATATTTGTAGGGGAAATCAATAGGCGCGACTGATGCGCCAAGCGAAATTATGCGCTGACGAGAATCTGGCGTCGGAAAGTTAAGCCGATCGGAAATGGCCCGTTTTCTGTCGCATCTAGTTTGGTGGGTACGGCCACATAGAAACGACGGCGCATATTCACAGTTACGCGGCCCATATCGAAATACTCCAGCGCAACTCTACCTGAATCTGGCCCATAGAAAGTGGCTTGCTATGGAAGCACTTAGCAGAGGGGATTTCAGATAATGAGTTCATGTGAAATCTCCACTAACCAATTCCTCTACAGAAAAAATGTATTCTCTTCATGACCAGGCCCTTTTTTGCTATTCAGCACTGGACCACCTTAACCGCTTAACGCCCGCCGCACGACTATGTACGTCCACAGAATGGCACGTACAGGCAGATGGGTGTACATGTACGTCCCTGCCTTCTAGCGGGTCGGGGGTCCATTTGGGACCCCCTTTGCTGCGTGCGGCTTAACTCCGGAAGCGATCCGGGACGAGGGGGCGGCTGTTCGATTTTGTCTGCCCCCTCGTGATCGCTCCCAGCCAATCCCCTGAGCCTCCCCCGTGTCACTTCCTCTGCCTGTATAATGTAAACACTGCCAGAGGAAGTATTTTCAATCCGCTGAGAGGAGAGAAGACATCACAGTAAGTCGAACCAACACTACACTGACACCAGTACACATAGGCACACTTAACCCCTTCCGATCACCCCCCCAGCCCCCTGTCACAGTGTCACTGATTGCAGTGATCATATATGTACTGATCACTGCATTTAGTGTCAGTGTGACAGTTAGTGTGACAGGCAGTTAGTGTTAGGTCCAGGGTAGCCCCGTACCCCCCCTAATAAAGTTTTAACCCCTTGATCACCGCCCTCGTTAACCCTTTCACCCCCTATTGCCCGCGTCACTAAGCGATCATTTTTCTGATCGCTGTATTAGTGTCGCTGTTGTTGCTAGGTAGCTATTTTTTTTTTATCGCATTTTTTTTTTTACTAAAGACATGTGGCTGAATACATTTTGGCCTAAAGGTTCGACTAAAATTTAGTTTATTCGATTTTTCTTATAACGAAAAAAAAAAGAAAGCTCTATTTGTGGGAAGAAAAGGACGCAAATTTTGTTTGGGAGCCACGTCGCACGACCGCGCAATTGTCTGTTAAAGCGGCGCAGTGCCAAATTGTAAAAACGCCTCTATTGCATTTAGCAGCATATTGGTCTGGGGCTTAAGTGGTTAAATGGCACTTGCATGGTCATGTACCCAAACTATAGTTATATCATTTTTTTTCACACAAATAGAGCTTTCTTTTTGTGGTTTTTAATCACTACCGTTTTTTTTATTTTTTATTATTATAATTTTTTTATTTTTTTTGCGATATAAATGAAAAAATACCAAAAATATTGAAAAAAAAAAATTTTTTGTACTTGATACTGTATAAGACATGTCCAATAAAAAAAAAGTACCCCGGTAGTATTAAAAAGGTGCTACCCAGACACTTCGGATAGATGCTGGAGGTGTGGCAAGGAAGAAGGAACCTTGCTACATATATTTTGGCTATGCCCAGGAATTCTGAACTTTTGGACGGAGGTTCAGGGTATAGTGCAGAAATTTAGTAAAGACAAACTACCAGACAAATGGCCCTTTTTCCTATTACAGGACTCGGAGTTAACGGTAAAGAGATACAGGAGTTCTTTGGTTAATCACCTTTTAAACGCTGCTCGTGCCTGCATCCCAGGGATGTGGAAACATAAACAACCACCAACGGTAAAGATGTGGCTCAATAGAGTCGAAGATTTGAACAGAATGGAGGACCTTGTATGGACCTCCAGACAGAAACGTAAAGTATATACTGAAACGTGGGCTGAGTGGAACGAGTTTAGATACTCAGAACAAGGGAGGGCTCTGCTGGATGCACAATAAGGAGGGACTGGATTCAGGGATGGGACGGGGAGGGGGGGATGAGTGAGAGAGACGGGTCAGTGTGGGGGTTAATGTTTTTTTTTTTTTTTTCCAATCTGGCGGGGGGGTGGGGGGGAAGGGAGGGAGTTGGCGTAGCAAGTTAGGGCATTGAGGACATTTGAGGGGCCGGTTTCCCCCCCCCTCCCTATGAGGGGCATAGTGACCCCCCGGGGGGAGGAGGGGACTTGCCGGCGTGAGGGGGTGAAGGGCAATGTACCCACGGAGTCGTGATCCACTAGAGGTCCAGATGGGGACCAGCGTGAGGGGAGGGAGGGGAGGGGCAGGGATGTGCCTCCTGTCCTCTATCTCCGTTTTTCTTTTATTGCTGTTTAAGATATGATCAGGACTCGTGTGGGTGCTCCTTATTATATATTTTTTTTATTATCGGGTTTTTCCTTCACTTCATTGTTAAAATATATATATGTGTATATAATGTTCCTCCAATGCTCCTCGGTTAGAGGAATGGGTTTCCATCTGTATGTCACTTGGTACGATCAAAATAATAAAGAAAAATTTAAAGAAAAAAAAGTAAAAATTGAATTTCTTTGTAAAGTTTGGCTAACATCTATTCTGCAACATGTTTAACTAAAAAACCAAAAGTGTATATTGATTGGTTTGTGTCAAATTTATTGCACTTACAATCTATGGTATTTATAGAGATTTTGTGTGATTTTAATGATGCTTAAAGTGAAATAATAAAAAAAAAAATTCTTTAACCCGACCGATGCACGCACTCATACGTCGACACAATGGCACTCCTGGGCAGAAGGACGTATATATACGTCCCCTTTAAGGAAGTGTCATTGTGCGCGCACACCGCCGCGATCTCCGTGAACCCGACCACAGGTCCCGTGGACTCTTTTGCCATGGGGATACCCACGATCGTCTCACGGAGAGATAGAGCGAGGAGATGCTAATGTAAATAAGCATCTTCTCACTATGCCTAGTGACAATGACAGTGATCACCGCTTTCTGTAATCGGAAGCGGTGATTACTGTCTTGTCAAAGGTAGCCCATCCCCCTACAGTAAGAATCACTCACTAGGGCACACTTAACCCCTACAGGTCTATGGAGCATCGGATGTCAGCGGTGACAGGTCTGCTGAAATCCGATCCATTCAAATTAGACGGATGGCGATACGTCGCTAACTGCCCATGGCGGATCGGATCGGGTAAGGTCTGATGAAAACGGACATGCTGTCCGTTTTTGTCCGATTTCTCCATAGGAGACAGCTGCACTCGACAAGCCCCTCCCCGCTCAGTAAGCAGAGAGGCACCTGTCATCCGCCGGCTTAGCGGAGATCAATGGAGAGATCTCCCGCTGAGCTGGCGGACCACTGAAAGCAGATCTGTCGCCGTGTTTTCTGGGGCCTAAGGCTGTCAGCAGATCGGCCTCTACAAACTCAGCAGTGCTTAAGAATGTCTAAAATAGAGAGCAACTGAGCATGTGCAGAGCAGGCTTTAACAGTGTATCATTGGATTGTAAACAGTATAGGTACTTAATGTTGTACATAGCTACACCTACCTGTGTATATCCATAGAGCCCCAGTACTTGTGCCATTGGAATAGTTGTCGCTGAGTAATGGTCTCCAATAAAACCCACCAGTTTGCCTTCTCCAGAGCATAAATAATTAGGGACCAACTTCTGTGGTCCAGATAAAATCTGTAGAACATTTCTTACTGCCACACCGGCATCTAACATTGAGTCAGTCATATGATATCCCAATGTTATATTGGGTAAAATTTCCGTATTCTGGTTAACTTTGTGAATAGCAAAACGAAAAACCAAAACATTTAGTAGTGCTCGAAAATCATCACTGTAGAATCAAAGATATTAATTTTGTGTTAGAGTCAATCAACAAGATATTATTGATTTTGCTTATAGGCAATATATTTTTTGATGCCAAAATGCGGACATTGGTTTGACTTGAGTCAACTCAAAGAAGGCACTACAGCAGTGTTTTGGAATCCAACATGAAGAGGCAATCCTCTGTAGGCTGGTAAGCAGGGTTAGGTTATAAAAAAATAAAGCTTTGAACATCTCATGGAGCTTGTTCAATCCATCAATTGAAAATGGAAAGAGTATGGCACAACTGCAAACCTACCAAGACATGGTCGTCCACCTAAACTGACAGGCCGGGCAAGGAGAGCATTAATCAGAGAAGCAGCCAAGAGGCCCATGCAGGGGCGTCATTAGGGGTGGGCTGGGGAGGCTGAAGCCCTGAATGGGTTGCTGAAAAGCCCAGAGTCTCGGCCATGAAGTATTTAATAACTAGCCCAGAGTGCCGCGAGCAGGGACCATTTTGTTGCCGAGCACCGCCAAGTGACACAGCAGGTCCCACCTTCTGGAGCCTGCAGCGCCTATGACTGGTCCAATCCAGGACCGCAGGATGTGTGATGTCAATCATAGGCGCCGCAAGCTTAGAAGGTGGAAATTACAATGCCGCCCGGCGCACAAAGCGAAATCCCAGATCCCTGCTCCGTTCGGTTGCTCTCCGCGGCTCCTGAGCCTCCTCTGGCTGACTAGCTGCAGTGGCTGCATATGTATTACAGGCACACGATGACTGTGGATGTGCCACGCCACATCCCTGCTCCCTGCTCGGTGGCTCTCCTCCTTGGCTGTCCTAAGCCTCCCTGGCTGCATCTCTATGACGGGCACATTGGGCGTGCTGGCGCCGCACACCACAGCTGAGGTAGGTCAGTGATTGTGTATGTAGGTCAGTGTATTTAGGATAGGACAGGTCAGTGTATGTAGGTCAGGTCAGTGTATGTAGGACAGGACAGGTCAGTGTGTGTAGGACAGGTTAGTGTATGTAGGTCAGGTCAGTGTATGTAGGACAGGACAGGTCAGTGTGTGTAGGACAGGTTAGTGTATGTAGGTCAGGACAGGTCAGTGTATGTAGGTCTGGTCAGTGTATGTAGGACATGTCAATGTATGCAGATACAACGCTGAAAGACATGCTAGTGTCCCTAAGAGCTTCCTTACATGCTGATCTCATGGAATGTGTAACTGACATACATAAACACACTGACTTACAGATCTGTGTGTGTGTGTGTACTGACATACACACACACATATACATACACATATACATATAGGGCCAGATTCAGGTAGATCGGAGCATCTTTGCTCTGGAGTAACGCTTCTCATTTACGTTACTCTGAAGACCCTTTCAGTGCAAGTACTGTTATTCACATAGCAGTTGCGCGTAAACTTGCGCCAGAGTAACGATAATGCGCTGGCGTAACCCGACGCAAGTGGAAGTGGGTGTGATCATATGTAAATGATGGGCGGAGCCCAGCGCAGAGGCTTACGTTCAGCGCATCATCCAGGGAGCATGCGCAGTGAGTGCGGCTCCACTCGCCCCCCTTGTGCGCATGCTCACAACTTCCGTCGGCACCACTTCCCGGGAAACGTCAGCGCAATGCCTTCCGTTGGGCGTTTAAATGCGCCCGTAGAAGCGCCATTCCGGCACTAAAGTATATCCTGCTCCCCCTCCCCGCAGTGATGTTACTTTTGTTCTGAGATGGCTGCTCCCGTTCCCCGCAAACACAAAGGAGAAGGCTGAACTTTAATGGCCAGGAGCTGTCAGCCGTCATCTCGGCTATGGAGACCTATGATGTCTTCCTCCATGGCTGTAAAATTTGACAGACAAGCATGGACAGAGGTGTTGTCCTGCAAGTGGGGGTGCTCAGCTAGCTCTTATCGTCGGTAACGCTGCTGTAGCTGCTCTCCTGCTGACCTGTGACCGTCTGGAGTAAAGATAAAGCAGCCTTTTGTAGAAATAACTTTGCGCCGGACGGACGAGATACGCGCGGCGCATGTAGCCAGCGTATGGTGCTAATCCGTTCGTGAATTGGGAAAAATCCCTCATTTGCATATTTGCAGGGGAAATCAATAGGCGCGACTGATGCGCCCAGCGAAATTAAGCGCTGACGATACTCTGGCGTCGGAACGTTCCGCCGGTCGCAAATGACCCGTTATTGGGCGCATCTAGTTTGGTGGGTACGGGCACATAGAAACGACGGCGCATCATCACAGTTACGCGGCGCATATCGAAATACTCCAGCGCAATTGTTCCTGAATCTGGCCCATAGACACACACACGCTGGGTCAGGGTGTGTGTGTCAGCCAGTGCCAGCTTCGGGCTAAAGCCCATGGTCTTTTTAACACCTAGCAACGCCCCTGGGCCCATGGTAACTCTGGAGGAGCTGCAGAGACCCACAGCTCAGGTGGGAGAATCTGTCCACAAGACAACTATTAGTCATGCTCTCCACAAATCTGGCCTTTAGGGAAGAGTGACAAGAAGAAAGTCATTGGTGAAAGAAAGCTATAAGAAGTCCAGTTTGCAGTTTGCGAGCAACCATGTGGGGGACACAGCAAACATGTGGAAGAAGGTGCTCTGATCAGATGAGACCAAAATTTTACTTTCTGGCCTAAAATCAAAACGCTATGGGCCAGATTCAGGTAGATGGGAGCATCTTTGCTCTGGAGTAACGCTTCTCATTTACGTTACGCTACCGAAATTTTAGGAGCAAGTGCTGTTATTCATGAAGCACTTGCTCCTAAAGTTGCGGCAGCGCATCGCAAATGAGCCGGCAGAATTCAAATTGGGCGGGTAAGGGGCGTGTATTATTTAAACTAAGCGCGAACGTACTGCGCATGCTTCGAGTGTCAATGCATCCCAGTGCGCATGCTCCAAATTCTGTCAGTGAACGTCAATGACGTCACATCCCCATTCATGAAAGTTTTACACAAGCGACGTGATTTTGTTTTTTTCCGACGCGATGACGACGCCTATACTTAACATAGGATACTCCACTAGGGGGCTGCTTTATCTTTACGCCGCGTATCGCTTACGGAAACGTCGGAAAGTCACTGCGTCGCGCCCGAATACGATCGTGAATTGTCGATTCCCGCTGATTAACATATTTTTTCAACGTAAATCAACGGGAACGCCCCCGGCGCCATTTTTAAATTAAAGTTGCGATGCGATGGCAAAATTCAATTGCGCCGATCGCATCGGAACTCCAACCCGGCGTTTCTTGTTTTCTGGTTACAGAAAACAAAAACGCCGGCTTAAAGTGACAGTTAGGCTGGAGTATCACTGATACTCCAGCCTAACTGTACCTGAATCTGGCCCTATGTGTGACAAAAAACTAGCACTGCACATCACCCTGGGCACACCATCTCCACCATGAAACATGGTGGTGGCAGCATCATGTTGGGGGAATGCGTTTCTTTGGCAGGGACAGGGAAGCTGGTTAGAGTTGATGGGAATTGGGATTGAGACAAATACAGGGCAATCTTAGAAAAAAAAACCTCTAAAAGCCCTCTACACACAATCAATTTGACTGATGAAAACGGACCGATGGACCGCTTTTTATCGGACAAACCGATCGTGTGTGGACCCCATTGGTTATTTATCCATATATTAAAAAAATAGGAACTTGTTTTAAAATTATCTGATGGATAAAAAAACCTATAGAAAAAAATCATTGTCCATCGGTTAAAAATCCATGAATGCTCAGAATCAAGTTGATGCATGCTTGGAAGCATTGAACTTCATTTTTTTTCAGAACGTCATTGTGTTTTTTACATCACCGCGTTCTGACACAATCGTTTTTTTAACTGATGGTGTGTAGGCACGACTGATCATCAGTCAGCTTCATCAGATAACTGGTGGAAAAATCCACCAGACCGTTTTCATCAGACTAACCTATCGTGTGTAATAAACAAAGGGTAAATATTGCGCTAAAGAAAAATTGATAATGAACTAAATTGATGAATAAAAATTGAACAATATGTGATAAATCAATAACTAAGCTGCAACACCTAAAAAACATGTGATATACATGTAAAAAGATCAATAAATACAAGAATAAAGAGTTGCACTAGCCTTGAATGCTGGGCCTGTGTGCTCTGGGAGAGAAGGACCCCGGCCCTCACAGGCTGATTGTATGGTCACTGTCCACAGCTGGAAAGTAATTCTGAAGTCCCAACGGAAGTGACCAGATGAGACCAGGAGACCAGGACAGCAGGAACTTTAGATTGGCCTATGAGGAGAAAGTCTCTGAATTTATCCTTGGGGAGGACCAGATGCCAGCCAAGGAATATACACCATAGCCTCCAGACTGTGTGATCCTATACGTCAATCTGACCTCATCTAACAGGGGGTCCTACGTATCTGGTAAGAGTTTATACTTACCCCCCCCCCCCTGGTGTGACCTTGAGGAACCCCCCTTTTCTGTAAACAACCTCATCTTGAATCGGTAGTGGATTCTTCTCATCCTCTCCATTGTTCCATCTTTATTCGTGTGGATGACTCTGGAATTGGATTAATTTTTCTTCACATTTCTCTGAACTGTTGACTTATACCTTTTGTGATACGAGGTGTATCACTATAGAGCAGTGTTTCTCAACTCCAGTCCTCAAGGCCACCCAACAGGTCAGGTTTTCAGGATTTCCATTATTTTTCACAGGTGATTTGATCAGTTTCACTGCCTTAGTAATTCCCACAGCCTTTTCATCTGAGGGAAATCCTGAAAACATGACCTGTTGGGGGGGCTTGAGGACTGGAGTTGAGAAACACTGCTATAGAGGGACGTTTATCAGATTCAGTGGTTTATGTTCTTATTCACTTAATTTATTTATTTATTATTTATTGATTCACAGATGGTAATTTATTTGTATGTATACACTGTTTGTGGCATTGTAATCTAGCGCAACTCTTTATTCTTGTATTTATTAACCTATCGTGTGTACACGGCATTAGGCCGCGTACACACGATCGGTTAACCAGAGGACAACGGTCTCATGGACCAGTTTCATCGGTCAAAACTGATCGTGTGTGGGCCCCATCGGTTAATTAACCTTAAAAAAAAGCCAACTTGCTTTAAATCCACGCATGCTCAGAATAAAGTCGACGCATGCTTGGAAGTATTGAACTTAATTTTCTTCAGCACGTTGTTGTGTTTAACGTCACCGCGTTCTGACACAATCGTTTTTTAACCGATGGTGTGTAGGCACATCAGACCATTAGTCAGCTTCATCGGTTAACCGATAAAAACAGTCCTTCAGACCGTTCTCATCGGATGGACTGATCATGTGTACAAGGCTTTAGAATGGCCCAGTCCAGACCTAAATCCAATTGAGAATCTGTGGCAAAGTTTGAAAATTGCTGTTCACAGACACTCTCCATCCAATCTGACAGAGCTTGAGCTACTTTGCAAAGAAAAATAGGTGATAATTGGGCTGATTTACCAAGCCTGTGCGCCAAGACTCATGGTGCACAAGCAGGAGTAAACCTGTTTTTGACATTTACAAAAGAAACACGCTGCCAGTGCAGCGTGTTTCCTCATTTACTAAAGTGCCTAATGCGCCCAGAAGAGGGCGCACAGCACGCCAGTACAGAGCTGGCGTGCGGCATTTAGTAATGTAAACATCGGGGATTCGGGCGGGAGTTTATGAGGGGAGGGAGGGGGGTGATGCAGGGGAAGTGTAGTGACATGTGTTTCAACTTGTGTGGCGGGCCGATTTGAAAGGGAAAGTGACTTTTGGGACCCGATCCCCGTGCCCTTGCAAAGTACGCTAGAACCTCGGAAGGTTCACTTGCATACTGGGCATGCGCAGAGGGAAAAATCGGAGCTCACCGCGCGCCTCTTCAGTACGCCGGGAAATCCTTGGTAAATACCAGGCGGCGTAGCAGTGTTTGCACTGCCTGGAGCGTCGCACGGCAAGCTCCGAGCTGTTCTCGGGCTGCGCTGACACTGAAGGGGAACTCCGCGCCAAATTTCAAATGTGAAACCGGCGCGGCTTCCCCCCCAGGGGTACAATAGGCTCTCCGGCTTGGTCCGGAACGTGAGGGGTTAACCCACGCCAAAATCGGCGTGGGGTTCCCCCCCAGATCCGTACCAAGCCCTCATCCCAGGCATGCAGTCTGGCCGGACAGGAATGGGGGTGGGGACGAGCGAGCGGCCCCCCCCCTCCTGAGCCGTACCAGACCACATGCCCTCGACATGGGGGAGTGTGTGCTTTGGGGGAGGGGGGCGCTGCCCCCCCACCCCAAAGCACTCTTGTCCCCATGTCGATCGGGACAAGAGCCTCTTCCCGACAACCCTAGCCATTGGTTGTCGGGGTATGCGGGCGGGAGCCAATCAGAATCTGGGAGCCCCGTTTAATAAGGTGGCCCCCAGATTTCGGGCCCCCACCCTATGTGAATGAGTATGGGGTACATCGTACCCCTACCCATTCACCTGGTGAACGTTTTCACTTTTGAGGGTCTTCCGCCGCCCCCTTCAAATTCTTCTGCCTGGACGGGGGTCGTACATCCCATCCAGGACTTGGACGTGGCGGGCTTCTCGTCGCTCTCTTCTGCCGCTGCCCCCTTCACCACGAAGCTCCGTGCTTGTTTGATGAGGGCAGCGGGCTTCCGTCGTCTTCTCCGGGGCGAGGGTCGTACATCCCACCCCGGATTTCGTCGCCGGCTTCTGCCTGGCTCCTACTAGGGGCCAGGGCTTCTTTCGCCGTCTTCCGCCGGAGGGCGCCACTCTCCGGGCTTCTCGACGTTGTCTTCCGCCGCGGGGGCCAGGCCTTCTTCTTTGCCGCCCCCCTCGATTTTTTTCGGCCTGGACGGGGGTCGCACATCCCATCCAGGACTTGGACGTGGCGGGCTTCTCGTCGCCGTCTTCTGCCGCTGCCCCCTTCACCACGAAGCTCCGTGCTTGTTTGATGAGGGCAGCGGGCTTCCGTCGTCTTCTCCGGGGCGAGGGTCGTACATCCCACCCCGGATTTCGTCGCCGTCTTCTGCTGCTGCCCCCTTCACCACGAAGCTCCGTGCTTGTTTGATGAGGGCAGCGGGCTTCCGTCGCAGTCTTCCGCCGCGGGGTGACACTCGCGGGCTTCTTCTTCCATTCGATGTTGACACGGCGAGGTCCGGCGCTGAAATGCCTTCTGAGCGGCGGGCAAGGACTTATATTGGCATTGGGCGTGGGCGTGGTTATGCCAACATGTGACCTTAACCCATGTGACAGTGATGTCACGTCACATCACTGTCACATGGGTTGAGGTCACATGTTGGCATAACCACGCCCACGCCCAATGCCAATATAAGTCCTTGCCCGCCGCTCAGAAGGCATTTCAGCGCCGGACCTCGCCGTGTCAACATCGAATGGAAGAAGAAGCCCGCGAGTGTCACCCCGCGGCGGAAGACTGCGACGGAAGCCCGCTGCCCTCATCAAACAAGCACGAAGCTTCGTGGTGAAGGGGGCAGCGGCAGAAGACGGCGACGAAATCCGGGGTGGGATGTACGACCCTCGCCCCGGAGAAGACGACGGAAGCCCGCTGCCCTCATCAAACAAGCACGGAGCTTCGTGGTGAAGGGGGCAGCGGCAGAAGAGAGCGACGAGAAGCCCGCCACGTCCAAGTCCTGGATGGGATGTGCGACCCCCGTCCAGGCCGAAAAAATCGAAGGGGGCGGCAAAGAAGAAGGCCTGGCCCCCGCGGCGGAAGACAACGTCGAGAAGCCCGGAGAGTGGCGCCCTCCGGCGGAAGACGGCGAAAGAAGCCCTGGGAGGAGCCCGAGGTGGGGCGACACCCCCGTTGTTCTCCGCTGTGTTCGGCCGGCCCCCCCCGGATGTAAAAGAGCTTCATTTTGGGGTGGGGGCACAGTCGAGCATGGCGGAGAGCATGGGTGGGTGTTTCCCCCCCCCGGCAGAAGACGGCTAGAAGACCGAGGAGTGGCGACGCCCCCGTTGTTCTCCGCCATTTCCGCCGGCCCCCCCCGGATGTAAAAGAGCTTTGTTTGGGGTAGGGGGCCTGGCCGAACATGGCGGAGAGCATCGGTGGGTGTCTCTCTCCCCGGCGGAAGGCGGCGGCGAAGACCGGGGGGGGGGTAGGTGTACCCCCCCGGCGGAAGGCGAAGACCGAGGAGGGGTTTCGCCCCCCGTTGTTCTCCGCCATTTCCGCCGGCCCCCCCCGGATGTAAAAGAGCTTTGTTTGGGGTAGGGGGCCTGGCCGAACATGGCCGAGAGCATCGGTGGGTGTCCCCCCCCGGCGGAAGGCGGCGGCGAAGACCGGTGCGGGGCTGGAGCCCCCCCGGCAGAAAACGTCTGGAAGACCGAGGGGCTCCGCCCCCGTTGTTCTCTGCTTCTTTCGGCCGGCCCCCCCCGGATGTGAAAGAGCTAATTTTGGGGTGGGGGCCTGGCTGGACATGGCGGAGATCATCGGTGGGTGTCCCCCCCCGGCAGAAGACGGCGAAGCCCGGGGCCCAATGGGCTGGTGGTGGGGGGTCCCGGCAGAAGACCCCCGGAGCTGACTAATAAATTATTTTTTTCTGTGTGTTTTTTTTTGTGTTTACACTTTTCCACCCGGTGAATGGGTAGGGGTACGATGTACCCCATACTCATTCACATAGGGTGGGGGGCCAGAATCTGGGGGCCCCCTTAATATAGGGGGCTCTCAGATTCTGATAAGCCCCCCGCCCGCATACCCCGACAACCAACGGCCAGGGTTGTCGGGAAGAGGCTCTTGTCCCTTTCGACATGGGGACAAGAGTGCTTTGGGGTGGGGGGGCAGTGCCCCCCTCCCCCACAGCACACACTCCCCCATGTCGAGGGCATGTGGTCTGGTACGGCTCAGGAGGGGGGGGGGGCGCTCGCTCGTCCCCACCCCCATTCCTGTCCGGCCAGACTGCGTGCCTGGGAGAAGGGTTTGGTCTGGATCTGAGGGGGAACCCCACGCCGTTTTTTGGCGTGGGTTTAACCCCTTATGTTCCAGATCAAATCTAAGAGCCTGTTGTGCACCAGAAGGGGGACCCCCACGCCGTTTTTTTTTGGTAATTTGGGGTGGAGTTCCCCTTTATCCCGGTCCTGTCAGGGGGGGGGGGAATGCCTGCTCGTCTGTCCCTACAATGTATGAACAGCGATCTGTCATTTCCCCTACACAGTCCCACCCCCTTTACAGTTAGAACACACCCAGGTAACATATTCAACCCCTTCCGCGCCCCTAGTGTTAACCCCTTCCCTGCCAGTGTCATTTTTATAGTAAGCAATGCATTGATATACCATTGCTCGCTACAAAAATGCCAAATCTCACAAAAATGTGTCCGCCACAATGTCGCATTAGACAGAAAAAACAAATGATAGCCACCATTACTAGTAAAACAAAAAATTATTCAAAAAAAAACCCATAAGACCAACCCCTACTTAGAACTTTTGCCCAAACCAATCAAACGCTTATTGTGATTTTTTGCAACCAAAAAGATGTCCAAGAATACTTATCGGCCTAAACTGAGGGCAAACATTTTTTGAATATATTTTGGGGGAGATTTATTATAGCAAACCGTAAAAAAGATGTTTTTTTAGTTACCAAATTGTCGCTATAGTTTTGGGTCAAGCAAAAATAAGAAAAAACGCAGAGGTGATCAAATACCACCAACAAAAATAAAAAATTGAATTTTTAGGGGGGGGGGGGGAGGATGAGGACGCCCAATTTTTTTGGGGGCCACGTCGCACAACCACGCAATTGTCAGTCAAAATGACGCAGTGTTGAAATGCAAAAAATGGCCCCGTCAGTGACCAGTAATATGCTCTGGGGCTCAAGTGGTTACAAATTAAGAATACACTAAAGTTAGCCCAATTTATGGCCATAATGTGAAAGATGATGTTACACCGAGTAAATAGATACCCAACATGTTACACTTTAATATTGCACACACTCATGGAATGGCGCCAAACTTCAGTACTTGAAAATACCCATAGGCAACGCTTTTTTATGTGTTTCAGGTTACCAGTTTAGATTTACAGAGGAGGTCTAGTGCTAAAAGTATTGCTCTCGCTCTAACGTACGCTATGATACCTCACATGTGGGGTTTGAACGGGGGTTCAATATGTGGGCGGGGCTTACACATTTAAGGCCCGCCCCCATATATGGAAACATTCTTCAAACCACACATGTGAGGTATCATAGCGTGCGTAACAGCAAGAGGAATATTTATAGCACTAGACCTCATCTGTAAATCTAAACTGGTAACCGGAAACAATAAAAATGCTGCTTGTTCGCTTCTGACTGCGAGCTACTAGGGACAGGGGCTTTTAAATTATTACTATTTAGGTTTGTTACGTAAAAATTCGATAAGACCTCCCGTTCAGCTTGTAAAGCATCACTTCATGGGGACCAAAAAAAAATTTAACACCTCTAATGCTTTCATCCGCCATTGCAGATTTGATTCTGGTACTGCATTTCGAGTGAACTGGGCATGCTCGAACAGTTAGAAAAAGAAGTTGGAAGTTTCATCCTGAAAATGACTTGCATCTTTCTGAGCATGCTCAGAAAGCTCTTTTTTTGGCTTAGTAATTTAAGGACATCCTTAACAGGTGTAAGCAGTTCCAAGTGCACACAAACTAGAGGCTGACATTTCTTCATGTGTTTCCAATTGGTTCATTAGCACACATGTTATAAAAAGCGTGGATACTGCACGTGTCAGCTGCCCCTCAGAGGGGGCAGATTTGCTGGCTGGAAGTAATGGCGGAGTGAAACAGAGATGTTTTGGAGCAAGTTTTGTATTTTTTGATGTTTTCTCTGCTACATAATTTTGCTAAATGTTTCTCAAGATGTTAATGACTAATGTTTGAATCCTGTGGGTCTATCCTGTTATTTCAAAAGCATGATTTATTTTCCAATGACTGTGAAATAAACGTTGGTCTTTTTTGTTTTTAGGTGTTTGTATATATTTTTGGTGTGTTTATTTGTAATTTTTTGTTTTGCTTTCCTTGTTTTGTGGACCAATAAAATTTACTTTCAAATTTTGAAGTTTGTTTTGTGATTATTTTTTTCCTGCTATGGATTTCAACCGCTGCAGCTGAACTAGTTTGGGCCTAAACCATCAAGTGTGATTTGTCTCTAAGATCTTTCCTGGTGTGTATGCATGAAATGTTTAGTCACCAGAAAAGGAAGGACAAAGCGGTAAGTATTGTTTCCTAGAACTGATGTCCAGACTGACTTTTTAAAGCACATGTGCAAGATGTAGGAAAAGCTGCAAACAGGGCCTGTTGGAGGTGGGGGGGGGGGGGGGGGGTGGTGTGTTTTTTTTGGACAGGCTTGAAGTGCTGATTTACAGCGCTGTGCTTGAAACTAGCACAAGACAATCCTATTCTAATTGTGGGTTGTTTGAGGGAAGCCAATTGAGTGTTAGAACCCCTGCTAGTGTTTTTAGGTTGGGCTTTGTGTCCCTTTTCCTAAAATTGGCTTCACTTCCTGTCACACAGCTGAACAGGAAGTGAGGTTAAAACCCTACCAATGGTCTTTTCTTTGGGACACAGGTCAATCTAACTAGTGTCACCATTAAGCAAATTGCACTGCAGTGTACACCCCAAATGATTAGTTACTTTGGGGTTTAGTAAAGGCAAAGCCGCTCTGCAGTAGAAGCGTAGGCAATGAAAATCAGAAGGGAAGCACTGATGGTTTTTACTTCCAATCCCGCCAAGTTTTGAGTTTTCTTCCTTGCTTGTCCACTTGTAGTGCAAAGTGGATTTGCCTTTAGTAAATGGACCCCAAAGTCCAAGATTCCTACTAATTTGGGGTGTACACAGCAAAATGCCATTTCCAAAATGGGAAACTATTTATATTGATCTGTGTGTCCCCAACAAAACATTACTCAGGTGTTTCCCTCACTTCCTGTTTGGCTGTGTGGCAGGAAGTGAATGAATTAAGTAGAAAGTGACAACATTTGTGAGGTGTCTTTACCCTATCAGGGGTGCAGGCATCCCCAAAACAAACATGAAAATAGTTGATTTAACATTGGGTGGTGTTTGTGGGGGTCCCTAACACACATTCATACATATTAGCAACGCTGGATCGTGGCCTATTGGCATGGTTATATTTTCTTAAGCCTCTCAATAAAATGATCTGAAATTTGGGGTTAAACTGGAACAATAATCATCACTTTTATTTTTTGGATTTCTTTCATTTTGGATAGAGTTGGTGGGGGGGGGGGGGGTTAGAAGCTCTGTCAGTTTATTTTGTATTATCCCTGTCCGTTTGGGGAGATTGGCCTTCACTTCCTGCCCCATAGCCAAACAGGAAGTGATCGAAAAAGTAGGCAAATTAAGGGCCCCCCCAAGTCCCCCCCCACAGAACTTGTGTGTGTCCCCTGAAAATTCCTGGGTGGGTCATAAAAAAACAGGGTGTGGCCTTGACAGGAAGGGTGGGTCATTTTTCTATTAGGGGGGTGCCAAAATTTGGTCAGGCCTAGGGCAGCACAAAACCTAAATATCCTACTGCATATTAGGGCTTATTTAGACAGGATCCAATTTACAGCATGTTTTTAGATTGTGGGAGGAAACCCGCACAGGGAGAACATGCAAACTCCAGGCAGATAGTGTCACGGGCGGGATTCGAACCAGCAACCCTTTTGCTGCTAGGTGAACATGCTACACACTACGCTACTGTGCTGAACGAACATGATTGCAGCTGAAAGCATGAGATGTTTTTTTTTTTTACCAATTCCATGATTTCCAGCCTGGAGGACAGATGTGGGGTCTAATTGACCCCGCCTTTCTCTATAAAGAGGACCTGTCACACACTAGTCCTATTACAAGGGATGTTTACATTCCTTGTAATAGGAAGAAAAGTGAAAAATAATACAAACAAAGGGACAAACAAGTGCAAAAAATAAAATATTAAGTAAAAAAATAAAATAACAAAGGAATTTAAATGCTCCTGTCCCTAGTAGCTCGCACTCAGAAGCGAACACGCATGCAAGTCCCACCCACATATGTAAACATCCTTCAAACCCCACATGTGAGGTATCATAGCGTGCGTTAGAGCGAGAGCAATAATGTTAGCACTAGACCTCCTCTGTAACTCAAAAGTGGTAACCTGAGAAAAAAAGTCAAGCGTTGCCTATGGAGATTTTTAATAACGAAGTTTAGCGCCATTCCATGAGTGTGCGCAATATGAAAGCGTGACAAGTTAGGTATCTATTTACTCGGTGTAACATCATCTTTTACCTTATCCCTAAAAATTGGGCTAGCTTTACTGCTTTCTTATTTTGTCATTCATGAAACAGGTTTTTTTTTGGAAAGCCAAAAAAAAAAAAAAACGTTAGAAAATTTTTGGCACAAATACTGTTGGAAATGTGTCCGAAAAAATGGCCGCCACTTTATTCCCTAGGGTGTTTGTTAATAAAATATATATAATGTTTGGGGGTCCTGAGTAAGTTTCAAGGAAGAAAATATAATTGTTACATGAAGGAGAGAAGTGCCAGAATAGGCGCGGTATGGAAGTGGTTAAAGTGCACCAATAAAAGTGAAAAATTCCTTGAAATTTCGTACCATGGGGGGGGGGAGGCAATTAGGGGCGCCATCAGGAATTATGGGGCCCCTTACACAGCTTCAGGCATGGGCCCCCTGGAGCAGAGAATAGGGGGGGGGGGTGCCGCCTGATATTAAGAAGGGGGGGGGGCTGCCGCAATTTGATAAGCGGGGGGTTCCTTTACTAAAAAATACATATAGAAAAATATATATTAAAAAGGGTGGTAGCCATCCGGGGGCCCTGGGGACCACTGGGCCCTTTAATAAAAAGAAACTTCTGGGCTCTTTAATGAAAAATAAATTACAATATCTACATATATAAAATAATAAAAAAGGGGGTTGCCTTGGGAGCTCTGGGCCCTTTAATAAAAAATAACTACCAAAAATCTAAAAAAAAAATAACATTGGGTGGGAGCTGCGGTGGCTCAACGTGAATGGCACTGCGCTGACAAGCCGTTCACCTCTGCAGCCAAGGGTTCGGATCCCGGTCTCGGCTACATGTGAATTGAGTTTGGTGGTGTCAGCCCGGCTCCCGGTGGGTGTGCTATGCAAGGTACGCCTGTGCTTAGTATAACCACCCCCCCCCCCCCCACAAAAAAAACACCACACTTGCACACACTTTGGCCATGAGGTCTCCTAAAATAAAGGGAGGTGAAGGACCTACAGGGCTGGCTGGGTGGGCTACACTCCTTCATAGGGGGAGTCCCTCTGTCCCATTGGGCTCCCAAGTGTAGCAGGTGGGGTGAGGCCCCCCTCACACCCACCATTGCCACCGGGGGCATGGAGAAGGATGGCGATTGCAAGTCCAGCTCCTCTCTCTCGACTTCACGCACAAAATACACTTTAAAAAAGAAATTAAAGTAAAAAGTAACAAACCTGGGGAAAATGTTTATAACATTTTTAGAAGCAAAAAGGGGCCCTCTGGGAGCTTTCAAAATTATATTATATATATATATGTTTAAAAAATAACCAAAAAATATATCATATGTTTTTTTTTTTGATTTTTTTGTAAAGGTGGGGGGTTGTCATCTGGAGCCCTGGGGATCTCCGGGCCACTGGGGACCAGGCCACTGGGGACCTCCAGACCCCTAAACCAAAACATTGGCCCTTTAATAACAAAAAATTTGGGGGGTTGCCACCCGGGGCCCTGGGGACCTCCAGACTGCTAAAAAATATTAAATTCCAAAAATTGGCCCTTTAATAAAAAATCCTACAAAAACCAACTAACAAATATATATACAAAAAAAAAAAGAGGGGGGTTACCATCTGGGGCGCTGGGGGGCCTCCAGGCATCTGGGCACCTCCGGACCCCCGGGCCCCTTACAGGTGTACAGGGCCGCCATCATGAATTTTGGGGCCCCTTACACAGCTTCAGGCATGGGCCCCCTGGAGCAGAGAACCGGGGGGGGGTGCTGCCGCATGAAATTGAGAAGCGGGGGGGGGGGGGGTGGTGCCACAAATTGAGGAGCGGAGGGGCCCTTTACAAAAATTTTGACAGAAATAAGAAATAAAGAAAAATATATATAAAAAAGGGGGGTAGCCATCCGGGGCCCTGGGGACCTCTGTGCTCTTTATCAAATAAAAATACAAAAGAGAGAAAATACATATATATATATTTTTTAAATATAACATTTATCGAAAAAAAGTAAAAAAACAAGGGGGTAGCCTTCCAGGGCCCTGGGGACCTCTGGGCCCTTTCCTTAAAAAAAAAAAAAAAAATATATTAAAAAAAATATATATATTTTTTTAAATATATATATTTTATTTTAAAAAAAGGGCTTGCCATCTGGGGCCCTTAGTGGCCTCCGGGCCCCTGGGGACCTTCGGAGCCCTTAAACAAAAAAAAAAAAAAAAAAATTGTTTTTTTTGTTTTAGGGTGGTTCCCATCCGGGCCCCTGGGGGCCCCTGGGGACCCCCGGGCGGTGTAATGCCTGTACCCCCCTAATGGCGGCCCTGCAGGTGTACTGCCTGTACCCCCCTGATGGCGGCCCTGGGTGTAATGTCAGCATGTGAAAAATGACATTCTGAAGGAAAAAAGCCATTTAAAACTGACTCGCGGCTATAATGAATTGTCAGCTCTTGGAATTTGCAGGAGAATTCATTCATTAAAAACACCAAAAAAAAAGCGTGGGGGTCCCCCCAAATTCAATAACCAGACCCTTTAGGTCTGGTATGGATATTAAGGGGAACCCCGCCATCAATTTTTAAAAAAAATGACGTGGGGTTCCCCCCAAATATCCATAACCAGACCCTTCAGGTCTGGTGTGGAATTTAAGGGGAACTCCACTCCAAATAAAAAAAAAAATGGCGTGGAGTCCCCCCTAAAATCCACACCAGACCCCTTATCCGAGCACGTTGACCTGGCCGGCCGCAGAAAAGAGGGGGGGACAGAGCGCGGCCCCCCCCCTCTCCTGAACCGCACCAGGCCACATGCCCTCAACATTGGGAGGGTGTTTTGGGGTGCCCCCCAAAACACCTTGTCCCCATGTTGATGAGGACAAGGGTCTCTTCCCCACAACCCTTGCCCGGTGGTTGTGGGGGTCTGCGGGCAGGAGGCTTATCGAAATCTGGAAGACCCCTTTAACAAAGGGGCCCCCCAGATCCCGGCCCCCCCCCTGTGTGAAAAGGTAATGGGGTACCTTGTACCTCTACCATTTCACGAGAAAAAAAATGTAAAGGGTTAAAAAAGACAAGAGCCGGTTTTTGACAAGTCCTTTATTATCTTCTTTCTTCTTTCCTTCGGGTTTCTTCTTCCTCCTCCTTCTTCTTCCTCTGCTTCTGTCTTGGGTCTTCTATTCCCGCATCTTGCCCGGCGTGTTCTTCCATCTTCTTCCGCTGTTCTTCTCGTCCGCATCTTCTCCTTCTTCTTCTTCGCCGGAGCGGCCGCTTCCAATTGAAATCCCCGCTGTCTGCCGGACCACGCCCCCCCCCCCTCTGACGCCACGGGCAAGCTCTTAGGAGTGTGCTGCCAGTGCGTCAGAGGGGGGCGTGGTCACATGTCAGAGGGCGGGCAATTCAATTTGAAGCTTGTGCGCGGCTTTTTCTTTGCCAGAGTCGCCGCTTCCAATTGAATTGCCCGCTTTCTGGAACATGTGACCACGCCCCCCTCTGACGCACTGGCACCACACGGGGACTTTCCTAAGAGCTTGCCCGTGGCGTCAGAGGGGGGGCGTGGTCCGGCAGACAGCGGGGATTTCAATTGGAAGCGGCCGCTCCGGCGAAGAAGAAGAAGGAGAAGATGCGGACGAGAAGGACAGCGGAAGAAGATGGAAGAACACGCCGGGCAAGATGCGGGAATAGAAGACCCAAGACAGAAGCAGAGGAAGAAGAAGGAGGAGGAAGAAGAAACCCGAAGGAAAGAAGAAAGAAGATAATAAAGGACTTGTCAAAAACCGGCTCTTGTCTTTTTTTACACTGACACTTTTTTTTTCTCGTGAAATGGTAGAGGTACAAGGTACCCCATTACCATTTCACACAGGGGGGGGGCCGGGATCTGGGGGGCCCCTTTGTTAAAGGGGTCTTCCAGATTTCGATAAGCCTCCTGCCCGCAGACCCCCACAACCACCGGGCAAGGGTTGTGGGGAAGAGACCCTTGTCCTCATCAACATGGGGACAAGGTGTTTTGGGGGGCACCCCAAAACACCCTCCCAATGTTGAGGGCATGTGGCCTGGTGCGGTTCAGGAGAGGGGGGGGCCGCGCTCTGTCCCCCCCTCTTTTCTGCGGCCGGCCAGGTCAACGTGCTCGGATAAGGGGTCTGGTGTGGAGTTTAGGGGGGACTCCACGCCATTTTTTTTTAAATTTGGGAGTGGAGTTCCCCTTAAATTCCACACCAGACCTGAAGGGTCTGGTTATGGATATTTGGGGGGAACCCCACGTCATTTTTTTTAAAAAATTGACGGCGGGGTTCCCCTTAATATCCATATCAGACCTAAAGGGTCTGGTTATTGAATTTGGGGGGACCCCCACGCTTTTTGTTTTCGTTTTTTTATGAATGAATTCTCCTGCAATTGCCGGGAGCTGACAATTCATTATTGCCGCGAGTCAGTTTTAAATGGCTTTTTTTTTTTTTTTTTTCAGAATGTCATTTTGTGCAAAGACATATTTCTAACCACAGGAAAAGTGCGCTTTATTCACCTGCTGACATTCCCCCCCCCCCCATGGTACGAATTTTAAAATAATTATTCAAATGACGTGGGGGTCCCCCCAAATTCAATAACCAGACCCTTCAGGTCTGATATGGATATTAAGTGGAACCCCGCCATCAATTTTTAAAAAAAATGACGTGGGGGTCCCCCCAAATATCCATAACCAGACCCTTCGGGTCTGGTGTGGAATTTAAGGGGAACTCCACCCCAAATTAAAAAAAAAATGGCGTGGAGTCCCCCCTAAAATCCACACCAGACCCCTTATCCGAGCACGTTGACCTGGCCGGCCGCAGAAAAGAGGGGGGGACAGAGCGCGGCCCCCCCCTCTCCTGAACCGCACCAGGCCACATGCCCTCAACATTGGGAGGGTGTTTTGGGGTGCCCCCCAAAACACCTTGTCCCCATGTTGATGAGGACAAGGGTCTCTTCCCCACAACCCTTGCCCGGTGGTTGTGGGGGTCTGCGGGCAGGAGGCTTATCGAAATCTGGAAGACCCCTTTAACAAAGGGGCCCCCCAGATCCCGGCCCCCCCCCTGTGTGAAATGGTAATGGGGTACCTTGTACCTCTACCATTTCACGAGAAAAAAAATGTAAAGGGTTAAAAACGACAAGAGCCGGTTTTTGACAAGTCCTTTATTATCTTCTTTCTTCTTTCCTTCGGGTTTCTTCTTCCTCCTCCTTCTTCTTCCTCTGCTTCTGTCTTGGGTCTTCTATTCCCGCATCTTGACTGGCGTGTTCTTCCATCTTCTTCCGCTGTCCTTCTCGTCCGCATCTTCTCCTTCTTGTTCTTCTTCGCCGGAGCGGCCGCTTCCAATTGAAATCCCCGCTGTCTGCCGGACCACGCCCCCCCCTCTGACGCCACGGGCAAGCTCTTAGGAAAGTCCCCGTGTGGTGCCAGTGCGTCAGAGGGGGGCGTGGTCACATGTTCCAGAAAGCGGGCAATTCAATTGGAAGCGGCGACTCTGGCAAAGAAAAAGCCGCGCACGAGCTTCGAATTGAATTGGCCGCCCTCTGACATGTGACCACGCCCCCCTCGGACGCACTTGCAGCACACTCCTAAGAGCTTGCCCGTGGCGTCAGAGGGGGGGGCGTGGTCCGGCAGACAGCGGGGATTTCAATTGGAAGCGGCGCCTCCGGCGAAGAAGAAGAAGGAGAAGAAGATGCGGACGAGAAGGACAGCGGGAGGAACAGAAGATGGAAGAACACGCCGGGCAAGATGCGGGAATAGAAGACCCAAGACAGAAGCAGAGGAAGAAGAAGGAGGAGGAAGAAGAAACCCGAAGAAAAGAAGAAAGAAGATAATAAAGGACTTGTCAAAAACCGGCTCTTGTCTTTTTTAACCCTTTACATTTTTTTTCTCGTGAAATGGTAGAGGTACAAGGTACCCCATTACCATTTCACACAGGGGGGGGGCCGGGATCTGGGGGGCCCCTTTGTTAAAGGGGTCTTCCAGATTTCGATAAGCCTCCTGCCCGCAGACCCCCACAACCACCGGGCAAGGGTTGTGGGGAAGAGACCCTTGTCCTCATCAACATGGGGACAAGGTGTTTTGGGGGGCACCCCAAAACACCCTCCCAATGTTGAGGGCATGTGGCCTGGTGCGGTTCAGGAGAGGGGGGGGGCCGCGCTCTGTCCCCCCCTCTTTTCTGCGGCCGGCCAGGTCAACGTGCTCGGATAAGGGGTCTGGTGTGGATTTTAGGGGGGACTCCACGCCATTTTTTTTTTAATTTGGAGTGGAGTTCCCCTTAAATTCCACACCAGACCCGAAGGGTCTGGTTATGGATATTTGGGGGGAACCCCACGTCATTTTTTTTAAAAAATTGACGGCGGGGTTCCCCTTAATATCCATACCAGACCTAAAGGGTCTGGTTATTGAATTTGGGGGGACCCCCACGCTTTTTTTTTTCCCTTTTTTTAATGAATGAATTCTCCTGCAATTGCCGGGAGCCGACAATTCATTATAGCCGCGAGTCAGTTTTAAATGGCTTTTTTCCTTTGAAAAATGACATTTTGTGCAGAGACAGTTCTAACCACGGGAAACATGCGCTTTTTCACATGCTGACATTAGAGACCCCCATGCTACGAAATTTAAAGGAAAATTACACTTTTATTATTGCACTTTTAGCATTATTAAAATCACTGCTCCCGAAAAAACGGCCGTTTTAAAAAATAAAAAAAGCATTGGTACATGTCCCCTGGGGCAGGACTGAGGTCCCCAAACACTTTTTAGGACAAAACTTGCAGATTAGCCTTTAAAATTCACTATTAAGATTTTCCCCCATAGACTTATACAGGGAGTTCGGCGGCGGCTTTAGTTATCAATCACATCGCGCTGCTGCTGCCGCCGGTTCATGCGCCTAATTAGGGATTCATCCAGCGCACTAATTAAGGCATGTACCGGCGCAGCGCAGATTCATTAGTAAATCAGCCCCAATGTCCCTGTCTAGATGTGCAAAACGGGCAGACACATCCTTAAAAAGACTCGCAGCTGTAATTGCAGTGAAAGGAGGTTCTACAAAGTATTGACTCTGGGGGGCGCCATACAAATACACACCACACTTTTCACATATTTATTTATAAAAAAAATTAAATAAAAGCATTTATCATTTTCCTTCCACTCCACAATTATGTGCCACCTTGTTATGGTCTATCACATAAAATCCCAATAAAATACATTTACATTTTTGGTTGTAAGGTGACAAAATTTGGAAAATTCCAAGGGGTAGGAATACTTTTTCAATTAATTGTATGTCCGTTGACAGGAATGTAGATATCAATTTTTTTCAGCTTCTTGTAGCTACGAGTGTTGCAATTCGTACAATTCAAAATCATGTATACAAGTGTGTGCACGGAATGTGAGGCATGTTTCTGACAGATTTCCTTTCAGCCCTAATTACTGATAATGACGGAGATCCCAAACATTGAACAATGTGCTTACATAGGAAAAATAACATTGTGTGGTTTAATAGTGTAATAAAAATGTTACTTACTCCACTGAATAAAAATTCTTCTTATATGATTTTAATCCCCTAAAATCCGTAGTGGCGGCACGTATAGTGAAGACTCCTCCGATGATGAAGTCACCCTCTTGGTAAAATCCAAATTCCTCATCTATAACCTTTGTCTTGAGATTGCAAACTGATGACGAACTCTGAGTGCTGTATATACAAAGAGCCATCCACAGAACAATCCAGGCGATCCGGAATTTCTGCACGGTACATACAGCTATAGCTTTAATCTTCATAACTATAGACAATAACACACACTCTGTGAAGGAGAATATACCATAGTGTCTCCAGGGTTCTGTGCTATGATGACACATACGTGACAGTGACATCTCCACAGTATTTGAGAGTGTCAATTTCTCTTCTCTCCTTCCTCATTTTATACTGTTCAGTGTGATAAATTTCTCATTGTTCTGAATATAGATCGCCATGTCATCATCATAAATCTACTTTCAGCCGTGCTTAAAATGAACTTTTCTGTATAAAAAAAAAAACTGGAAGAAATAACGTTAACGTTACTAAAGAAACTGAAAAATAATAAATCAACTGAACTTTCCTTATAATAGGTCTGTACTTTTTTTTATCAATAAGAGCCGGGTCACACAGGGGCAACACGACTTTTAGCACGACTTTGGGAGGCAACTTGTACACGACTTGAGTATGAATCACAACGCGACCACAACACGACTTGAGGTCGCATCCAGAAGGGGGGAACTCGATGCCAAATTTTAAATAAAAAACCGGCATGTGTTCCCCCTCTAGGAGCATACCAGGCCCTTAGGTCTGGTATGGATTTCAAGGGGAACCTCCTATGCCGAAAAAATGGCGTGGGTGTTCCCCCCAAATCCATACCAGACCCTTATCCGAGCACTCAGCCCGGCCGGTCAGGAAAGGGGGTGGAGATGGGCCGCAAAGAAGGTGCATTGTCGCTGGACATCTGCTAAAAAATAGGGGTACACTTAGATGGTGTTGCCATTGTATTTAAGTGGACCCTTCTCCCGGGCCAGGCGCAGAATAGCAACTTTGTCTTGGAAGTTGAGGATCCGTCCTATAATGGATGGTGGGGGTGCTCCAGAAGGTAGGGGACGCGGTGGGCGCGCTCAATGACATGTAAAAAGGATGGTGCGTCAGTCCCAAAAATGTCCCTCAGCCAATTATATAAGGATTTTTTTGGGTGGGAGCCCTCCGCCCTTTCAGGGAAACCAACGAAGCAGAGGTTGTTCCTTCTCGAACGATTTTCCAAATCGCCGATTTTGGCATGGAGGGCCGCCATTTCCCCTGTTCCTCACTGTAACAGCTAAGGGGTGGACAACATCCTCAAGGAAGTTGATACATTCTTCAGCCTCCCCAGCTCTGTCCCTTAAATTTTAAACATCTTGCTTCAGGAGAGAAAAGTCCATGCGGACTGATGCAATCTGTGCAATGAGAGAGGCCTTGCAGTCCTGTATAGCATGCATGTTGGTGG
Source organism: Rana kukunoris (assembly GCA_029574335.1). NCBI lineage: Eukaryota > Metazoa > Chordata > Amphibia > Anura > Ranidae > Rana > Rana kukunoris. Next base: position 723,563,994 of record CM056049.1, on the reverse strand, counting down.
CCAGGGTGGGCTCAGCAGGAGGGGAATCAGAGCCTGAGCTATCCTCACTGTCTATGGGGAAGTCCTAAAACTGCAGGCAGGGCTGTCTTAATGAGAGGGCACACCTGGGCACTGCCCAGGGGCCCCAGCTGCATGGATGGTCCCTGCACTTCCCCAAAGCAGCTAGTTCTTGAGCCTGTGCTGCCTCAAAATTGGGGGCCCCATGATGGCACTGAGAGTGATAGATACGCAGTCTGCCTCCTACCTACTTTGGCCCGGATTCACATACATCGGCGCATATCTATGCCGCCGTAGCGTATCTCTATTATGATACGCCGGCGCAAAACGGAGAGGCAAGCATGGAATTCACAAAGCAAATGCTCCCAACGTTGCGCCGGCGTAACGTAAATTCGAAGGGCATAAGCCGGCCTAAGTCAAAGTAGGTGGAAGGGGGCGTGATAGATTTAAATGAAGCGTGACCCCATGCAAATGATGGGGCGAGCGTCAGACAAGTACTTAAAATGAACTGCGCATGCATCGTGCCTTGGACACACCCCAGTGCGCATGCTCACAATCATGTCGAAACAACTGCCTAAGATACGTCGAATCACTGCCTACGACGTGAACTTAACCTACGCCCAGCCCTATTCACGTATTACATAAACTACGTAAAATTTGACGGCATTCGTTCCCTGGTCCATACCTTTGCATGAGTTTCGCCTCCTATATGGGGAATAATTTTCCGCCGGACGTACGACTTACGCAAACCACGTATAATATGCGCCGGGCGCAAGTACGTTTGTGAATCGCCATATTTGCCTCATTTGCATATTTACGTCCAGCGTAAATATGCGCCCACTATACACCGGCGTAGGAAAGTTACGTCAGGCAGCTGAAGCCTATTTTTCAACGTATCTTGGTTTGTGGGTCAGCGCATAGATACGACGGCGCACATTTGTACTTACGTCGGCATATCTGGAGCTGCACTGTCAGCATTGTAGGGGCCCCAGAGCATTACTTTGCCCAGGGGCCCATGATTAAGACAGCCCTGATTGCAGGGGGTCTGACTGTGCACAGTGGGGAGCAGGGGCAGATTCACTCACCAGAGCCTGTGATTTCTTGTGAGGAGTGGAGATGGGTGGCTGCAGCATCATGCCATGCTGCTCTGCCTGTGTCCTGGAGACATCTTGCTATCTGAATCGGGCCTGTTGTTCTGCCGCGGATGCTGTCATGGGTGGCCCGTATTTCACCATGGATGCCAGCCTGAAATGTTCCCACTACCTTGGGGAGTATTTAGAAGTTGGTCTGGTACAAATCGTATATAGGATGCCTGTAGGATGCCACTCGGAAGACAGAGCTGAAGTCTCACACGTCTGTTCCCTCTCCCATCCAGACACGGCCCCATCACCTTCTTCTCTTCTCCTCTTCGATGTTGACTCAACGCTCCCTCCCGCTGTAATACCAGGTGTGCGGTACGCCGCAATTTTTATATAGGCTTCTTATGACATCACAGCCCCAGCATGCTCCGGGTGGTGACGTCAGGACTACCTGTTTGTTGTGGCTAAAATGAACATAAAACCTAACATCTGAACAGCTTATCAGCGGGAGTCAGAAGGGGGCTCCAGAAAAGAGAAGGGAAAGAAAAGAGAAGGAGAGCAGAGCAGAAGAAAAGTGTCATCGAATTGACCCACGTACCATATCAGGGTGGATCCCATAGCTCCCAGACTTTGTCATGTGCCTACATCCGATCCCACAATCTGGCGGTCATTCTCTCCATCGTCTCCACATCCTTGATCCTGGCGTATAGGGCCTCAGTGGAGGGGAAGAATGACATTTCTAGTACACACCACCAAGCATTGTGCTTCCGTAAGGATGTGGCAGCCCAGCTTCTTATAGGGGGACGGGAGCTTTAGTGGTGAGGAAATATTTTGGGGTGAAGGGAATCTGTCTGTCTAGAAGTCACGCTAGCAGCTGCCGGACCGAGTCCCAGAAAGAGGCTATTAGCGGGCAGCTCCAATAAATATGGAGGGAATCTCTAGCCCCAGGGCAGTGCCAGTAGCGATCGGAGGTATATGGCGTGGAGGACGTCCAGGGTCATGTACCAAAAGCATAGGGTTTTGTAGGTATTTTCTAGGTCTGTACTTTTAATGAGATGGCTTGACACATTTTCAATAAATTGATAGTGAAAGGTTTAAATAAAATGGGAACAATTGCATTTAAGTGCATCAATACCAGACACTTTTATACCATGACAAAGTTATGTGAAAGTCACATGGCAATGCAACACTGCATCAAAAATTAATTTTTATTAGGGCTGTGGAAATTAATTCCTTGATTAATCATAAATTTTTTTGATCGTTCAAAATTCTTTTGCTCGGTACTCACCTCTCCGCCGGCTTCCGGGTCTTCAGGGAGTTCCGTCAGAAATTCGGTGACGTTATGGACACCGGCAGGGCTTGCCGTGTCCATCTGAAGGGCTCCTTTGCTGTGCCTTCATATCTGCATGCTGGCGGGACCTTACTATCTGCCACACACAAGGGCTGTTACACTTCCCTCTATCACTTCCCTCTATCAACCTGGGATTCTACAGCCATCCACTGGGAGTCCACTGGGAGTCAATTCACGGGACATCTACATGCTGACAGACTGGTGTTAACCCCTCCTCATCTGGATTCAGCAGTGGTATCGTTGTACACGTTTTTATACCAGTATCATACTTAGCTACATGTTTTTATGACTGCTTTTGCTACCGTTTGGTATTTCTCGCACCATTTTTACATGTTTACTTTCAATAGTTTTTTTTATTAATAATCAGAAAAAAATATATTGACAAAGTTGCAGGCAGAGCCATCTGTTAACATCAGACAAAGCAATTATTCAAAAGACACATTACAAGTTGAAGATAAGAGGGAGTAGATGTATCTCAGCAAGTTATTGCAAAGAAAAATGAAAAAGAAAAACTGTGGTAATATTGTATTAACTCATTGAACTGCTTTGTTTTGGCATTTGGGTGAAGAATTATTGGTGGACAAAGTACATACATTTGGATGTCCAACAGGAGGTATCAGGCAAAAAAGGCCAAGAGGTGTTCCAACTGCTAACAGTAGACAAAACAGTCTGTCTTTTACACAGTGGAGCCAAACAGAAAATGTGTCCCAGAGGGGAATAACCACAATCGTACCTGTATGTAAGCAGTTAGAAGAAGTGGGAAAGAAAGAGAGAGAAAGGGACAGCGAAAAAGAAAAGGGAAAAAAAAAAACAAGCGTAAAATTAGATGGTGTGGAACTCGCTCATCTACACGAACCCGAGTCAGCAGGGCATGGCACAAGTCTGAGATAAGTATCTGGTCCATGGTTCCCAAATGGCTTCATGTTTGTCAGCAGTATCCAATAGGATGCTAACTGTTTTCTCCTGGGCCATGATCCATGATATCTTCCTTTTGACCAAGAGAAAAGACACCGTGGGTTGCCTCCAAGCATGAGCAATTGTCAGCTTGGTCCCAAGGAAAATAAACATGATCAGGCGTTGGGCTAGCTTAGGAATCTTGGGGATAGGAAAGTTTAAGAGGGCGTAATGAGGAGCCTGTTGGGCCGGAAAGCCCATAATTTTCCTAATGATGTGGAATACTTTATTTCATAGGCCCTGATCCTAGGGCAATCCCACCAAACATGAAGTGTTGACCCAATATGTCCGCAATTACGGAAGCACATAGGAGAGGCGTTCAGATACATTTTGTCAATTTTTAGAGGGACCATATACCATCTCATTAGGACTTTCGAATTTACCTCAATTAAAGCTATGTTTAGAATGCCCTTAGATGCCGTAGTCAAAGTCCTATGCCATTCCTCAATGCTCCAAGTATATTGCAGGTCCTTTTCCCATTCTCTCATATAGAGTGTTTTGGTGTCGGCCCTAGCAAGTGATCGGTAAATCACCGATATTCCCCCCTCCGCTCCATGGCTTGACTGCACCACCTTTCGTAGTCCGTGATCGAGAGTGGGGGCATTATGGAAGTCTGTAAGGACCGGATAAAATGAGCGATTTGGAGGTATCTAAACCTTTCCGATGTAGGCATGTCGAGTTTGCTAATACAGTGGGTCAGAGTGAGAGGCCCCGCTGGGTTGACAAAGTGTTCTATCCTATACAGTCCTTTATCCAACCAACACCGGAAAGCTGTAATGTCTAAACCAGGAGGGAACAAGGGGTTTCGAAAAATATGTGACAGTGGGTGCCAGTGCGAGATTAGGAGTGGATTAGTTTTGAGAGCATCCCACAGTGCTAGGGAGTGGGAAAGTATGGGCACCATAATAGCAGGTCTGGATTTGGTGGGACACCAAAGAATATAGTCCAGGGTGTATTGGGGGATAGCTTGTCTCTCCATATGTACCCAGTCAGGATGTGCTATTTTAGAATATATAGTGGAGAGTTGAGATAGCTGTGCTGCCAAATGATACCAGAGGAGGTTAGGTAAACCCACCCCTCCCTGGTCTCGAGTCCTATACAGGGTCCCTTTGGCTACTCTGTGCTCCTTCAGTCCCCAAATAAATGTTATGATTCTAGATTGGAATTTCCTAAGGTGGTCGTTGGGGACGGGGATTATCAGCGATCTAAATAGATAGAGGATGCGTGGCAGAAGGGTCATTTTTATCTTATTCACTCTTCCAAGCCAGGAAAGGCCTAATTTATCCCAGTGCGAGAGATCTTCCTCCAGTTTGCAGAAGATAGGGGGGAAATGTGCGGTATATAATTTGTCTATGGATGCGGTGAGATTAACCCCCAGGTAGGGGATTGACTCGGAACCGAAAGTCGTCTTTAAGCTGCGTCACCAGCGTTGCTGGTATGTTAACATTAAGTGCCAGTGATTTCGAATAGTTAACCTTGAGACCAGTAACTCTGCAAAAGTCATCAAGAACCCTGCATATGTTTGGTAATGAAGTAAGGGGTGAGGTGATAAAAAGTACAATTACATAAAAAAGTACATACATCGTCCGCGAAGAGAGCGCATTTGTGGGTTTGTGGCCCGCACTGTACGCCATGTATATCCGTGTTGTCTCTGATAGCGATAGCTAGGGTTTCAATAACCATGGCGAAGATCAATGGGGATAAAGGACAGTCCTGTCTCGTACCGTTTAGAATTGGGAAAGATGACGAGTAGTATCTCTGCATTTTGATTTTCGCCTCCGGGTTGGAGTAGAGTGCCCTAATTGTATTCAGGAAGGGATTGCCAAAACCAAATTTTTGTAGAATCGGAAACAGGAAAGACCAGGAGACAGAGTCAAATGCTTCCATGAGGTCCAGAGAAAGCAAGAATCCCTCCTGTGGGTGTCCCCTGTCCCATCTAGACCCCAGCAAAGAAACTACGTCAATTGCTCTTCTGATCTGATCAGGTCCCTGTCTACCAGGCATAAAACCTACCTGGTCTTTATAAATATAAAGGCCAATAAAATTGGATATTCTGTCTGCCATAATTTTCGTTAAGATTTTTAGGTCGTTGTTAATCAATGAAATTGGGCAATAATTAGCTATGCAACTAGTGTCCTTGCCCGGTTTAGGTATAACAGTGATATACACCAAATTAAGGGCCGTGTCTAGTTGAGCTCCCGCACAGAGTTGATTAAAGAATCGTGCTAGGTAAGGGGATAGTAGTGGGGCAAAATGCTGGTAATATGGAAATATGGAACTGAAAAACCATCAGGGGCAGAGTTATTTTTGAGGTGTTTGATGACCTGAGAGATTTCCCCCGCCAATATGGGGACCTCTAAGCTATCCCTGTGATGATCCTGGAGTTTGGGGATCTTCAGTGGGAAGGAGTCAATCAGGCTGGGTAGGGGGGGGGGGTTCCTTCCCCTCTTTCCTGTACAATGTGCGGTAGAAGTCATGGAAAGCTTTCATGATTTTCTGGGGATCCATTGCGTAGTGTTATTTTAGGTAAGGCGCGGGGTCTAATTTTAGGAGTCAGCTTACGTGCTAGCATAGGGCCCAACCTATCTTTCTGATGGTAAAACTTCCCACCCTCCCAACGTAAACTCTTTTCTGCTACATCAGTAAGAGCCAAATTAAGGGCTGTGCGCGCTACTTCAAGTTTTGCTGCTGATGCGGAGGAGGACCTACATTTATGTTGTTTGCTTAGAGAGGTGAACTCCCTTTCCAGCCTATCAATTTCTAGTTTGTGGGCTTTGCGTATCCTAGAGGACATTTGGATCAGTTTACCCCTAATCGAGATTTTATGTACTGCCCATAGAGAGATAGGGGAGATGTTATCGACATCATTAAATGAGAAATATTCCCAGATGTCGTGTTTGATCTCGCTGACATGGTGGGATTGCTGAGTATTGAAGCATTTAGTCTCCAATTAAACCCCTTTTGTTGTGTAGCAGGTTTATTTATAGTCAGGAGAAGGAAGGAGTGGTCCGACCAGGCCAAGTCTCTAATGATTGCATTGTGTACCAGCAGGATTTGGGTTTGTAGCATGAAAAAGTGATCTATTCTTGCAAAAGTATTGTGAGGGCTGGAATAGTGTGTGTAATCACGCACCCTTGGGTTCATTTTTCTCCAGATGTCAACCAACCACTGGTGGAAAATTTGTCTAGCAACATTGAGGCTCTGCCTGGTGGGGCGTATGCAGTCCCTACCCGGGGGGCGGGTTTTATCGGTCCCTGTGTCAAATGCAATATTAGAGTCTCTGCCATATATGATCAAACCTTCTAGAAGGGGGGTTAGAGTGTTGAAGAGAGACTCAAAAAATGTAGCTTGACCCCTATTTGGTGCGTTGTAAGAGATGAGGGAATAGAGCTGATTATCAATGAGACCCTTCACAAGTATGAGCCTACCCCCTGGGTCCTTTAATTCAGACACTAGCGAGAACTGGAGTTTACGTGAGAAGAACAGGCCTACTCCTTTAGTCTTATTATCAGCATTCGCTAAGTAAAACGTGGGATATTTGGGGTGCATGAAGGAAGTGGTGTAAGATTTAGGGAAGTGTGTTTCTTGTAGAAACAATACGTCAATTTTATGATCATGGTAGTATTGGAATATTTTCCGGCGTTTAACAGGGGAATTAATTCCCTGTACATTGTGTGAGGCAAAGAGCAGGGTGGGTGTATGGGCGGTAGTGTCAGCCATGGATCAGTGTAGCAGTGAAAATGCCAGCGATCTCCAATCACCTACCTTACTTTTGAAGGATGGTCCAGAGGCAAGAGTTGCAATGAAGCCTATCAGAACGGATTCCCGATTTCTGCAGAAGAGCGAGTCCACAATCAGCCCTAAAAACAAAAAAAGGTTTAAAAAGGGCAGAAAAGACAGAAAGAGAAAAGTAAAAAGGAGAGAGGTCAGATTCCGGGGGTAGGGGAAAAACAATTCCACCAAACCCCTATGAACAAGTAAGGTTCTCCCCAACCAGTTTGGGAGTTCCTGACTAGGAGCAAGAACCGACTCCAGCTCCAAGTACAGGGGGAGAAGCATCGGTACCGCTCCACACACGGCACCCCCTAAAATTTAGATAACAATCAAGATTCAGCAATGTAACGGATTGAACCGTGACAGACTGAGATTCTCCTATGTCTAGGGTCACCTTATGTCCACTAGGGCCATAGGGTGACAAAGAATCATAATTCATATATTACATGAGATGGGACATTAATAATAATTCATATTGCAGGACTGGCATATTACAAGGGGTCCATATTGACACCCACACAGGAGAGGGACATTACAAGCTTATTCAATGCTTAGCTCCGGCTATTGAAATGTTAAGTGACCCGGCTTGTGAAAGACATTTCATTCTTTTGAAAGGTGTTAATTGCATCTACTCCTGGACCATACATTGTCTATAGGACAAAGGTGTCAAGCCCTTTAGAGACAGTAAGTCTGTCTAGGTAATGTGATTGAGGTTCCTTATATGGGTGTGAAGATTATCTGTGATTGTGTATTATTCAAAAGGAAAAATCATTGTGTGATAGTATTTGGTTTTGATGTCTTTATCTACAGGAATGTCATTCTCTCTGAGTTAACTCTATTGATGATGCAGTGCCGACCTGTCTACATAATTAGCTTACCTGAATGCCTTTTAGAATGTGATTGAAGCCCCGCATGGTGTGAAGGGGGGTGGAGATTGTATTGTCCTGTGATTACTGTAACATGCTTGTAAACTGTATAAGAAGCTGAGAAAATACCATTAAAGTGTTCATATCTTTGGAAGCAAATACAGAGCTGAGTCTCGTCTTGATTATGGGAATTGATATGGATCGTGTATGCAGTATTGTCGGAGTGTGTCAGATAAGCTTGTCGGGGTTGGATGGAAGGTCGTAAACGGTGGTGACTGTTACAAGCACATTTAAGCACAGAACACATAAAACTAGTATGAAAACCCAAATGTATAAGAGAAATGGGGGAGAGATAAAGAAAAACATTGGTAATATAGGAGGGGCCGACAAGGATCCAAAAGATCGTCAACGGCCCCCCCGAAAAGGGTAATAACGCAAACCAAGGGGGAAAGATGCCAAGAACCCAGGGAGCTCTTTAAGAATCAAAGAGAGTGGCCTAGCTGTCATTGTGCAATCCTGAAACTGAAGGGGGAGGAGAAATGTGAATGTCCCTGAGTATGTATGAAAAACATCACACAGGACCCAGGGATAACCAAACGCCAAGGTGCAAATATTTCACTAACAACCAGAAAACCAAGGAAAACAAGAGTACATGTTAAGTCCAAACAAAAAAAAAAGGAGGGAGAGTGGCCCTGCTGGTAGAGCTGGAGAGCACGGGATGTCCTGGAGGAGCTCCTGTAAATCAGAGGCCCCATTGGAACCGAAGTAGGCCAGACGGTGAATGAATGAATGAATGAAAAACTTATAGAGCGCGGCACATGCGAACTGAATCGCCTCTGGGCGCTTGTTGTTCCTGTCTCCTTTGATATCAAAAGAGATGAGTCTTGATCTTTCTCCTGAATGCTAAGTGATTCGCCTCCAACCGAATGCTGGTTGGTAAAGCGTTCCATAGTCTGGGACCTTGGACGGCGAATCTTCTTTCTCCTTTGGACTTGTAGTTGGCTTTTGGGATCTGTAGTAGGTTCTGATTGGTGGATCGCAAGATGCGATTGGGATTGTGAGCTTTTATTTTATCGCATAGATATTGGGGGGCATTCCCATGGACACATCTATGCGTTAGACAGAGTGCTTTAAAAGCAATCCTGTCTTTAACTGGTAGCCAGTGAAGGGATCTCAGTGAAGGTGAGATTGATTCCCAGGGTTTTTTTCCAGTCACAAGTCTGGCGGCCGTATTTTGAACGACTTGCAGACGAGCGATTTGGTACTTGGGGAGCCCGAGGTAAAGGGCATTTGCCTAGTCCAATCTGGAGTTGACAATTGCTCCCACCACGACCGCTAAGTCTTCTTTGGGGATGAAAGGGGTAAGTCTACTGACCCTATTTGTGCGTCCATTGTCATAAAGGAGTCAAAGATGACCCCGAGACTTTTGACTTTGGCGCTAGGGGTGATGATTTTGCCCAGAATGGGCGGGGGTGTCCAGGTTGTTGCAGGTTGATTCCTTTGCTTGGCGTGAAACAGAAGAAGTTCTGTTTTCGCTCCATTGAGTTTAAGATAACTCTTTGTCATCCAGTCCTCTATCAAAGAGAGGCATGTCTCTAGATTGAGGTGGTGATCCTTTCTGTTGCAAATGCGGAAATAAAGTTGCGTGTCGTCTGCGTATGAGTGGTAGAGCAGGTTTTGGCTGTTGATAATCTCAAAAAGAGGACGAAGATAAATGTTAAACAGCACTGGTGACAGAGGCGATCCTTGAGGGACTCCGCATGTTACTGTGCGTTTCTCAGATGTGAAGGGTCCTAATTTCACTGTTTGCGATCGGTTTTCCAAAAAAGAGGAGAACCAAGATAAATCGCCTTCTGCGACTCTGGCTACTTCAGCAAGTCGCGTCAGTAACAGTTTGTGGTCTACAGTGTCGAAAGCTGCACTAAGGTCCAACAGAACTAGAAGACAAGATTCTCCCTCGTCTGCGGCCTCGAGAACATCGTCCCATACTTTGAGCAGCGTGGTTTCAGTCCCGTGTCCGGGACGGAACCCTAATTGCAATGGGTCGAGTAGTTTGTGGGTATCTAGATGCTGTTGCAGCTGTTGTACCACTACTTTCTCCATTACCTTTGAGAGTACATTGAGGCTTGTTATGGGACGGCGGTGGAGTGGGTCCTTGGGGTCCAGGGAGGGTTTCTTAAGGATGGGTTGGATTATACCCTCTTTCAACTGTGAGGGCACTATGCCCTCCAAGAAAGACTGGTTGATAAGCTGCGTGATGGGAGGAGCCAGGATGTAGGCGCATTCCTTCAGCAGTTTTGTGGGGATAATGTCATTTGGCGCTGTGCCATTACGCAAAGTATCAATGACATTCTTAGTGGCCTCGATGGAGATTGGTTCCAGGGTGAACTTACCTGATATAGGAGAATTACTATGGGTGTTATGTGAGAGGCTGCAGGGGGGGCTAAGGGGGGGATTGTTTTGCTGAATGCTTTCACGGATTGCCTCAATTTTATTAATGAAGCAATCCGATAGTTCATTGCAAAATTCTTGTGTGTCTGTATTGGGGGCCTCAATACTTCCTGGTTTCATGGTCTGAGTGACCATCTTGAAGAGTTCGCGGGGGCTTGGAAAATTCCTTTGTGGTATTTTCTTGTCGCCGCCTTGTAGATGGATAGGTTTAGCTCTGAAGCACTTCTTTTCCAGGCCGATTCGGCCCTTCTGCGTTCTTGCTTCAGTAACGACAGCTGGTTGTTAAACCAGCTGCGGTTGTTTTTCCGGATGCGGGTTTTGCGTTTCGGCGCTACCAAGTCGGCTGACTGTAGCATGGCCGAATTTATGGCCTCCAGCGTTTCAATGGCCGTTTGATGCGGCTGAATTGTTTCTATTTTTTCCCTTAAAGTGGTTTTGAAGAGTTCCGAGTGGAGCTTCTTCTGACATCTGGTCCAGTGTGTTGTCACTGGATTTGATGTTTTTGTTGCGGGGGGATTGTGGAAATAATGAATTTAATTGCATGGTGGTCTGTCCATGGCAACTTTTCATTTTCCAAAATTTTTATTTCCAGAGCTTGTCTGAAAATAAGATCGAGTGTGTGACCTAAAGTATGTGTGGATCCACATACTAGTTGATGTGACCCTAGATCCACCAGGTGGTTAATACAGGCATCGGCAATGGGGTCTTGTGCGGAATTGGCCCAGAGGTTGAAATCCCCAAGCAGCAAAAAATGTTTGCTGTTGAGGGTGTAAGTGGAGAAGAAATCCGTCCATGATGATAGCAGCTGCGATTTTGGGCCAGGAGGCCTATAGCAGAGCAGAATGTGGACGGTCTCCTTTGAATTTGTTTGCAGTTGTAGCGTAAGGGTTTCCATGAATGGAAGAGGATTTTGAAGGACTGGTCTGGTGATTGCAAGCTGAGTTTTGCAAATTACCGCCAGGCCTCCTCCTCTCTGCCCTATTCTGTTTTCCGTTATAATATGGTAGTTTTCTGGCACCAATTCTCCTAGAATGGTGTTACAGTCGGCTGTAAGCCAGCTCTCTGTAATGAAGAGGCAGTCTAGATCGTGTTGTAGAATGAAATCACGGATTTCAAGTCGGTGTTTTACTGCCGATCTTGTGTTGACCATAGCACATAAAATGTGCTTAGGCTGGGGTAAGCGGCTAAAATTTTTGATCGTCGATCGTCGATCGATCCTCAAAAGTTGCTCAATTCTTAGGGTCTTTTTGGTGCAGGCTGGCAGTATTGCGGCGAAACGCCTCAGATTCCAAATGGTTTCTGCGGAGTACCGCAAATTAGCCATGGTCGCCATTCACCGGGGGAAACGTTGTTTTTATGGTGGCGATGGAGAGAGGATTCAGTGAATCCTCCCGGCTTGGTCCAGAGGAAGGCAAAAAAAACCTAACCCGGGGAGTAGGCGTTCCTAAGACGAGGCATAGATGATTGACGTGCGGGTAAAGCGCGTTACGCTTTCCGAAAATACACAAAGTGGGACTCGGCTCTTTACGGCGCTGTACGGCACCTGCGCCTGTAGTGTAGAGCTGACTGCGCAGGCGCCGTAAAGAGCCGAGTATTTTCGGAGGCTGTGACGCGCTTTACCCGCACGTCAATCATCTACGCCTCGTCTTAGGAACGCCTACTCCCCGGGAAGCAAGAACCCGGAAGCCGGGTGAAAACAACGATAAGACGTAAGTACAGCGAAAAAATTCAAATACATCCAGCATACTGTCGATGTCAGCAGTATGCTGGATGTAACGGTAAATAGATGTTTTAGGGTGAACCACCGCTTTAAAGACTGATTGTGTCCAGGAAGGAGAAAAGCCCAGGATCTTTTCTCCGTACATAGGAAGGAAGTTGTCCACTTCTGTTTTTTCAGTAAAGATGGACATCCCATAACCCCTCTACCCCATCCAAGTTGTTATCTCTAAGCCCAGGGCCTGATTTATTGTGTCCAAATGCAGGTGGAAAATGCATGTTGCCTGGCTGTGCAGGAATAGATGAGCCAGTTACCAGCAGCCCTTGTGGGGGTAGTGCTACATATATATTTGAAAATTGATTAGTCCTGATATACTGATGGCCTATCTCAATTCTTGAGGCCCTAAAATGTCAGGACATTTCAAATACCCACAATAGTGTTTGGTGAACAGTTCGGTCCGACCGTGGCATCCTTGACAACCGATGAGTCATCAATTGTCAATAGGCTTCCCGGCTGACAGCTGAATACATTTAAAAATAAATAAAATAAAAAAAAAAATAGTAAAGAAAAAAACACTGTGGGTCCCCCCCTCCCCCAAATCCTTTCCAGACCCTTATCGGAGCTTGCAGCCTGGCAGGCCAGGAAGGAGGTTGAGTGAGCACCCCCACGTCTGAACCATACCAGGCCACATAACCTCAACATGGGGAGGGTGCTTTGGGGCAGGGGGACTCTGCCCACCCCCAAAGCACCTTGTCCCCATGTTGATGGTGACAAGGGTCTCTTCCCCACAACCCTGAGATGTGATTGTGAGGGTCTGCGAGCAGGGGGCTTATCGGAATCTGGAAGCCCAATTCTGCCTATCTGTGACAATTAATGATGCATATCAGTTTCAATTAATGCTGCCAATCAATGCTGCCAATCAGTGCTGCCTATCAGTGCTAAACAATGGCGTCAATCAATGCTACCTATCAGTGCCAATTAATGCTGCCTATCGGTGCCAACCAATGCTGTCCATCAGTGCTGCCAATCAGTGTCAATCCTCGATGAGGGAATCAGGAAGCGAAAAATTGCGGCTTCACTGCCCGATTCCCTACTGCGTATGCACGAGCGGCTTGGCCTGTCCTCACTGGTCCCTGCTGTCTCCTGGGACCAGTGTGTTTCCCAGAAGACAGCGGGGGGGGCATGACTCCTGCGGCAGTCTATTCCCAGAAGTGGGTGTATTATACAGGTATCTGCACCCTCCCCCTGAAAGGTGTTAAATGTGACACCGGTGGGGAGGGGGGGTTCCGAAAAGCGGAGATTCTCTTTTTGTGAGGACCTCCACTTTAACGCCAGACTCACTGCCCGAATCTCCAGAATGTTGATAGGCAAGGTCTTCTTGGATTCTGACCACTTTCCCTGGATAGTCTTCTCTTCCAGGACTGCTCCCCAGCCAAAAAGGCTGGTTATCCCCTTCTGATTTTTTTTTTAAATCAACCACCAATTGAGACTCTGGTGAACGTTTGGAGCCAAGTACATTGAACAATCCAAATCTTGGCTTCTCATGCTCCAAGCAGACAGAATACTGTTTTGCAATGGTCTTGAATAGAACTAGGCATAGGCAACTGCTTTGAACGAAGCTGCCATCTTCCCCAACAGCCTCATGCAAAGGCGGACGGAAGGGCCCTCCCTTGTCCTGACCACGTGAACCAGATCTCTTACAGAGCTGCCTGAGGTAAAAACACTCTTTTGTGGGCTGTGTCTATAACAAAACCCAAGTACTCAAGACTTTTTACCGGTCGTAAGGAGGATTTCTCTAACTTCAGAATCCAACCTAGATGTTCCAAATATTCGACCGTACTGATCACACTTCTGTTTCACTGTGCTATGAACTGATCTACCAGCAGCAGGTCATCTAGGTCATCTAGGTAAGCCATAACCACTATACCCTGGGCCCTTAGTCTCACCAGAAGTGGAGCCAGAATCTTTGTAAACACTCGGGCAAGGCCATATACTGAAAGTGTCGCTGTTCTACTGCAAACCGCAGGAACCTCTGGTGAGCAGGAAATATTGGAACATGTAGATATGCATCCTTGATGTCTATTGACACTAGAGATTCTCCTCCCTGGAGGGTGGACACTACTGACCGAATTGATTCCAAACCAGCTAATGTAGCAACCAAATTGTCCTTAGTAACGTATGCAGAGGCTCAGGGCCCCATCAGGAATTTTGCTTCAGGCATGGGCCCCCTGGAGCAGAGAATCGGGGGGGGGGGGTGGGTGCTGCCGCATGAAATTGAGAAGCGGGGGGGGCCCTTTACAAAAAGAAGAAATAAAGAAAAAAAAAATATATATATATATATATTTTTAAAGGGTGGTTGCCATCTGGGGCCCTGGGGACCTCATTTTTTTTATAAAAGGAAATTACAAAAAAAAAAGAAATACAAATATATATATATAGAAGAAATAAACATTTATAAAAAAATAAAAAAAACAAGGGGATTGCCTTTCAGGGCCCTGGGGACCTCTGGGCCCTTTAATAAAAAAAATATAAAAAATATATATAAACAAAACAAATAAAAAAAACATTTATAAAAAAAGGGGGTTTGACACATGGGGCCCTGGGGACCTCTGAGCCCTTTAATAAAAATATATCTATATATATATATATATAAAAAAAAGAAATAAAATAATATAAAAAAAAAGTAAAACATTTTTATAAACAAAAGGAGGGCCCTTTTAAATGGGGCTCTTTAATAATAATATTAATATTAATATATAATTGGCCCTTTAACCTCTTTCCCACCGCGCCATAGGCATTTTACTGCTACGGCGCGGTGGAGTTATTTTGGGACGACGTCCCTGGGACGCGCTCGTGGAAGTGTCCGTGCATCACGGATCACGGTAAATTGCCGCTGATAGCGGCCGTTTACCACGTGATCGCGCCGTCAAATGACGGCGTGTTCACTTGTAAACAAACTGGCGTCATTTGATGACGCCGGTTCCTCCCTCTCCTGAGTCTCCTCTCTGTACCGTTCGGTACAGGGTGAGAGAAGAGGGGGGTAGCGGGGTGTCAGCAGCTGCGCTGTGGCTGGATCTGTGACAAATGCAGTCACAGATCCAGCCATCCATCCCAGCTCTGCAATACCCCAGTACTCTGCAATACCCCAGTACCCTGCAGTACCCCAGTACTCTGCAATACCCCAGTACCCTGCAATACCCCAGTACTCTGCAGTACCCCAATACTCTGCAGTACCCCAATACTCTGCAATACCCCAGTACTCTGCAGTACCCCAGTACTCTGCAATACCCCAGTACCCTGCAGTACCCCAGTACTCTGCAGTACCCCAATACTCTGCAGTACCCCAGTACTCTGCAGTACCCCAGTACCCTGCAATACCCCAGTACTATGCAATACCCCAGTACTTTGCAGTACCCCAATACTCTGCAGTACTCCAATACTGTGCAATACCCTGCGCAATACTCTGCAATACACCAATACCCTGCGCGATACTCTGCAATACCTCAATACCCTGCAGTACCCCAATACCCTGCAGTACCCCAATACTCTGCAGTACCCCAATACTGTGCAGTACCCCAATACCCTGCGCGATACTCTGCAATACCCCAATACTCTGCAATACCCTGCGCGATACTCTGCAGTACCCCAATACTCTGCAGTACCCCAATACCCTGCGCGATACTCTGCAATACCCCAATACTCTGCAATACCCTGCGCGATACTCTGCAATACCCCAATACCCTGCGCGATACTCTGCAATACCCCAATACTCTGCAATACCCAAATACTCTGCAATACCCATTTTTTTAAAGCACCCCTGTCCCCGTGTGCTCGCATGCAGAAGTGAACGCATACGTAAGTCCCGCCCACATATGAAAACGGTGTTCAAGCTACACATGTGAGGTATCTCTGCGAAAGTTAGAGCGAGAGCAATAATTCTAGCACTAGACCTCCTCCGTAACTAAAAACATGTAACCAATAAAAGTAATTAAAGCGTCGCCTATGGGGATTTTTAAGTAGCGAAGTTTGGCGCCATTCCATGAGTGTGCGCAATTTTGAAGTGTGACATGTTGGGTATCGATTTACTCGGCGTAACGTCATCTTTCACATTATGAAAAAAAAATTGGCTAACTTTACCTTTTTACCTTTTTTTTAGCACAAAACTGTTTTTTTTTAAAAACACGCGTTAAAAAAATGTCTACGAAAATACCATGCGAGATAAAAAGTTGTATCTGCTGCCATTGTATTCTTTAGGGTCTTTGCTAAAAAAAGCATATATAATGTTTTGGGGTTCTATGTAATTTTCTAGCAAATAAATGATGATTTTTCCATGTAGGAGAGGAATGTCAGAATTGGTGTGGGTGTTCCAGAACGCCTGATGGTGCTCCCTGCATGTTGGGCCTCTGTATGTGGCCACGCTGTGTAAAAGTCTCACACATGGGGTATCGCAATACTCGGGAGGAATAGCAGAATGTGTTTTGGGGTGTAATTTGTGGTATGCATATGCTGTGTGTGAGAAATAACCCGCTAATATGACAGAAACAAGATTTTTTTACAGAATTTTCAGTAGTTTTTCTTTTAAAACGCAAAAAATAAAAAACCCAGAGGTGATCCAACACCACCAAAAGAAAGCTCTATTTGTGTGAAAAAAAGGACAAAAAATTCAAATGGGTACAATGTTGTATGACTGAGTAATTGTCATTCAAATTGTGAGAGCACCGAAAGCTGAAAATTGGTCTGGTTAGGAAGGGGGTTTAAGTGCCCAGTGGTCAAGTGGTTAATAAAAAATAAAAGGAAAATATATTAAAAAAATATATTTTTTTATAAACAAATAAATAAAAACATGGGGGTTGCCATCTGGGGCCCTGGTGGCCACTGGGCCCCTGTGGACCCCCGGGCCCCTTACAGGTGTACTGCCTGTACCCCCTGATGGCGGCCCTGCAGAGGCTGGAATGTTGGACGTAGCTACAATGCCTGATAAGCTCAATGGCTCAGCCTGATCAGCCGCTTCAGGTCTTGCAGGAGAGGATGATACTGCGGAAGCGTGACTAGGATCCTCAGACCCTGACCGCTGTGCCCTTACGCTCCTCTTCACTATTTTTGTTCCTCTCTTTCGGGAAAACATAGTCTTAAGCCCAAAGCACAGGTACCACACCATGCAGTTCAGTCCAGCTCAGTCCAGCAATTGTTAATATGTTGCCCTCAATGCTTCAGCCATATGCTGAGTAGATGTGCCTTGAAATGCTTGTACCCAACACCCACAGTGCTTACGTGGCCCTGGATATGTGTCTATGTCCCTCTGTCAGCCTGTCACATACCTGGTAGGAGTCTGAAATTATGAGGTCGGCCTCTGCCAGCTCAAGCCCTACTGGAGGTGGAAAAGATGGTGGCTAGAGTCAGGAGGAACACAATTGCCTGTAAGTGTTGCGTGCAGAACTTGTAAGTGGAGTTGCAGGCTTGGAGGTGCAGGCAAAACATTGGGTAGGGAGCTGGACCCAGGGAAGCTGAGAGGATGGACAGCCACTTACAGGCACTCGTGAGATAGTGTTGAGCCAAGCAGGAGACAGGAGCAAGGTCACAAGGATAACCGGTTCAGTAACAGGCGGGCAACGAGGTAACAAGGCATAAGCAGAAGCAAGGTCAGATGGGAAGCCAGGATCAGGAACCAGCAATCAGAGTAATCAGAGTCCAAAAGCAGGGTCGAGGAAAGCCAAACTTTAGCAACATAAATCAAGGTTTAACAGAGTTCAGAATATCAGGACACGGCTTAAGACCAGTCAACACTTTTCAGAAGTCAGGGCATCATTTAAAAAGGCCATCTGGCACCAATTGTGGCAAGGGGTGCGCTCCTGCAAGTGCTCACGCATTGGCACGTATGGGAATCTGCCGTGGCCCATAAGTGTTAACAATTGTCTTACACAGCCACGATCACCACAGCCTGAGGCTTTTCAAAATAGAAGCTGGTCCTCGCCTGCGCCATGAGAAAATGTGCACGCTGGGCACACATGCACACCAGAGGCGCCGAGTCCTGCCCCCTGTGATGCCCTCTCTTCAGTAAACATTAAAGGAGGGTAACTCCCACATGTGTGTGCGGCAGTTCCCTCTGCAGGAATCTCAGGGGGAGGGATGGCAGAAGGGGTCCCAGCTCATGATATCCTTATGGCAGGGGGAGCCCTACAAATCCCCCCCAGGCAGCTGATAAGCAGAAATGAACACAAGTGCTGCTGACACATCATATCAAACAGGCAAGCATGAAATGTTGACACCAGGTATGCTATATACTAACATCCTTTGTAAGGGTGTTATTTGGTAAAATCAGGCCAGACATCATCTACTCATTAAAGAAGTTCATAGGAGTTTCCCAGGATCTTCTTAACTTACCATTCCCACCGCAGGGTACTGCGGGAAAATCACAGCAGACCCAATCATAACCCATCACAGTGGTTAGTGTCATGACAGACCTTCAAGGACCGGGTCCTCTTTGCATATAAGGTCCACTCCCTTGGACCTGTACAGCACCCAGTCAAAGCAAAACTTGGGTTAGAGAATATGACCAAGGCACTGGATCCCAGGGCCCAGCTCTCAGAATGAAACATTATAGGCAGAACCTCGTTCTTCCATTCCAAGGTTTGGGTACCATCCATTTTAGCCTTTTATTTCTGGCTCTTTGAATGGATCCAATATGGTAGCCACTTGAACCTATGCAGGAGGACCACCTACAGAGCTCTTTTTAGCACATCATTAACTGTGACCAACACCTTATGTCGCTTTTTTTCCGATGTGTCTTTAAAAAACGATCGTGTGTGGGCTCCAGAGCATTTTTCGCAATGTTAAAAATTGAGATTTTTAGTTTTTAACCACTTCGGGTCCGCGCTATTGACAGAATACGTCAGCAGCGCGGACCTGAGGTGCCGGGGTCACGTCTTTGGACGTGATTTACTTGTAATTCCCCGCACGTGCCACAGGGGAAAAACAGTCCCGAGGCATCGCCGAGGATCCGATGCGTGTACCCGGCGGCCGTGATGTCCGTCAGGTACACGCGATCTGAGTGTAAACACAGAGCTCCACGTCCTGTCAGGGAAAGGAGACAGATGCTGTTTCTCTTGTACATAGGGAGACAGCATCGGTCACCTCCCCCAGTCACCCCCCTCCCCCCACACAGTTAGAACACACCCAGGCAATACATTTAACCCCTTCCTCACCCCCTAGTGTTAACCCCTTCAATGCCAGTCACATTTATACAGTAATTAGTGCATATTTATAGCACTGGTCGCTGTATAAATGTGAATGGCGCCAAAAATTGTCAAAAGTGTCCGATGTGTCCGCCGCAATATCGCAGTCCCAATAAAAATCGCAGATCGCCGCCATTACTAGTAAAAAAAAATATAAAAAAAAAATCATAATTATGTCCCCTATTTTGTAGGTGCTATAACTTTTGCGCAAAGCAGTCACTTATTGTGATTTATTTTTTTACAAAAACACGTAGAAGAATCGGCCTTAACTGAGAAAAAAAAATATTAAAAAAAAAAAAAAATTGGGATATTTATTATAGCAACAAGTAAAAAATATATATATATTTTTAAATTGTCGCTCTTTTTTTGTTTATAACGCAAAAAATAAAAACCGCACGGGCGATCAAATACCACCAAAAGAAAGCTCTATTTGTGGGGAAAAAAGACGCCAATTTTGTTTGGGTGCCAGGTCGCACGACCGCGCAATTGTCAGTTAAAGCGACGCAGTGCCGGAAGCTGAAATTTCGCCTGGGCACGAAGGGGGTTTATGTGCCCAGTAAGCAAGTGGTTAACATAAAAAAAATGGTTGTGTAGGCTTTAACGATTACAAGTTATGAGACAGGAGCGCTTGTTCTGGTAAAACTAGCATTCGTAATGGAGACAGCACATTCATCACGCTGTAACAGACTGAAAAGTGCGAATCGTCTCTCACCAAACTTTTACTAACACGAAATCAGCAAATACAGCCACAAGGCTTGCACCATCCAAATGGATCTTCCCCTTTATAGTGCCGTTGTACGTGTTGTACGTCACCACGCTTTGTTTGAGCAATTTTTTTAAACGATCGGCAAGGCAGGCTTAACAATAATCGGGTTTAAAAAAACGTTGTTTTTTAATCTAGACCATTAAAAATGGTCGTGTGTACGTGGCATTAGACACTGGCTACTCCATGTGTGAGAGGGGTTATATAGAGGGGGACTTCCTGTCTTTGATTATGCCAGTGTCCAATCACCTGCAGGTAGTATATTACCCACTTAGTTATGACTATGGTGCTCTGTGTCCCTTGATGTACGATAAAGAAATGGGCATTTTTAAGGTTTGGAGAACCCCTATCGAACTGAACCCAATGCACCTTGTCTTATCACTAATCCTGTCCCATAAAAACATTAATTTGGGAGCCTGTACTGGAAGACTTTATTAGAATATGGAAGCCCCCTTTAATATTAAATAAGAGGGACCCCTAGATTCTACTCTCCCAGGTGAATACAAACACGGTACAAAGTACAGCTTGTTATTAATTCACAAAAAAATATTCAGTAAATAAGCATTACATTGCGAGAAAATTTGTTTTTATTTAATTTTTTATAACACAAATATAATTTACATTACATTTCATTTCCCATAAGCATACAGATATAAATCACAATTAAAATACATTCAACATTACATAAACATAAATAACAAAAGTTACAACAACAATGATAACAATAACAACAATAATATGGGTCTGTCCTACTTCCTCCTGGTTTTTCATTTTCCTTTTTCCTTTCTTTTCCGAGAAAATTTCTTTATTAGAGAGAAAAAATGACCATGATCTAGATCAAACATCAATTACGTTATCTAATGATCTATTATAAATCCACATTAATCATATTGAACAAAGTCCACTCATGCTTCCTCACTGATATTCTCATCACAAACCACATCCCCACTGATTTTTGGAAGTAAATAAGCTGTCTGGGACGTAATTGATCAAATGCGGTCCATATTGGTCAATAAATCAATACAGAGCCTCTTTTTTTTTTTACAACAAGAAGCCAGTAGGGATCTTTCATTTAGAGACAGCAGTAAACTCACCTTTTTTTGGACAAAAGGTAAGCCTATAAAAAGGCTTACCTGTAGGTAAAAAGAATACTGACATAGTACCTATATATATAGGTACTATATGGCCAACATCAACTTACTAGGCCTTTAGCTTGCAAACTGGCCATGAAAAAGGACAGAAAAAAGTAAAAAGTACTTTGGTGGGATTTGGTGTTATGCTTGAGCTTGGTGGACTTTCTGCTGGGTTCACTGAACCTCCTGTAAACCAGACATTTCCTGGTTCACTCATTTCTCATTACAAGCTAATGATATTCTAGGTAGAGGCAACAAAAACAATGATGGTAAAGCTCTCACTTAGACCCCTTTCACCCCTTGAGGCTAAAAATAGCGCTGAAAAACTCCTTCACTGCATACTCAATGTGAAAGCCCAATGGGAAACCATTGTTTTATTGCCGCGGTTTCCCATTGTTTTAAATGGGAAGGAGCAGTGAAGGAGCGGTATACACACCGCTCCAAAGATGCTGCTGGCAGGAGATTTTTTTGTCTCCTGCCAGCGTATCGCCTCAGTGTGAAAACCCTCAGCTGAATAGCAGCTGAATTCCACAGCAAATCCGACGGTATAGCCCAGCTATTTTTAGAGGCGCCATACCGCCACCGCACCTCCCGCCCCAGTATGAAAGGGGCCTTAGTAGAGACTCAAGTTCAAATGTGGATCAGGTGCTGCTAGAGCATCACATATAATGATTGTAAGGTAGTGGGTCATCTCACACACTTCCTCCTCCCAAGACACTGTTATACTTTTTTTGGATTACACGTGTGTGGTCCTTTCCCTATGAAAACACTGTATTACATAATTTCTCATGAACTATTAGACTGCATGAAGTGGGTCCAAGTTCTTTCTCTTCCCCGTTTAGTTGTGTAGTACCCTCTAGTGTGTTACTAGTGGGAATGCAAGAAAATGCACATGCTGACTCATGTTTAAAACCTGTGAGTCTTAATCTAAGTCAGGGTTATTAAAGTTCAGCTTAGTGTCTCCACACATGTCCCTAAACAATGTCCCCCAAAATACTGTCCCCACACATTAAAAAAAACCTTTCCCTTACATATGTAACAGTAAAATCATATGTCCCAATTATCATCTGCACACATATGTCCGCGATCACCTGAGCACATTTGTCCATGATCACACAAACCAATTATTATATACTCAGCCGATTTTTTTTTTTTTTTTTTTATACCAAAGACACGTACCAGAACACATTTTTGGCTTAATCTATGATAAAATTTGATTTTATTGGATTTCTTTTAAAATAGAAAATAGAAAGTATAGTTTTTTTAATCCAAATTTTTGCTATTCTTTTTACTTATATCAAAAAAACAAAAACACAAAAACTGAGTCAAGATTAAATATCACCAAAAGAAAGCTCTATTAGTGTAATCAGAATGATAAAAATGTCATTTGGGTACAGTGTTGCATGACCGAGCAATTGTCATTGAAATTGCGAGAGCGCTGAAAACTGAAAATTGGCCTGGGAAGGAAGGGGGCGAAAGTGCCCAGTGTTAAAGTGTTTAATAACTACAAAAATTCATAGTTTAGTACTAATTTTTATTACATATACTGTAGTATGTCACCTTAATTCTACTACTAATTTGTATCACTCATGTCACCATTAAGCAGGGGTTCCAGGTATAAACATTTTTATTTATTTTTTTGCAATCTCAATTAAATTATTATGAATATTCATTAAAACATATTGATAAAGCACGATCGGTACATAAACAGTTGCAAAAAAACGTACCTGATATCATCTCAGGGATCTTGTGGTCGTTTCCATCATAGGTGTGGGCATTATGAAGCACAGTTCGTGTTTCTGCCTGGATTTTCTGAGAGAAGTGCATGCTGGGATTTTTAGGCACAGTAATGCCCAGAGAAGCCTCGTACACACTCACGGTTTTCTTGGCTGGCAGAGCTTTCTAGCTGAGTAAACCGTGCGGCTTTGAGGTTTCTCGTCAAGAAAACTGCCCAGAATGTAGACGGGAAAGATAAAGAACCTGTTCTCTATTTTCTCGTCATGAGATTCTCAGCAGTGTTTTCCTGCCGAGAAACCCGAGCGTGTGTATGCCTACCTCTCCATGGAAACCCGCGCATGCTCGAAATTAAAGCACTAATTTCCTGGAAATATTCCAGGCAAAAGGAATATTCGGCAAAAGGAATATTGCGTGATTATCTTCTCCGCCCTTCTTTTGCATCAGAGACAATCAGAATAACTAGAATATTCGGCAAAAGGAATATCGCGCAATATTCCTTTTGCCGAATATTCGAGTTATTCTGATTGGCTCTGATGCAAAAGAAGGGCGGAGAAGATAATCGCGCAATATTCCGTTTGTCGAATATTCAAGTTATTCTGATTGGCTCTGATGCAAAAGAAGGGCCGAGTAGCTGATGCGATTCTTTTATGTTGCCGAAAATTCGCAATGCGAATTTTCGGCAACATAAAAGAATCGCATCAGCTACTCGGCCCAGGGTCTCTTTCTAATCATACCAGCAATGCTTTTAGACGTCGATGGAGATCACTAGGATGTGATCTGTTTTAAAAATAAATTTGAAAAAATACGAATATTCGCCATAGCGAATATTCGCCGCAATATTCGAGTTATTCGCGAATACTCGAATATGCAATATTCGTAGCGAATATTCGCAATGCGAATATTCGTGAGCAACACTAGTAACAATTGATGGCACAGTGGTAACAATTGATGGGCACAGTGGTAACAATTGATGGCACAGTGGCTGCGGTTGGCATGGCACAGTGGTGACAATTGATGGGCACAGTGGTGACAATTGATGGCACAGTGGCTGCGTTTGATGGCATAGTGGTGACAATTGCTGGGCACTGTGGTGACAATTGATGGCACAGTGGTAACAATTGATGGGCACAGTGGTGACGATTGATGGCACAGTGGTGTCAATGGGCACAGTGGCGACAATTGATGGCACAGTGGCTGCATTTGATGGCATGGAACAGTGGTGACAATTGATGGGCACGGTGGTGATAAATGATGGCACAGTGGCTGCATTTGATGGCATGGCACTGTACACCCCAAAAAAACTTCAGTTTTCACATGTATTGCAGGCTGCGGTATGAATGAGCTCATTTGTTGAAACAGGGTGAAGTTCCGCTTTAAAATTTGTGTAATATACAGTATATAGTATATACATTGTATTGTATAACATAACACATTACCAGGTAGAAGTTTCCTTCAGAGCAGATGGTTTAGTACAAAGTTCACTGCCTTCCCTCAGGGACTTACATGAACTTCTGATTAAAGACACTTTTACTTTACAAAACAACTATTACTGAAACTACATTGTCTCTACATAACAATTACGTGTACGGCGGGCGTTACCGAAGGGGAACCTAAATAGCTATAGTTACGGGCTAACAATGAAAACAAAATTACACTGCTTTGAACTGAAACCACAATAGATCTTCGTTCAGAGCAGGTGTTGTAGGACAAAGGTGACGTTCTCTCTCGGGGACGTACATGAACTTCTAGTGAAAGAAACTTTTACTTTACAAACAGCAAATGAAAAAGGTGTTAAAATTATACATGAATCCAAAGTCCAAATGATGACCTGTTAGTTTAAATGTAATGATCATGAATCAGAAATTCAACAGCCATTTGAATGTATTGTGCTTTAAGTGTTTTATATACTGTATGCATATAATCCAAAGAATATTAAGGATATACTCCAGCAAAAAAAAATAAAGCTTTGTGCACACATGGAACATTGCTTATCCACTCAGTACCTTAGTTTTTCATTCAGGCAAGGTTGTAGGGAACCTCTGTCCTCCCCAACCCCTATTCTAAGGGATCTGGAACCCATTTTGCTGACCCTTTTGTAATGCAGTAGAGAGATTCCCAAACACATCCACTGAAGATGCATTTCTTCCTCTCTCCTAAAGAGAGAACAGTGTGACAAAGTGTTATTACTAGGGTTGTCCCGATACCGATACCAGTATCGGTATCGGGACCGATACCGAGTATTTGCGGGAGTACTTGTACTCCCGCAAATACCCCTGATACCTAAATAGAATACTTGATCCCCCTCCGCCCCCGCCGCCGCCGCATATGCAAAGCCGCCGCCGTATATGCTAAACCGTCCCCACCACCGTATATACAAAGCCGCCGCCGCTAACATTACAGGCACCTTTAGTTTTGCCGCGCGTGTATAGACACTCCCCCTTGCTTGGGATTGGACGGATGTGTCCAATCCCGAGCAAGAGGGAGTGTCCTTTACACAGGGCGTGCGGCAGGGAAAACAGCTATTGAAACTAAAGGTGGCTGTAATGTTCGCGGCAGCGGCTTTGTATATACGGCGGCGGGGTTTTGGCTTTGCATTTACGGCAGCGGCATCATCATCATCATCAGGTACAGGGGACATGGCTGCAAT
Source organism: Rana kukunoris (assembly GCA_029574335.1). Taxonomy (NCBI): domain Eukaryota; kingdom Metazoa; phylum Chordata; class Amphibia; order Anura; family Ranidae; genus Rana; species Rana kukunoris. Next base: position 723,538,293 of record CM056049.1, on the reverse strand, counting down.
ATGTGGGGGACATGGCTGCAATATGTGGGGGACATGGCTGTATATGGGGGACATGGCTGCATATGTGGGGGACATGGCTGCGTATATGGGGGACATGGCTGAATATGTGGGGGACATGGCTGCAATATGTGGGGGACATGGCTGCAATATGTGGGGGACATGGCTGCAATATGTGGGGGACATGGCAGCAATATGTGGGGGACATGGCTGCAATATGTGGGGGACATGGCTGCAATATGTGGGGGACATGGCTGCAATATGTGGGGGACATGGCTGTATATGGGGGACATGGCTGCAATATGTGGCGGACATGGCTGCAATATGTGAGGGACATGGCTGCAATATGTGGGGGACATGGCTGTATATGGGGGACATGGCTGCAATATGTGGGGGATATGGCTGTATATGGGGGACATGGCTGCAATATGTGGGGGACATGGCTGTATATGGGGGACTTGGCTGCAATATGTGGGGGGACATGGCTGCAATATGTGGGGGATTTGCCCGGTATGCCCTATGGCCAGTCCGGGCCTGATTTATACCCTCATATCTGATTGGTGATGCAATAGAGATCTCGTAAATTAGTTTCTTACAGCAGTGGCTGAAACCCATTTGTAGGAAAAAAATAATTCAAAGCCCTGTAAAGCATTTTTTTCTTACCCAAGCCCACCATCACATGATCCACCACATCTTCTCTTTCATGAGTGGACATCAGTGATCCAGTTCTGCAGTCCTTGCCCACACCCAATCATCCATGATGTCATCGCCACCCCAAAGTATTTAGGACCTAAGAGTAGGCATGATTAACCTTGGCTGAGTGTGAGTGAGTGAGTGAGTGAGTGAATAACTTGTATAGCGCTACAAATGCGAACTGAATCGCCTCAAGGCTCTTATTTCCATCTGGTGTCGTCCTTATCCTTCAGAAGAGATGATTCTTATGTTTTTTCCTGAAGGGCCGATGGTTTGCTTCCATGCGGATGTTTGTGGGTAGAGCGTTACATAGCCGTGGCCCTTGGACTGCAAATCTTCGTTCTCCCTTTGATTTGTAGCGGGGGCTTGGTGAACCCCAAGGGAAGCCCACGAACCTCAAACTTAGTGCCATACTCAACTGAAGTCTATAAGAGCGTAATTTTTTATTTAATTTTTTCAAGGCCAATGAGCTAGCAAACAATTGTCAAAAACGTGGACATGGGGAGCTGGGCACTGCCATGGGGGAAATATGCCAAAACAAATAAAAAAATGTAAAGCTCAGAAGGAAATGGGTGGCTTAGAGGCAACATTGAACATGCACAAATCATTTACATATCATGCTTGGAGGAAGCCTTAAAACTCCACATGGTTTTATGGAACAGTACAATGTAGTTCTTTAAATTGTAAGTACACAAAGAAAAAAGAACAAAAAACAGTATGCTGTTTCCTTGAAAATGGAGGCCAGTGTTCCCCTTCTCCTTATGCCGTGTACACACGATCGTAAAATTCTGACAATAAAACCGTGGATTTTTTTTTCGACGGAATGTTGGCTCAAACTTGTGTTGCATACACACGGTCACACAAATGTTGTGAAATTCAGAACATCAAGAACACGGGTCCCGTACAACACTACGACGAGCCAAGAAAAATTAAGTTCAATGATTCCGGGCATGCGTCGAATTGATTCCGAGCATGCGTAGGATATTTGTGCGTAGGAATTGCATACAGACGATCAGAATTTCCGAGAAGAACTTTTGTTGTCGGAAAATTTGAGAACCAGCTCTAAAATTTTTGTTATCGGAAATTCCGACAGCAAATGTCTGATGGAGCCTACGAACATTTGTTGTCGGAATTTCTGACCGTGTGTATGCGGCATTACTGTACGACACAAGGCCACATGCCTTTTTACATTTTATTGTGTACCCCCATTGAAAGACTCTCTGGGGTCAATTCACTTAGAGTTAAATATCGGTTAATATTATGCAGTAAAATACTGCATGTGGTCACAATTGTGCAAGTGTTCAGTTCACTAAGAATTACAGTATTTGTTTAGATTAGCGGTAATTACTGCATTATTTAATGTGGTATGTTACCGGATTGAGCTGGTTGCTAAGGAGCAGCCCAGGAAGCCCACTGCCACATCCAAAACAACCAATGACTCATCAGCTGTCAGCGGGTTTCCCAGAAACAGCTGAATGTAATAAAAATCTGACAATTAAAAATGTTGAAAAAAAAAAACAGCGCAGGGTCCCCCCAGTCCATACTATATGCCCCTTGTAATATCACCAAATCAGCATGCACCGGTCCATAAAGTCACAAGGGGGTGGGGAAACCATTTCACTTAGCCAGGTGGCCACACCCCTTATCTATATAAGAAATGTCAGACGGCAGAGCCTGCAGTAGGTAGCCAGCCTTCTCCGATGGCGGGAGCGTCTTTTTTCTTCTCTTTTTCGGGCGGCGAGTCGCATTATTGACATTGTATTTAAATTGGGGTGAGGGGGCACTATTTCTTTTTTTTTTATTCTTTAATAAAAGAAATGTCTAAAAAGGTGTCTTTGTTTTTATAACCTTGTGACACATTTTTGGTGAATAGGTAGGGGTACGATGTACCCGATACTCATTAACACAGGGGGAGCCAGAATCTGGGGGTCCCCTTCTTAAAGGGAGGTTCTAGATTCCATTAGCCCCCTGCCCATAAGACCCCCACAACCATTGGCCAAAGTTGTGGGGATGAGGCCCTAGTCCCCATCAACATGCTTGTCAAGTTGCTTTGGGGCAGGGAGGCAGAGCACCCCCTGCCCCAAAGCACCCACCCCCCCCCCAATGTTAAGGGCTTATGGCCCGGTATGGTTCAGGAGGGGGGTGCTCACTCGTTCCCCCCTTTTCTGGCCTACCAGGCTGCATGCATGGATATGGGTCTGGTATGGTTTCTAGGGGGGACCACATGCTGTTTTTTTCTTATTTTTAAATTGTCAGCTTTTTTTTTTACAATCAGGTGTAAACGGGGAAACGTACTGACAGCTGATGAATCATGGATTGTTAAGGGAGGTGGCTAATAGATGACTCATGAAAAATGCCTCTCACCTGCCTATGCTATCACATAGGATATTGTTAGACCCTAACAAAGTGAAATGCAGGGCATTGTGTGGTGGGGGTGATCACTCGTAGCCCAGCCCACCCCCCCACAGTTAGAATCACTCCCTAGGACACACTTAACCCCTTCCTTGCCCCTTAGTGTTTAACCCCTTCCCTGCTAGCCACATTTATAGCACTGTTCGCTGTATAAATGTGAATGGTCCCAAAAATTTGCCAAAAATTTGTCAAAAGTGTGCCATGTGTCTGCCATAATGTCGCAGTCACAATAAAAATCGCAGATCGCCGCTATTACTAGTAAAAAAAATAATAATAATAAAAAAAAGTCATAATTCTATCCCTTATTTTGTAGGCGCTATAACTTTTGCACAAACCAATGACACATTTTTTTTTTTTTACCAAAAATATGTAGAAGAATATGTATCGGCCTAAACTGAGAAAAAATATAATTTTTTTTTTTTAAATTGGGATATTTATTATAACAAAAAGTAAAAAATATTGTGTTTTTTTTCTAAATTGTCGCTCTTTATAGCGCAAAAAATAAAAACAGCAGAGGTGATCAAATATCATTAAAAGAAAGCTCTATTTGTGGGAAAAAAAGGACGCCAATTTTGTTTGGGAGCCACGTCGCATGACCGTGAAATTGTCAGTTAAACTGACGCAGTGGCGAAAGTTGAAATTTCACCAGGGCAGGAAGGGGGTATATGTGCCCAGTAAGCAAGTGGTTAATTGAACATCTTCATTACCATTAATCTAAAAGCAATTCTGCATATACATATATAAAATATACATAATGTAAAATATAGACTACTGGACCATTCAAATAAAAAAGATGCTTAAGGTGTCAGGTGTCAAATGTGGCAGTTTTGCATTTTGTAGTATTAAGTCGCGTACACACGTTAAGTCTCGTTAAGTTAAGTCGTTAAGTCCCGTTAAGTCACACATTAAGTCTCGTCGGGAAAACTGTCATTTTTTCTCTGTGTGTAGCCTCTTCAGCAGTTTTCCCGACGAGAAAACCGCCATGAAAAATTAGAACATGCTCAAATTTTTTCTCTGCACAAATCGCGTATTTTCTTGATCGTACATCACGGGACACAGAGCGCATAGCCATTACATATGGGTTATATGGAGTACCTTCAGGTGTGGACACTGGTGTAATCAACTTCACAGGAAGTTCCTCCCTATATAACCCCCTCCCACTGAGAGTGCTTTAGTTTTTCCGCCAGTGTCTTAGGTGTTGGTCACGTCTAGCTGTCCCTCGGAGGTCTCGGGACCCAGGATAGCTAGCCGGATCCGTCCGAAGTGCTTCAGAGCCAAGATGTACGGTACCCGGGCCCTGCTGGAGTGGGGTTTTGCCTATAATGCCTCTCCTTGGAGGGCTGGATTCTGGGCTCCAGTGCTTTAGTCTCTTCCAAGAACTAAAAGTTACTGATGCCAGGATGCTATATAGGTCCAGGGGTGTGGGTTCCTTAACACAGGACCCCGGTCCCTGAAGGTCCAAGACAATACCCACGGAGATGGGGGAAGGCTGGGCCTCTTGCATTTTGCAATACCCTGCGGCGTGGAGCAGGTAAGAGGGAACCTGCGGGACTTGGTTCGACAGTAGGTATCCCCCTGGGGGTTCTGGGTTGGCTAATGGTATGCTTGTGCATCAGCCACTATCTCCACTATGTCTGTTGAGGCAGGATGGGATTCTAATGTTTACCCAGATAACATGTAGATATATGTATACTTGTGTAAGTTATATATTTGCTACTCACCCCAGGTCTGCCTGTTAACACTGATACTGCAACCCCACATGTTTTAAAGAGGAAATTGCTGGTTAAAACTCCTGTTTCTTAGGAAGCCCATGGGGACAGCTTCCTCGCTGTGTGTGCACTACAATAAGATTAGTGCTTACCTGGTGTCTGTTGGTGCTGCATAACGCTGGTCCATGTTGTTCCTCTGCTCTGCTTCCTCCATGTGGGTTCGGCGTGGTGCGCGCGATCGTGCGCGCGATCGTGCGCGCGATCATGCGCGCGTGTGTGCGCGCGCATACGCGCGCGCGTGCACGCCGCCTTTTATAGCGTCGGCGTGCGTCGGGGGGCGCGGGCCAGCAGCGTCAGGGTCTGTATAAAGGAAAAACTTTTCTCTGGCTGGTCTTTCCCTCCTGGAGGCAGAGGAAGAAAGGATACAGAGCGTGCAGCTGGGTCTTTTGGCCACACAGGGACACCTAGTGGCGGTTTAGTGGATCTTCAGGTCTAGGACTTAGGTCCACTATAGACCAGAAAAAAAAAAAAAAAAAAAAAAAAAAAAAAAAAAAAAAGGGTTTTTTTGCTTAAAGGGACTCAGCCTTAGATCCAGCAGTATCTGAGTCTACCTTGGACTCCGGCTAACGGGCATTGGTGTGTCAATACTCACAGGCTTCCTCGGTATTGCCACCTCCCAGGCGGGTAAAAAATATTTTTTTTAAAAAAAAAAAAAAAAAAAAAGAGAAATATAAAAGAAAAAAGAGAGAAATTAGTTCTTTTTCATTTTCTCTCATACCTGCCCTCATATTGGTTATTCCTAGCTACAACAGTCAGGTGTTGGCTATAGGGGTGACCCAAGGTTGTACAATGGCTCCAAAGGGATCTGGACCAGCCAAGGCTGCTAAAGGTACCAAAAAGCAAAAGGGGTCTCCATCGGGGTCAGAGGATTTGGGCCAGGCTTCTACGGCCCCACCCTCGCCAGTCAGGACACCGAGTGGCATAGTACAAGAGCCATTGGGGGTGCTGGGGGCAGAGGCGGCCCCCGATCCACCCATTCCCGTTTACGTGACGGAAGAAATGCTAGCAGCCACCATGTGTGGGCTAGAGAAAAGGTTAACTGCGTTGTTTTCCCGTCCTTGCCCAAGTAGCAAGCGGGCTAGATCCCCTTCACCCAGTGTGGGGTTTTCAGATGCGGAGGTCTCCTCTTCAGAGGAACGGGACCCACAAGGGGATCAGGCAGACCCAAGTCCCGACGGTTCAGACAGGGAAAATTCCACTATAGATGAATATTTTTCGGCCTCTCAAGCGGAGGGCCTGTGGATCCAGTCTTTGACAGATATGGTTCGCACTGCCTTTAAACTTCCAGTGCCAGAACTAGTAGCCCCGGAGGTATCCTCATTGGGTTCTTTAAAGGCCCCATTAACTGGTGCATCCTTTCCAATGCACCCCCTTCTGCGGAACGTGATTTACCAAGATTGGGCTCGACCTGATAGAATCTTTGTCCCTCCTAAAAGATTCTCTATTCTCTACCCTATGGAAGAGGAATATGTAAAGAAATGGGCTCTCCCTACAGTGGACGCAGCCATTTCCTGCGTGAATAAATCCCTGACTTGTCCGGTTGAAAATGTCCATATGTTCAAGGATCCGGTCGACAAGAAATTCGAGACCCTACTGAAAGCAGCTTTTACCTCAGTAGGTGCCATGGTTCAGCCAGCAGTAGCAGCCATTGGTGTTTGTCAGGCCTTGAAGGATCAGGCAAAGCATATATTGAAGGACATGCCGGCTCAGCATACTCATGAATTAGCAGAATTCCCTAGGGCTCTCTGCTTTGCAGTAGATGCTATTAAGGACTCCATCCAACAGGCATCCCGTTTATCTCTACTGATGGTTCACATGCGTCGTCTTTTGTGGCTAAAGAACTGGTCAGCAGAGGCACCCTGCAAAAAGCTTCTAGCAGGGTTTCCCTTTCATGGGGGAAGACTATTCGGGGAAGACCTAGATAAATATATCCACACCATATCAAGTGGAAAAAGTACTTCCTTACCGGTCAAGAAAAGACCGCGTGGGCCCACGTTTAAACGACAGGCCATTGCAGGCTCGGCCCCTTCGACTTCCCGTCAGTATCGACGGCCTCCCGGGCGTTCAACAGTTAATAGCCGCCCACAGGGACAAGCCGCGGCAAACAAGAGGCCCTGGTCTCGCAAGCCGGCTAAACCAGTCATCAAATCAGATTCATGAAGGGGCGCCCCCACTCTCTTGGGTGGGGGGAAGACTTCAGTTTTTCTCCGAAGTCTGGAAGGCCAGAATTCCCGACTCTTGGGTTCGGTCCGTAGTAGCCTCAGGCTACAAACTAGAGTTTCGAGAAATCCCCCCTCCTCATTTTCAGGGGTCAAGTCTTCCAAGCGACCCGTTAAAGAGGGCCTCTCTCGTAAAGGCGTTGGATCGCCTCTTGCTCCAAGGAGTAATTGTAGAAGTACCAACCCAAGAAAGGGGTCTGGGATTCTACTCCAACCTTTTTGTTATACCAAAACCCAATGGCGACGTCAGGCCTATATTAGACCTCAAACGCCTAAATCGCTTTCTAAGGATTCAGACCTTCCGTATGGACTCCATACGTTCAGTGACAACCAGCCTGCATCAGGGCGACTTCCTAGCATCTATAGACATAAAGGATGCATATCTGCATGTGCCAATTTACCCAGCACATCACAAGTTTCTTCGTTTTACGATAAACCAAAGTCATTATCAGTTCGTAGCCCTCCCTTTCGGGTTGGCAACAGCTCCACGGGTATTCACAAAGGTGTTAGCCCCGGTACTAGCCGTCCTAAGGACAGAAGGCATCTTGGTCCTAGCATACCTGGACGATCTCCTGGTTATCGACAGTTCAGCTTCCAACCTCAATCATGCAGTAGTCCGCACAGTGCGGCATCTAGAAGAGTTCGGGTGGATTGTGAACCAAGAAAAATCAAGGTTACATCCCACAAGACAGTTGGAATATCTAGGCTTTCGGTTAGATACAGAATGCCAGAAGGTATTTTTACCTCAAGAGAAGATCAGGTCGTTGATTCAAACGATTCAAATAGTCTTAGGCAAAAAGAAGCCGACTATTCGCCTATGCATGCGACTGCTGGGGAAGATGGTGGCCGCCTTCGAAGCAGCGCCCTACGCCCAGATCCATACCAGAATTCTGCAAGCAGCTATTCTCTCTGCTTGGAACAAGTCCATACAGGCATTAGACCGTCCATTAGTTCTTTCTCCAGAAGTCAGGCACAGCCTGTACTGGTGGCTGATCCCTCAAAAATTATCAAAAGGGAAAACCTTTTGCCCCATCTCGTGGAAAATAGTAACCACAGATGCCAGCCTAACAGGTTGGGGGGCAATCTTAGGAAAACGGACCCAGCAGGGACAGTGGTCAGAGGCAGAAAGTCTGCTTCCCATCAATGTCCTAGAGATCAGAGCTGTTCGGTTGGCCCTGGTCGCCTGGACTCTCCCCCTGCAGGGTCTGCCAGTAAGGATACAGTCCGACAATGCCACGGCGGTGGCATACATAAACCACCAGGGGGGCACAAAGAGCCTGGCGGCTCAAAGGGAAGTAAACCTAATTTTTGCATGGGCCGAAGCCCATGTACCCTGCATCTCAGCAGTGTTCATCCCAGGGATAGACAATTCTCAAGCAGATTTTTTGAGTCGTCAACAGTTGCTCCCGGGAGAGTGGTCTCTTCACCCCCAGGTATTCCAAGAGATTTGCCAAAGATTCGGAGTTCCCGATGTGGACATCATGGCAACAAGATTCAACAAGAAATTGGACAAATTTGTATCCCGAGCCAGGGACCCCTCGGCCTACGGGACCGATGCGTTGGTTTGCCCCTGGCACCAGTTTTCTCTCCTGTATGCGTTCCCTCCACTACAGATGATTCCCCGCCTTCTACGAAGGATCAGGGTGGAGCGCAGGCCGGTGATCCTGGTGGCCCCAGCCTGGCCCAGAAGGGCTTGGTACGCACTCATCGTGAGGATGTCAGTAAGGGCACCGTGGCCACTCCCCCTGCGCCCAGATCTGCTGTCTCAGGGCCCGATCTACCACCCTGCTTCACAGCAGCTAAATTTGATGGCTTGGCGGCTGAATCTCTAATTCTTAAGGGCAGAGGCCTCTCGGCCCAAGTCATATCTACGTTAATTCAAGCTAGAAAGCCAGTCTCTAGAAATATCTATTACAGAGTCTGGAGAACCTATGTGGAGTGGTGCGAGTCTCAAGGAGGGCATCCTCGCAAGTTTTTTATTGACAGGATCTTGCGATTCCTCCAGGTTGGCGTTGACAAGGGGTTGGCTCTTAGTACTCTAAAGGGGCAGGTGTCTGCCTTATCGATATGGTTTCAAAGGCCTTTGGCCACACATTCGCTTGTAAAAACCTTTTTGCAGGGGGTCTTGCATGTAAATCCCCCTATTAGAGCTCCCCTCTGCCCCTGGAATTTAAATCTGGTCTTGTCAGCTTTACAAAAGCAGCCGTTTGAACCTCTGACAGAAATCCCTCTTGTGCTGCTAACCCGAAAGTTGGTTTTCTTGGTGGCTATGGCTTCGGCCAGAAGGGTCTCCGAGCTGGCAGCCTTGTCTTGCAGGGAACCGTACCTTATTCTGCATAAGGACAGAGTGGTTCTGCGGCCTCAGCCTTCTTTCCTTCCTAAGGTCATATCCAGTTTTCACTTGAATCAGGACCTAGTCCTACCATCCTTCTTTCCTACTCCCCAGTCCAGAGAGGAAAGATTGCTTCATACTTTGGATGTGGTCCGAGCCATGAGGGTTTATCTCAAGGCTACAGAAAAGATTAGGAAAACAGATGTGCTTTTCATTCTTCCGGATGGCCCCAAGAAGGGTCAGCCGGCTGCCAAGTCTTCCTTGGCTAGGTGGATTAAGCAGCTGATTTTTCAGGCCTATGGTCTGAAGCGCGTTCCACCTCCCTTATCAGTTAAAGCCCATTCTACGAGGGCCATGAGTGCCTCTTGGGCGGCACACCATCAGATCTCTATGGCACAGGTTTGCAAAGCGGCAACCTGGTCTTCCGTACATACGTTTACTAAATTTTATAAGTTGGACGTCACAAAGGCTGCGGACGCAGCATTTGGGCAGGCGGTCCTACGGGCAGCAGTATAGAATCCTCTGGCCCGGTTCACGCCCCCTCTTTCTGTTGGTGGAGCTATTTTACCTCCTGATATAGTTTCTGTTTGGCTATTTTTTGCCTTACGGTCTCCCTCCCTTCATAGAGCATTGCTTTGGGACATCCCATATGTAATGGCTATGCGCTCTGTGTCCCGTGATGTACGATCAAGAAAAAGGGATTTTTAATAACAGCTTACCTGTAAAATCCTTTTCTTGGAGTACATCACGGGACACAGAGCTCCCACCCCTCTTTGTGGGAACATTGTGTAACCTCAGAGAAATTGCTTGCTACAAAACTAAAGCACTCTCAGTGGGAGGGGGTTATATAGGGAGGAACTTCCTGTGAAGTTGATTACACCAGTGTCCACACCTGAAGGTACTCCATATAACCCATATGTAATGGCTATGCGCTCTGTGTCCCGTGATGTACTCCAAGAAAAGGATTTTACAGGTAAGCTGTTATTAAAAATCCCTTTTTTTTTTTGCTCGGCAGTTTTCTCACAGGGAAACACTGCTAGGCAGCCTACAAACGGACGGTTTTCTTGACCAAAATAAAACCTGTCGGGGAAACTGGTCATGTGTACACGGGGAAAAGGGACCAAGCCGGTCCTTGGTTTTCCTGTTGTGTTCCTCAGCTGTGTTTTCACTGCAGAGAAACTTGATCGTGTGTACGCGGCATAACAAATTCTAACATTGCATAAGTTCACCTTTAGTAACATTTACCAAAAATGTTTGCCCCTTGACCCCTTGCTCTACTGCCACCTGCATTTTATAGCACTGTTCGCTGTATAAATGACGATGGTGCCAAAAAAGTGTCAAAAATGTCCAATGTGTCCACCACAATATCGCAGTCACAATAAAAATCGCTAATCGCCGCCATTACTAGTAAAAAAAATTATAATAATAAAAATGCCATAAAACTATGCCCTATTTTGTAGACGCTATAACTTTTGGGCAAACCAATCAATATACGCTTATTGCAATTTTTTTCTACAGGTTTCATGTTTTGAGTTACAGAGGAGATCTAAGACGAGAATTATTGCTCTTGCTATAACGATCGCGGCGATACCTCACATGTGTGGCTTGAACACTGTTTTCATATGCAGGCGCTGCTCACGTATGCATTCGCTTCTGCATGCGAGCTCGGCGGGACAGGGCGTTTACAAATCCTCTTTATTTTAACATTTATTTAAAATTTTTACACTGTTCTTTAAAAAAAAAAAAAATGTGTCACTTTTATTCCTATTACAAGGAATGTAACCATCCCTTGTAATAGAAAGAAAAGCATGACAGGACCTCTTAAATATGAGATCTGGGGTCAAAAAGACGTCAGATCCCATATTTGCACAAAAATGCAATAAAAAAATAAGTAAAAATGTAAAGAATGGGCGTAAGTGACATTTTGACATCTCTTTCGCTCTGCAATGGTGTGGAGACGGGTGGGGGCCATCTTCTTCTCACGCATCTCTATACCACACAGGAGACAGAACGTGATTGCCCTGGCTGCTGCCGATGGCTCTGGTAAGCGGCGGAGGGCATCGATATGCAGCGGGGGGGGCCTCTCCCGCCGCCGATAAAAGGGATCTTGCAGTGAATCCACCTCAGAAACTACTATTATCTAAAACTGGACTGCCCTGATGCCATAACAATGATATCCCTCTTCAAAGTACCGACGTATAACAATGGTGGGCAGTTTGTAAGTGGTTAAGAGAAGATTATAACTGGTGTTTTTTTTTTTCGGGCCCTCAACATCTGTTTTCAGTGGTCAACCAGCTTTTTTTGGTCTCTGGTAGGGATGAGCTTCTGGTTCATTTTGAACATAGTTGACATCATTGCCCAAATATAGCCACATGACTACATTGTGGCTATGACATTTGACAAATATTGCTATATAGTGATGTCGCAAACAGAAACCTTTTTGCGTTCGCGAACGGCGAACGCGAACTTCCGCTATTGTTCGCGAACGGGCGAACCGCTATAGACTTCAATGGGCAGGCGAATTTTAAAACCTACAGGGACTCTTTCTGGCCACAATAGTGATGGAAAAGTTGTTTCAAGGGGACTAATACCTGGACTTAGGTTAGGGTTAAAGATAGGGTTGGGGTTAGGGTTTGGGTAAGGATTACAGATAGGGTTAGGGTTAGGGTTACAGACAGGGTTAGTGTTAAGGTTAGGGTTCACAGTGACATCGGACCTCTCGGGCCAAGTGGCTGTTGCTCATGCCTGAGCTTTCCGAGGAGGATTGGGAAGAAGCCACGGAAGTGTGCTTTCAGGATCTCATCAGTACTGCGGATGTTTTGGTTCAATTTAAATTTATACACCATCTTCACTACACTCCTGCTAGATTGACTAGGATGGGTTTGGGGCGGAATATTGCCTGTTGTAGATGTGGGGTGGTGGCTGCAGATTGGTTCCATATGTTTTGGACGTGCCCAGGGCTCTCCACTTTCTGGAAGGATGTATTTGCCTTTTTCACTGATGAACTACATCTACAGGTGCCTCATACTCCGGAAGTTGGACTATTGGGGGTACTGAATGACTACGTCCACCGTTCTTACCCCCGGACTTTGTTACGTATTTTGCTATACTATGCAAGAAAAACCATACTGCTTCACTGGAAGGACGCGGGCCCTCTCTCGAGCAATGTTTTTTTTAATATCATTCATGGTCTCCTTCCTAAGTTCAAACTGGTATATGTTAGTAGGGCATGCCCCAAAAAATTCTATAAGGTGTGGCAGCCGTGGCTGGATGTCTCTGGGGACTTCTGGGGGGGGGTTCTCTCCTCCCAACCCGCCAATTAATTTTCTATGATTAGGATGCACTTGGTTCCTCATTACACTATATATGCCTTTTGGTATTTTGCCATATTGTGTCTTGCGGTCGCTGTCGCTGTGTGTAAGTTTGCATGTGTGTGGTTGTGTGCTGTGGAGTGGCTGTGTGAGTAAATGTCTTGGGGGTTTTCTTCTGTTTGGCTGGTCTACTGTTGGTCTGGCCTTGTTGTTATATATATGCATATGTAATACTATGTCATTTTGGCTGCTTTGCCGCCTTTTATTTGTTTGCTCTCTTATTAAAAAAGTTAAATAAACACCTTTAAAAAAAAAGGGTTCACAGTGACAGACCAAACTCCCCGTTTAACGCACCACAAACAACCGCAAACAATATATGAGTGGTGGCACTGTACAAGTGGGCAGAGTATATGCTGTGAGCTTGACACACACACACGCTGGCAGGCAGGTTACAGGGAGGAAAAAAAAAGCAGACTGATGTACTAGCCCTATACAGGCAGTCATCTGTCAGTATATTAGGAAGAGCGGATCTTGTCTAGCTAAACTCAATACAGTGTACAAATATATATATACAACACCTGGGATGCATAGAGAAGGTGACCGCGATATTGTGTTAATCTCGCTCCCTTTCTCGGCGAGACCTACGAGCCCCATCGCGGGAGCCAGCACCGAGCTGGCGTGCCACGATGGGGACAATGCCGACTTGGATTCCCGCCAATTCTAGCCATGGCGTTTGGTATGGACCATGAAGGGGAACTTTTAAAGAAAAAAAACGACATGGGCCCTTAGGTCTGGTATGGGTTGTAAGGAGAAACCCCCTACGCCAAAAAAACGTCATGGGGGTCCCCCCACAATCCATACCAGACCCGTATCCAAAGCACGCCGCCCAGCTGGTCAGGAAAGGAGTGGGGACGAGCGAGCGCCCCCCCACCTGAGCCGTACCAGGCCGCATGCCTTCAACATGGGGGGATTGGGTGCTCTGGGGCAGGGGGTCACACTGCGGCCCCCCCAACCCAGAGCACCCTGTCCCCATGTTGATAAGGACAGGGCCTCTTCCCGACAACCCTGGCCATTGGTTGTCGGGGTCGTCTGCGGGCGGGGGGCTTATCGGAATCTGGGAGCCCCCTTTAATAAGGGGGCCCCTCAGATACCGGCCCCCACCCTAGGTGAATGAATATGGAGTACATCGTACCCCTACCCATTCACCTAGAGGCAATGTGTAAAAGAAAATAAACACACGACACAGGGTTTTAAAAAAATGTATTAGTCTGCTCCGGGGGTCTTCTCCGCTCTCTGGGGGGTCTTCTTCCATCGTCTCCACTTCACCGCTGTTGTCTTGGCGCTCCCCGGTTCTTCTCCTGCTCGCTCTCCGGTGCCTTCTTCTTCAGGGCTGGCCGCCGCCATCTGCGTGTTAGCTCAATTACTAGCGGCGGCGGAGCCCAATCTTCTATGCCGTCTTCTGTCTTCTTCTCTTCTTCTGATGTTGACGCAACGCTTCTTCCCGCTGTAATGCCAGGTGTGCTGCTCGCGCCAATTTATATAGGCCTCTAATGATGTCACAATCCCATCATGCTCCGGTACCCGTGGGTACCCGGAGCATGATGAGACTGTGACGTCGTAGGAGGACTATACACGGCATTACAGCGGGAGGAAGCAACGTGTCAACAGCGAAGAAGAAGAGAAGAAGGTGAAGAAGAAGACAGAAGGCAGAAGAAGAATTTGTATTGTGAATGTGCTGTCTTCCCTGATGTAAAGCGCTGCCTAAACTGTTGGCGCTATATAAATCCTGTATAATAATAATAAGAAGAAGAATAAGGCAGAAGGATGCAGAAGGCGACAGAAGCATGGGCACCCCCCCCCCCGCCGAAGACGTCGGAGGAAGCCCAGGAGGGGGCCGCTGTAAAAGAGCTAAAGAAGAAAGCGCCCCCCACCAGGCGGAAGAGAACCAGATGGCGGTGAAGACTGGAACCCCCCCAGAAGACGTCGAAGAAGCAAGCCCCCCTCGTAAAAGAGCTAAAGAAGAGAGGGGGGCCCCCAGAGCTGACTAATAAAATATTTTAAAACCCTGTGTTGTTTTTTTAAACACTTTGCCTCCAGGTGACTGGGTAGGGGTACGATGTACCCCATACTCATTCACCTAGTGTGGGGGACCGGTATCTGGGGGCCCCCTTATTACAGGGAGCTCCCAGATTCCGACACACAGTGCGCCTCCCTGCCCCAGAGTACTCAACCCCCCATGTTGAGGGCATGCAGTCTGGTACCGCTCAGGAGGGGGGGGCGCTCACTTTTGGCGTAGGGGGGTTCTCCTTACAATCCATAGCAGACCTAAGGGCCTGGTATGGCCCCTGGGGGGGAACCCATGGTGGATTTTTATTTAAAATTTGGCATGGAGTTCCCCCTCATGATTCATACCAAGCGCCGCGTGTAGAATTGGCGGGAATCCAAGTCAGATCCCCGTCGCTTTCTATTAAGCGCTCGCTGGAATGTGCTTTTTCTATTCCAGCGAGTGCGAGATGTCGGCACCCTGTTGCCGAGAATCAGCGCAATGCTGTCGTGCTGGAAACACATTCTCTGTGACAGGTACTGTATATATCCTCTACACACTGTAACTCTAACTGACTAGCCTGCCTGCCTGCCTGCTCTATCTAACTCAAAAACATTACACTATCTGGCCCAGATTTACAGAGAGTTGGGCGCACATTTACGCCGGCGTAGCGCACACACAGTACGCAACGCCGGCGCAGCGAGGCATGCACTGTATTCAGCAAGCCATTGCTCACCAAGATGTGCCTGCGTAGCATCTTTTCGAAGGTGCAGGCCAGCGTAAGTGGAAGTGGGCGTGACCCCATGCAAATGATTGTCCGAGCATGGTGCAGTGTTTTACGCCCGGCGTATCACGAACTGTGCATGCGCCGAGACGTTGTCGTGACGTGGACGCATGAAACTGCACACTTATGCGCATGCTCACAACTACGCCGGCACAACTGCCTAAGCTACGCTGGATCACCAAGTACGCCGTGAACGTAACGTACGCCCAATATGCCGGCCTGTGTTCTCTGGGGCAGAGATGTGTGTTGCCGGGTTGCACCTCATCTATGGGTAATAACTTTGCGCCGGATGTACAATTTACGCGCACCTCGCGCATCATGCGTCGGACGCACGTACTTTCGTGAATTGCGGTATTTCCCTTATTTGCATATTTGAATACCTAATCAATGGGAGCAGCAACATGCGTCCAGACGAAAAGTACGCCACCGTTATGCCGGGGTAAGATACGTCGGCGTAGGGTGGCCGGTTTTTTGGCATATATTGGTTTGTGACTCTGGCGCACACATAAGCTGGCGCACATTTTTAGATTACAGAGGAAAAAAAAGCAGACTGATGTACTAGCCCTAAAAAGGACTTTTTGGGGTGCTGTCAGGACGCTGTCCTTACAGCAGAGATCAGATGAGTCTTTCAGGACTGGAGTGGACACTGAATACATTGGCCTAGCTATAGATTTCCCTATTAAATCAGCAGCAGCTACACTGTCCCTCCTCTCACTAAGACTGCAGCTTCAGAATTAATCTAAAATGGATGCTGTCCAGGAGGTGGGAGGATCAGGGATGGGGGATAGATTGACCAATGCTACATCCACCTAGGTGAGTATAAGTTATTTTTTGTAAACCCTATGCTTCTCTTTTAGGGGGATGCGACCTGTTATGGTTTAGGAGGTAGTGCTGCATTCTTGCCCTCTTTCCAAGGCACAGCAGCCAGAAGATCAATAGGATGCTACTCAGGACCATCAGGGACCTCTGTACACTACTTCTATCCTTGGGACACAGAGGAAACAGGCCAAGGGAGTATAAATAGTGGAGGAGGCCTGAGAGATGAAGGAAAAGTGTAGGAAGGTAGACAGACATCAAAGTATTTTTTTTTATCAGGGAACCCGCTGATGAAGTCACATGGGTGTGACGCTGCACGTCAGGATGGAGTGACAAGCAAACTTGCAGTGATGCGGGAGTTCAAGCTCACTTCTCATGAAGTATTTGTTTGTTTTTTACACTGTAAAAAGTGGATAAAACTAGCTGTTTTTATTAATAAATCTTAGAAAAACGATATCACACTATTGGCAACTTCTTCTTTACACACTACCACCACGGAGAATATCGGGAATCACCGTAGAGGAGGCAGTACCCACCATAGAGTTTCTTTTAGTTACTCAAACAAGGACCCCTATAGGCAGGCAGGGCCGGTGCTACCACTAGACGAATTAGGCAGCCGCCTAGAGTGCGCTGCCGCCTAGGACGCAGCCACGGCCACTGGTTTCCTCAATGTGTGACACTGACAGTAGTAGTCCTTACCGCTGCGCAGTCCTGTGGAGGGAAAGTAGCAGTGGCGGCTGGTGCTCAATTTCTTTTGGGGGGCGCAAACGAAAAAAAAAAAATATTGCAGCCTCACTGTGCCCATCACATGCAGCCACTGTGCCATGCCACCAAATGCAGCCACTGTGCCATCAATTGTCACCACTGTGCCATGCCATCAAACACAGAAACTGTGCCATCAAGTGTCACCACTGTGCCATGCCACCAAATGCAGCCACTGTGCCATCAATTGTCACCACTGTGCCATGCTATCAAACACAGAAACTGTGCCATCAATTGTCACCACTGTGCCATGCCACCAAATGCAGCCACTGTGCCATCAATTGTCACCACTGTGCCATGCCATCAAACACAGCCACTGTGCCATCAATTATCACCACTGTGCCATGCCATTAAATGCAGTCACTGTGCCATCAATTGTCACCACTGTGCCATGCCATCAAATGCAGTCACTGTGCCATCAATTGTCACAACTGTGCCATGCCATCAAACACAGCAACTGTGCCATCAGTTGTCACCACTGTGCCATGCCATCAAATGCAGCCACTGTGCCATCAATTGTCACCACTGTGCCATGCAACACAGCAACTGTGCCATCAATTGTCACCACTGTGCCATGCCATCAAATGCAGTCACTGTGCCATCAATTGTCACCACTGTGCCATGCCATCAAACGCCACCACTGTGCCATCAATTGTCACCACTGTGCCATGCCATCAAACGCCACCACTGTGCCATCAATTGTCACCACTGTGCCATGCCATCAAATGCAGTCACTGTGCCATCAATTGTCACCACTGTGCCATGCCATCATATGCAGTCACTGTGCCATCAATTGTCACCACTGTGCCATGCCATCAAACGCCACCACTGTGCCATCAATTGTCACCACTGTGCCATGCCATCAAATGCAGTCACTGTGCCATCAATTGTCACCACTGTGCCATGCCATCATATGCAGTCACTGTGCCATCAATTGTCACCACTGTCCCATGCCATCAAACGCCACCACTGTGCCATCAATTGTCACCACTGTGACATGCCATCAAATGCAGTCACTGTGCCATCAATTGTCACCACTGTGCCATGCCATCATATGCAGTCACTGTGCCATCAATTGTCACCACTGTGCCATGCCATCAAACGCCACCACTGTGCCATCAATTGTCACCACTGTGCCATGCCATCAAACGCCACCACTGTGCCATCAATTGTCACCACTGTGCCATGCCATCAAACGCCACCACTGTGCCATCAATTGTCACCACTGTGCCATGCCATCAAACACAGCTACTGTGCCCATCAATTGTCACCAATGTGCCATGCCATCAAATGCAGTCACTGTGCCATCAATTGTCACCACTGTGCCATGCCATCATATGCAGTCACTGTGCCATCAATTGTCACCACTGTGCCGTTTAATTGTCACCACTATGCCAAATGCCACTGTGCTCATTGTCGCCTCTGTGCCCTTTGTCACCACTGTGCCCCATGATGCCACTGTGCCCCATGATGCCCCTTTCCCTGTAAAAAACACTTACCTGACGCTTCCATGTCCTCCCTCGATGTCTTCTGCCGCCGTGGAGAAGCTTCAGCCAATCAGGTTCCTGATAACCAGAATCCGGGAACCTGATTGGCTGAAACGGCCATCAGTCTTATGCAAGGACCGCAGGTTGCCTGCGTTCCGAGTATAGACTTCCGAGAGCCGGAGGGCGGTACTGGAAAAGCCTATCAGAGCTAGGCATGTGCATTTCGTTTCGTTCCGAATCGAAATTCGGACGAATTTTCCATTATTCGGACATTCGGATGCATACGAATGTCCGAATAATGGAAAATTCGTCCGAATTTCGAAATATTTTCGATTTCGACCGGATTTTTCGAAATTCGGTCGAAAACGAACGAATTCCGAAAACGAATTCAACACATGTAACGAACCTAACTTAACGAAATGTATTAAATGACGAATTGAAACGAAACGAAACAAAACAAATTTTTCACTTTTGCACATGCCTAATTAGAGCTGCTGGCTTTGATAGGCAGTTCCCCTCAGCCAACCAGCTGCCGCTATTCGGGTAACCGGCGACCCATGTCCGGTTATATGAATAGACCAGGCAGCTGGCAACAATAACTCACGTTCAATGCATTGCATTGAACGTGTGTTATTTGCGAGAGGGGGTGGCGCTGCAGCGCCCTCTATAAACGGCCGCCACAACTTCGGCTAAAATGTCAAAATGACATTTTAGCCGAATAAAAGTTCTTAAAGGGCCCGTTTTTTTTTTTTTTTTGTGACTGCTGGAGGGGGGGCGGGGCCCGTGCGTCCCTATGGATGGGCCGCCACTGGAAAGGAGGCGCTGGGAGCTTGTAACAACCTTGATCCAGTCAGTGGGTGGATCAATGTGCTCCCCCTCCCCCGGCTCTTTCCCTTCTCCCGCGCTCTGCGGATCTCCTACCATGTGCAGAGCGCGGATAATGACTGCTGCCGCCGCCACTGAGCAGCTCCTTAATCTCCTCTCCTGGATGGATGGCCATAGTGTGGAAGTCTGTAAGACCTGCCAGAGCAGCCAGCGATCATCGGAGAGGTACTGTGAATGACAGTTCGCTGCCCGACACTGACAGCATCATGTGACGTCACTGCCTGATCGAAGGCACTATGAACTGCCCTACTGACCTCACACACAGACCTCCTGTCCCCTGTCATCATCATGCTCCACGTCACCGCCCTGTTCCTGGCATCCCACCACCCTACCAGTACCTCTAAAGCCTGTCATACATTTTATCACCCCCCTGTCATCTCCATCCTCCTTGTTATCTCCCTACCACCCACCCCTGTCATCTCCATTCTCCCTGTCACCTCCCTACCACCCACCCCGGTCATCTCCATCCTCCATGTCACTGTCAATGTAATTTTTCGGGTTGTAAAAAATGATCGTGTGTGGTCTAAAACGACGTTTTAAATCCGCGCATGCTCAGAAGCAAGATATGAGACGGGAACGCTCGTTCTGGTAAAACTACCGTTCATACCTTTAGAGTGCCGTCGTACGTGTTGTGTGTCACCGCGCTTTGCTCATCATTTTTTTTTAAATGATGGCGAGTGGGCAACCTCGTTTTTAATGATGAAGTTGGAAAACTTCGTTTTTTTGGACATGCTGAAAAACAATGTTTTTTTTTTTTCATGCTGAAAAATGATCGCGTGTACGCAGCATTAGGATATTGTGAAAAGGTGCAATATTCTAGACTCAAAGGGCCAGATTCAGGTAGCGCCGCTTATCTTTGTGCAGTCGTATCGTATCCTATTTACGCTATGCCTCCGCAACTTAGACGGGCAAGTGCTTTATTCACAAAGTAAGTGAAAAAAGTGTAGCGCAAAGAATAAAACTAATAAATAAAACAAATAAATACACAGTGAAAATAAGTAAATAAATCAGTGAGAATAAATGTCCAAGTGTCCAAAACAGTCCATATGATAGTGAATCCACAAATACTAAAGGTAAATCCAGAGGAAGTGAAGGTGAAGAAAAACACCACTAAGGAATCCACCACCGCATGCAAGATGGACTCTTACCTTGATGCCTTGACCTGAGACAGGTCACGAATTATATCAGCAGTATTCCCAGTTAGATCAGATCTCCAGAAGGAACCGTATGTCATGGATGGTACCAACAAACAGGGCACATAGCAGCCATATATGGAAAAAAAACACAGAAGGATCTAATGCTCTCTGTAAACGTCAGTTTAATGCTACATATAACAATGTAAAATCGGGCACCCTCCCCTTACGTACGTGTTACGTCCCGTGGGTGGGACTTCTTCAGCGTCAAGTGGAGCCACTTACTCCCTCCACTTGACGCTGAAGAAGTCCCGCCCACGGGACGTAACGCGTACGTAAGGGGAGGAGCTACGCAGGACGTCACCCCAATCGTCGCCGCTGTGGTCTTAGACATACTGTTTCAGCACACACTTGGCTCATGAGTGTTTTTAAATGTGAGTGCGTGATTTTACATTTTTATATGTAGCATTAAACTGTCGTTTACGGAGAGCACTAGATCCTTCTGTGTTTTTTTTTTCCATATATGGTTGCTATGTGCCCTGTTTGTTGGTACCATCCATGACATACGGTTCCTTCTGGAGATCTGATCTAACTGGGAATACTGCTGATATGCTTTGTGGCCTGTCTCAGGTCAAGGTATCAAGGTAAGAGTCCATCTTGCATGCGGTGGTGGATTCCTTAGTGGTGTTTTTCTTCACCTTCACTTCCTCTGGATTTAGCTTTAGTATTTGTGGATTCACTATCATATGGACTGTTTTGAACACTTGTACATTTATTCTCACTGATTTATTTACTTATTTTCACTGTGTATTTATTTGTTTGATTTATTTATTTATTTATTTATTTTTTTCACAAAAAGTTTTTATTGGATGAAAAGTAATGCATAATACAACGTACACTTATAAGAGCATAATAGTAGTTAAGAATTGCATACAGAAGAGGATAAACAAGAAAGAAGAGCAAAAACAATCGTATGCGAGTTCCATACTGTGATATTCATGTAAGCATACATGTATCATTTTCGAACTAAATCGAAAGAACAATATCAGTGCTTGTACAAGCATTTTAAAGAGAGGGGGGGTGGGGAGAGGAAGGGGAGGGAGGAGAAAAGAAAAAAAGAAAAGAAAAAAAAAAAAAAGGGGGGAAGGGGGGGGATCAAGTGACCTGAAAAAGGAACAAGTATTAAATCTCAGATTTAGCTTTACTTAATGACAGCTTTGTACTGTTGAGAATCTTTGAACATTGTCCAGTTATACCAGGTAGCATAGAATTCAGTAATTTTTTCTTGAGATATACTAATGAGTTCTTCAACTTTTTCAATGCAGTTTATTCTCCTAAACCATTCTGCTTTCGTTGGAGTGCTAGGAGATTTCCAGTGAGAGGGGATGCAGTGCCTGGCTGCATTAATCATGAACATGGGAAGTGATTTCAAATATTGACTTTTGGGCATGCAACTGAAGTGTAGTAGATACTGGGCCGGAGTATAACTTAGGTTTAATGAAGTGACTAGTTGGATTGTTTCATGTACCGATGTCCAGAAAGGCTGGATTAGGGGGCATGACCACCAGACGTGAATCATAGTGCCCTCCTCTCGTTTACATCTCCAACATCTGTCAGAGGCATTAGACGAAATTTTATGCAGAGTGGTGGGTATTCTATACCATCTGGTAATGATCTTGAATCCACTTTCTTGTGTGGCCACATTTAGCGAGCCTTTGTGCGCGTAGAGGAAGATTGTTTCCCAGTCTTTCTCAGTCAGGTCTAATTCTAGATCTCTTTCCCAGGCTTTACAGGAAGAGCTGGAGAAGTCAGTATCGTCTTCAAATAGCGAGTTGTAGACAGTTGAGAGAATATGTCTGCGTGGGGACGTTTTTGTACAAAGAGTTTCAAGCGGAGTAAGGGGTCTTGTCCAGTAATGGACAGTGTCTTTGTTGGATAGAAAGTGTTTGATTTGAATGTAGTTCCAGTGAGATATGAGAGCTGGTTTGATGTCATTAAGTATGTCCTCTCTAGAGAGAATTTTGCCTTTTTTAAAGAAGTGTTTTGACAATATCTCTTTAAAT
Organism: Rana kukunoris; assembly: GCA_029574335.1. Taxonomy (NCBI): domain Eukaryota; kingdom Metazoa; phylum Chordata; class Amphibia; order Anura; family Ranidae; genus Rana; species Rana kukunoris. The sequence goes on along the minus strand of CM056049.1, from coordinate 723,515,586 downwards.
GGCCATTGATGTGTTGGAAACGATTTTTCCATACCAGGGGGAAAGTCAGGGTTTTGTTGTAGCGGTGTGAGAGGACTAAGCCATGGGGAGGGGTTTTTGAGTTTAAAAGTATTACGGAAATTTTCGAGTGTGGGTCCAATAAGAGGATGTGTTTTGATGAAGTTTGAGTGAAATTTTGGGTTGATCCAAGGTAGATTTTTTAGCTCATGAGGATATTGCGCTTTTTCGAGGGTAACCCAGTCTTTAACGGTTTGGTGTATATTCCAGTCTACTATTCTCGTTAAAAGGGCAGCTTGGTGATATTTCCTAAGGTCGGGTAAGGCTATACCTCCTCTACTCTTAGGTAGGGTCAGTCTTGAAAATTTGATTCTAGGGGATTTACCCCTCCAAATAAATGAGGAACAAGCCTTTCTGAATGTGGCGAAGAATGATAATGGAATTTTGATTGGGATTGTCTGCATAATATAGAGAAACCTTGGTAGGATGGTCATTTTAATTAGGGCAGCCCGACCAAACCAGGACACACTTAAGGCGTTCCATCTTTTCAAATCCTCCTGTGTTTCTCTCAAGACAGGTTCGAAATTAAGATGGAAGAGATCTTTCAGGTTTGATGAGATTTTGATACCCAAATATGTGATGCTGTGGTCGGACCATTTAAATGGGAAATTTTTCTTGCATAATTCTACCATTTCAGTGGGCAGGGAGATGTTGAGGGCATTGGATTTGGAGTGGTTAATTTTTAAATTTGACAATAAATGGAAGTGATCTAAGTCTTTGAGAAGGTTAGGGATGGAGATATGGGGGTTCGAAAGGAAAAGAAGCATGTCATCAGCAAAGGCTGCTATTTTATAAGTTTTGTCATGAATCTCGATTCCCTTGATGTCTCTATTCGATCTAATTTTATTGAGCAGGGGCTCAAGTGTTAGAACAAATAAAAGTGGGGACAAGGGGCATCCCTGTCTTGTTCCGTTGCGGAGATTGAAGGCATTCGATAGGTGGCCGTTGACTCTGACTCTTGCTGTTGGATTTGAGTATAGTACCTTGATATAAGATCTCATTTGAGGCAGAAATCCAATATGTTTCAGAACTGCATCTATATAGTCCCAGGCCACTCTATCGAACGCCTTTTCGGCATCTAGTGATAAGAAGAAGCCCTGTTTTTGTTTAGAGGATAGCCAATGATTTATGTTAAGAGCTTTTATTGTATTGTCTCGTCCTTCCCTTCCCGGGATAAATCCCACTTGATCTAAGGAAACTAAAGAAGTTAGGAAGGGGAGGATCCTGTTTGCTAATATTTTAGCGTAGATTTTCACATCGACGTTTATCAGGGAAATAGGTCTATAATTGGTAACTTGGGTCACGTCTTTACCGTCTTTGGGAATTACTGTGATATGTGCTTCTAAAAGCTGTTTGGGGGGGTGTTGTTCTGAGTGAAGAGTTTGAAACGTTTTTAGGAATCTCGGCTTAAGTATATCTGTAAAAGTCTTATAATATTGTAAAGGTAGGCCGTCCGGGCCTGGGGCCTTGCCTATTTTCATTTCTTTCAGGGCCCTTTCAAATTCTGGGCCTGAGATGGGATTTTCTAGTTCCCTTGCAATATTCCCTGAAATTTGGGGTGGGCCATAATGTTCTAAAAAATCTTGTATCATCTTTGCTCTTTCATCTGAATTCTGTGGGCATTTAGGGTTGGAAGGAATGTTATAGAGGTTTTGGTAATATAGCTCAAATTGCTTTGCAATCTCTTCATTCGAGGAACGCAGCTCGCCTTGCTTGTCTCCTATCTGATGGATGGTGTGGGCGGTTCTCTTGTTTTGAACTGCTTTTGCAAGCAACCTGCCACATTTATTTCCTTGCTCATAATAAATCTTGTGTCTCAATATATATTGCCTTTTGATTTTCATGTTTAGTTCATCAGATAGGAGTGATCTGACATGCGTTAGTTCCTCAAGTGCTGAGACCGCCAGCGTTCGCTTGTGTGTGCGTTCTAATTGGTGGATGCGTTCTAACAGAGATCTAATTCTGGATTGTTGTTCTTTTTTTATTCCGGTCAGTTTTTTAATAAACTCACCTCTTATGACACAGTTGTGAGTCTCCCATTGTGTAATCGGTGAAGTTTCGTCGTTTTCATTGTGCAGAAAATACTCTTTTAGTGCTTCTTTAAACTCTAAAGTGTCAGAGGGGTTTTTCAGTACCGCAGTATTAAGTCTCCAGGTCTTAGTTATGTTGTTTTTATTTGGGAAAGTCAAAGTCATGGTTACTGGGTGATGGTCTGAGAAAGTCATAGATTCAATTTTTGAGTCTGACAGGAGTGGGAGGTCTGGTTGCGAGAGGAGGAGATAGTCAATTCTAGAGTATTTTTGGTGAATGTTAGAGAAGTATGTATAGTCTTTAGTCTGAGGATTCAAGATTCTCCAGGTGTCATGCAACATAAGTTCTTGGAGTTGGATCTTGATTTGTTTCAGGGCCCTGAACGGTAGACTTGATGAACCATTTGAGGTATCTACAAGGGGATTTAAAGGAGTGTTAAAGTCTCCTCCGAATATCAGGGTTCCAGAAGTAAAAGTTGTCAAAAGGTCCTTGATTTTACGAAAGAAGGCAACCTGTCTCACATTTGGGGCATAAATATTGGCTATGGTGATGGGGTGTTGTTTCAGCTTCCCTTTCAGGAAAATATATCGACCTTCGGGGTCTATCAGAGTGTCAACAATTTGGAGTGGGGTCCGTCTGGATATCAGAACTGAGACACCTTTTGTCTTGCCTATTGGATTGGTGGCGTGAAATGAGGTTGGAAACCTATTGTCTCTAATTTTTGGAATTTTATCTGATTTAAAGTGTGTTTCTTGTATAAGAACAATGTTCGCTTTTTGTTTAGAAGATTCGTTGATAAGTTTAGTTCTCTTTTCGGGGATATTGAGTCCTTTTGCATTTAAAGATATAATTTTTAGTAATAGAGGAACAGAATGTACCTTGTCTGGGGGCATTGTGTCCACTTAAGGAGATCTAACTCGTTTGTCTGAGAATCCGGAGAAGAAAAAAAAAAAAAAAAAATAATAATAAAAAAAAAAAAAAAAAAAAAAAAAAAAAAAAACAAGGAGAATGGGGGAGGGGAATAGAAACAGAGGGGTTGGTTGTGGGGGGAAAAACCGGGGATAGATGTAGTTTCACTAACCTATCCTATTGTGAAGAAACCGGTTGGTTCAAAGGGTGACGTGACGATCACCCCTTGTGTGGGAACGGGGTCTGTAAAGAACCGATGGAGCGATATGAAAAACTGTTATAGATTCGGTTTTACCCTATCTATCTTTTTCTTAACAACTCCTGCCTGATTCGGCTATATGTGCTGGCACATAGGAGCTATGAGCAAATGATAAAAAAAAATACGATTGGCCGTGAATAAAACGTCTGAGGCATATGCGCAAGCAAAGCATCAGAAAGTATCCCCGCCAATTATTTCCATTCTTTATCTATGTAATAAGTGTGGGTCCCGACTAAAAACCATGCTTAAAGTTTTGAAAAATATTTGCACCTTACTATCACAAAAAAAAGTTTGGTAACTTGAAAGAGAACAGAATTTAACTTGTCTTATGAGACAACGTGATCTCGCCACAAGAGGGCGGTATTGTATCACATACATTAAACTTGTGCATAACGAAGCAAACAACAATGTATATCTTATGAAGATAAGAATGTGATACCCTTCCTTACTATAGCAATGCAGCTTCAGACACAATATATGACCTTTGCAGCATCTATTGGTTCAAAAACATTTATCACTTCAGTTTCACCTGGGCTATTGTCAGAATGATACCTTAATTGTTTTACAGCATAGAATGTAACATCAATCTCTAATGTGTCTTGAAACAGGAAATGAAGGTGAGATACGCTCCATGTGACTGATGTCACAGTAGTACTAATGTATAATGAGGCCCTTAACTGGATGGGATGTAAATTGAGTAATAAGATTCAGGATCAATGAAGCTGCATTGCACTTACCCAGTTCAATGGAAACACATATAGCTCAATTAGGGAAATACAATAGGCTAATTGCATCCTGCCATACCTAAGCCAAAATACATGAAATATACCATACTGTATCAAACTTCGAGTCATGGGGTGGAAGAAAAAAAAAAAAAAAACATGCCCAAAAAAAAAAAAAAAACCAGACCTAGTAATTGTCGCACCACGCCAATCAGTCAGTCAGATAGTTCCCTTCAGAGGAGTTACCATGCACATTGTAAAGTAAACAGATTGAGGCGAATATAATCAGGTTAAACCCGCCCGTCATTATGTCCTGTAAAGATGCTGAAAAGTTCTCCGCATATATATCAGAACAGCTTATACGAAACAGCAAGTATATGTGAGATTTGTAGTCTTATTCTTCAAAACTAAGAACAATGTTATACCTATGTGTAAGGGTTTTCTCACAGGGCCCGACGAACGGGATAGAATTCTCGCTGGACATGAAATTTCCACCAGACCTTTCTCCCCTTGACTCTTCTCCAATAAGTTCAATTGCAGTGCATATCCCCTGTGGGTAGAACAAAAAAAAAAAACAAAAAAAAAAAAAACGCAAAAAAAAAAAAACAAAAAAAAAAAAAAAAAACACAAAAGTATGCTACCTGCTACCTTGGAGTGGGGGAGGAGGAGGTTTGTATCTCTAGGCGAGGTGTCAAGATTTGATGCATGGGTGCAGACCTCTTGAGTAGTAGCTTAGGTATATGGCAAGACTCTTAGCAATAACTGTGTTTCAGATAGACTGAACAACTTTAAAAAAAAGTCATGTAGAATTGTGAATTAATATTTGGGTAATCAAGAATCATGTGTCCATATGATCCTGCCGATCCATGCGATCTTTACGTCTGGGCGGTGAGTTACCTTGGTCTTCCTGGGCGTCATTTCTTCTGTTACGCTGAGGGGTTGGTGATCTGCGACGGCGGTCTCTGTTTCTCTGTGCTCTTGGCGTGTTGTTGCCTGAAACTGCTATCCAGGTGTCATTTGTCCAGAAGGAGTCGTACCATTCCGGAACCTCGACTATCGGCATATTCAACATTTCACAGAATGGTCTGATATCATCGGGTGTGCGCAGGAGTGCGGTGTGACCCCTCCATGTCGCTGATAGGCAGAAAGGGAATTTCCATCTGTACGGAATTCCTCTGGTGCGTAGCTGATCTGTCAGAGGGCGCAGGGCCCTGCGTTGCCTCAGCGTGATATTTGACAAGTCCTGGAATAGTTTTATTTCAATTCCATTAGAGATGATTCTGTTTTTTTCCCTAGCCTTCTTGAGGATAGCTTCTTTCAGAGGAAAGTTCACTAGACAGCATATTATGTCCCTGGGCGGGTCATTATCTCTTCCCCTAGGTCTGAGAGCTCTGTGTACCCTCTCATATTCAATGGGAGATTCTAGGGGTCTATCAAGCACATCATTGAAAATTGCTGTAGCTGTCTGTTCCACGGGGTTCAGATCTGCCATTTCAGGGACCCCCCTAATTCTAATATTGTGGCGACGCCCCCTATTGTCCAAATCTTCCAAGTGACGGGTAATTTCAATCAGGTGAGTAAGATGTATGTCAGAGTGCTTTTGTATTTGTTTTATGGCCTCAGCATTTCTCATTGTGGCTTGTTCAGTCATTCCTGTCCTTGCAGCAATGCCCTGGATGTCTGCCCTAATCTCTGTAATGGCGGCTGAAAACGATGCCTTAATGTCCAGTGCCATGGCCTGTAGGTTTGCCTGCAGGTCAGTGAGGCTGAGGGCTTGTGGGGGCTGCAAGGAAGGCGGATGGGTGCCCTGGGATCCGCTGGCGGCGATCGCGCCGCTCGTTGTAAGGCCTGGTCCCCCGTGCGGGCCGGGAGGTTTAGGCGAGGCCGCGGCTTTTGGGCCTTCCCCTAGCTGGGTCCGGAACATCGCCGGAATAGTGGCTGCGGACATAATATTGGGCTCCATCTGATGCTGGGGCTATGGGGAGTCAGTCTCACCTCCTTTTTTGCACGCTGATGCTCTTTAACGCGGCCGATGGGTGCCGATTGTAGCTCCTTGTGCCAGAGGATTTAGCTTAGGCGTCCATCACGGTCCGGTGCCAGGCCACGCCCTGATTTATTTATGAGTTTTATTCCTTGCGCTGCACTTTTTTCACTTATTATGTATTCTGGGAAATTTTTATGAATTTGTCCTCAGTGCGGGCTTGCATACGTTAGTTCTATTTTTATTTTAATTTGTATTATTTCCAGCGCTGAATTTTTTACACTATATACTTTATTCACAAAGCCCTTGCTCCGTAAGTTGCGGCGGCGTATCGTAAATGGGCAGGCGTAAGGGCGCGTAATTCAAATTAGGGAGATAGGGGGCGTGTTGTATTGAAAGTAACCGTGACCCCACGTAAATGACGCGCCGAACGAACTGTGCATGCGCCGGCCGTGGACGTATCCCAGTGCGCATGCTCCAAATCACGTCGCAAATAGTCATTGATATCGTCGTGAACGTAACTTACGCCCAGCCCCATTCTGAATCGGCTTACGCAAACGATGTAAACGGCATACTATACGACGCTGTCCCGACGTCCATACTTAACATTGCCTGCGCCTTATAAAGTAGGGGTAACTTTACGCCGGTCCGACACCTTACGTAAACGACGCAAATAGATACGCCGGCCGCAACTACGTTCATGAATCGGCGTATCTACCTAATTTGCATATTCAAAGTGTAAATCTATAGATGCGCCACCTAGCGGCCAGCGTAAATATGCAACTAAGATACGACGGCGTAAGAGACTTACACCGCTCGTATCTTAGCTAAATCCTGGCATATCTGATTCATTGAATCAGTCGCCGAGATACATTCGGACGCACATTCGGACTTATCTGGAGATACGCCGTCGTAAGTCTTTCTGAATCTGGCCCAAAGTGTCCCACTCTAATCAGCTAATTAAGCCATAACACCTGAAAAGGGTCCCTGAGCCTTTAAATGGTCTCTCAGTCTGGTTCAGTAGGAATCACAATCATGGGAAAGACTGCTGACCTGACAGTTGTGCAGAAAACCGACATTGACACCCTTCATAAGGAGGGAAAGCCTCAAACGGTAATTGCAAAAATAAGTTGGATATTCCCAAAGTACTGTATCAAAGCACATTAATAGAAAGTTATGTGGCGGGGAAAAGTGTGGAAGAAAAAGGTGCACAAGCAGCAGAGATGAGCACGCCCAGGAAAGGATTGTCAGGAAAAGGCCATTCAAAAGTGTTGGGGACTTTCACAAGGAGTGGACTAAGGCTGGAGTCAGTGCATCAAGAGCCGCCACACACAAACGGATCCTGGACATGGGCTTCAAATGTCGTATTCTCCTTGTCAAGCCTCCTGAACAACAAACAACGTCAGAAGCGGCTTACCTGGGCTAAAGAAAAACACACCTGGTCTGGTGCTCAGGGGTCCAAAGGCCTCTTTTCTGATGAGAGCAAATTTTGCATCTCATTTGAAAACCAAGGAGCTGGAGTACGGAGGAAGAATGGAGAGGCGCACACTGCAAGATACTTGGGGTCCAGTGTGAAGTTTCCACAGTCTGTGGTGATTTGGGGAGCCGTGTCATCTGCTGGTGTTGGTCCACTGTGCTTCATTAAGTACGGGGTCAACGCAACTGTCTACTAGGAGATTTTGGAGCATTTCATGCTTCCTTCCGCAGATGAGCTTTATGGGGATGCTGACTTCATTTTCCAGCAGGACTTGGCACCTCCCTCACACTGCCAAAAGCACCAAAACCTGGTTCAATTACCGTGGGATTACTGTGCTTGATTGGCCATAAAACTCACCTGACCTGAACCTCATAGAGAATATATGGGGCATTGCCACGAGAAAGATGAGAGACATGAAACTGAACAATGCAGAAGAGCTGAGGGCCGCTATTGAAGCATCCTGGTCTTCTGTAACACCTCAGCAGTGCCACAGGCTTATAGCTTCCATGCCACACCGCATTGAGGGGCCCAAACCAAGTACTGCGTACATATGCATGCTTCTACTTTTCAGAGGTCCGATATTGTTCTATGTACAATCCTTGTTTTATTGATGCATGTAATATTCTAATTCTCTGAGATTGTGGATTTGGGGTTTTCATGAGCTGTAAGCCATAATCATCACAATTATGACAAATCACGTCTTGAACTATCTTGCTTTGCATGTAATGAGTCTCTCTCATATATTAGTTTCACCTTTTAAGTTGCATTAGTGAAATAAATGAACTTTTGCATGATATTCTACCAGTAATTTTTCGAGTATTACCTGTACTCATACTCACTTTATTAATTATTTGTTTATTTATTTACATTTGGATCCATAGATGGCACACAGCAACATATATTTTAATTTCACTACTGATCCTTATGATTGCCTACAATATTGTTTCCAAAACTGATATTGAACACTAATAAGTTGAGAGGATCCCAAGTATAACAAGGTGCCCAGAATGATCGCTGGCTGAAGGTATCTCAATATGTTCTGAAAATATTGGCTTGCTTTGCTACAAGTGTGATTTTTGAGAGGACATTGAGCACAGCAGGATAAACTAAACAAACGTGGATTACAGAAGATTTCTGTATACCTATTGCAGCTGCCACAAAATAAATGTTTACCCAAATAACATGTATATACGATCATATTCTTTAGATTTCCAACATGTACAGTATGCTGTTTTTTTTTGGCTGTACATACCGTATAATGGCTATTTTCCGCCCGGCTTCCGGGTACTCGCTCCTGTGGGAGTAGGCGTTCCTATGCAGAGGTCCAGATGATTGACGTCCTTGAGAAAAACTTCCCCCGGCGGATAAGCCCCCCCCTATTGCTTAGGGGCATCACAAGCTTCCAAAAGTAGCCGAACTGTGAGTCAGCACTATACGGCGCCTGCGCACAAAACTAGGAGCAGCGTAGAGCTGACTGCGCAGGCGCCGTATAGAGCTGACTCGTAGTTCGGCTACTTTTGGAAACTTGTGATGCGCCTATGCAATAGGGGGGCCTTATCCGCCAGGTTTTTTTCTCAAGGACGTCAATCATCTGGGCAAAGTCACAGATGACATTGCGCCTCTGCATAGGAACGCCTACTCCTGCGGGAGTGAGCAACCGGAAGCCGGGTGGAAAATAGCCATTATAAGGTATGTACAGCCAAAAAAAAAAAAACAGCATACTGTACATGTTGGGAGTCTAAAGAATATGGACGTATATACATGTTATTTGGGTGAACCTCCGCTTTAATGCTGCTCAAATTAAAATGTAATTGCTGCCAGCATTACTACCTCTCTTCCTTCCTCTTGCCTTGTGTCTCCAAATTTAAGATTTCCAATAGCTAAAAATACTTTAGCCTCTCACTGGTATTTTTTTGGGCAGCTCTGTCTCAACTGCAAAGCTATACATTTTATTGCAGGAGATGTCCTGTCTAGACATGTGCACAACAAAAATTTTCATTTACTTCTGTTTCGTTTCTGTTTGTTTATCGTGATTCGTAACGAGTCGTAATTTCGTAAGATGTTAGTTAATGTATTCGTACTCTTTAGTATTTTCGTAACACTTTTTTTTTTCGTTTCCGTTTTTTTATGTTAGTTTATTTTTCGTTGATTTGAGATTAGTATTTTCGTTAAATGTTGTATTCTGCCTCATTCATATTTTTACAATGAATTTATTCGTTCATTCGTTTTTACGTTGGTTTATTTTTCGTTGTTTTGATATTCGTATTTACATTATATTTTCCATTCGTTTGTATTTTCGTAAGAAATAAATCTTCGTTGCTTTATGATCATTCGTATTTTCGTGTCTAATTTCATTTGATTGTAACAACATTCTTTTACTGCATTTGTAATTCTGTTAAAATACATTTTACAGACACACTACTCGTCGTAATTTTGTAAAACATTGTAATTTACTGCGACTCTGGATGGAATGCACTGCAGTCTAACACAGATAAAGACACAAGGTCAAGGAGCCACTAGGTAATAAGAAAGAAGCTCATTGGGGGAAGGAACAAACCTCTTCAGGGGAAGGGACAGCGCTGAGTATCTATTGGTCACAGTACTAATGAAAGTGAATTTACGTTATTTCATTTCCGTTTTCCAAAGATTCGTAATTTATTTTTCGTTAGTTTTGCTTTTCGTTTTTTATTCTTTGTTCGGCATTTCGGTTGTTTTCTTTTCGTTCGTCGAATATTAGTAAGTTTGCATTTTCGTTTATTTTTCGTAATTATGATTTTATTTTGTGTTCGATATTTTCGTTATTTCTATGTTTTCGTTTATTTTTTCTTTCGTTGTGTTGTTCTTTTACATTTAGTAGTTTTGTATCTTCATAGTTTTCCATATTCGTTAATTTTGGAAATATCGTTATTCGTTATTATTTGCGCTAAACCGTTCGTTTATTCGTAGGTTAACGAATCAACGAAAATAACGAATAATGACGGAAAACATATTCGTAACGAAAAAAAATTGCACATGTCTAGTCCTGTCCTGTGTCTCTGAAAGGGAGGGATATCAAAGCTGCTAATATACTGTACTGCCACTGAAAATTATTAGCAATTCTGCAATCATTTTATTTTTAATGAAGGATAAAATCTGCCTTTCTCTTCCTTTTTGTGTTTATGGTCGTGGCCCTCTGACTGAGAGTGATGTGGATCACATAAACACGCGACAAGACTTACAACATAAATAGACCTGAAGTGTGCCTTGGTGGTCTGGTCAGTATGCCAAGAAAAGGGGGCATACCCAAAGTAAGTAATGGGTAGTTAATTGAAGAAGGATATGCTGAGAAGTGCCCTGAAAAAGGGAAGGGCGGGAGGGTGTCGGATGCGATTGAATGCGCAGACTCACGGACATGAGGTGAGCTGGGAAGAGTCGGCCCAGTGACGTGTAGTACTGCACACTGAACCGACAAAGAGCATGTGTGAGTGCGCTGCTTAAATACCCTCCGGGCTCCTCCCATAAACTCAGGCCACCATACTGGCCTTCTTATTTATGGTCGTGGCCCTCTGACTGAGAGTGATGTGGATCACATAAACACGCGACAAGACTTACAACATAAATAGACCTGAAGTGTGCCTTGGTGGTCTGGTCAGTATGCCAAGAAAAGGGGGCAAAAGACTCAGATAGGGAAATAGCTTATATTGATTTCTTGTATTTATTGAGCCAGCTTGGTAAAGGCTTGTGCCATTTCTTCCTGAGGATTTGGGATGTATGTGGCAAAACAAGGAGACTTCCCATCAGCCTGGTATCTTGATTACGTGGTCTGGTACTCCCTGTTGGGAGGCAGTTGAGGCTGCTCTAATTCGGAAAGAATGTCCTGAGAACAGACTGGGATTTGAAGCCCAAGTTGCTTAGGATTCTGACATACTTGACAAACTGGCTGCCACTCAGGGAGCTGGTTTAGAAAGGGTAGCAACGAGCTACAATCAGATTGGCTGGGTAGATGGAGCAGTAGTCGGTCAAGCACTGTCACTGGGTGTCAGGCATTGTTTGTCTGAAACAGGTTGATGTCAACCCCCGGGGCTGGTTTGTTGCGTTTGCAGACTGAGAGTGTAGGAGTTCGAAAGCGAGTCGGGTGGTGTCGGAGCAGTGTCTGACTGCCGATGCCACTGACTGTAAATTCACTAGGTCGTAGGGAACCGTAGAAGGCCTGGTAGATGGCTGCTAGGATGACTATGCTGGGCAAGGCCCTAAATGGGGAACGAGTAAGGATTTCAGACATGTCCCTAAAAAGGGCACTGTTGAAAGATAGGCGCTTGCCACTGACTACAGGTTGGTGCTTATGTATGCTCTGTAGGAGGGACTTGACTGCATGGGCTCGAGAATACTGACAGTTTACTGGGGTCCTGCAGGGACAGGAAATGCTGGACGCCATCTAGATATGGCGTGATAGTATTGTGAGAAAGGGTCAGCTGCGTGTGGCAATACGATATGAAGGCTAGGACGTGTCTAACGTTGCCTATTGCTGCTCCGAGGCAAGTGGCCAAAAATTAGCAGTTAGTGTTCCAAGCAGTGTGATAGGCCTTCAGTGTGTTGCGTGCCAAGGAGTGGTTAATAAGCTGGGTTTAGTTGGTGAGATGCTACTTCAGTCCATCGTCAGCAATGACCAGGGTGGGACAGGGATGGTTATTGGGTCAGCTCCAGGCTCTTGCTGGAAAAACAAATAAGGTTAGAATGGGACAGAGCATCAGCTGCGATTTTGCATTTGCCTGGAATATGACTACAGAAGATAATAAACTGGTGACGGAGTGACAGCTGCACGAGCCTGCGCAAGAAGGACGTGATGGGGAGAGGCTTGATCTACCTTAATTGTCGGCTGTGGCCTGATTGTCTGTGGTGAAGAACACTGTCTGTCCAGTTCAAGTGTGGCCCCAAACCTGGGCAGCTGCCACAATGGGGTACAGCACGAGACGTGATGAAGACTGGGTGAAGCAGAAATTTAAGAGAATTTCTGGGGGCCAAGGTTTGGAGAACCAGTGGCGGACGAAAAATGCACGCAAAAGCCTGTGGTGGCTCGGCTGACACTGCCGGGATGAAGATTGAAATGCTGTTCTATCAGGTGGGGAAGTTGTCCCACATAGCTAAGTCTGCTACTGATGCTTGGACTAGTTTGAGAACTTGGACTGGATCTTGCATTGGTGTGAAAAAATCAAGACAATACACAGGTGCTCAACAAGACGATATACGTGCACTCACTGACCAACGTGCACTCGCTGACCAACGTGCCCTCGCCGACCAACATGCACTCGCTGACCAACGTGCACCCGCTGACCAACGTGCACCCGCTGACCAACGTGCACCCGCTGACCAACGTGCACCCGCTGACCAACGTGCACTCGCCGACCAACGTGCACTCGCTGACCAACGTGCACTCGCTGACCAATGTGCACTCGCAGACCAACGTGCACTCGCAGACCAACGTGCACTCGCAGACCAACGTGCACTCGCTGGTGCTGGATGGAAACCTGAACTAAGTGCAGGGAAAAAGACAGGGAAAAGATGAGTGGCCCGCGTGCCACTAAAGATGAGTGGCCAACTGGGTGCCACTGTGTGTTTGTTTGGCTGATTGTCACTGAGGTGTGTTTGCAAGTTTAGTTTGTATTCGGGTTTGCACGTAGGTGCGTGCTGCAAAGTGTTTTATACTGCTGCAAACAATATTGTGTGGTTGCAAGGGTCTCAGTCTGGTTTGCTGAGACGATATTGCGTGGTCGCAAAGGTCTCGGTGATTATGAGGTTTGTTTTGAGATGGCCTTGTGTGGTTGCACGGGTCTCAACAAGTGAGGGGTTGCTGAGACGATGTTGCGTTTGCAATGGTCTCAAGTGAGTGTCGGGCTGCTGGGATGACTATGTATGGCTGCAAAGGTCTGAACGGGTGTCAGGTTGCTGAGATGATATTGCGTTTGCAATGGTGTCAAATGAGTGTCAGTTTGCTAAGACGACTTTGTATGGCTGCAAAGGTCTGAACGGGCGTTAGGCTGCTAAGACGAGATTGTGTGGTTGCAAAGGTCTAGACGAGTGTGAGGTAGCTGAGATGATATTACATTTTGCAAGGGTCTCAAATGAGTGTCAAGTTGCTGAGACAATATTCCCCCCCTTTTTTTTCTTTTTTTTATAAAAACGACTGTAAATGAAACGCTGGTAAACATGAGTTACCACATCTGACTGTGTTTACAAGCTGTTACAGGCATCGGCGTTTCGAATGCCTTTGAACATCCGTCTGAACCCATTTTTTTTTTTTTCGAGAAGGTTTCTGAACTCAACTGCCTAGAAATTACTATAAATGATCCTGTGTACATGTACTGATAATATAACATAGAGGAGTGATTGGGGATCCTGTGTAGACGTACTGGTAAGATAACAGAGGAGAGATCAGGGGCGGCTGAAAAACACCCATTTTTCTGGCTGCAAGGGTCTCAATGAATGCCATGTTGCTGGGGCGAGACTGCGTGGTCACAAAGGTCTTTGATGAGTGGGAGGTTGCTCGAGACGGTATTGCGTGGTTGCAAGACTCTCGATGAGTGTGGGGCTGCTGAGACGGTATTGCGTTTGCAAGGGTCTCAACAATGGTGTGAGGCTGCCGAGACGGTATTGCGTGGTTGCAAGGGCCTTGATGAATGTGGGGCTGCTGAGATGGTATTGCGTTTGCAAGGATCTCAACAAGGGTGTCAAGCTGCTGAGACGGTTTTGCGTGGTTGCAAGGGCCTTGATGAATGTAGGGCTGCTGAGACGATTTTGCGTGGTTGCAATGGTCTCAACAGGTGTCAGGTTGCTGGGCCGAGATTGCGTGGTGGCAACGTTTTTTTTTTTTATATATATATATTTTTTCTTTGCGTCAAGGGTGTCAGGCTGCTGAGATGATTTTGTGTGGTTTCAAGGGTCTCGATAAGTGTGGGTCTGCTGAGACGGTATTGCGTTTGCAAGGGTCTCAACAAGGGTGTCAGGCTGCTGAGACGATTTTGCGTGGTTGCAATGGTCTAAACAGGTTGTCAGAACCATTGACGTATCTCGGCATAGAGCCTACATATACCGTCAGAATGTTTATTCTGAACTTATAAAATTATTATTGTATTTATGGAAATATGTAAATCTGTGCTTTGGGAGATATACACTTTTCCTACGATACAAGATATCAAAATTCTTTTATCCGTGCTATTTTGAGGACGAGTAATACAAATGAATATTTAATATATATATATTTATTAACTAAAGATATAGTGCAACAATTAAAATCAGGTACAATTCGTATCAAAACAAATAAATGATATGCTTCTACAATAGAGATAAATGACGCTTGAATGTTCAGATGATATTTACATTATATGACAAGGTATATTCCTAGCTCTTATTTAAATCATCCTGGCGTAACTTGAAACCTTTTAGTTATTAATTGACATAACCTTGACATTGCATTATTTCTTCTCAATATCAAACAGATCTCTTGCTACTACTTCTTATATATGTGTACATAACAAATGTTATATGGTACACAAGCTTTTTGTTAAATTTGGTGAGGATCTATCTTCACATACGACATCACTCTCAAACCACAATAGTTGGCACTTAGCTTTTTAAAGACAAACGTAATGTGCGTATATCTCCTAATATTTGGAATATAATTATCTCGTACTGCAGTTAGACATAATTAACGCCCAAATTATATTTGCCAAGTATATTTAAATGGTCTTAGTGGAGTGTATGTGAAAAACCTCAGAATTACCAAAAATGTAAATAATCAAAATCCAATCTTACCAGTAATTAAGAGTCCTGTTTGAGAAGGGAAAGCCCTAATGAAGGATTCCTGTGAACTCCTTACATGTTTGGTCACTCTCTCCGCCTTCCGGGTGCTTTTCCCATCGACCTCGACCTCCCCCTAGATTGTCCTGCGTAATACTTTTATCTTCCCAAAGAAGTGGGTGTGTATTTCCCTATCACGTGACTGACTATGTCACATGATAATATGTTCTGGTGGGTGACCAACTTGAACCATGCCGATATTAATCTGTAGGGGGCAGTGGCGTATAAAGAATAATCCCTAATTTTAGGGTTATTCGGAGTTAACCAGGATTTATGACCCCCTGTGACCTGAATCTTGGTATAGCATCATAAGTTGATATATATGTCAAACAACATGACAACAAACCTAGACATTCCGGCGACCCCGAAATTTATGATTGAGATAAGGTGCAATGATCTACACCCATATGCATGGGAATGTTCCTTTAAACTAATGCTGGGATGTGATCAAAGCCATCTAATACTTTGAAATATTATAGGATCTTATACCTGGGATCCCAATAATGTCTATGTATTTGCGAGTATACTATGTGAACTATTAATACACATATATTGTCATGGCATAATGAAGACACAATACTATTTAAGATATATAATTCCATTGGGATAGTGAAAAAGCCCCTCTAGTCTCATAGTATAAAGACCACCATGTGTGTAGTGTCATGCTGTGCCAGGCCTTTCATTCTCTTATCTTATAAGTGTCAAACCCAAAGAGAAATGACCTGGAAGACGGCACAGATAGGCTCCTTACAACCTAGAAGCAGTGTCTATTCATGCCTGAGAACCTATGTTTAAACTTTAACAGGTAAAGATGGTTGTGCTAAGTTCACCATATCCATGTATATGGAACATTATGAAATATATATTATGTGCGATCTTTTATATGTATTCTTTTAACCCCAAATGTTCTGACAAATCCCCCCCACGTTCTTTCATATTCTGGCGAACAGCCAAGGACATATTAAGGACGTGTCCGAAGAAATATCAGTGGTTTAAAAGATATGGTTACACCATTATTTTTCTTTATACTTAAAAAAAATGTTCCTCTCTTCATCCATATGATAAAGAATGTTCTTGTATGACTTGGACCTTTCTGCATGAGTTCAAGTCTTTATAAAACAAAATGAACTGTTGCAATGGTGGTGTCACCCCCCCATTTCAAATGTAATAAAACAAAACTGGTAAACCAGTAATTGAAGAAACTCTTCAGTGAATCCATTCTTGTAGTGTTACGAGCTGTAAAGGGGATTTAATATCCCTTCTTTCAACTGATTTTCTTGGATTCAAATGAACAAGGGATTTCTGCAACAAATCATTATTTTCCACAACACGAATCCTGGAGCATCTTGCTTCATGACTCCTGATTGGATTCAATGTGGCGGCAGGTACCATCCGGAAGTGGGCATCACGGATTAACTTCCTCCAGACGATCGCGGTGTCTTTTGGTGGTTAACTTCGCCTGTACCAATCAACGATCGGTCTGGATTGTGGTTTGGTGACGGTTCCCTCCGGAACGGGATGCCGAGGATTGACATCATCCATGCGATCATTGCGTCTTTGGTAGATTAGTTCACCTTTACCAATCAATGATCTGGTCCGGATTGTCAATCTTTTTCTATTGGAGTAAATGTACAGTATAAGTACATATTCTTATTAATTAAGATTTTTTTTATTTTCTAACTATGCTATATCTATATATGATTTAGCGATTGGTTAACTATATTTTAATTAACTAAAAATCATCAAGGATTTAATGATGACATTATTCTGCCATGAATGACAGCATCAACACTAATGCTGAAGTATAAGATTTGGAGATCTGTAAGTCAAGAGAGAAATATCACAATGTCATTTTATTACATTACATTCTCTTGATCCTTTTAAATCTCTACTTATACGTTACCTTCCAGCATTCTTGGTTGGAAAATAGGATGACAGGCATACAATTTCATGTTTCATACCATACCCAAACATGTCCTCAATTCACTGATATTGGCAGATATTCTTGACCTCATCTCAGTCTCCATTTTCTTCTTGTGCGAGACTTCGGCTGTAAACCGTAGGCCTCAGGAGATGAACCTTGGAGCGACACCATTGGTCTTCCTGAAATGAAATTTCAAACACCTGCCTCCCTCAACTGGTTAAGAACATATCTGGATGCTGGGATATTCTTTTCAAACATTTTGCTATTCAACAAAAAGATCATCCACCTATGTTAAACTTTTTCTTGAAGGTACATCAGGCCTTGGCCTTGTGTAAAATAACAAACAGAAACAACATCACATTCAAAACATGAATTTATCTGACCAAGTTACATTCTGTTTCAGTTGCACTATTTCTTACCACCATTATCTGCCAGCTTGTATGGGTCTTCAGGACTTACCTGAATGTTCCATCATCATGGGGCATCACTTAGTATGGTGAAGTACTTAGCGCTTTGTATTTTTATATCAAGCATTGGTCAATGTATGGCATAGCTTAGTTGTACATTTATACTCGTTTAGGTCGCTGTCTGATCAGCATATAAACGCAATGACCATTTGGTTTAAGAATATCAAGTATAGGATTATCATAAGATCCGGTGCACTAATCTTACAAAGCTCCTCTCCTTTAAATTCTTAATGGTCTCCACTAGCGAAATATAGCCAGCCAGGGAGAGACAACAATGTTTGATTTAAAACACAAGGTACCTTTTCACTTGGATCAGATTGGATCCTAGCTATGTGGATATCTATTATACCACATCACAGGAATCTTTTCATAACATATTTTCTTGAACTCCATGAAAACTTTTCTTTCATGAGTGTGATTTACAGAAATCTTTTCTGTGTACATCCTAACTGCGAAACCTTTTCATGCAGCAGGGTTCTTTTAAAATCTTCGGCCTATGTATACATGGCCGGGTAATAATAAAATTTGTATTAGTACCTGTCTGGATAATGAACTTTGTGGTACTAATATGTTTACTGCATCTGGCACTAACCAAGATTATATTAGGGTTTCATGTTCATTTATGAAACTACTTGGGTTTTATTTTAATCTGGACCACAGTGGTTCTTACCAGACCTATGTGTATAATAAAGCGATTTAATATATCGTTGCCAACGTACACATGATATATTGGGTCATTGATTATCAGGAATAAACGACTGATTATTTATTTATTTATTTCCTGAGGGGTGTGAATACCTAAATATTTATCTTAGGATTGATCAACTATTTTAATAATTTCTACTAATGTGATTATATTTCTGGCATAAATATGAACCTCATAAATATTCCCCAGGTCACTGACCTGTTAGGGAAAATACCATACAATCCCAGTAGGATTACGTATAACTGCTAAGCTCAATAGAGTCAGCATACACTGTATGGATATGAGAATATCACCTTCCAAGCATGCCTCTCACTTATATTCCAGGGGACATACACTTTAGTATGATCCTCCCGTCTGACCCTCATTTTGGGGAAAAATGGAGATGCCTGTATGAAGGTGCCATCTAAATATGGATCTCACTCATGCTCACTGATTGTGAGAGAACTGAGAAGGTTCACATGTATGGCCTTGTCACTTGAGACCATATAACATTTTAATAAAATCACAATAGGATAAAAATACTTTTAAGGAGATCGATATCAATACGTAATCGATCATGGGCATATTAATTATACCCGCGGAAATATAAATTACTTCATTCCCTTTTAAGTTGAAATACAACTGGGCTTTTTATTTTTATTTTTTTCAGGACAATGCTGAAATATTTACCAAGTCAGCTTAAAATAAATAATTTTAGCTGATGTAATTTTCAGAAAATATATTCTTGGGTTTATATTAAATATTTCTGAAATAAAATAATTGCTTGGATTTTTTTGAAATGTTTCTTCATATGGTATCCTGTTATTATAAAATACCTGTAAGGAAAACAATTTAAAACCAACAACAGTTTTTTTTTTTTTGTTTCATTTTGTCAGCTGGGTGTTTGTATAAGCAAGGAGCAATGCCCCCCCCCCCCCCCTGCTATCACACAGACATTCCTATAGATAAGCAGCCCGCTTCTATGAAGCCAGGTTTTGGCTGCGAGCACAATTCAGTCTGCTTTTTTTTTTTTTCACCCCCCCAAGGAGGGTGTTAAAAACTGCTTTTAGAGAAAAGAAAAAAAAACTTTTAAACAGCTTTTTTTTCCTCGGTCAATTGCAGACATTCAAATATTTGAACACCTCAGCAAGATTTCACTTAGTTTTAAAACTGGGTGTAACTTTTAATTGAGAGGAGCTTCAATTTTGTTCTTGCTCTTATTAAGCCATTATTCGAGCGGGCTTTTTAAATTTATTTTTGAAGCTCCGGTTCTGTAGAACCGTAAAAAGGATGGTGTTCTGTTTAACCAACCCGATCCTTTTTTTTGGGATAATAATCCCCGGCCATAATAAATGTTACTTTATTTGGCCAAGCCTTACCAAACAATTGGGAAAATTCATGGCTTTCAAAATCTTTCAAGCTGGGCTTTCTTGAGAACTTTTAAAAGTTCTGTGGTACTTTGATTGGGCTTAAGTTTAGAAGTACCCATGGTCCTTCTTGCAGCATCAGCTGATTTATAGGGACCAAGCTCTGTCTTCATTACCCATACTTCTTTGATAGAAGACATTACCTGATATTTTGCACACTGTCTGTGATGCAGACCAATTTCCTTCTCTGCATCAGCAGGACCGGCTGCACTAAAAATAACTTTAGTCTTTGTCATTTTTCAATATTGCATCTAACAATGGCAATACAAGTATTATTTTTTTTTTTTTTAAATCAAAAAATGTTATTTTCAAAAAAAAATTAAATATGAAAAAAATTATATATATATATAATTTTTCACAATTATATTACTCATCTCAAACTTTGACAGATCCCGGACGAGCCCCCAGCTATGTCAGAACCATTGACGTATCTCGGCATAGAGCCTACATATACCGTCAGAATGTTTATTCTGAACTTATAATATTATTATTGTATTTATGGAAATATGTAAATCTGTGCTTTGGGAGATATACACTTTTCCTACGATACAAGATATCAAAATTCTTTTATCCGTGCTATTTTGAGGACGAGTAATACAAATGAATATTTAATATATATATATATTTATTAACTAAAGATATAGTGCAACAATTAAAATCAGGTACAATTCGTATCAAAACAAATAAATGATATGCTTCTACAATAGAGATAAATGACGCTTGAATGTTCAGATGATATTTACATTATATGACAAGGTATATTCCTAGCTCTTATTTAAATCATCCTGGCGTAACTTGAAACCTTTTAGTTATTAATTAACATAACCTTGACATTGCATTATTTCTTCTCAATATCAAACAGATCTCTTGCTACTACTTCTTATATATGTGTACATAACAAATGTTATATGGTACACAAGCTTTTTGTTAAATTTGGTGAGGATCTATCTTCACATACGACATCACTCTCAAACCACAATAGTTGGCACTTAGCTTTTTAAAGACAAACGTAATGTGCGTATATCTCCTAATATTTGGAATATAATTATCTCGTACTGCAGTTAGACATAATTAACGCCCAAATTATATTTGCCAAGTATATTTAAATGGTCTTAGTGGAGTGTATGTGAAAAACCTCAGAATTACCAAAAATGTAAATAATCAAAATCCAATCTTACCAGTAATTAAGAGTCCTGTTTGAGAAGGGAAAGCCCTAATGAAGGATTCCTGTGAACTCCTTACATGTTTGGTCACTCTCTCCGCCTTCCGGCTTCCTTCAGAGATCAGAGCAGCTTCCAGCCATCAGCCCTGCAGAGATCAGACTTGCCATCTCTCGAGCTTTTCCCATCGACCTCGACCTCCCCCTAGATTGTCCTGCGTAATACTTTTATCTTCCCAAAGAAGTGGGTGTGTATTTCCCTATCACGTGACTGACTATGTCACATGATAATATGTTCTGGTGGGTGACCAACTTGAACCATGCCGATATTAATCTGTAGGGGGCAGTGGCGTATAAAGAATAATCCCTAATTTTAGGGTTATTCGGAGTTAACCAGGATTTATGACCCCCTGTGACCTGAATCTTGGTATAGCATCATAAGTTGATATATATGTCAAACAACATGACAACAAACCTAGACATTCCGGCGACCCCAAAATTTATGATTGAGATAAGGTGCAATGATCTACACCCATATGCATGGGAATGTTCCTTTAAACTAATGCTGGGATGTGATCAAAGCCATCTAATACTTTGAAATATTATAGGATCTTATACCTGGGATCCCAATAATGTCTATGTATTTGCGAGTATACTATGTGAACTATTAATACACATATATTGTCATGGCATAATGAAGACACAATACTATTTAAGATATATAATTCCATTGGGATAGTGAAAAAGCCCCTCTAGTCTCATAGTATAAAGACCACCATGTGTGTAGTGTCATGCTGTGCCAGGCCTTTCATTCTCTTATCTTATAAGTGTCAAACCCAAAGAGAAATGACCTGGAAGACGGCACAGATAGGCTCCTTACAACCTAGAAGCAGTGTCTATTCATGCCTGAGAACCTATGTTTAAACTTTAACAGGTAAAGATGGTTGTGCTAAGTTCACCATATCCATGTATATGGAACATTATGAAATATATATTATGTGCGATCTTTTATATGTATTCTTTTAACCCCAAATGTTCTGACAAGGTGTCAGGTTGCTGGGCCGAGATTGTGTGGTGGCAAAGTTTTTTATTTATTTTTTGCACTTTAATATTTAATTGCTTTTTTTTTTGCGTTTTTTTTTTGCGTTTTTATATATCTTTTTTTTTTTTGCCTTTTGTAAGGGTCATGTGTTGCAAGGGTCTTAAGGGTGTCAGGCTGCTGAGACGATATACGAGTGGTTGCAAGGATGTCAATGAGTGTGAGGGCTGCTGAGACGATATTGCGTTTGCAAGGGTCTCAACAATGTGTCAGGCTGCTGAGACGATTTTGCGTGGTTGCAACGGTCTCAACAGGTGTCAGGTTGCCGAGGGGCTGAGATTGCGTGGTGGCAAAGGTTTTTTTATTTATTTTTTTTGCGTTTTTTATTTTGCGTTTTTTTATTTTTATTTTTTGCTTTTTTTTTATATTTATTCATTTTTTATTTTATTTTGCGTTTTGTAAAGGTCATGTGTTGCAAGGATCTTAACAAGGGTGTCAGGCTGCTGAGATGATTTTGCGTGGTTGCACGGATCTCAATCAGTGTGGGGCTGCTGAGACGATATTGCATTTGCTAGGGTCTCAACAAGGGTGTCAGGTTGCTGAGACGATTTTGCGTGGTTGCAATGGTCTCAACAGGTGTCAGGTTGCCGAGGGGCTGAGATTGCGTGGTGGCAAAGGTTTTTTTTTTGCGTTTTTAAATTTATTTATTTTTTTATTTTGCGTTTTGTAAAGGTCATGTGTTGCAAGGGTCTTAGCAAGGGTGTCAGGCTGCTGAGATGTTTTGCATGGTTGCAAGGTCTCAATCAATAAGAATTGGGTTACTGAGAAAGGATAGAAACACCTGGTTTGTTTGTACCTTAAGCAAGCAGTATAGGGTAGAAGGACAACGCCTGTTTGAATCGTGGTTCCGTAGGGACCACTAATGAACAATATGGGAGACAACGAATGGTAGCAAATTGATAGGACATAAAGAATGTAATAACATTCTTACTTGCGACAGTGGGCCATGCAAGTGAGTTTGTGGCGGACTGTGGCTGGAGTGAAACATGTCGGGAAGGTGTAGCGTGATGCCATGCATTGGGCAAAACAATGAGGTTTGGTGTAGAAAATAGAACACAAGAAGTGCGTATCAATGCTTTGTAAGCTCCACTGCGGGAACCAAACATATGGTACGGGTGACACCATGAGTGGCCACGAATTTGACATGACAAACAAGCTAACAAATCCTACCTGGGACAGTGAACATGCAACTGGGTTTGCTTGGACTGGAGTGGATGTGCAACACATCCGAAGAGTGTGGCGTGGTTTGGTGTGGCGCCATGCATGACGCACAGGCAATAACTTTGGTAAATAAATGAGAGAGAAGAACCGTGTACAAACAATTCGTAAGTTCCGCTGCGGAAACTAAAACGCACGGCATGGGGGAAACATAGAATGGCAATGGTGGAAAGTATGCAATGTATCTGATACAAAACGGTTATAAAGAGAAATGACTGATACAAAAACGGTTGTAAAGAGAAATGACTGATACAAAACGGTTATAAAGAAAAATGACTGATACAAAACGGTTGTAAAATGCATGAAACAAATCGGATACGAATCGAAAGTAAGGAGTGTTGAACAAATCTGCTGTGAATTGGTTGTATAGTGCAGTGTTTTTCAACTCCAGTCCTCAAGGCACACCAACAGGTCATGTTTTCAGGCTTTCCATTATTTTGCACAGGTGATTTGATCAGTTTCACTGCCTTAGTAATCACCACAGCCATTTCATCTGAGGGAAATCCTGAAAACTTGACCTGTTGGTGTGCCTTGAGGACTGGAGTTGAAAAACACTGGTATAGTGTATGCTACTCCTTGCTGTGAAACCGAACACCTACCAGCCACCCATCCCCCCAGGCTAATCAAGTGCAGACAAGGCAGCAGGTGAGTTCAATTACCACCTCAATCTGCCAAAGAACCCATACAAAGAATATATGCTAATCTCCAAATGAATGAGACAGCAAGCACTGAATATACAAATACATAGTTTGTTTGGCAGGAGGAAGTTACAAATGTACCAAGCTTGTAACTAAGATGTTAGAACATGAGCAACAATAAGTCAGAGGCAGATTTTTACAAAAGAAATGCAGGATAGGAAGCATAACGAATTGCAAGATTGC
Source organism: Rana kukunoris (assembly GCA_029574335.1). NCBI lineage: Eukaryota > Metazoa > Chordata > Amphibia > Anura > Ranidae > Rana > Rana kukunoris. The sequence continues at coordinate 723,491,457 of CM056049.1, read as the reverse complement.
ACAAGATACAAAAGGTTTGAATACAACCTGCAACAGTAAGAAGAAGCCGCAATGCACTTGCGATGTCGAATGCGATTGAATGCGCAGACTCACGGACATGAGGTGAGCTGGGAAGAGTCGGCCCAGTGACGTGTAGTACTGCACACTGAACCGACAAAGAGCATGTGTGAGTGGGCTGCTTAAATACCCTCCGGGCTCCTCCCATAAACTCAGGCCACCATACTGGCCTTCTTATCTATTATGAGTGAGTGAGTGAAAAACGTATAAAGCGCAACACTTGCGAACTGAATCGCCTCTGGGCGCTGTTTCCATTCCTTCGATAAGGAAACTCTTTACCTCAGAAGAGATGAGTTTTATTCATTCTCCTGAAGGCCAAGTGGTCCGACTCCAGTCGGATGGTGGTTGGTAGTGCATTCCACAGTCGAGGTCCTTGGACAGCAACTCTCCGATCTCCTTTGGATTTGTATCTTGCTTTGGGTATTTGCAGTAGGTTTTGATTTGTCGATCGCAGAATGCGATTGGGGTTATAGGCTTTTATTTTTTTGCATAGATATTGGGGAGCGTTTCCTTGAATACACTTGTGTGTAAGGCAGAGTGCCTTAAAAGTGATTCTGTCTTTCACTGGTAGACAGTGAAGGGATCTAAGCGAAAAGGAGATTGACTCTCATGTTTTTTTGCCAGTCACTAATCGAGCAGCTAATTGAACAACTTGCAGACGAGTGATTTGGTATTTGGGAAGTCCTAAATAGAGGGCATTTGCATAGTCGAGTCTGGAATTGATGATTGTTCCCACCACAACTGCAATCTCCTTTTTAGGGATAAAGGGGGTGAGTCGGCGTAGTAGGCGCAGCAGATGATGGGATCCGCTGACTACAGACCCTATTTGTGCATCCAGTGTCATGTGGGAGTCGAAAATTACTCCGAGACTTTTGACTTTGGTGCTAGGGGCGATATTTTTACCCAGAATGGGAGGCGGGGTCAAAATTGAGGTGGGGTGACTTTTCCTGTTTGCGTTAAACAGGAGAAGCTCTGTTTTCGAACCATTGAGTTTAAAATAACTGGATGTCATCCAGTTATCTATTAGAGTGAGGGATCTCTCTAATCCAAGAGAATTATCCTTTTCGTTACTGACGCGGAGATATAGTTGTGTGTCGTCTGCGTAGGAATGGTAAAGTAGCTTCTGGTTGCTGATGATTTCAAAGAGGGGACGGAGATAGATATTGAACAGTACCGGTGACAAGGGAGATCCCTGACGGACTCTGCATGATACCGTACGCTTTCCTGACGTGAAAGATCCAAATTTCATTGTTTGTGATCGGTTTTCCAAGTAGGAGGAGAACCAGGGTAGATCCGCTTCCGCGACTTTGGCCACTTCAGCTAGCCTAGCGAGTAGTAGTCCGTGGTCTACCGTGTTAAAGGCCGCACTTAGATCCAACAGGATCAGGAGAGAAGATTTTCCTTCATCTGTGGTCTCTAGAACGTCATCCCATATTTTTACCAGAGCTGTTTTAGTTCCGGGACCCGGACGGAAGCCTGATTGAAACGTATCGAGTAATTTTTGGGTTTCTAAATGCAGTTGTAAGGCCTTGTACACACGAGGGAATATATCCGATGGGAACGGTCCGACGGACCGTTCACATCGGATCTGTCTGCCGGATTGCTTTGATCCGATGGCTGTACTCACCATCGGATCAAATTCCCCGTCGGCGGACAGCGCGGTGACGCGGCGGTGACATTGACGCCGCCACATCACCGCACCAGGAAGTGAACACTTCCGCGCGCATGCGTCAGATCCATTCACAGGATACGACGCATGTGCAGGCAGATATGTCCGCTGGTTTGCCGTACTAACCAGCGGACATATCTGACGGACAGCTCTCCGGCGGAAAAATTCCAAAGCATGCTTTGGAATTTTTCCGCCGGAGGAATCCGGCCAAAACGGTCCGTTTGCCCCTACACACGAGCGGATTTTTCGGCTGAAATAGTCCGTCGGACCATGTTCAGTGGAAATATTCCCTCGTGTGTACAAGGCATAACTGTTGTACAACTTCTACCTCCATTATCTTGGAGAAAACATTTAGACCTGTTATGGGTCTCCTATTGTTCGGGTCTTTAGGGTCAAGGGTGTTTTTTTTAGGATCTGTTTTATAGTACCTTGTTTCAACCTTGCCCTCCTTGAATGATTGATTTATAAGCTGCGTGATAGCTGGTCCCAATATATCGGCACTTTCTTTCAGCAGTTTAGTGGGAATAATGTCATTGGGTGCTGTGCTGTTGCGTAGAGTCCCAATGATATTTTTAGTGGCAGCAATGGATATGGGTTTTAAGGTGAATTTCTGTGCTTGAGGTGGGTATATTATGGTATTTGGGTTGGGATTAGGGGCGGGATTCATGCAGATTCCATTTTGCTAAATGCTTCTACGGATTTTTTCAATTTTATTAATGAAATAATCCGATAGTTCGTTGCAAAATTCTTGTCAATCAGCATTGGGGGGCTCTAAAAAGGCTGCATTCATCGACTGTGAAACCAGCTTGAAGAGTTTGCGGGGGCGGTTTAGGGCATTGGCGATGATGTTGGCGAAATGATTTTTTTTGCCATAAAGATTTATTTATTATATTTCTTTGTTATTGTCTTATAAATGATGTGGTTTCTATCTGAAGAGCTCCTTTTCCACGCAGCTTCTGCTCTTGCTTTAGCAACGTCAGCTGGTCGTTAAACCAGCCGGCGTTATTTTTCCAGATGCAAGCTTTGCGTTTTGGTGCTACCCAGTCGGCGGACTGAAGTAACGCCTTGTTAATGGCGTCAAGTGTTTCTATGGCTGTTTGTTTATGTTGTATTGTGTTTGTTTTATTTCCTAGGGTCATTTTGAAGAGTTCCAAATGGAGCTTCTTCTGAGATCTAGCCCAGTGACTTGTCACCGGTTTTCTTGTTTTATTTGGCCTGAGGTGGTTGGCAATTATAAATGTAATGGCATGGTGGTCGGTCCATGGTAGTGGCTCATTTTCCCCGACCTCAATTTCCAAATCCTGTTTGAAAATGAGATCCAGGGTATGGCCTGAGGCATGAGTGGGGCCTCGTATTAATTGCTGCAGACCTAGTCCTTCCAGATGGTCGATGCAGGCGTCAGCGATGGGGTCCAGTGATGAGTTGGCCCAAAGGTTGAAATCCCCAAGCACCAAAAGGTGTTTGATGCTTAGGGTGTTAAAGGAGATGAATTCTGTTAATGACGTGAGAAGGTGCGTTTTTTGGCCCAGGTGGTCTGTAGCACAGTAGAATATGGACCATGTCTTGGGGATTTGTTTGCAGCTGTAGAGTGAGGGTTTCCATGATTGGAAGCGAGTTTTGAAGGACTGGTTTGGTGATCGAGAGGTGAGTCTTGTGGATCACTGCCAGACCTCCCTCTCTTTGCCCCACTCTGTTCTGCATTTGAATGCGATAATTTGCTGGCACCAATTCTTCCAGAATGGTGTTGCAATCAGCTGTAAGCCAGCTTTCTGTGATAAAGAGGCAATCTAGATCATGTTAAGGATGAAATCATGAATTTCTTGCCGGTGTTTTACTGCCGATCTTGTGTTAACCAAAGCACAGGATATGCGTTTGGGCTGGTGTGTCTGGATGTGTTTCTTTACTGTTAATCGTCGATTGATTCTTAACAGTTGCTCGCTCTTTAGAGCTTTTTCGGTGACAGTTGGAAGTGTTGAGGCAAATGGCTTTAATTCCCAGATGGTTTCTGCAGAGTATTTCAGATAACCCATGGTTGCAGAAAAAACGCAGGGAAGTGTTGATGATTATGGGGGGTTTTGGCGGTGCTGGGGAAGAAGAATAATCAAGCGAACCTGTCACTTTCTATGTCTTTCCTCCCTGAAATTGGTCCAGAGGAAGGCGAAAAACCCCAGGCGTGCTATGCCAATCTGCCTTGACTGGGAAAAATATTCCTTCCTGATCCCTACTGGCGATCGGTCACAACCCTGCATGCATTTTTTTTATGAGTACGGGGGGTGGGGGATGCGTACCCCTGAATTAGCTGCAGTGACCAATTTTCAGGTTGGAATGGCCTGTGCAAGGGAGGGTGAGGGAGAGTGTAGGTGGTGTTATTATTGTACAGTGGGAGTACCAAGATGGGCGCCGCCCGGGACTAGGCCCGAGCCGGGGGCTAAGGTACGGGGAACCGTGGGGGGAGAGAGGGGGGCCTGTAAGGGTACAGCGGGGAGAGTCCTCGCGATCTAGTTGCGGTGGTTTCCCAGGGACCCCGAGGGTAGAGGTGGTAAGGTGTTGAGAGGGAGATGGCGAGGGGGAGGCGTAATGGTGTGTGGAATGCCGGAGGGGGTACCGGTCGTCTGGTCGTCCGATCCCCGGGACTTAAAGAAACGCGGCTATCCTGAAAAGGACGGCCGCAGTCAGTCCCAAGGGGGTAGACTAGACAGACCAGACCAGGTAAGATCTTACCTTGAGGCAACACTGTAGGCTCAGTGCAGAGGGGAGAGGAGGGATGCTGTTCCTGGGTAAAGCTGCAATGAGGCTAGGCTGGGCTGGGCTGGGACAGAAGACCTGCCTGCCTGGAGCCAAAGCATACACGCCCTACTCCTAGGGAGACGTGCGTCGTAGTGTGCTCCTGTAGCTAATCCTCCTGTGCTCCTGTAGCTAATTATATTTGCTGTCCTGCCACTGGTCAACTTCTATTGAACCTTACCTAAGCTGTGACTGAAATATTTTTTGAAGAATTTGGGATGCAAGGAATGGAAGGTATTTCTTTTGTGCATTCTGAATATTTTTTGCAAATACTTTTGTTTTTGTTTGTTTTAATGTTTTTATTGAGGTTTTGCATAGTACATAAGAGTGAACATATACCAATATAACAAATTGCTTTTTCAAAGACATTTAAGACAATGCAGTGTATTATGATAAAATGTATCTAACAAACTATTCAAATGCATGAATATAAGGAAAATGAAAGGTACATCATTTTAAATATACCAAAGCAAACGTTTAGTTATTCAACATATTTAATGTAACAAAAATCGAAATAAAACACAATTAAAAAAAAAAAAGATTTGCGTAATTATATTTCATGCATTTTTATTATCCCTATGTAGTATATTGTGGAAATTGAGGAGCTTTTAATATGTTTACAATATGTTAGGAAATTATTTTGTTCTATTTCCAAGCAACACTACTTTTGTGTTCAGGTCAGGTCTAAACAGAATTATGTAACATTTTGGAAAAAATATACAACCAAGAAGTCCAGCACTGGATGCCATTATAGCAAAAATCTCCACAGCCACCATGTATTTCCCTTTAGTGCTCAGATAGGCCGGGATCATGGCAATCCAGACACTGAAGAACACCAGCATGCTGAAGGTGATGTACTTGGCCTCATTAAAACTGTCCGGTAATGTCCTGACTAAAAAAGCTATAATGAAACTCACAGCTGCCAGAAGCCCCATATATCCCAGGACAGAGTAGAAGCCGATAACTGAACACTCATTACACTGAATGATGATCTTTCCCTGATAAGAGTGAGTGTCCCGATCCTGGAAAGGTGGAGAAATAGATAACCAAGATATGCAGATTATTACTTGAACCAATGAACACGTGGACATTATAGAATTGGGCAAAATACATCCCACCCTTTTTTTCCAGGGACTCCCAGGTTTGGTGGCTTTAAAAGCAATATACACCATGATACTTTTGGCAAGTAGAGAAGAGACAGCAACTGAGAAGATGACCCCAAAAGAGGTTACACGCAGCCTGCAGGTTACATCTACTGGACGGCCAATGAACAAGAAGATACAGAGGAAGCTCAGCATTATGGAGACCAGGAGAAGATAGCTTAGGTTTCGGTTATTAGCTTTAACAATAGGGGTGTCCTGGTAATGAACAAATATCCCCAATATTAAACCAGTCAGAAGACAACAGAAGATGGAGACAGCTGAAAATACAGCAACAATTGTATCATCAGTGTAGGAGAGAAATTCCACCAACTTTGGAATACATTGATCTGTGTTCTCATTTGGCCATTCATCGTCAGGACATTTCATGCAGTTTTGACTGTCTGTAGGTATAAAAAATAAAAAAACACATTAGACTCATTTATTAAAGTATTGGGGGAATTATCTCAAATAGGCTTTGATTTCTCCCACAAAGATTTTCCCTTTGAACTCTAAAGGTTTATAATGTAAAAACCTGGTGCAAATGATTACAAAATTTAGTTGCAAAAATTGTACAGTGTTTTACTGGGATAACATTCTAGATTCCTAAGAAAGTTCCTAGTGGTATGAACTTAGTTTGCATTGGTGGTCCGTAGTGAAGTGCATGGGTGCATACACAGAGCAGAAGTTTGGGATACGTGGTGTGACAGCCAATGGAGAGCTACATAGGCTCAGTGGTGGTAAAATAAATAGTGTGTGAGACGCATTCACGCAACGCTCTGTGACATGGACGCCTGAACACAGAGCTCCATCCGCTCCAAGCTTTCAGTGCCCCCAGGAGTGGGTATGTCCCACACAGGCACACCAGCTTCTTCTCCCTGGTGGGCATCACTTCATGAGGAGGTGTGTGGAGAGGCCACTATGCTTTTATCGATAGGTGATCAGCATCACCAGCTTCCACAATATCCCTCTTAAATCAGACCCTGGATGACATGCTCATGTCACCCGCAATTGACCGGGTCAATCAAAACACTGACCTGCATGAGCAGTGGGAGGGGGCCATAGCCAAAATGGATGACCTGGAAAATAGGTCTAGAAGGCTTAATTTTAGAATTAAAAAACTTATACCAGACATCCGAGCCCACACATTGGAACTCAAACCCCTTTTGACGGTTCTGCAACAGAAGAATATTTAATACTGGTGGCTTTTCCCCTTAAGACTGAAGTTTGAATTCAATGGCAAGCCCTACAGATTCTCAACACTTACGGACGGAGAACTCTTGCTGCAGAAACTGGGCCTCCTGCCCACTGACCTAACCTCCCCGATCCAACCATCTTTTTCCAGCCTGACCAAATGGCCTCCTCCATCTAGTCCACTCACCTCTACATGTCAGAAATCTAAGCACAAGAAAGCCAAGGAAGCAATTGCTACATGAGCTGGAAATTGTTTCCATTATCTCTCTTCTCATCTCTTTATTGGTTATGGGCCCATCTGACCCCTTAGGCTTTCATGCCCACCCGGACACATCAACTGACTATTCCCTTGGAACTTCTGTCTACCCTGTGGCTCGGGCCTGTCTTGCTGGAATCTGTGCTACAGTTACCCTAAGCAGTGGTACATCCTCTTGTGTGTCCTGAACAGGAAAATTCCTGGGACTCCCCTATTGTTACTTCCCTGAGTTCAAAATGACTCAATAGAATGCAACACACCCTTCCTGTTATGTTAAGACTCCAGGTTTAGGTGACATATTTGACTCTTTATGACTCAAACCTTCCTGGGCCCTGTCTGTGGCTCTCATCCCTAGAGGGCGTTCTTGTCCCTTATCCTCCGCCAACAGTAATTGAACAATACATTGGCCACTGACCCACAAAAGCAATTTACCTTGAAGTTCCCTGGTTTACCACCTCATCCACCCCACAGGTTGTTTGAACCCCAGCCTCCTCCTTGGGAGGGCTCATCAATGGATTTAGGGGGCATTAACCTTTTTTTGATATCTTTGTGACCCCTCGGATTTTTATCCTGCCAGAGCCTATCCTTCCCTAAGTGTTTACACGTTATAGTTGATGTGTGGAATGTACCCTAGTTTGTTTAAAATCTGTTAACTATGTTTTAGGGGGTGCCGTGCACGGAGCGACACCTATGCACCTTCTCCTGCACTCGGAGCCTGAGTTTTTTTCCTGCTCCTAGTCAGGTTCTCCCCCACTGGTTGGGGTGTACCATATTTGTATTTTCGGTTATGGTGAACATATTTTTCCCATATCCCTGGACCCTACTCCCTTCTCTCATTACTAATTTCCTCTCTTTGACTTTTTCACCCTTTACTAATTCTTCTTTTTTTGCAGTGACATGTGTGGTCTCGCTCGTCTACAGGACCAAGGGAATGTGTTCTTATTGACTCAATGGCAGATGTCTCCCATACCACCCATCAGATGGAACGTAGGTGATTCAGGGTCACTGGCATCTCCACTTAAACTGCTCCATGGCTGATCTCACCACACATAAACCTGCCCTGCGTTTCTCATCGCACAATGTGCATGTGATTAACTCCCCTATTAAGTGCCGGAAAATCTTCCAATACTATCATCACCAAAAAATTGAGATATTTTTTCTTCAAGAAACACACTTCTCAAAATCTTATGCCCCATCCTCCATACACATCAAATCTCCCTAGTCCTTAGAAATCCCTCCCGCTTTAGAGAGATCAAAAAAGACATTCAGGAATATTTCCCACTCAATGATGTTGATAAAATCTCCCCCAACACGATGTGGGTGGCACATAAAACCTCCATACAAGGTAAACTGATCCAAATGTCCTCTAGAATACGCAGAGCCCACTAACTAGATATAAACAGGCTGGAGAGGGAATTCTCATATTTAAGCAAACAACATAAACGCAACCCCACCTTGCGATGGGATGGAAGAAGGTTTTATCATCAAAAAAACAAGTTTGGAACTATGTTGGCACATAGGCTGACTCCTAAAATAAGGTCTCACACCTTACCTAAGATAAAATTATGCAATGGATCCCTTTCACAAAATACCCAGAAAATCATGGAAGCTTTTTATGATTTCTACCCTTCTTTGTACAGTAAAAATGGGAAGGGAACCTCACCCAGCCTGATTGATTCCTTTCTCAGCTCACTGAAGATCCCCAAGCTCTGGGAACACCACAGGGACAGCTTAGAGATCCCTATATCAGCAGGGGAAGTCTCTCAGGGCATAAAGAACCTTAAAAATTATTCAACCCCTGGGACGGATGGCTTTTCAGTCCCATATTACAAACATGTTTCCCTGCTACTGTCCCCCTATCTGGTCCGTTTTCTTAACCAGGTTCAAGCTGGTACACAGCTCGATATTAGTGTTGAGCAGAATATGCCATATTCGATTTTGCGATATATCTCGAATATATAGTCGAATATTCTAGATATATTCGCTAAATATTTTTTTTTAAATGAAATGATTGCGAAATTTCGCTATTGCGAATGCGAATGCGAAATTTCGAGAAATGCGGAAGGAGCACTCTGATTGGCTCAGAATATTCGTGATATTTTATAATACCAAATAATTGCGAAATTTCGAGAAATGCGGAAGGAGCACTCTGATTGGCTCAGAATATTCGTGATATATTACAATACAAAATAATTGCGAATATTCGGCAAATGCGGAAGGAGCACTCTGATTGGCTCAGAATATTCGTGATATATTACAATACAAAATAATTGCGAATATTCGGCAAATGCGGAAGGAGCACTCTGATTGGCTCAGAATATTCGTGATATATTACAATACAAAATAATTGCGAATATTCGGCAAATGCGGAAGGAGCACTCTGATTGGCTCAGAATATTCGTGATATATTACAATACAAAATAATTGCGAATATTCGGCAAATGCGGAAGGAGCACTCTGATTGGCTCAGAATATTCGTGATATATTACAATACAAAATAATTGCGAATATTCGGCAAATGCGGAAGGAGCACTCTGATTGGCTCAGAATATTCGTGATATATTACAATACAAAATAATTGCGAATATTCGGCAAATGCGGAAGGAGCACTCTGATTGGCTCAGAATATTCGTGATATATTACAATACAAAATAATTGCGAATATTCGGCAAATGCGGAAGGAGCACTCTGATTGGCTCAGAATATTCGTGATATTTTATAATACAAAATAATTGCGAAATTTCGAGAAATGCGGAATGGAGCACTCTGATTGGCTCAGAATATTCTTGATATTTTATCGTAATTTCGCAAAAATGCGAATGAGAAATTGATTGCGGAATTTCGACAGTAACACTCTGAAATCGACTATATGTGTTATTTTAGCTAAAAACAATATTGCGAATTTCTCGAAAATAATCGCGCGATATCGCTATTGCCGAATAATCGTATTGCGATTTTTCGGCAATATAAAATGATCGCTGCAGCTACTCGGCCCAAGGTCTCTAATCATACCAGCAATGCTTTTAGATGTCGATGGGGATCTCTAGGATGTGATCTGTTCTAAAAAAAAATTGAAAAAATTGAAAAAATACGAATATTCGAAATAGCGAATATTCACCGCGAAATTCGGAATATATCGCGAATACTCGAATATGCCACATTCGAGCCGAATATTCGCAATACGAATATTCGTGAGCAACACTACTCGATATGTTAAGTGATATGTTAAGTGACCTATCCATGAGTCTAACCCCCTAACTGGGTATTGGCCATTGGAGAAATAACTAAAGTCCTGCTGGAATTCTCTCTCCGGAGCTCTCTTCCTGCAATACTCAGCAGTAGGTAAAAGAGAGCTGGCCCTCATTTCCTTCAGACTTCCATTTACAGACACAAAAGCATCATTAGGACTTTCTCTGGCTCTGCTCCCTGGCTTCCCTGTGTCCTCTGTTTAAGAGATGCGTGGGGCGATCACTAAGACACAACGGCAGCATATCAGAATCCTCCTTCCCCTACTGTTAGTGCTAAACATCAGTGTTTTGCTGCAAAGGAAACTAATGAAAGTACTCTTCTCCTCTCAACCTGTGCTGTCCACCAAGAAAGCAATAAACTGAAATAAAGAAACAACATAATGCCTGTCAACGGCGCCAGCATCACTACTGTGGGCACCTGGCTGAAACGGCTTGTGACAGCTTGTGGTTTCACAGCCAGGTGTGCACTGCGCAAGTCGCGATGCACGTCCTGAACAGGCGTGCAATCTTCTGGGACCTGTGAGTTGTGTCTGAAGATTGCAGGGAGGGACGGCTGCCTAGGGGAGAGGAGGGGTCACCTAGGCAAACCCAAGCAAAAGTGGGAGCTGGTTACCTATCAAAAATAGGTACCCCCCCCCCAAAAAAAATGACATGCCAAATGTGGCATGTCAGGGGGTAAGAAGTACTTGAAGCGGAAGTTCCACTTTTGGGTGAAACTCCACTTGAACTATGTTAACAAAAAGTAGGATACATTGAAGTCCTAGGTACATAATAAGGAAGGTGAGTAAGGTACAGAGGCATTGTATGATCAAGATATAATACAAAGGGGGGAAGGGGAGGAGAAGAGAGAAAATAGGTATAAGGAGGAAGAAGTTTGCATCGCAGAGTAACTATCCCAATGATTGATTACAGATACTCTCCTGATAAAGTGGTAGAATTCCACAAAACACGTCAAGAACAATGATATCTGTGGAAATCCACCATATCTTGATCCTTCCTTGTAAAGGATATGAATGTTGGTGATATACATGAATTGTTACCATGCACCTTTTATGATGTATTTGGATATCCTGTTTTTGTAACGCTTTGTATTAATAAAAATGTAATACATCTTACTAAACCTTAAGTATTCGCTGTAAAATTTGATACCGATATAGTCCTTCAAAAATGTTCAAAAATGATTGATTACAGATATTCTCCTGATGAAGCGGTAGAAATCCATGAAACATGTTGAGTACAATGATATCCATGGGAATCCACCATATCTTGATCCTCGCTAGCAGGGGATATGCATGTTGGTGATATACATGGATTGTTACTATGCACCTTTTATGAGGCATTTGGATAGCCTGTTTTTATAACTATTTGTATTAATAAAAATGTAATACTTCTTACTAAACCTTGAGTATATGCTGTAAATGTTGGTACCGAGATGATCCTTCAAAAATGTTCCCTTTTTTTGGGTGCCCGGTGGAGACCTATTTTGCAGTCCCTTTTTCTCTCTCTAATTGGTTGATGGTACACCACCACACTGTATTTAAAGAGGAGGTCCGGGAAAATAAATAAATAAAAGCCAGTAGCTACACATACTGCAGGTGCTGGCTTTAATAAAATAATGCTTACCTGTCCTGCTGTCCCTCGATGTCGGCAGTAGGGTTCCCGGCGTGGAGCCGAAAGGCTACACTGCCGCCGCCATTGCGGGTAAAGGAACCCGGCAGTGTAGATTTTCGGCTCCACGCCAGGAACCCTACTGCACATGTGCGAGGCCCCGCTCCTCTCTCCTATTAGCCCGGCGGCCAGGGAAGGAGGAGGAGGAAGCCCCGCCGTGACGTCACTGCTGCTTCACAGCTGCGGCTGGACTCCCGGAAGTGGGAAAGGATACCTGTCAAAGACAGGTATCCTGTCCCCCTCCCCCCAAAAGGTGCCAATTGTGGCACCGGAGGGGGGGAATCCGATGAGCGGAAGTTCGACTTGAGGCTATATTTTCTATTTTTTGTTGAGATAGAATGTATTTCTCATCATGAAATATGATTCATATACTTTCAATTGAAAAGGCACTAGTTACTACCACACAACCCCACAGAAAATATTATATCTACCAGATGTGTTGGATATTTCTCCTTCTGGACATTTGACACACGTGTAGCAGCATTTATGATTTGAATGTCCAAACATTTTTCTGTAACCAGGGGCACAGGGTTCTGAGCATCGAGAGACCGGAACCTGAAAAATAGCATGTACATTGATAGAAAATACAAACCTAAATGGGGTGTTTTACTAAATAATTCATTTCATGCTGGAACTGTGCATTTGCATGTATTGGAAATAAAAAACCTAACGTGGTTGTTAGGCCACTATAGTATAAACATACAATCCCCTCTGTTAAATAACATTATGTGTCATGGGTCACTGGACCCATCCAATCTTGACAACCTGCGCCCCATCTCCTTGCTTCCTTTTTATCCAAACTCCTTGAACGTCTAGTCTACAACCAACTGAGCGTCCACCTTGCTGATAATAACCTCCTTGATCCCCTTCAGTCTGGATTTCGTCCTCAACATTCCACAGAAACTGCTCTCCTAAAACTAACAAACAATATACTAACGTCCAAAACGAAGGGACACTATTCTGTGCTCTTACTCCTGGACCTCTCTGCCGCCTTTAATATGGTTGACCACCCCCTCCTCCTCAAAAAAATCCACAATTTTGGTCTCCGTGACTGTACTCTTCGCTGGTTTTCTACCTACTTATCCAACCACACCTTCAGCGTTACTTACAACTCTACTTCCTCCTCTCCTCTTCCATTCTCTGTTGGGGTCCCCCAAGGTTCTGTTCTTGGACCTCTCCTATTTTCTATCTACACCTCCTCCCTGGGTCAGATTATAGCCTCCCGTGGCTTCCAATACCATCTTTACGCTGATGACACTCAAATCTATTTCTCTACCCCTCAACTCACTCCTTCAATCTCCTCACGTATCACTAATTTAAGATCAGATATATCAGTTTGGATGTCGCACCACTTCCTCAAACTCAATCTATCCAAAACGGAACTTAGCATTTTCCCTCCCCACGTGCCTCTTCCCCTGATCTCTCTGTCAAAATGAAGGGCACAACTATCAGCCCATCCCCACATGTCAAGGTCCTAGGTGTAGTCCTGGACTCTGAACTGTCCTTTAAGCCTCATGTTCAATCACTGTCCAAATCTTGCCGCCTCATCCTTCGCAACATCTCCAAAATACGCCCCTTTCTAACCAATGACATCACAAAACTCTTAACTCACTCCCTGGTCATCTCTCGCCTCGATTACTGAAACTCCCTCCTCATTGGCTTACCTCAGCATACTCTAACCCCCCTTCAGTTCATCATAAATGCTGCTGCCAGACTCATCCACCTTACCAACCGTTCTGTCTCTGCTACTCCCCTCTGTCAATCCCTCCACTGGCTTCCGCTCGCCCCACAAATTAAATTCAAAACGACTACCTACAAAGCCATCCACAACTGACCTAGTCTCTAAATACCAACCTAATCGTTCTCTTTGTTCGTCTCAAGACCTCCTACTCTCTAGCTTTCTTATCACCTCATCCCATGCTTGTATCCAGGACTTTTCTAGAGCCTCTCCAAGCCTATGGAATTCCTTACCCCAATTGATCCATCTATCGTCTTCTCTATCAGCTTTTAGAGGATCCCTGAAAACCCTCCTCTTCAGAGAAGCCTACCCTTCCCACACCTAACTATATTTTCATTTCGCCCATCTGATCATCCCCCACAGCTAACTACCCTTTGTTCCACTTGACCCTCCCTTCTAGATTATAAGCTCTTATGAGCAGGGCTCTCTGATCCCTCCTGTATTGATTTGTATTGTGACTGTACTGTCTTCCCTGATGTAAAAACCTGATGTACATTTCCATGCAGACTTATCATGCATTATAGTGTACTATGCTAGTCCCTTGTCTGCCCTGAGCAGCATTCTTGAGTAGAGGCATATACAGAACCTTCCCCTTATCTCTATACTCTCTACTTCCGTCACAAGTTTTATGCAGCGAAAATAAAGCCTACAGTTGAAGGTTTTACATCTTGTGTGGACATTCCAATTTCTACAGACTTCCTTCCCCTGACAACAAACTTAGAGGTAAAGTGTAGGACACAAATCTAAACCAGCAGCTCCTTCAGGGGTAATGCTACAGTATCATCAATGTAAGCTCCATGAATCACAACAAAACCTTAAAAACACACATTTTGTACTGGAATTGTGTGCAAATGGTTGACGGTGCCCAATAAGACTTCTGTCTATTTTAGTCCTTATTATAATTCAAATGCATATTATGGTCCTACCTTCTTAGTGAATTTCCATTGTATGGCTTTTGGGTTTATGTGAAACTGCTGATCGTCTGAAGCCCAGGGTGTAAATTTTCCTACTTCATTATAATTCACAGTATCTCCATCTCCCAGTATCCAATTTACTATTCTGTAGTGATAAACAAATTCTCCATATTCATTAAAGAATGGCATTGGAGCTTTTGAGTCCAATGAATATTTAATTTCCTTTAGAAGGTAGTATATCTTGAACATTTAGAAAGAAAAAAAAAAACAGTTAAGCAAGTTTGTAAAGAAAAAAAAATGTCATAATTGTTTCATAATTGAGATTTCTCTCATTTTAATTTGCTTTATATTTATACAAAGATATTTCATTGACTTTACCCACTTCCATCATGTGTTCATCTGTTGTAGCTGTACGTCGGTCCCTTTAAGCGGCATAGCAGGCAGCGCACCCACTGTATCATGGGGGTGCCGATGCCCGTGACCAATGACCGCTGGCCGCGAGTGATCGCGGGCACGAGAGGTCAAAATAGGAATGTGTGTAAACACACACATCCCTGTTCTGTGAATAGAGACAGATCATGAGTTCCTAATAGCTAGGAACCACAATCTATCATTTCCTCTAGTCAGTCTCCTCCCCCCACAGTTAGAACACACAGTCAGGGAACACATTTAACCCCTTAATGGCCCCTAGTGTTAACCCCTTCCCTGCCAGTGAAATTTTTACAGTGTATTTTTTTTTTAGCACTGATCGCTGTATAAATGCCAATGGTCTCAAAATACTGTCAAAAGTGTCCAATGTGTCCGCCATAATGTCACAGTCATGATAAAAATTGCAGCCCGCCGCCATTACTAGTAAAGAAAAAGAATAATAATAAAATTTTTATAAATCTATCCCCTATTTTGTAGACACTATGGGGTAGATTCACATACCTCGGCGCATCTTTATGCGGGCGTAGCATATCTTAGCATATCTACGCCGGCGCAACATTGAGAGGCAAGCATGGAATTCACAAAGCAAATACTCCCAACCGTGCGCCGGCGTAGTGTATAGTCGTCGGCGTAAGCCGACGTAAGTCAAAGTGGGTGGAAGTGGGAGTGATATATTTAAATGAAGCGTGACCCCATGCAAATGATGGGCTGAGCTTCAAAAAACGAACTGCGCATGCGGCGTATCTTGGACGCATCCCAGTGCGCATGCTCACAGTCACGTCAAAATAACTGCCTAAGATACGTCAAAACACTGCCTACGACGTGAACGTAACCTACGCACAGCCCTATTCACGTACTACGCAAACGACGTTAAAATTGACGTTGTTCGTTCCCTGGTCCATACCTTTGCATGGGTTGCGCCTCCTATATGAGGAATAACTTTACACCGGACGTCGCCCTTACGCAAATTGCTTAAAACATGCCCCGGGCGCAAGTACGTTTGTGAATCGGCGTATCTTACTGATTTGCATATTTAACATGGGTACGCTGAATGTGTCCAGCGTAACTATGCGCCCACGATACGCCGGCGTAAGCAAGTTACGTCGGGTGGCTGAAGCCAAATTTTTCGACGTATCTAGCTTGAGGAATCTGCGCAGAGATACGACGGCGCACATTTGTACTTACGATGGCGTATCTATAGATACGTCGGCATAAGTCTTACGTGAATCCGGGCCAATAACTTTTGTGCAAACCAATCAATATACGCTTATTGCAATTTTTATTACCAAAAATATGTAAAAGAATACGTATCAGCCTAAACTGAGAGAAAAAAATCACTTTAAAAAAAAAAAAACAATTGGAGATATTTATTATAGCAAAAATTACAAAATAATGTGTGTTTTTTTTTTCAAAATTGTTACTATTTTTTTGTTTATAGTGCAAAAAGTTCAAATCACAGAGATGATCAAATACCACCAAAAGAAATCTCTATTTGTGGGAAAAAGGGACGTCAATTTTGTTTGGGTGCAACGACCGTGCAATTGTCAGTTATGTAATTGACTGCTCAAATGGCCCGGTCATTGAGCAGCCAATTTTTCCGGGGCTGAAGCAGTTAAAGTAACATTAAACCCTCAGGATTTTTTACTTTTTGCTATAATAAATATCCAAAAAACAAACAAAAATAAAACATATTTCTTCATCAGTTTAGGCCAATTTGTATTCTTCTACATTATTTTGGTAAAAAGATTGCAAAAGCGTATATTGTTTGGTTTGCGCAACAGTTATAGGGCCAGATCCATAGAGAATTACGCCGGTGTATCTACATATACACCGGCGTAATTCAAATTTCCCGCCGGCGTGACTTAGTTTTCTATCCAGAAAACAAGTTACGGCGGACTTACGCTACGATACAACTGGCATAAGTTTCTTACACCGTCATATCTTAGATGCATATTTACGCTGGACGCTAGGGGCGCTTCCAGAGTAAAATATGCAAATGAGCAAGTTACGCCAATCCACGAACGAACGAGCAGCCGACGCAAGCTTTTTATGTCGTTTGCGTAACCGTATCTCCGGCGTAAAGCTACACCTGCTATATGGAGGCGCAGCCAATGTTAAGTATGGACGTCGGGACCGTGTCGTATTGGATGTCATTTGCATACGCCAATCCAGAATGGGCCTGGGCGTAAGTTAAGTTCACATCGTTTCATTGACTATTTGCGGCGTGATTTCACGCATGCGCACTAGGATACGTCCACGGCCGGCGCATGCGCAGTTAAAAAAAAGAGTCGTTTGCGTCGGGTCATTCAATATTTATAATATAACACGCCCCCCTAGTCAATTTGAATTACACCCGCGAACGCCGGCCCATTTACGCTACGCCACCGTAAGTTACATTGGCATTTCATTGAGGATTAGTAATACGCCGTTGTGACTTACAGCGGCGTAGCGTATATGGGACACGCCGCACGGGCGGCTGCTGTCTGTGGATCTGGCCCATAGTGTCTACAAAATAGGGGATATATTTAAGGCATTTTTATTATTATTATTATGATTTTTCTTACTAGTAATGGCGGCGATCAGCAATTTTTAGTGGGGCTGCGACATTGCAACGGACAGAACGAACACTTTTGACACTTTTTTGGGACCAGTGACATTTATACAGCGAACAGTGCTAAAAAAAAATAAGTTCAAAGGTGCAGCGCTGTGAAAAAAACAGTGTCCAAGATTAGTATATGCAATCTTCAAGGTGTTTAAAGTATTGAAAACGAAGAACCTCCACCGAGATTTCAGTGTACAGAAATATAAACACACCACACCCTGTGCAGTCAAACTGCTTACCAGTGCTACAAAATGCACAGATTACTGTGTAAATGTCACTGGCAGGGAAGGGGTTAACCCTAGTGGTGATCAAGGGGTTAAAGGTGTGCCCTGGGTGGTGTTTCTAACTATGGAGGGAGTGTAGTTACTGGAGGGGGAGAGATATCGCAAATTCCTGATCACTAGGAACAGACAATCACTCTCTACTCCCCTATCAGAAAGGGGATCCATTTGTTTACATTGACAGCTCCCTGTTCTGGCTCTCTGTGGAGCAATTGTGGATGGCAAGTGGACATCATGGCCTCATCAGTTCCCCCATCATACAGTGAGCGCGCGTGCACACGCGCCTGCTATAGCTCTTAAAAGAGCCCATATACACCTACGGCATTTTACAACAACAAGCCGACTTGCCACAGTATAATGACGGCGGCTGGTTGGCAAGTGGTTTAATTAGCTTTTGAAAGTGTCTAAAAATAACGGATTTACCCTCACTTTAAAAGTTTAGTGTATCTAAATCTGTAGCATCCCTTCCTGAAAAGAGTATTTCCATGTTTTCCGAGTCCGCCCTCCGAAGGGTGAGTCTACCTATTTCTCTCTGAGAAGGTCCATCAATAACTAACTAAAGGGCTGGTATTCTACTATTGGGATTTACTACATGTGGTTATAGGTCCTACGTCATAGGGGACCAAGTCGCTCTGGTAAGCAGATATACTTATCATATGGTGGTGGATTGCACTTGCTCACGAATATTCGTATTGCGAATATTCGGCTCGAATATGGCATATTCGAGTATTCGCGATATATTCCGAATTTCGCGGAGAATATTCGCTATTTCGAATATTCGTATTTTTTCAATTTTTTTTTAGAACAGATCACATCCTAGAGATCCCCATCGACGTCTAAAAGCATTTCTGGTATGATTAGAGACCTTGGGCCGAGTAGCTGCAGCGATCATTTTATATTGCCGAAAAATCGCAATGCGATTATTCGGCAATAGCGATATCGCGCGATTATTTTCGAGAAATTCGCAATATTGTTTTTAGCTAAAATAACACATATATTCGATTTCAGAGTGTTACTGTCGAAATTCCGCAATCAATTTCTCATTCGCATTTTTGCGAAATTACGATAAAATATCAAGAATATTCTGAGCCAATCAGAGTGCTCCTTCCGCATTTGCCGAATATTCGCAATTATTTTGTATTGTAATATATCAAGAATATTCTGAGCCAATCAGAGTGCTCCTTCCGCATTTGCCGAATATTCGCAATTATTTTGTATTGTAATATATCACGAATATTCTGAGCCAATCAGAGTGCTCCATTCCGCATTTCTCGAAATTTCGCAATTATTTGGTATTATAAAATATCACGAATATTCTGAGCCAATCAGAGTGCTCCATTCCGCATTTCTCGAAATTTCGCAATTATTTGGTATTATAAAATATCACGAATATTCTGAGCCAATCAGAGTGCTCCATTCCGCATTTCTCGAAATTTCGCATTCGCATTCGCAATTCGCATTCGCAATAGCGAAAATTCGCAATCATTTCATTTCCAAAAAAATGTCACGAATATTCGTATTTAGCGAATATATCTCGAATATTCGACTATATATTCGAGATATATCGCGAAATCGAATATGGCATATTCTGCTCAACACTAGTGGTGGATTGCACTTCGGCCGTTATATCACTCAGCGGATAAGCTGACTAATACTTGGATGTCTTCACAGGTGTGGACTTAATGGCCCGGATTCACAAAGCACTTACGCCGACGTGTCTCCAGATATGCCTACGTAAGTACAAATATGCGCCGTCGTATCTATGCGCTGACCCACAAACTAAAATACGCCTAAAAATAGGCTTTATCCCACCGACGTAACTTTCCTACGCCGGCGTAGAGTGGGCGCATATCTATGCTGGACGCATGTGGCTTTCCCATTGATTTTCGATTCAAATATGCAAATGAGGAAAATATGGCGATTCACAAACGTACTTGCGCCCGGCGCATATTTCACGCGGTTTTGCGTAAGTCGTACGTCCGGTGTAAAGTTATTCCCCATATTTGAGGCACAACCCATGCAAAGGTATGGACCAGGGAACACAAGCCGTCGTATTTTACGTTGTACGCGATTATGGCTGGGTGTAGGTTACGTTCACACCATAGGCAGTGATCTGACGTATCATAGGCAGTTGTTTCAACGTGATTGTGAGCATGCGCACTGGGATGCGGCCACGACAAGACGCATACGCAGTTCGTTTTAAGTACTTGTCTGGCACTCGGCCTATCATTTACATGGGGTCACGCCTCATTTGCATGGCTCACGCCCCCTTCCACTTCCTTACGCCTTAGAAACCCAGCGTAGTTTTGAGAGCAAGTGCTTTTTGAATTATGTGCTTGTCTCTCTGCGCTGCGTCGGCATAGCATAAAGAATATACCATACAGCGCCATAAATATGCGCCGATGTCTGTGAATCCGGGCCCCTGTTGCTACATATGCACCAATTTTACAATTATGCAGTTTATGAACTTATAAATGTATTATATGTGGTCACTTTATTGATGGAACACCATCTATGCACTTTATGATTCACCCATTTATTGCATTGTTTTGGCTTGACTCTTAGGAGATCAATATATACTGTTTATATATTATTATCACTGTTTTTTATATGATTTTTATATATCAATTCACAAGTTTGGACCCAGTTGCACCAGAATTCAAATTTGTGGGGTTTCTGGCAGTGTTATCTGTCAGGTTTATTCACTGTCAATTTATTTATGTATATTGAGGTTTAGTGCAATTATATTTATTTTTTATATTATATATATATATACATATACATATATATATATATATATATATATATATATATATATATATATATATAAAAATATATATTAGGGCTGTTACTGATCAAAATTTTTGTGTTCGATTAACCGTTTTTAATTTTAATCGATTAATCGACTAATTTCGATTAATCATAACGCACATACAGATCCAACTACTTTTAGCTGATCTCCTTGCAGGCCGATTCCCAGTGCAGCTGCCAACAGCAGGATGCAAAAAACACACAAAGGCAGAGCTCGATGGGAATAGCATTAAAACTTTTATAATCTTCAAGTAGGTAACAAAATAAATATTGCACTGGAGATAAAATCGATGTAGCTACATAAACTGTAAAAATGGTGCGAGTAATACCAAATGGTACCAAAAGCAGTCATAAAAATATGTAGCCAAGTATGATACTGGTATAGAAATGTGTACAACGATACCACTGCTGAATCGAGATTAGTAGAGGTTAACATTAGTCCGTCGGCATGTAGATGTCCCATGAAGGGAGCTATCACAACTCCCAGTGGATGGTTGTAAAATCCCAGGTTGATAAAAGGAAGGGATAGAGGGAAGTGTAACAGCCCTTGCGTGTGGCAGATAGTAAGGTCCGCCACCATGCAGATATGAAGGCACAGCTAAGGAGCCCTTCAGATGGACACGGCAAGCCCCGCCAGTGTCCGTGACATTACTGGATCTCCGACGGAACTCCCTGAAGGCCCAAAAGCCGGCGGAGAGGCGAGTACGAATCCAAATAATTTTAATCGATCAAAAAAATTAAAGATTAATCGATTAATTAAAAGTTAATTTGCACAGCCCTAATATATATATAATTACCAAAAGTATTAGGATGCCTGCCTTTACACGCATATGATTGTTAATGGCATCCCAGTCTAAAGCCATGTACACATGGGCCAGAATCTCTTTCCTGACGAGATTCTTGGCAAGAATCTCTTGCCGCCCGAGTGTACACACACTCCTTTCCAAAGAGTCACATTCAATGCCATCGCCGCCATCTTGCTGCACCCTACCTATGCCTAGAAAACTACCTTGCATGCGTCAAAGTCATTTCGAGCATGCGTGGGTTTCCACGGCGACAGGTAAGTATACACACTCTCGGGTTTCTTGGCAGGAAAACACTGCTGAGAATCACAACGAGAAATTAGAGAGTAGGTTCTCTATTTTTTTCTTCAAGATTTTAGGCAGTTTTCTTGATGAGAAACCTAAAAGCCTTGTACACACGCACGGTATACTCGCCAAGAAAGAGCTGCCAGCTGTTTTCTTGTTGGTTCTTGCCAAGAAAACCGAGCGTGTGTACGAGGCTTTAGTCCAGGGATCCTCAAACTACGGCCCTCCAGCTGTTGCGGAACTACACATCCCATGAGGCATTGTAAAACTCTGACATTCACAGACATGACTAGGCATGATGGGAATTGTAGTTCCTGAACAACTGAAGGGCCGTAGTTTGAAGACCCATGCTTTAGTCCGTAGGGTTCAATATTGAGTTGGCCCACCCTTTGCAGCTATAACAGCTTTAAATCTTCTAGGAAGGCCGTCCACAAGGTTTAGGAGTGTCTATGGGAATGTTTGATCATTCTTCCGGAAGAAGCGCATTTGTGAGGTCAGGCACTGATGTTGGACAAGGAGGCCTGGCTCACAGTCTCCGCTCTAATTCATCCCAAAGGTGTTCTGTTGGGTAAGATCAGGACTCTATAAAGGCCAGTCAAGTTTCTTCACCCCAAACTCGCTCTTCCACGTATAATGTTATACATATCCCTTAAATCCAAGACGCACAGTGTACTCTACCTGATGTTTATAAGAATGATGGCTCTTATAACCAGAATTATCTTTAAGGAATAGATGCCTATTGTGAAGTGCTTTAGCCAAGGCTTCTACTGCGTAATAAATTCGCGGCGAGACACCTTGATTCAGAAAACGGTTTATATTTGGAAATATTTCTTCTAATTGAGAACCAGTTTGAGAACTAGTTTCGATCATTTTGCAAAATATCTTCTTTTTTTCTCTGTTTGCAGATAAACACTTTGCAATTGTTAAAAAATACCGGGAACCTGAAGAATTATTTGTGCTATTCATCTTGTCAACGTCATCATAAACATTATCTTTATCGGGAAGTGTTAAAGGGTAAAGTTCCACTGCCAAGCTCCCATTAATTCCAACCATCGGCAATACGTGTACTGAGGAGCTGGAAACCCAAACCGGAGGAAAAATAATTGTTTTATCATGCAAAACATCTTCATAGAAAATGAAAGCTGAATTGATGTAAACATAAGATCCACATACAACAATCACCTTAGAGGTGTATTTTTTTATAATATTAACACTAGCTTCAATATCGCTTCCTTTCCAATCATTTAAAAAGTCAAGTCCAAATGAAACTGTAAACTCAACACAAATCCCTTCACTACTCAGGTAGTTTGTTAATATTTCAGTTTCTTTCTCTCCGGCGTCATCTTTTGTTCTGAATATCCCAACCCACGTCCAGCCGAAATGTTTCAACAACTTTGTTATTGCCAAATAATGAGCATGATCATTCTGAACTGTCCGGAAAACATGAGGATAAAGACGTCTGTCAGTAAGAGAGGAGTCTGTAGCTCCGTAACTGATCTGCAACACAGAAGAATGGTGTTTTTATACTGTATATTCTTTACAGGCAACATTAAATATAATACGAAAAATAATAATGTTATAAAAAAAATAAACTGGTGCTTGGTGGAAAACTGTGTAGTTCTGTAATTTTGTCTTCCACGCTGAATGCCTATGAATTTTTAAAGTGTAACCCCACTTTTGTTGAGAAGAAAAAAAAAAAACCACTTGGTGATTGATTAACCGGTTCCCGACCAGCCGCCGCAGTCTTACAGCCAGAATGGGGAAAGATAAGGAAATTACATTACCTTATGTTGGTTCGCATTTTGACCACTAGGGTGGTGAAAGCACGCATGCTCATGGCTCGCCACTGGAGCTGATGAGAGTTCCCGGCGGTGGCTCGTGACAGAGCGAGAACCGGGATCTGTGTGTATAAACTAGGGATGAGCTTTATGTTTCCTATTGGCATCCCTAATCCTAATGCAGGTGGTCAGGCACTAAAGTTAGCTTCTTTGTTCTTTGGCCATAGCAGCCCCCTTTCCCATAAGACAAGCAGGCCTATCGGTACTCAGTTGCCCCTAGGACACAATGCTATGCCCATGCCAATGCACGCCCATGGCTCGCCACTGGAGCTGAAGCGAGTTCCCGACGGGCGTATTAACCGCCAAGCACCCGCGGTCACTCGTGAGAGAGCGAGAACCCAGGGTCTGTGTGTGTAAACTAGAGATGAGCTTTATGTTCGAGTCAGAATAGAAGTAGAGTATTTTGGAATTATCATGTGGAATGGAGCATTGTTTTCACCTGGTGGCATACTGACTAAGAAGATGTTTTGAGTGATCAGTTTCCTATTGGCATGCCTAATCCTAATGCAGGTGGTCAGGCACTATAGTTAGCTTCTTTGTTCTTTGGCCAAAGCAGCCCCCTTTCCCATAAGACAAACAGGCCTACAGGTACTGAGATGCCCCTAGGACACAATGCTATAGTACCTGGCTACTAGGGATGAGCAAACGGTTCGGCCCAAGCATGAGTTTGAGCTGAAAATTTGCCTGTTTTGCCATTCGTCCAGACAAACACCCTGCATTAAATCGAGCACTACACAGAGCATTCTGTGCCCTGATTGGGCAAAGTTTTGCCTAATCAGGACGCAGTGTACGCTGGTTGTTAAGGAGAAGGGCCTTAACAACCAATGAGTCATCAGCTGTCAATGGATTTCCCCACTGAGAGCTGAGTAAAAAAAGGCCCTTCTGGTTTGGTATGGATTTTAAGGGGACCCCCAAGCCAAAATGTAAAAAAAATGGCATAGGGTCCCCCCAAAATCCATTCCAAACCCTTATCTGAACATGCAGCCAAGCAGGTCAGGAAAGGGGAGGGAAATAGCAAGTGCCCCCCCACTATAAACTATACCAGGCCTCATGCCCTTAACATGGGGGTGGGTGCTTTTGGGTAGGGGGGCTTTGCTGTTGATATAAGCCCTGGGTTATGGTTGTCAGAGTTTGCAGGTGGGTGGCTTATTGGAATCTAGAATCCAGATCCCATGACCCCCCAAGTGAATGGGTACCGGGTACATCGTACCCCTACCAATTCTCCAAAAAAAGAGTCAAAAAGTAATAACCACAAGAAACAGTTTTTGACAAGTCCTTTATTAACCACTGCAGCCCCGGAAGGATTTGCGCCCATTAAACGCTTAAGGACCAGCGCATGCACATTTACGTCAACAGAATAGCATGGACAGGCAGCGGCACCGCGAGCTATGTGAGCGCGCCTGCGGTAACCGCAGACCCGATTGCTACCGGTGTCCCACAATCGGATCACAGAGCTGAAGAACGGGTAGATGTTGCGTGTCATTTTTGCTTTATTTTTGTTTATAGCTCAAAAAATAAAAACTGCAGAGGTGATCAAATATCACCAAAAGAAAGCTCTATTTGTGGGGAAAAAATTACGGCAATTTTGTTTGAGAGCCACGTCGCCTGACTGCAATTGTCAGTTAAAGCGATGCAGTGCCGAATCGCAAAAAGGGGCAAGGTCATTAAGCAGCAATATGGTCCACGGCTTAAGTGGTTAATGACCAGACCATTTTTAGCAATACGCCACTGCAATGCTTTAACTGACATTTGCACATGTGTGCGATGTTGTACCTAAACATAATTGATGTCCTTTTTTTCCCCACAAATAGAGCTTACTTTTGGTGGTATTTGATCACCTTTGCTATTTTTATTTTTTGCGCTATAAAGAAAAAAAGAAAGCAATATTTTTTACTTTCTGCTATAATAAATATCCCCTAAAAAAAAATCTAAGAACGTTTGAGCTTTGGGGTGCACACCCTTGTGCAATACACTGCGCACACCTACTGTATGGGCAGGCGCAAACAGAGCACAGAAAATAAGTACTTGCAGTTGGCATATAGGCAGTGTAGTTCAATGACAGTCCAGGTATAAGGCAGGCAAGGTTAAAAATAGTCAAGGTCAAATCCATAGTCAAATGTCTGGTAGAGTTCTGAGCGTATTCAATATGCAATCTGAGGTCGTCAAAAAGGGAACCCAAACTAGCAAACAGGACAGAACAACAGGGAGCTTGGAGCATTGGACTGCAGGCTTGGCTGGCTTAAATCAGGTTTGGTCTCCACCCAGAGACTGGCCACATCAATCACCTTGCAGGTGGACAAGCCGACAGGAAAAATGCATCATAGCCAAAACCATGATGCTGGAATGAAACCAGCTGTGATGGAGCAGGAGCGCTACATGCTGCTGACACCTATAACTATCTGACACCTGTCGCTTTGGTATATTGGATTTTGTTTTATTTGTCATATATTTGTCATATATTATAAATGGATAAATGGATTTAGCATCGTTGGCCATACACTACTGGGTAGCGCTAAACTATTTAAAGTTTAGAATAAAAAAATTGAATATGATCATCTTCCTAAATTTAAATAGAATAAATTAGAACAGAATTCAAAACAATGAAATCCAAAATAATACAAAATTGTATAATAGAAAATGATATAATAAAAAATAAAATAATAGAATAGAAAGACAATAGAATTAAAAAATATAAAGAACATAACCATCTTCAGAATTTGAAATGTCGAACATAATGAATTTAAATAGGAAAGATTAGAATAGAAAATAACAGAACATTTTTTTAATAGAAAATAAGATAATAGAATAGAAAATAATTGAAAAACAATTAACATAGGTTAGAATAAAATATAAATAATATAACTAATATTTTTTCTATTTTATTTTATTCTATTCTGTTGATTTTTTATTCTATTCTCCTATTTTTAATTATATTCTTTTCGATTATTTTCTATTCTATTATAATATTTTCTATTCAAATTCAAATTCATTCTATTTGAATATCAAATTTTGGAACATGTGTATATATATTTTTTCTAATTTATTAAAAAAAAATTCTCATTTTCGAATTGTCAATAGTTGTCAAATGCAACAGCTGCCTTTAAATGGGGGGAAAAAAAACTTGAATGCGTTTTCAAAGTTGAATACCGATTCAATATTTATTTTTCAAATTGTTTTAAAATGCGGTCAGGTTTTTTAATTTTACATTTTTTATTAAAATAGAAAAAAAAAATCCAAAAACAAATTAAACAAATGTAACAAATTTAACCCCCCTGGCGGTATTCCCGAGTCTGACTCGGGGTTACATTTTTTTTCTTACGATAGGTAACCCGGAGTCAGACTTGGGCTCGCCTCGCAGCTTTCACAGGCATGGTTTTCTTAACTTGTCCCTGGATCCAGCGATGCTTCTCCACTGTGTGAGTGAGTGGGTGCTCGCTCGATTCACACAGTGCCTCCGCGTGCCACCGATCTCCATTCCCTGCGACGTTACGACACACGGGAGTGGAGAACGGCGCCAAATTCAAAAATGTAAACAAACACATTACATACAGTACACTGTAATATTACAGATTACAGTACTGTATGTAATAAAAACACATCCCCTTGTCCCTAATGGTCTGCCCTGTGCCCTGCATGCACTTTTATAAAATAGAAACTGTTCTTTCTCCCTGCAAACTGTAGATTGTCCATAGCAACCAAAAGTGTCCCTTTATGTCAAAAATTGTTTTAGAGCAGCTAGAAAACAGCGATAATAAATTATAATCACTTGCAGAATAGAGCGATAGCGATTTGTGGGGAAATTTGCAATAAAAAAATAAAAGTAATGACAGTGACAATTCTGCAACTGAGCAAATTTCAGTGTTTTTGAGTTGATCACATTATTGAATATTTTTTATTATAATTATATTATTACAGTATTTGTTATAATTATTTATAATTATTTATTATATTATAATTTATCATTTTTTTTTTTTAAATGTCATACCCGGGATGCCTATTAGACTCTTGTTTGGTCAGATTTAAGTGAGTTATTCCTAAGGCCACGTACACACGAGGAGACATGTCCGCTGAAAATGGTCCGCACACCAGTTTCAGCGGACATGTTCGATAGTGTGTACGGCCTAGCGGACAGGTTTCCAGCGGACAAAAGTTTCTAAGCATGCTTAGAAACTTGTCCGCTGGAAACCTGTCCGTCGGATATGTCCGATGGTAAGTACGCCCAACCATCGGACCGAAATCCTGCGCATGCGTCGAATTGATTTGACGCATGCGTGGAAGCATTAAACTTCCTTGTTTGAGCACGTCGCCGCGTCACCGTCACCGCCACATCATCGTCACGTCACCACGTTCTCTGTCCGCGGGGATTTTGGTCTGATGGTGTGTACACACATCAGACCAAAATATCCCTGGAGACATGTCCGATGAAAATGGTCCGTCGGACCTGTCTCATCAGACATGTCTCCTCGTGTGTACGCGGCCTAAGAATTACAGGCCTACGGTATAAAACGCCAAATTTCCTTGCAAATAATTGTACCGCTTTCAGAACCTAAATCCAGAAAGAATTATACCGCCAGGGAGGTTAACAAAACAGATTTATTTAAATAATGTATCAAAACAAATTGAAACAAAATAAATCTTTTCATCCTGCACATGTCTACTCCATTGTATGGTACAGCATGGATATCTTCATCGTGGTATTCATTGTAAATACAATATTGGAACAAATGTTATAGAGATTTGTGCACAAGACATATACCTGTGTATATCTATAGATCCCCAGTAGTTGTGCCATTGGAATTGTTGTCACTGAATAATGATCTCCAATAAATCCCAACAATGAGGCTTCTACAGAACATGAGAAATTAGGGACCGTCTTCTGTGGTCCGGATAAAATTTGTAGAACATTTCTTATAGCCACACCGGCATGTAAAGAAGAATCAGTGATATGATACCCCAGGGTAATATTGGGTAAAATGTCTGCATTTTGGTTAATTTGCTGTATAGCAAAACGAAAAACCAAAACATTTAGGATTGATCGCAGATCGTCACTGTAAAGATTAAGAAGTACAATATATTAATGGTGGCACGTGATACTTGGAGATTATCCGACTTAAACCAACCCATGCAGCAATCCTATAGGCACTTACCTATTATACACGCTTATTCCCTCACTCAACTGAAACACTATCAACTCACACAATCAGCAACGACATATGATTTACCTACAGATGTTTGGAATTACCTTTCCATGTGTTACCATAAACCTAAAGGACTCCTGGTTCTGTTCCCTCTTGCAGAATGCAAACAAATTCTCCAAAACTTCCCATATGATTAATTGGGAAAAAGACTGGCGTTCCTCCTACAACTATACAGAGTGGAGATCTGCGATACAGGCGACAGAGATGTATTTAGGTTTTGTGCTGCCCTAGGCCTGACTAAACTTGCGCACCCCCTAATTTAAATATGACCCACGCCTTCATGTCAAAGCCACACCCCTGTCATATTTATGGGAAGAGGACAGAGGGATGCCCTGGGAGAAGGGCAGAGGATTGCCATAGGTGGCGGACAGAGGGACGCCGTAGGAAGAGGCCAGAGGGACGCCGTGGGAAGAGGACCGGCCGGCCGCCCCCCTGCAATGTGCCGCCCTAGGCCTGGGCCTTGTCGGCCTAGGCCAGAATACATCCCTGACAGGAGACATATAAATACACCCATTGTACCAATCACTGCGACAATATTGGCTAGATTCACGTAGAGCGGCGTAATTTTATGCGGGAGTATCGTATCTCAGATACGATACGCCGCCGTAAATTAGGGAGGCAAGTGCTGTATTCACCAAGCTAATTTACGGCGGCGTAGCGTAAATGGGCCGGCGTAAGCCCGCCAAATTCATATGTGTTGATGTGGGTGTGTTTTATTTAAATAAAGTGTGACCCCACGTAAATGACAGTTTTAACTAATTGCGCATGCGCCGTCCGTGGACGTATCCCAGTGCGCATGCTTCAAATTACGCCACTTAGACTCATTGGTTTCGACGTGAACGAAATTTACGCCCAGCCCCATTCACGAACGAGTTACGCAAACAAAGTAAAATTTGAAAAATTTGACGTGGGCCGGACGTCCATACTTAACATTGGCTGCGCCATCTTTTTGTTGGTTTGTCTTTACGCCTGAAAACGCCTTACGTAAAAGGCATATCGATACTTTGTCTCTCTGATTTACATATTCTAGGCGTAAATCAGCGTACGCGCCCCTTAGCGGCCAGTGTAAATAGGCAGCTAAGATATGACGGCGTAGGAGACTTAGGCCGCGTACACACGAGGGGATATGTCCGCTGAAAACGGTCCGATGGACCGTTTCAGCAGACATCTCCGCTCGTGTGTATGGGCTAGCGGACAGATTTCTCCACCCGACAGATTTCAAAGCATGCTTTGAAATCTATCCGGTGGGGATCTGTCCGCCCGACATGTCTGCTGGTTAGTACACTTACCAGCAGACATGTCGGCCCCCACCGCCGCCGCGCCGCTGCCGAATGGATTCGGCGCAAGCGCGGAAGTGTTTTACTTCCTGGTGCGGTGACGTTGCGGTGACGCGGCGGCGTCAACGTCACCGCCGCGTCACCGCGCCTTCCGGCGGCGGGGAATTTGATCCGATGGTGTGTACACGCCATCGGATCAAACTCCCGATCGGACATATCCGATGGAAATGGTCCGCGGACCGTTTTCATCGGATATATCCGATCGTGTGTACGCCGCCTTACTCCGGTCGTATCTTAGCAACATTTAAACATATGTCGCTTTGAGAATACGCTAAAAGATACGACGGCGCAGATTCTGAGTTAGTAGATACCCTGTCGTAAGTCTACCTGAATCTGGCCATATGATGAAAATTTTACATAGATCTTACCTTACTGCAGTCAGGATGTCATTGATATTTCCTCCAGAAACTAATTCATATTGGAGATGGTGTAGGGCTAAAGAAAATATCAATCATATACTTTGGGATTGCAAAAGCATTCATAGTTTTTGGAATGCTGTTTTTAACCACTTAATCACCATGGAGGTCCTCGGCTTTGTGCGGTGATATCTGAATGATGGGTGCAGCTACAGGCATCATTCAGACATCACCGTCTTCAGCCGGCGATCCTGTGCACGATAAGTTCTGCTGCTTGATCGTTCTTATAGGCAGCGGGAGGGGACATCCCCCCTCCCGTCACCATCCGGTGCTTCTCCGGGCTCTCCTGTGCCATCGGGGGCCCGGAGAGCGAATCGGACGGTGCTGCTGGGAAGCATAGAGATGACTGGTGACCAGATGGTCACCAGTCATCTCTATGACCGTCGCAGGCCCGTGCGCAACATTATGACGTCACGCCCAGTACCCCGAGGTAAACAAAGCCGCGGCTGTCGGCATGTGATCGGTGATTTTTTATTACCGATTTAATGCTTGTAAGCCTGGAGGACAGATGTGGGGTCTTTTTGACCCCACATCTCTCCATAAAGAGGACCTGTCACAGTGATTCCTATTACAAGGGATGTTTTTTTTTTTTTTAAACGCCCCTGTCCCGGTAGCTAGCGTGCAGAAGCGAACACGCATGCAAGTCTCGCCCACATATGTAAACACCGTACAAACCCCACATGTGAGGTATCATCGCGTGCGCTAGAGCATGTGCTAAAAATTCTAGGACTAGACCTCCTCTGTAACTTAAAAATAGTAATCTGTAAAAAATAAATAAAGCGTCACCTATGGAGATTTTTAAGTACCGAAGTTTGGCGCCATTCCATGAGTGTGCGCAATTTTAAAGCGTGACATGTTAGGTATCTGTTTACTTGGCATCTTGGATGGGGGAGTGATAATTGGACAGCGCACTGCATCCTGGGAAATTATGACACACATTTCCCAGGAGCATTAGAGGGAGATGATGTCAAAATCCTAGGTGATTCCCAAGGCAGATTTCGTGGGACAGCATAGCAACAGGCATTTCCAGATGAGTAAAAAAAAAAAAAAATTTTCTTTTCCTTTTTTTAGGCCTAATGAGCACAATAATGAAAAAAAAATTGGGATGGAAACTCCACTTTAAGTAAATTCATAGAGATTGACATATGTATGTTTCATTCTCTTTAGTATTCTATTTTCAAACTGATTATACTATTATACTATTTACCAGCACCTCACGTATGTAGGGAGGCTCCACATTGTGTAGTAGGATGCGCGGCTCCTAATAGATCGTGGCACTCCGCAAACTGGTTAAAATATGTAAACCACCACGACTTATTCTTATACCCCGTACACACGATAATTTATATAAACGACAAAAAATTTTCAGCATGTCCAAAAAACGAAGTTTTTCCAACTTCATCATTAAAAACGACGTTGCCCACACACCATTGTTTAAAAAAAAATATGAACAAAGCGCTGTGACGTACAACATGTACGACGGCACTCTAAAGGGGAAGTCCTAATCGCCTTTGGGCTGCTTTAGCGGATTCCTTGTTAGTAAAAGACGATTTGCGCTTTTCTGTCTGTTACAGCGTGATGAATGTGCTTACTCCATTATGAACGGTAGTTTTACCAGAACGAGCGCTCCCGTCTCATAACTTGCTTCTGAGCATGCGCAGGTTTAAAACGTCGTTTTAGCCCACACACCATCATTTTTTACAACCTGAAAAACTACATTGTTTAAATTGACGTTAAAAAAATGCAGCATGTTCGAATTTTTTTTTTTGTCGTTTTTCAGAACCTGAAAAATGATGTGAAGCCCACACACCATCATTTTAAATGACGTTTTTGAAAAACAACTTTTTTTTCATGCTGAAAAACGATCGTGTGTACGCGGCATTACTGTGAATACTGTTATATGTAGACCAATGTTGTATTCTTTGATTTCCTGTCTATACTGACTAGAAAACTAGAAAAAAAAAAAACTATATATAATGTTTGGGCGTTTTTAACTTGTAAACACCAAATCTCAGAAAGAGGCTCTGTCCTTAAAGGGGTTGTAAAGGTAAAAAATCGTTTCCCTAAATAGCTTCCTTTATCTTAGTGCTGTCCTCCTTCCCGGACGATCTTCTCATCGCTGGACCGGAGAGGAGATCACCCGTTGCTGGATACCGACAACGTTGGAGCGGGGAGGGGGGACTGAGAGTGGATTAGCAGCATAATCACGTTTTATGGTTGGGGTTGATTTACTAAATGGAAATCCACTTCTGTTGCTTATGCACTTGAACAACTTCAGTTCTCACACCTATATACCTCTTGTAGGGTCCATGTATCCAGCTTTTCTTTTGGCCATGCTTTTTTTTCAAAAATATTTTATTTTATATGCAATCAATATACAAAAAATAGTAAAATAGTAAAATGCTTTTGATACATTTTGATCAGTTTTACTTTAAAGCGGAGCTCCACCCTAAAGTGGAACTCGAGCTGATCGGAACCCTCCCCCCTCCGGTGTCACGAATGACACCTTTCAGGGGGAGGGGGGTGCAGATACCTGTCTAAAGACAGGTATTTGCACCCACTTCCGGCCCAGAATTCTCGGGCAGAATGCGGGCATGTCGTCACCTCCCCTCGCCACCCCGGTGTGTGCTGGGAACACTCGGCTCCCAGCACACAGCGGGAGCCAATCGGCGGGCACAGCACAACTCGCGCATGCACCATAGGGAACCGGGCAGTGAAGCCGGAGCGCTTCACTTCCTGGTTCCCTCACCGTGGATGGCGGGGGGGCAGCAGAGTGACGAGTGATCGCTCGTGCTGCGAACGGCGCTGGACTCCAGGACAGGTAAGTGTCCTAATATTAAAAGTCAGCAGCTGCAGTATTTGCAGTATTTGTAGCTGCTGGCTTTTAATACTTTTTTTTGAGCGGACATCCGCTTTAAATAAAAAGTATACATTTCAAAAAGTAATTTATTCAGTTTATAATAGAAAAAAAAAAACATTATGTTTCTGGTACAAAGTATTGCAACATTATTTTATAATAAAAACATTTTTTTTATTGCAAACCAAATGAATATAAATAAACAACTTAAAAGTTGAAATATTAAGGGTTAAAAAAAAATGGCAGAAATATAATTGCTGCCATATAATTGGGTGAATGAGTAGGGTACCCAATACCTATTCACATGGGGCAGATCTAGGGGCCCCCTTGTCAAAGGGTGCTTCCAGATTCCGATAAGCCCCCCCCCCCCCACAGACCCTGACAACCACAGCCCAGGGTTGTCAGGAAAAGGCCCCTGTCCCCATCAACATGTACCAAATGTTAAGGGCATGCAGCCTGGTGTGGTTCAGGAGAAGGGGGTGCTTGCTCATCCCCTCCCTTTCCTGATCTGCTGGGCAGCATGCTCGGATAAGGTCTTGTATAGCTTTTGGGGGGACCCCACGCCATTTAAGAAAAAATGGATTGGGGTTGTCCCCTATGAAACCATACTAGACCCGAAGGGTGTAGCCCCCTTCCTGCCCAGACAAAATGTTAGCTTCCGGCACTGCGTCGCTTTAACTGACAATTGCGCGGTCATGCAAAATTGGCTCCCAAACAAAATTTACGTCCTTTGTTCCCCACAAATGGAGCTTTCTTTTGGTGGTATTTGATCGCCTGTGCGGTTTTTATTTTTTGGGCTATAAACAAAAAAAGAGCTTACATTTAAAAAAAAAACACAATATTTTTTGCTTTTTGCTATAATAAATATCCCATTTAAATAAATAAATAAATACATTTATCTCAGTTTAGGCCGATACGTATTCTTCTACATATTTTTGGTTAAAAAAAAAAAAAAAAAATCGCAATAACTGTATAGTGACTGGTTTGCGCAAAAGTTATATTGCCTACAAAATAGGGGACATAATTATTATTATTACATTTTTTATTTTTTTACTAGGAATGACAGCGATCTGCGTTTTTTTCGGGATTCATAGCGGACACATCAGACACTTTTGACAAATTTTTTGGGACCATTTACATTTATACAGCGATCAATGCTATAAAAATGCACCAATTACTGTATAAATGTGACTGGCATTGAAGGGGTTAACACTAGGGGGTGAAGGAGGGGTTAAATGTGTACACTGCATTGTGTTCTAACTGTGGGGTAAGGGGGGGTGACTGGGGGAGGTGACCGATTGTGTCCCTATGTACAAGGGACACAGATCAGTCTCCTCTCTCCCTGACAGGACGTGGAGCTCTGTGTTTACACACAGAGCTCCACGTCCCTGCTTAGTTACTGGGCAATCGTGGGTGCCCGGCGGCCGTTGCGGCTGCCGGGCACGTGCACAGTGTTCACAGTAATGCGACGGACGCGCGTGCACCACCTAGCGGCTTTAAATGACAGGACGTCATATGACGTCCTGTCAGAACAACAGAGCATTCCGCCCACCGTCATTTGACGGCGGGCGGGTGTTAAGTGGTTAAGGATATTACAATTTCGATTACGATTTCAGTCAGCCAAGTCAGATGTTATATTTTTGATTTGATCTTATTGTCATGTCATTCAGATCATAAAGTCATCAGTGCTTTTAAAGGACAACTCCACATTTGCGGAAAACAAATAGCAAATGAAAAAAAAAAAGTATACATCATACACACTTATTACACAAGCCATAATGTAATTTAATGTTAAAAATCCCTTTTAATTTTTTTTTTTTACCCTTTTCATTTTTCAATGACAGTGCAGTAATGTTCTGTAAAATACAATCTAAAGATTAGGCATGTGCAAAAGTGAAAAATTAGTTTTGTTTCGTTTCAATTCGTCATTTAATAAATTTCGTTAAGTTAGGTTTGTTACATGTGTTGAATTCGTTTTCGGAATTCGTTCGTTTTCGACCGAATTTCGAAAAATCCGGTCGAAATCGAAAATATTTAGACCGTTTTTGGAATTCGTTCGTTTAGAAAAAATCCGGTCGAAATCGAAAATATTTCAACCAGATTAGAAAACAAATAGTCCCTTTTCAAATAGAATTTTTTTCGAATTAAATTCGAAAATATTTTTTTTTTTCGAATTCCGATCGAATTTAGTCCGCGGGTTTTCGATTCGGAATCGAAAACATTCGTTCTGATTCGGTAAATTCGCTAATATTGCAATTCGGGAATTCGTATGCATCCGAATGTCCGAATAATGGAAAAATCGTCCGAATTTCGATTCGGAATGAAACGAAATGCACATGCCTACTAAAGATGTTCTGTACAGAGTTGGTGTACAGCACTTACCCAGAGATGTCATTTCCTGCTTGTGTGCAGGCCACTAAGACACAAGTCAGATTTTATGCATTCTCTGCAACAAAAAAAAATTCATTTTTGGGAAGATACACAAAGGTGTTATTCATTTCCAAAGGGATGCTAACAGACACTGCACCATTTCATATTAGAACACTGCAAATTAATCAGTTGATTAATAATTAAAAAGTCACCCCCATTCAGATTCACTTTTCACAATGACACAATCAATCTTACAGCTTTTTCTTAAAATCAGAAACAGGTAGGAAACTGCAACCGTGTTTGTTAAAATCCTTGTAATGTACATTGATCACTCAGATGGTGTTGTTAATTGGATGGGTTTTTTTTTGTTTTGTTTTTTAAGTGGAGTTATACTTTAAGCAATGAACATATATACAATCCTGCTAGTAGACAAAGTTATCTCCAAGTAGCAGCCAAAAAGAATAAATTATCATTTGTAATCACTGATAACGTTACCTAACATTTCATAAACTGCTCCTGCAAAGCATCGGGAAATAATAAGATAGTATAATAGTTCAAAACATTACTTACTCTTCAGAGTAAAATTGTTTCATGTAGGAATTTATCCCTTTTATATTTGATGTACCGGCACGTATAGTGAACACTCCTCCGATGATGAAGTCCCCCTCTTTGTAAAATCCGAATTCTTCATCTACGTCCTTTATCTTGAGATTACAGACCGATGAAGAGCTCTGAGTATTATAGATGCAAAATGACATCCACAGAACAGCCCAAAAGATTTGAACTTTATAGACAGTGAAAGCAGCCAGGGTTTGGATCTTTAGCACAAAAGGCAGAAGGAAAACCTCAATAAAAGAGAAAATGCTGTAATGTCTACAGGATTCTGTGTTGTGATGCTGCACATGGATCAGTGACATCTCTACAGTATGTGAGAGTGTCATTCTCTCCTCGTATCTCTCTCTGTTTTATACATTTCTGTGTGACAAATTAGTCACAGACCTGAATATAGTCGTGTCATCCTGGATCTACTTTCAGTTGTTCTTAAACTGAGCTTTCCTTTTATGAAACATACAGTTATAACAGGAGCATCACAGATTTATAAAATGTCTTAAAGAAACATGCATTCTAAATGTAGTTTTTCACTTATAAGTGTAGCACCCCCTTACTGTCAGTTATGGGCGCTATTGTTAATTTAGTGGGGGGATGAGAGAGTTACCTTGCTCTCATCCATGTTAATTCACTAAATGTTTGTTTCGGGCTGGGCTGCCTGTGGTCCCATTCTCTGTGCTGAGGATATGTTACCATCCTTGGACAGCAGATGGCTCCAGAGGGGTTCCAGAACAGAGCCGCCTTTCCTCAGCAGCCAATCAGAGGAGTGTTTCCCCTCGCTGGGCATGCTGGGAGAGAGTATATCTGATGCGGGCGCCTTTTTGTCTGGGTCTTCTACCCGGGTCTCCTGCCCTCAGGTGCGGCACTCACCACCACAAAGCCGCCATTATGGCCTACCTGGCCGGGGCCTACACTATGCGAAGCTACGAACTTTGGGCTTCATGGCTCAAGGCAATTGATGCTGGCAGGGACCCCAGTGACTTACTGGGTTCCCACTTCTACTGAGAAGATCCCAAGCTGGATGCTGTTCGATGGGGGATCGGTCTGAGGAGAACCAGGAGGCAGGTGATCCAACAGGGCTTGAACGAACCATCGGGGATCTGGTTACCAGACGCTGACAGAACATAGTCAGACTGTCAGCTGGTGACCTCTACTAAAAGACCTACTGGGAGGATTTGCTCTACAACTCTACGCTGCTATTATAGACATGTGCAGACTGGAATATTTTGTTTTGTTTTTTTCGTTTTCTTTAGAAAATACATTTATTTAGTTACTCCCGAAAATCGTTTTGATTTATTTTGTTTTTTGTTGGGGAATAGCTTTCGTCCGAAAATCCAATAATACTTGGTTTCTGTCGAATGGTCAAAAGAATATTCGACGGAACATCAAATCTTTTTGGTTTCTGTAGAAAGGTCCAAAGAATATTCGACGGAACGTCAAATCTTTACGTCGAGTCGTACATTTCTGTTAGAATATTCCGCCTACAAGAATTCTAATGTTGTATGATTAGTAATAATGTCGAATCTATTCTATATAATGTTGAATCTATTTTCTCATAAATCAAAATCTATTCTCTGTAATGTCGAATCTATTATTTCTATAGTGTCGAATCTTTTCTCTATAATGTCGAATCTTTTCTCTATGATATTGAATCTTTTCCCTATAATGTCGAATCTCTCTATATCGAATTTTTACCGCAACGAAAATAAAGCATTTTTTATGTCGGATCTTTCGGTTTTTGTTTCTTGCACTTTCGTTATCGTTTATTAAAACGATAACGAAAAAAAATGATTTTCGGACGAAAAAGCATTCTAACCAAAACGAATGCACATGTCTAGTTGCTAACATTGGGCCTGTGAGAGAGGTTTCCATCTTAAAATCCTAATCTAATTAGAGCCAAGTCAGTGGCAGAGACTTGTTCTTTCCCAGAAGCTTTAATGGACGCTTCGGCTGCCAGGCCTGTGAGAGGGGTCTGTCCGGGGGCACTTCTCCCACTCTGGTCAAAGTGGCGATGTTATAGATACTACTGTTGAAGACAGGGCTGTCTTACACATCCAAAGCCTGATGCTGCAAGGTTCATCTTCTTTCTTTCATCAACCTATCCTGTCTACCTCAAGTTGATGTTGGTCATGTTTGACCGAAAATAAAGCATTTATAAAATGTCAACCCTTGGCTTGGACATTCCATTACTGCTCTCACAGGTTGCTACAATCAATTTCCTTAGACACATCAAAGGTAACTTAACTTATGCCGATCCCACATCTAACCAACGGCCCTTGAGGGGGTTAGCGCTACAAAAGGAGCAGCAGCTTGTGTTTTTTTTTTTTACTGAGATGCTGAAATCTGTCATAACCATAAAAATATACGCTGCTTCAATAAAATTACAGTCTTAACACATACTAAATTTGAACATTGGTGTTGTTAATGGTTAAGGCAAGGTACACATTTATATAGTTACAGTGGATCAGGGGCATTGCTTGATGGCAAAAAGACCCAAAGTTCAAGGCCGGAACCGGGGGGGAGGGTGGGCTTGTATTGGTGTTGTATGAGTCTGGGCAGTGGGGTTGTGTGACTTACCAGTGCCCATCAATGCTGACCACTGACCTGCCTGACCTACATACACTGACGGTAGTGACCTGCACTGACCTACATTCACTGACCTACATACACTGACCTACCTGACCTACATACACTGATCTACATACACTGTCCTACATACTCTGACCTACATACCCTGATCTACATACACTGACCTACCTGACCTGCATACACTGACCTACCTGACCTACATACACTGATCTACCTACACTGACCTACATACACTGACCAGTGACCTGCATGACCTTAACACACAATGGCATAGATACACACACTGACTAACTGAGCTCAGCCGTGGTGTGCGGTGACAGCAGGGAGCAGGCAGTCAGTCACTCGTCACTGTCAGAGAGGAGAGAAGCTGCCGAGCCGAGGAGGATAGGAGTCGATGAGGAGAGGAGAGCCGCCTGCCCGAGCAGGGATATAGTTCGGCGGCTGCATTTTAAATTCCCGCCTTCTGGAGACTGCAGGCTATGATGGACGTCACACGTCCCATTGTCCTGGCAGAAGACGGGACCCATGGCATTCAGCCACACTCGGCCACACTCGGCCGCAGCCGCACTTGCCCACTTTCAGCCACTTTCAGCCGCACTCGGAGTGGGCCACTGCCCCAATCAGATCGGTCCTGGGCCCCTGCGCTCGAGACCAACAATAGAATGGATCATTCCATAGACTCTGAGCTTTTCGGGGTCCCATTCGGGGCTCCAGCCCCACAAGCCCGGCCCTCCCGACGCCTCGGCAGTGGATATAAAATTTCTACTCACCCCTGTTAAAATGTCAGGTTTCTGTGATGTAAAAAAAATGAGACAAAGATAAATAATTTCAGAACTTTTTCCACCTTTAATCAGTTCCGGACCAGCTGCCACAGTTATACTGGCCAAGTGCCGTAGCTGTAAGTCTGACACATGTATTTTCTTCAGAATCGATCAGTCTTAATGCCTGGACCCCAGTGATTGGTCCTAATGAATGAAATCTTCTCCTGCCTGTGTAAGTGTAAACACAGGCAGGGGAAGTGATGTCATCTCCCCTTGTGGAAAACGTTGTTCCTGAGAGAGGAGAGAAGACATCTCACGGTAAGTTGCACTAACACTACATTAGCACCAGTACACGTAGGTACACTTGTCACCCCCTATCACCCCCTGACTCCCCCATAACCCCTTCACTCCCTGTCACAGTGTCACCCAGTGCAGTGTTCATATTTTTCTTTGATCAATGTACTGGTGTCATTTGTGACAATAATCAGTGTTAGGGTACTTAGTAGCCCCAGATAGATCTAGGGACCCCCTAATAAAGGTTTAACCCCTTGATCACCCCCCAGTTAACCCTTTCACCCCCTGTGATTAGGGATAACTATATAAGTGTTATGGGTGAGGCTGGTTTGTTAGTTATTTTTTATAGCATCAGGGCACCCATCGTATATTACCTAAATAAAGGTTTAACCCCCTGATCACCCGGTGATATCAGTTAGGTTTTAGCCAGGGTCTGCATCGCCCCAGGCAGCGTCAGATTAGTGTCAGTAGCGTTAACCACTTAAGCCCCGAGCCTGTTTTTCAGATTCGGTGTTTACGAGACTAAAACATTTTTTTTGCTATAAAATTACTTAAAACCCCCAAACATTATATATATTTTTTTCTAACACCCTATAGAATAAAATGGCAGTCATTGCAATACTTTTTGTCACACCGTATTTGTGCAGCGGTCTTACAAGCGCACTTTTTTTGGAAACAACAATAAATTTGGCCCAATTATTTTACATATTGTGAAAGATAATGTTACGCCGAGTAAAATGATACCCAACATGTCACGCTTAAAAATTGCGCCCGCTCGTGGCATGGCGTCAAACTTTTACCCTTAAAAATCTCCATAGGCGACGTTTAAAAAATTCTATAGGTTGCATTTTTTGAGTTACAGGTCTAGGTCTAGGGCTAGAATTATTGCTCTCGCTCTAACGATCGCGGCGATACCTCACTTGTGTGGTTTGAAGACCGTTTTCATATGCGGGCGCTACTCGCATATGCATTTGCTTTTGCGCGCGAGCTCGTCGGGATGGGACGGTTTAAAAATTTTTTTGGGGGTTTTACGATAATGGTGATCTCGCAGCGGATCCGTGGAGACCGCCATTATCGTTGACAGGACCGCCCACTGAAGAGATGGATACCTCGGTTGTGGCAGCAGCTGCTGCCGTTACCGAGATATCCATCTTTAAAAACAGAATGTATATATACAGTGGGCGGTCGTTAAGTGGTTAACACCCACGCACGCACCATACACCTCCCTTAGTAGTATAGTGTCTGAACAGATCGATACCTTTGATATGATCAGAACTATATTAGTGTGTTTAAAGAAGTCGCTGACAGTCAGGTGCAAGCACCAGTGGCCTAGTACATCCTGGTCGTACATCCAGCCCTGTAGTAACACTTGGTGACGTGGCGAGTCCCATAAGTGCAGTTTAAGCTGGTGAGGTGGTTAGCAATAAGTAGAGTCCCGCAGCCACCAAGAAGACAAACACAGGCCCCGTAAAGCCCATAGTGCCCTTCATGCTGCATTTGCTAATCTGAATCGGGAGCCCACCACTTCTGCAGCACTCGTACTTCCCCATTCACTGCCCAACCCGGAAATCAGGTGGAAACATTTTTTTTTTTTTTTTGTTAACATCAAGTTTATGAAGAGTGCAAATACAGAAACAGTGTGAATAGGGAAACGCAGTTCCCTGAGTCAATGATAAGTAAACAAAAGGTAAGTCACAATAAGGTACAGATTGCTCGGTACAGACTAACAATGAATCTGAACTGTGAACAAAACAAGATATATTAGTTAAGATGCAGTGTGATATGGGTCCTCATGGGTCTAAACATAATGAGCAATGCATCTCGGCATCGAAACTATAATTCTTAACAATAGCAGGATAGGTTAAAAGACAAGAAAGGAAAAAGAAATAGAAAAGAAGGAGGGGGGGTAGAGAAGGGGGAGGGAGATCAATTGTACACACGCTAACTAAGCTTGGTTCATTGACTATGGGGTCAAGTAGCTTGGTGATATAGCAAGGCATTTGCGACTAAAGTTGACTTTGGGACAGAAGGCGATCCTTCCATGGTGGGATATTCATCTTACTGACACGAGTATAGGGAATCTAGGTATGCTCGGCCTTAGCCAATCAAAGCAGTATATTCCCTAGAAAATTTAAAGGAGAACCAGGGTTTGCAAGTGTCATGGAAGCGTTCTATGTTATCAGTGGATTGAGTTATTGTCTCCTCCATATAATATACCTCAGAGACTCTATGTAGCCAGTCTTTGATAGAGGGGACCGCGGTGGTTTTCCAAAAAAGTGGTATGAGTGATTTTGCCACGTTCAACAGATGTTTGGTCAGTGAGTTCTTATATCTACTGAAGGAGAAATTTGAAATATGGAGGAGACAGCAAGATGCATCCAATGTCAGGTCCGTGTCCGTAATTTGGAGATTCACCTTCTTAACTGAGTCCCAAAAGGGCGCAATAATAGGACACTGCCACCAAATGTGAAGAAGCGTTCCCAGGTCTTTATGGCATCGCCAACAAGCACCTGAGGATTGAGGAAACCAGGCCTGCAATTTCGCTGGTGTCATATACCAGTGTGTTAATAACTTGAAAGCTGTTTCCTGGGTTTTAGTGCTTAGAGAGCACTTATGAGCGAAGAAACAAGCTTTAGACCATTGTTTAACTGTGATTTGTCTGTTCAGGGCCATAGACCAGCTCTCTCTGAATCTGTCCTCCCCGGGAACCTGCCTCCCAGCCAGGTATAAGCTAGTGAAGTAGCTTTGTGTATGGGTTTGCCCTTCAAGCATACTGATTCCAGGTCTGTGAGTTGTCTATTATGGTTATGTCTATTCACTTGGTTATTAAGGTAGCTCCTCACTTGGAAGTAGGACCAAAGTTGCATGTTGGGAACAATGTCATCATATTTTAGAACCCTGAGGTCCTTGAATGCAGTGTTATGAAAACAGTCTACAGCCAGTAAGGGCCTAGCAGCCATATGAGAGTAGAGGTTGGGGTTGTCCATCCCCAGAGCAAAGTCTGGATTGTTTTGTAAGGGCGTTTGAGACTCAGCGAAGATGAGATGTTTGTGTCTTTGACCAAATTGTGGAAGATTGCTAGGGTGGAGCCAATAAAACGATGAACCCTGAGGGGCGCAGGATAACTGGACCAGGGAATCCAGGGTAGAAATCGAAGAGGGATGGGACTCAACTCATTTTCCAGTGATACCCAATCATTAAAAGAACCGTGGCAGTGCCAATCTAATATCCTTGTGACATGGGCTGCTATGTAATAATTTTTTAAATCGGGTAGACCCATTCCTCCTTTCAGTTTATGTTTAGACAGAAGAGTAGCCTTAAAGGGTCACTAAAGGATTTTTTTTAAGCTAAATAGCTTCCTTTATCTTAATGCAGTGCTGTTTTCATGTTCTCATTGTTCATTTTTGCTTTGAAGTTGCTGTAAGATTCATTTTAAAAACAAAACACTGCAAAACACTGCAAAAGCAACCAGCTGAGGTGGTAAAGCTCTTACTCCCAGCTGAATCACTGGCAGCAGGACAGGATGCTATTGGCGGCTGCACCCCACTCGGTGGATGGGACTGTGGTCTCCACTCACAGCAACCCAGCGGAAGAGCTGGCAACAGCGCAGAGTGCCCCGGGCCTCTGCTTTCACCTAACAGAAGAAGGGGTTCCTGGGGTAGTGGATGGGACTTCAGTCTCCACTGGCACAACCCCAGAAAATTGTACAGGACTGAAACAGGAGGATGTCGGCTTTGCTTTGCAAGCACTTGGGGATTTTCACCTCACACCAGTGGATGGGACTTCAGTCTCCACTGGTATACCCCATAAATGGTGGCCAGTTGGCCCAGATCCCCAACAGCATGATGGATTGAGCCCAGCCACCCTGTCATCTCTCCAGCGGCTGAAAGGACTCCAGGGAGAAGGGCCAGTCCAGGCCTCTCCCCAGCGGCAGACGTGTTCCCTGAGAGAGGCAGAGGATGGCGGGGTGAGTAATGCTCGGTTTGGAGCAAGTAATTTGGGGTACTGTATGGATACCGGCATTGGGGGACTGGAACTACTGACTAAATTCAGAGACAACCCATCTGGTGTCTCCTACTGGGTTAGTCCCCTGCCAAAAGGGGAGATGTGTGACAGGCCTAGCCGGGGCAGGGGCTTTTGGAGAGGACTGAATGCGAGCCTCTTGCCGTCCGATTATGGGCCAGGGCCATAAAGCAGGAAGGTGGAAGGGTTATCCTGGCAGACAGTCCTGGAACCTTAAGACTACCTGCCCAACATCCTCGAGTGACCTGTTTGGGTCCCACTGTGGATGTTGAACTATTTGCCAGGGGGAGTAATGTCATGGACCATGAAATACTGAAGTGTTTCTACGTGAAA
Organism: Rana kukunoris; assembly: GCA_029574335.1. Classification (NCBI taxonomy): domain Eukaryota; kingdom Metazoa; phylum Chordata; class Amphibia; order Anura; family Ranidae; genus Rana; species Rana kukunoris. Next base: position 723,446,954 of record CM056049.1, on the reverse strand, counting down.
TCCTAATTCATGTATTACAGGAGATTTTATTCTGAACCCCAGCCAGGTCAAGTGATCCACGTCATCATATGAGGGCCCAGACCCACAAATCGTCATGTGTCCAACATATAGTCCCAAGCCACTCGATCGAAGGCCTTCTCCTCATCCGTGGACAAGGAGAATGCCTGCGACCGCCCGGCGTGAATCAGGTTGAGTGCTTTAGTCACATTGTCCCTAGACTCTCTGCCTGGCATAAAGCCTGCTTGCTCGGGACCAATTAAATCCTGCAAAATGGCCTAATTCTATTAGCAAGTATCTTTGCCAGAAGCTTGATGTCTAGATTAAGCAGGGAGATCAGTCTATAGCTAGTACAATGGACTGGATCTTTGTCTTAGGTATCACGGTTATGTGCGCAGAGAGAAACGCTGGTGGGACTTCATGAGGAGCCGACAAGGAGTTCAAAGCATGCAGCAGCGGTGGCATGAGAATGTCCGAGAAAGTTTTGTAATATATAGATGTAAAACCATCAGGGCCAGGGCTTTTCCCAGCTTTCAGGTCATAAATGGCCTGTCTGAGCTCTGTTAGGTCAATGGGTTTTTCCAGCTGTCAGGAAACGTCAGATGTCAGGGAGGGGATTCCGAAGCTAGTCAAAAAGTCCTGTATCGCCTGGGTCCGGTCGTTTGAGCATTGAGGGGGTCTGGGTTGCTGGGGGAGATTATAGAGGTCAGAATAAAACTTATGAAAATGTTTGGCAATCTAATCCGTGGTGACGTCTATCTGCCCTTTCTTGTTGATTATACCTGTAATATTTTGGGTAGCTCTGGAGACTTTTAGGGCCCTAGCTAGAAATCGTCCCGACTTATCTCCATGTTCGTAGTCATTTTTTTTTGCAAAAGAAGAGGAACCTCTTTGTCTTACGTTCAAATAATTGCTGGAGGGACTTCCTAGCGTTTAAGAGGGCGCTGGCAGAGCTCACAGTTAAGGATCGCTTGTGTAGGGATTCTAGAGTATGTATCTGAGTTACCAATTGCTGGATATCTTTCTCAGTCTCCCTCTTCAAACGTGCTCCCATTTTTATGAATTCTCCTCTGATGGAACACTTGTGAGCCTCCCACACCATCATAGGGTCTGCGTGGGAGCATGGTCAGAAATTGACTGTATTCCTATGCCAGCATTGGTAACCAAGTGCAGGTCACTCTGGGAAGTGAAAATGTAATCTATTCTCGAATAACGGTCATGGGGAACAGAGAAGAAGGTAAAATCCTTGTCCTCAGGGTGTAGGAAACGCCACAAATCAATCAAGTGCATATTGTGTAGGAGGGATTTGATTATTTTAAGAATGCGATATGTTATCAAGGATTTACCCGAGGAAGTGTCAGCTAGGGGATTCAGCGGGATGTTGAAATCACCTCCTAGGATAATGCAACGAGTACTAAAGCCCTCCAACTCATATAGCATGCGTTGGCAGAACCCCAAATGTGAGGAATTCGGGAAATAGACATTTGCTAATGTGACGGGTACGCCAGAGCATTTCCCTTTCAGAAAGATGTATCTCCCATGAGGGTCGATGAGCTTATCAGTTAGCTCAAAGGAGGCATGTTTGCTGACTAAGATGGTAACTCCCTTTGTCTTAGCTATATTATTTGTGGCGTGATAGGCCTCCGTGAAATACGTGTCAGTGAGCTTGGGCACAGAGGACGTTTTAAAATGTGTCTCCTGCAGGAATGCAAAGCATGGCCTACCTTTTTTAAGTTCCCTGAGGAGGTTTGAACGTTTTTCAGGTATATTTAAACTCTGTACGTTGTGCGAGATCATCGTGGGGTGTTGGCCAAGTGAGGAGTATGCCAAAGCTTGAGTTCAGAGAGAGCTGGACAGCCGCCGAATGCGTACCGTCAGATCGGCTAGTAAGAGAAATAAACAAGGTTAATACTATGTACATGTACTATTCAGGTGTACAAACTCAGGATGCCAGTATCCCAGGAACCAAAGATATACAGGGGAGGGGGCGTAGAGAAATTCAGAGAGAAGGAAAGAAAAGAGAGGTGAGAAAGGGGGCAAAGATGGAAAGAGGGGAGAGAGACGAAAAGTGTAGGTGATAGAGACAACAAGAGACCAGTGTCCGGCCTCTGAGTAGGAGTTCAACTTCAGAGGCAGCAATTAAAGTCTCCTACAGTGGATGCACAGGCTCTCGTAAGAGACTTTGTTGGGGGAATAGGAAGGCAGCAGCGGCACTATACAACCGCGGGCTAAATATGTAAAAAAGAACTAAAAGGGTGACATAGCAGTCAGTACTCAGCCTAAATCATATCAACAAAAAACGTACAAGTCATCCCTGCAAGAGAAGTGAGATTTCATGCACAGAAGAAAATACAATTTAAGTATGAACTTAATGGCAATAGGGCAGGTAACATAACAGAATAACCATTGGCGGCCTGTAAAACAGAACAACCAGACCCTGCGAGGCAGATAGCCATAAAGGTACACTATGTAGTTAGACTGGCATAACCACAGCACTGTGGAGGCAAATCAACATGGGGACAGGGTGCTCTGGGGTGGGGGGGGCCACAGTGCGCCCCCCTGCCCCAGAGCACCTGACCCCCCCATGTTGAGGGCTTGCTGCCTGGTACGGTTCAGGAGGGGGGCGCTCGCTTGTCCCCACTCCTTTCCTGACCGGCCAGGCGGCGTGCTTTGGATATGGGTCTGGGATGGATTGTGGGGGAACCCCCACACCATTTTTTTCGCATAGGGGGGGTTCTCCTTACAATCCATAGCAGACCTACGGGCCTGGTATGTCCCCTGGGGGGAACCCATGCCGGATTTTTATTTAAAAATCCGGCATTGAGTTCCCCCTCATGATACATACCAAACGCCGCATGTAGATTTGGTGGGAATCTAGGTCGGATCGCTGGAATGTGCTTTGTCTATTGCAGCGAGTGCGAGATGTCGGCACCCTGTCACAGAGAATCAGCGCGATGCTGTCGTGCTGGAAACACATTCTCGGTGACAGGTACTGTAGGTGATTTGCTCATCTGAGAACTGTAGTGGGGACTTTTAATGGCGACTATAATCACAGGTGGTGTTACTCATTGTGTCTTCGGCTTCACTGTGTTTCCGAATTTGTGGTGTCTCATAGCAGTGACACCTATGTCGAAATCAGGAGATTGGGTCTCCTCCAGCCCCTCCCACTTCACATTCCTCACCAGTCAGCTGACCTCTAGTCTCTGCCCCCCCATCCATGCCGTAAACTGAATGGGCGGCTGCGAAGAGGCTGGGTGAGTGGCCACAGGCTCCAGGGAAAGCCCTGCTGGGGGGTCGCAAAAAGGCTGGGAGAGCGATGCGGGCTTCAGGAACAGCTTAGAATTCGGTGAACACTGGAGAATCATCATTTGACCCCTGAGGGGGTCCCGGCCCCCAGGTTAAGAACCGCTGGCCTAGAGGGAGCCCACTCCTCCTTAAAGGCACAGGGGTACACTGGACACCCATCATATAACACAATGGCAGCAAAGGTGTCCAGTGTGTCCCCTCACCAATATTTCAACAGTATCGTCAAATGGCCACTGCCCTCACCTATAACTGTTATTATAGGTGTGAGCAGTGGCAGTATGCTTGCTGATTGGCTGTGGCCAATCACATCACAGAGATCTGTGTGTTGGTAAACACAACAACACACAGATCTGGCTGAAGTAGAAGAAACACACAGCCACTTGCATACACTTTTTGGGCACATCATTTACACATTGATTGCCCTCCAGATCACTCCCTTCACCTAGCCAGGGTTATTAGTGCAGTGTACAGTATTATCACTGATCACTGTTTTAGTGTCACAATCAACGTCAGTGTCAGTTAGTGCCCCTCCCAGCCGGTGTCAGTTAGCCCAGATTTGTCCACCACGCTATCACAGTCAAACTATACATTGCTGATCACCCCTGTGAGATTGTGAAGCAGATCCCATTGTTCACTCTTTGTGTATAATTGCCATTCTGAGTTTTATTGTTCACTCTTTGTGTATAATTGCCATTCTGAGTTTTGACCACAAGCGGACGCTGTTTCTACAGACTGCAAGCTCTTACTATTTAGAGGAGGTGGAGCTGAGCTGGAGAAGCTGGAATCAGGAAGCAGTTGGAGCAGACATGTTTTGTGGGACTGTGTGAAAATTGAATCTGTTCGCATCCAGGGGGGACCGTGCGTCCTAGAGCTTCAGGAACGGCTGCTGAGTAATCACCGTTCAATACAGAGATTGTCCGGAGGAAAAAGGGATTGTTTTTCAGGAAGGATGATAGGAGATGGGACACAGAGAATTACCTCACCTGCAGAACCTCATGATTGCTGAAAGGACTTTCGTTAATCGGTTGGAAGACATCATCGGCTACAGTTCAAGACCCGGGTCAGTAATATCATGCACGCACCACCTAGTAATGTTTGGCGCCTAAAGATTAGGCCTGTAGTTAGTCAGTCAGGGTCATTACAGTGTATCAGGCAAAAAGTGCTGCTGCCATTAGTACAAGGATCCTGCTACTTAACCACTTCCATGCAGGGCACTTACGCACCTTCCCGCCCAAGCCAATTTTCAGCTTTCAGCACTGTCGCACTTTGAATGACAATTGCGCGGTCATGCTACACTGTACCCAAACAAAATTGGCGTCCCTTTTTCCCCACAAATAGAGCTTTCTTTTGGTGGTATTTGATCACCTGCGGTTTTTATTTTTTGCGCAACAACTAATAAAAGACTGAAAATTTAGAAAAAAAAATACATTTTTTTTTTGTACATAACTATGTTTTCTCTTTGTGTCACTGACCGGGCATCTTTCTTTTTTTTTACCTGTATTTTTTTTTTTTTTTTTTGGGCACTGACTGGCATCTTTCTTTATTTTTTACCTGTATTTTTTTTTTTAAATCCTGTTTTTTTTTTTGCCCTGCCAGTGTGGGCATCCCTGGTGGTCTAGTGTGGGGATCCGAGGGTAGGCTGCGCTGATAAACAATCAGCGCAAACCCCCCCTGTCAGGAGAGCCGCCGATCGGCTCTCCTGTACTCGCATCTGTCAGACGCGAGTGAGGAAGAGCCATCTACGGCTCTTCCTGTTTACATCGTGATCAGCCATGATTGGACACGGCTGATCACGTGGTAGCGATCCTCCGCCGGAGACTCGTTACCGAGATCGGTGATGCAGGGTGTCAGACTGACACCCCGCATCAGCGATCGCCGCACTGCGCGCCCCCACGGGTGCGCGCGGCATGAAATCGTGCAGGACGTTTGAGAACGTCTAGTCACGATTTGCCGGGCAGCAAGTGGTTAAAGAGACATTGAAAAACGGAGAGCAATCTTCCAGACTACAAACTTGTTTAGTGTCTTCATTAAGGAAGTAAAACGTACACACGTGTTATCATACCGGTTATGTAAAAGGGAGGGGGGTAAATATTGCATAGAAGTGATAAGTTTGTAAGCTGCTGTGCTGTACCGCAGATGACCCCGAAACTAAGCATATACACAATTGTTCGCGTTCTGATAAGGGTAATAAAAGGTATGGAGGGAAAGTCCTAGTAGTTTCCTCCAATAGGCAAATTACGGCGAATTGCCTCGGTATCCACCCGGGGACATCTTGCTCTGCAGCACAGGGGTTCTCAGCTAAGGCTGGGTGTATGTAACCTTATTGCTGTGTTCATTTTGGGGTTTCAGTTTAATACCTTGTTACAGTTTCACAAAAGTTGGTGTCAAAGTTGCTTTCCTCGTTCGTGACTTTGCTGTATCTTGGGGAGCCCACGACTTACACCCCCATTACTAGTATAGTGTCTGTACAGATAAGTATTTTGATCATGATTAGAGCTATACTAGTGTCCGCAATAGTATAGTGTCCCCAAAAATGAAGTGTTAGCATGATCAGCCCAAATAACCGCCAGCATTTGTGGCATGTAGCAGAATACATTTTGGCCTTAAAAGTATGAAGAAATGTGATTTTATTGGATATGTTTTATAACAGTAGAAATATATATATATTTTTTTAAGTTGTCGATATTATTTTGCTTATATAATAATAAAACAAATATGCAGAGGTGATCAAATACCACCAAAAGAAAGCTTTATTTGTGTTAAAAAATTGTATATATATATATATAATACAGAGAAAAATTGCGCTTGTCACAGTTAAATAATCAATTAGTACCGGTGTGGTCAGTTACTAACATTAGAACATAAAATTAAAAAATACAGGGGGGAGGCGGCAGCTCTTGTGCCGAAACACAAGGGGAAATACAACAAAAACAAAGATTTAGAGCTGCGCCTTGTCACCCGGACTCGATACAATCAAAAAAAGAGTCCATATATCAGTCATGTGGAGATAAACAATCCTTCAGACATGAGAGAAGTAGTAGGTTGGCTCCAAGACAAATCTCCGCTGGTCTTTAATCAGGATGGACATATAATAAACACCACTGTGCTCGAACTTGGCTTTTCAATGTGGCCCACCACCAGAAGTATAAGCAGCTTACCAGAGGAATGGCTGTAATCAACGGTCGGCTGTGACCCAGCCGCGGCCTTTAGAGAACCAGGACGAATCCCAAATCCTAGGGCAGTGTTTACACCGGGGCTCCACTCAGCAACTCCACCAATTAGATCATATGTAAATGATAAATAGAGGCAGACATAGCGTAATCCCGCTGGGACATTTATTTAAAAAAGTAAAAACCAGAATACTCACATGGGAGATGAGTTAGACAGGCATATAAAATACAAAGTTGCCGGCCGGCAAACAGATCAGCAAGGACCCTCCTCCAGAGCGTAATGACGTCACCGCACGTCTACCCAGACGCGTTTCGTCGTAGGACTTTGTCAATGGGATAGGGCGTTGCGGTGAGTCAACACTTAAATAGGCCTGGACCTCGCCGTGAGGTGTAGATCCAGAGCTGCAGACGCCATCTTGGAAAGGGGCAAGATGCCAGTTCTTAACCCAATCCAAAACTGTTGCTAATATAAAAAACTTAAAAGACATTTCCTAAGAGATACAGCAGGCAAAGTCCTTATCTTGTAATCCCACAGGAGAAAAGAAAAAAAGAAGAAGCAGAAAAAACTTTACTTTGATGTCATAGATACAGGAAATAGATAGCGAGTGCCTACCACATCATTCACATTGTCTATACCTATTCCTCGTTGCGGCGACATCTAGTGGATCTTTTAAAGAAATACAGCGATGTCAACGCATTGGAAAAGGAAGGGGACAACGGAAGGAAACCAGCCAAGACAGATAATTATGACTTGGCCTGACCTAAACCATATGATACTGATAATGATCGATAGCTGCCGATCAAGCGTATTTGATGGAATATAAGGGAAAAAAACTATAAAAGTGAAAATACAAAATAAAAGGGGATATGAGCCCAAGAGTCCCCCAACTTGGGTGAACATTATACCTACAGTGAGCAGGAGTGCAAAAAAAACTAGACATTAATATTAATGTGATTGTAAACCCTCAGGGTTTTGATTGAAAGTCTATATATAGTCACATTTAAGTGACCATGCATCGTAGTTTCGATTAGACACTACTGTGCAAGTGTGAACACCAAATAATATATACTAGTGAAGTGTTGGTGATTAGAAAAAATATATTTATTAAGAGGACTCGTTGTTAATGAGCCTCTAGTGAAATTAAAAGACATGATCCTCGAAAAAAAGAAGAATTTAATATTAATTTTTAATTTTAATTACTAACATTTTCTCGGACAAGTGTGGGAAATGTTAAAAATAAGGTGTGGAAAATGTTTAAAAAATATATAAGAAAATATACAGTGATTACCTAAGTGCAAACAATTTATTATGCCTAGTGTTCATTATACCGGGCTCACCATTAAAAGGGCCCGGTATAGGGAAAAAATGGGAGAAGGGGGGGGGGGGGGAATTATGTAATCAAATACAATGATTCTGAACATGTGTGGAAACTGTTAAACTGGTGAAATGATTTTGTATAAATGGCCCAGAAGAGACAATCTCCTGGCCCAGAGACTATTCAAACAGGCTCTCATTCCCTTGGCGTCAGCAGTACATACGACCACACCCCACGCTAAGTTCCAGTACAATATTAAGCATTATTAATAAACGCGTTAACGTCAGTTTCGATGTTTAACCCATATGGTGTATAGCATTTTAAACGGTATATCCAACTCATTTCCATTCTTGAAATGGTCCTTACTAGATGACTCCCCCTCCAATTGGGTTTGAATTTATCTATCCCCACAAACAAAGTTTTTGATGGATCTTTATTGTGTTTGAGGAGGTAGTGTTTCGAAACCGAATGGTTTCTGAATCCACTTATGATGTTGGTTATGTGTTCATTAATGCGGACCTGTAAGGCCCGTTTGGTCCGTCCCACATATTGCAGGCCACAAGGGCACTGCAACATATAGACAACCCCTGTGGACGTACACGTAATGCATGGTTTTATGGTATGTTCCTGACCTGTCACCGTAGATTAATATTAAATTCTTCTTTTTTTCGAGGATCATGTCTTTTAATTTCACTAGAGGCTCATTAACAACGAGTCCTCTTAATAAATATATTTTTTCTAATCACCAACACTTCACTAGTATATATTATTTGGTGTTCACACTTGCACAGTAGTGTCTAATCGAAACTACGATGCATGGTCACTTAAATGTGACTATATATAGACTTTCAATCAAAACCCTGAGGGTTTACAATCACATTAATATTAATGTCTAGTTTTTTTTGCACTCCTGCTCACTGTAGGTATAATGTTCACCCAAGTTGGGGGACTCTTGGGCTCATATCCCCTTTTATTTTGTATTTTCACTTTTATAGTTTTTTTCCCTTATATTCCATCAAATACGCTTGATCGGCAGCTATCGATCATTATCAGTATCATATGGTTTAGGTCAGGCCAAGTCATAATTATCTGTCTTGGCTGGTTTCCTTCCGTTGTCCCCTTCCTTTTCCAATGCGTTGACATCGCTGTATTTCTTTAAAAGATCCACTAGATGTCGCCGCAACGAGGAATAGGTATAGACAATGTGAATGATGTGGTAGGCACTCGCTATCTATTTCCTGTATCTATGACATCAAAGTAAAGTTTTTTCTGCTTCTTCTTTTTTTCTTTTCTCCTGTGGGATTACAAGATAAGGACTTTGCCTGCTGTATCTCTTAGGAAATGTCTTTTAAGTTTTTTATATTAGCAACAGTTTTGGATTGGGTTAAGAACTGGCATCTTGCCCCTTTCCAAGATGGCGTCTGCAGCTCTGGATCTACACCTCACGGCGAGGTCCAGGCCTATTTAAGTGTTGACTCACCGCAACGCCCTATCCCATTGACAAAGTCCTACGACGAAACGCGTCTGGGTAGACGTGCGGTGACGTCATTACGCTCTGGAGGAGGGTCCTTGCTGATCTGTTTGCCGGCCGGCAACTTTGTATTTTATATGCCTGTCTAACTCATCTCCCATGTGAGTATTCTGGTTTTTACTTTTTTAAATAAATGTCCCAGCGGGATTACGCTATGTCTGCCTCTATTTATCATTTACATATGATCTAATTGGTGGAGTTGCTGAGTGGAGCCCCGGTGTAAACACTGCCCTAGGATTTGGGATTCGTCCTGGTTCTCTAAAGGCCGCGGCTGGGTCACAGCCGACCGTTGATTACAGCCATTCCTCTGGTAAGCTGCTTATACTTCTGGTGGTGGGCCACATTGAAAAGCCAAGTTCGAGCACAGTGGTGTTTATTATATGTCCATCCTGATTAAAGACCAGCGGAGATTTGTCTTGGAGCCAACCTACTACTTCTCTCATGTCTGAAGGATTGTTTATCTCCACATGACTGATATATGGACTCTTTTTTTGATTGTATCGAGTCCGGGTGACAAGGCGCATATATATATATATATATATATATATATATATATATATATTTTTTTTTTTAATTTGTGTACAGTGACCATGCAATTACCAGTTAAAAATAGCGCAAGTGCTGAATAGCAAAAAATCCCCTGGTCATGAAGGCCAGGTGGTTAATAAATGCCCTGCCAAGGTTGTCTTTTTTACTATAGGCCATAACAAAAATATGTAAAATATAAATATACAGATTTTTTTTTTTTAATCGTTAATCATTTTTATACAGGTATTGCATCTGACAGTCACAGTATTAAAAAAAATGGCAAACTTATAGTTGCATTGACAGTAGGAACATTTTGTGAATAAACCCTGAGTCTACATGTTATCACCATGACTGGCTGTCATGGGGATCACATTATCAGGCACCATGCTGAATGATTCACAGTCATTAACAGAGACTTTTGACTGGCAGGGATAGCCTCATGGGACAGCTAAAGCCTCTGTAGCTCCTCCCATTGCCCCTTACATCATTATAGGACACAGAAGTAATCTAGGACTTGCAGGAAGAACCACAGAGCACAGCCATGGGTGCAGGAATCCAATACACTAAGACACATGTGTCCCTCCAGCTATTGCAAATATGACAAGTCCCATGAAGCATTGCATGACTGACAGTTACAAGCCGCCCCCTTTGAATTACGCGGCCTTACGCTGGGCCATTTACACTACAACGCCGCAGATTACGGAGCAAGTGCTATGAGAATACGGCACTTGCTCCAGTAAGTTGCAGCGGGGTAGTGTAAATGGCTTACGCTACGCCGCCGCGGATTCTACGAGAATCTGGCCCATAATCTTTAATGACATCCCAGACTTTTTCTTTCCCAAAGGGTTCAATATTGAGTTGGCCCACCCTTTGCAGTTTTAGCAGCTTTAGCAGCTTTAACTCTTCTGGGAAGGCCATCCACAAGGTTTAGGAGGGTGTCTATGGGAATGTTTAAACATTCTTCAAGAAGAGCATTTGTGAGGTCAGGCACTGATGTGGACCAGAAGGCCTGGCTCACAGTCTCTGATTCCTCTCAAAGGTGTTCTATCGGGTTAAGGTCAGTCAAGTTACTCCACCCCAAATTCGCTCATCCATATCTTTATGGACCTTGTGCGCTGGTGCGCATTGATGTTGGAATAGGAAGGAGTCATCCCCAAACTGTTCCCACAAAGTTGGGAGCATGAAATTGTCTAAAATGTCTTGGTATGTTGACACCTTAAGGCCCTGTACACACAATCAGACCTGTCCGATGAAACTTGTCCGACAGACCGTTTTCATCGGACCACACTGAAGTGGTCTGTTGGTCTGATGTGCGTACACACCATCGAACCAAAATCCGATCAGACCAGAACGCGGTGACGTAAAACACAACAATGTGCTGAAAAACGAAGTTCAATGCTTCCAAGCATGCGTCGACTTGATTCTAAGCATGTGCGGGTTTTTGGTCCGATGCTTTTGTGTACTAACCATCAAACCTGTCCGACGAACAGGTTTTCATCGGACAGGTTTTAAAGCATGTTTTAAAACTTTGGTCCGACGGAGAACGGTCCGATAGGCCGTACACACCATCGAACTGGTCCGATCGTGTGTACGCGGCCTTAGAGTTTCCTTCACAACCGCACACCAGAGCTGTATCCTGGCCTAGGCCAACAAGGCCCAGGCCTAGGGCAGCACTTTGCAGGGGGGCAGCACGAAATGAGTCCCCACCGGCTTGCGCTACACTGTTAGGAAAATTAGTCTGCGCTGCTTCTAGTATGCGGGCGGACGGCATTCTGGACCACAAACCTTCCTCACTGTGCTATATGTTTCTGCTGCACCATCTACTTAAAGTAAAACTATAGGCCACCTAAACCTTGTGGACAGCTTTCCAAGAAGAGTTGAAGCAGTTATAGCTGCAAAGGGTGGGCCAACTTAATATTGAACACTACTAACTAAGACTGGGATACCATTACACTTCATGTGCGTGTAAAGACAGGTGTCCCAATGCTTTTGGTAATATAGTGTGTAACGGAACCCCAAATGGGACAGGGGTTAAAGCTGTTTAGGATATTCCATTCCCGCACACAAGGCAGCTATCGACACTCCACAATCCGGCGAACACGACCCATAAGAATCTCCCCCATTAAGGAGACACAGTTCTGTTTGAGGTTCAAAAAAGGGAATGAATCTTTATTCCAATGACAATGGTAATACAGGTCAGGTGTGTTCAAACTTCTCCTTCAGTAAACAGTCTTAGTGGGGGGGGGTCTTATGGGTCTTGTTCACCGTATTGTGGAGTGTCAATAGCTGCCTTGTGTGTGGGAATGGAATATCCTAAGTGGCTTTAACCCCTGTCCCATTTGGGGTTCCGTTACAATTGGTGGCAGCAGTGGGATGATTCCACAGCCTTTAAAGGACAGCTACAAGAGGACACAGGACAATGGAGACACAGTATGAACAGCTAAAGCTCTTTTCCCTCAAGGACTTACTGGAGAACCGGGGCAGACCTGTAAGAAAAGGGACATTATCGCAGAACTCGCCAAAATGGATATGTCTCGCTACTGGGGGAATTCTTATGGGTCGTGTTTGCCGCATTGTGAAGTGTCGATAACTGCCTTGGGGTTCGGAATGGAGTATCTTAAATGGCGTTAATCCCTGTCCCATTTGGGGTTCTGTTACATAGTGTATATTAGGGAATGTTATCATGATGAGATGGCTGTGGATAAAAAAAAAGACTACAACCAAGATCAAACATGGGGAAACCACAATGCAATGACAGGTATGTCCAGATGTTTCAAATGAACCCAGCAAAAGCTCAAGCAGAGTGACTGGATGGTTTCTAATTAATGCAATCTCATTTTTAGAAAATTTTTAGACAATACTTTATCAAACATAACAACAATAGAACAAATGTGTACAACAAAGAGGCAAACCCTTCAGGTATGTCCAAATTTAGGCATGTGAGAAGGGCTGGAGGTCTATATACCGATAATGGATGGAACAAAGGAATCTTGTGAATCTGGTTAATAGATAATGTTGGACATTTTTTAAAGGAGAACTTACTCCATTTTTGGGTAACTTAAATCTAAATTAATAACCTTTCTGTACAGTTATTGAGTCATTTAAATATTTGAGATAACATTTATTTTTGGATCTGAAGACATTGGCAAAGAATGGTATTCTTAGTTGTGTAGGAAATTGCTACCCTATGGTAGTGGGTACGTTACCCAAACCTGAAAATGCTCATTCTCAATTATTTTTCTCAGAGATACCCTATTAGGTTAATTTTTTCACTCCTCCAACGCTGATGTACTGTATATACTCGAGTATAAGCCAAGATTTTTAGCCCTTTTTTTGGGCTGAAAATAACCCCCTTGGCTTATACTCGAGTAAGTACCTGGGTCCATTCCCGCTTGACCTCACTGTGCCCATTGCAGAATCCGATCTGTGCACCCGAGTGACATATTCAGACGGTGGCCGTGTAGTTTTAAAAAGTTGCGCTCCTCCCTGTGCTGTTCCGTGATAGGCGGAACACTCGGTTTCACAGAAAACAGTGTGCTCAGTGTTCCACCTATCATGATCGCCCTCTCGTCCTCTCATCTATCACGAACTAGAGGGCAATCGTGATAGGCGGAACACTGAACACAGTGTTTGCTGGGAAACCGAGTGTTCGGCCTGTGTTTAGTGTTTCGCCTATCACGATCGCCCTATCGTTTGTGATAGACGAGAGGATGAGAGGTTGATCGTGATAGGAACACTGAACACAGTGTTTTCTGGGAAACTGAGAGTTCCGCCCATCATGGAACAGAACAAGGAGGAGCGCAAGTTTTTAAAACTGCACGGCCGTCGTCTGAATATGTCATATAAAAATACTGTCCCAGCCATCCACATCCTCAGCGTCTAAATTCTAGCTTGGCCACATTTGCTAGCACTACAACTGCTGCCTTTTCATCTCGTAGACTCTGCCTCCTTTCATGAATTTGGGGAATGTGTTGTACCACAGTGACAGGTTCCAAAAAGAAATGTCTTCCCTTGAAACACCATTCCAGCTCTCTATCATCATGTGGAAGGCAATGTTTTGGCCTCATTGGACAGGGCAGTCAGTAGCAAGTTTCACATTACTGCTGACTCATAGTCCAGCAGGCATGGTCAGGGATGTTACCTTTCCTTCAGGGCACACTGGGTAACACTCCTGGCAGCTGGAATGGATGCAGGACAGGGTTCAGTGCTGGAGATTGTTCCTCCACCACACCTGTCTGCTCTCCCCCTCCTCTTCTTCTTCCTCTATGGCCTCTTCTGCTAAATTGTCCTCTGAACCAGTAGTACTCCCTAAACATTCAAGGGGCTATGCAAGCAGTCAGGCTAAAAGATTCCATGTGGTGCTTTAGCTGCTCTGTCTCGGGGATAGATTTATGGCATTTTTATTATTATTATTTTTTTACTAGTAATGGAGGCAATCAGCGATTTTTATCGGCACTGTGACATTACAGCGGACACATCTGCTATAAATGGCCACTGATTGCTGTATAAATGACACTGGCAGGGAAGGGGTTAAACACTAGGGGGCAATCAAGGATTAAGTGTGTCCTAGGGAGTGATTCTAACTGTGGGGGGGTGGGCTACCACTGACCTGACAGCGATCACTGCTCCTGATGACAGGGAGCAGTAGATCCCTGTCATATCACTAGGCAGAACAGGGAAATGTCTTGCCTTGCTTACATAGACATCTCCCCGTTCTGCCTCTTGATCTCATGATTGCGGGGCACCAGCCAACATTGAGTTTGCGGGACCCACGGGCATGCTCCTACAGCATGTCGTGGGCATGTGCACGCCCACACGGCGGCAAATTTGAAGGGATGTACAGGTACGCCCATTTGCCTGTACGAGCCCTTCTGCCGACATAAATGTGTGTGAGGCGGTTGGCAAGTGGTTAAGATTATTATTATTATAATTATTAGTAGAAGTAGTAGTTGTATTCCAACATTTTATCTTTACATTGTAAGAGACTCTTCTTTAGAGATATGTCCTGGTATAATTGTGGTATAAACAATAGGTTTGAAAATGTATTTATTTAAAAAAAAAATACCAGTTTTACCTCTACCAAATTTATGGAAAGCTCAGAAAGCAAAACACATAAAAGTAGACTCAGAAGAAGGATCACATTCAAGGCAATGAGAAATCTATCACACTAAAATGTATAAAAGAGAGAGGAGAGAATAGATGATTATTACATTGTCACTAACTTACTGTGGGAATGTCACTGATCAATGTTCAGTATCATGTCACAGAATTATGTACAAAGTCCGGGATATTCTGAAAAGCAGATTTTCTTTTTTTTTCTCTGTGTATATGAAAAGCAAAACCCTATGTTCGTTTAATTCCTTTAAAGGCCAGATCCTTTGGATTTTTCTGTGGATGACATTTCTTATACACGAGACTCGGAGTTCAGCACCAATCTTTAATATCCAACTTGGATTTAGAGAGACAGCATTGGACTATTATCAAGAGGGTGACCTTATCATTGGTGGAGTGTTCACAATATCTGAGACTACTACAAATGCTACAGAAAACAACAGCCTGTATCTTTATTGTTTACAGTAAGTAGCATTATACAATATTACAGTAAAATTGTATTTTACAATTTAGGCTCCATGTACACTACATTTACCACTGGCGGCTGCTGGAAAATGCAAAATGTGCAAAATTATGTGATTTTGCCAACGTTTGCGGCCAGTGGTCAAAATGTTCCTATCCTGAACGCGACTATTTTGCCTTCAAGAAAGGGAAGTTGAAGCTCCCCTAACCGTAGCAGGTCCTATATGCTGCTAAAAGCCTATGAGGGTTATTTTCTAAAACTGCAGAGTGCAAAATCTGGTGCAGCGCTACAGAGAAACCAATCATTTTACAGATTTTATTGCCAAAGCTTAAGGCTTCATGTACACGGTAGACATGTGCGATTCCTTTCGTAACAAATGGATTTTCGTACGAATTTGTTAGCATTCGTACATTCGGATCAATTCGAAAATCCAAATAGCTGAAAGTACTAAAATATGAAAATTACGGAATTATGAATAAGAGAAATAACAAACAAGCGAAAATACGAACGTACGATTGGACTAACTTACTAAGATACGAAACACCAAAACAGCAAAAGAACGAAAATGACATCTCTAACGAACGATTTGCATTCCGTATTTTAAATCCTTTGTTTGTTCGTAATTTTGTATATTCGTATTCTCATTTGTATGTTCGTATTTTCATTTGTGTGTTTTGTAAATCCGTTTCTTTGTCTGTTCGTAAATTTGTGTACTCGAATCGTTCTTTTGAATGGGCACTGGGCAGTGTAGTTAGTGAGTGATGTATCTTATTTAATATCTTAGCCAATTAGGTTATCTCTTTTGTGCTGAGTCACATTGGACAGTGTAAATCCTCGTACACACGATCGGACTTCAAACAAACTTTTCCGTGGATTTCTGTCTGAAGGGAGTTGGCCAGGCACACCCAGAGCATACACACGGTCGGACTTTGCACCATCAGACTTTTGTTGCCGAAAAGTTTGTCTGTTTGCTGAGCGAACTTTTGTCCGATGAAAACTGAAAAAGTTTGTCCGATGGAGCGTACACACGGTCTGATTTTTTGGAAAACTTGCTCGTTTTAAAGTTTGTTGGCAAAAAGTCCAACTGTGTGTACGAGGCTTAAGAGAAAGCCTATCTTAATATGGATTAGCCGAGTGTTTAAAATGAAACTAAAATACGAGATTGCGAATGACCGCGCCGCAATGTATTTACGAAAGTACAACATTACTAATCCAGTCGAAGCATGGTAATATACACAAATCAATGAAAACAAAACAAAACAATGTTACGAATTAACGGAAAAGGCAATCTCACATAAGTTACAATTACTAAATTACGAATAGTGTACCGAATAAACAAAAATGATTATCTAACAAAATTACGAATTTCGAATCAACGAAAATAAATTTGACAGAATTACGAATCATTCAGTATCAACGAAAATAAAACTGATACGAAAATACGAACAGGTCCGAATAGGAAAACTTGCGCCTTACGAAATTACGAATCTACGGAACGAAACGAAACAGAAAAAATATTTTTTGTTGTGCACGTGTCTAGTACACGGGATGTTTTTACAACCTCTCCTGAACAATTTAACTTGACAGATAGTATCCCACGTTTAACACGTTCGTTGCATTTACATGCCGCGTTTAACGGCGTTTTGCCACGTTTGTGTTTATTTTTTTTAAATGTGGAAAAAACGCCTATAACCAAAAGGCTGCCAAACGAGGTTTACCAAGTTTAGTTACATTTAGAAGCGTTTGGCGTCTGAAACGTCGGAAACTTTGGCGTCTGAACTTCTTTTTTGCCTTAAAAAAATGGCCTAAACGCAACTGCCTAAAAATGACAGAAAATGAAGCTGTGTACATGTACACATAAGATAACATTGATTGAGTTCAAGGGCAGTTAAAAGAAGTGTCCAACTGCCTCTGAACATCCATTTAGCAGCAACAGTGTACATGGGGCTTTTTTGAGCAAGCTGATTTTAGAAGCTTATTTGCTACCAAGCACAGCCGCGCCAGTTTCTAAATGTATGTCCAGTAATAGTAAATCAACACCTACGTGTGAATTGACACATTTTATGGAGGTGAGTTTAGGAGCTTTGGCAAAAAAAATGACCAAAAAGCTCCTAAACTCAGGTTTAGGAGATGCACATTTTTATGAAACCTTACTTTGTTCCCCATTCTTACTTTTTTTTTTGCTTTATTAAATTCAGTTGTTGAAATTTTAAGGAACTTTGTCACAAGCAGTGGTTGGAAATTAAAGAATATAAAAATAAAAGAGAAGGAAAAGTAATGATTGAAATTGTTGTACCTATGTGTAAGAAAGTGTAATTTTTGGTTTGTTTGTTTTTTTTTCTTTATATTTTTCTTTTTGTTTTTATTTTATTCCTATTTTATATCTTATTTTGTTATACTTTAACATGCTCTAAAATACTATAAATTACTCAGTTACCATGGGTTTGCCATACTATGGGTCTGTCTTAGTTTTCACCTATAAAGCGGAGTTCCACGCGAAAAATTGAACTTCCGCTTTTCAGAACCCTCCCCCTTCCGATGTCACATTTGGCACCTTTCAGGGGGAAGGGGGGAGCATATACCTGTATAATACAGATATTTCTCCCACTTCTGGGCATAGATAACCACATTATCTGTGGCTATCTACTCCATGTCCAGCGCCTCCTCTGCCCCCACCGCTGTCTTCTTGGAGACACACAGGTCCCAGAAGGCAGCAGGGACCATTCAGATCATGCAGCACGACTCGTGCATGCACAGTAGGCCACCAGAAATTGAGGCCACTGCAAGGCTTCACTTCCTGATTCCCTTATTGAATATGGCAGTGGCAGCATTTGAGAGCCGAGGGAGAGATCGGCTTTGGGTGCCAACATCGCAGGCGCCCTGAACAGGTAAGTGTCCATATTTTAAAAGTCAGCAGCTGACTTTAAAAAATCGGTGGACCTCCACTTTAAATTAAATCACAATTAAAATGACTTCACTGTTTTTTTTGTGTTTATTAGCGTTTTTCCGCATTCTGTTTTTTTTTTAAAGATCAAAAATCTTTAAAAATGCTGGTGAGAGTTGGGAGGAAGATATAGGGGAAATATCACAAGAACAGTGGAAGAGAATATTAAAGAATGGATCAAAGGTTTCAGTTTCACCTCCTCAGAAAATTTCCCAATTGATGCTGATAAACAGAGCTTATTATACACCTAAGCGATTATTTAAATACGGTAAAAGACCAGACCATAAGTGCCCTAGATGTCAGGGGCAGGGAGACCTAGTACACATGGTGTGGCGTTGCCCAAAGTTGGTTCGTTACTGGGAGGGTGTGCTCAACACCCTGAGAGATATATTTGGAATCCCGCTGGAGCAGGAGGCCACACTGTGTATACTGGGTTATAGGCAGGAACAGAATGAAAAAAGGAATACTAGAGTAGTAATATTAAGATGTCTATTTCAAGCCAGAAAATTAATAGCTACGAGGTGGCAGGCAACTTTACCACCGGCAGTAAGTGAATGGATTAGGGTAATAAATTAGTCCATCTGTAAAGAAAGAGCAGTTTATATAAAAAGAGGAAACCTTAGGGACTTTGAGGCAATGTGGAAACCATGGCTGGAGAAAAAGTGCGTTATCCCCGTTGAGATAAGAACGCTAGCTGAGAATGAATAAACGAAGAATGGCTAAAAAGCTAATATGATAATAAAAGTCAGAACTAACAGCCCGGGGGTCTTCATAATTAAGAGTGTACCTACCTCCCAGTATAGTAAAATAAAACATTATTATAGTATATTGCAAATCGATGTTTTAAATATGTGATTTATTTATAAGGAACAGTTTTTTATCGATTCTTAATGAACAATTGAAAATGTGTATGCTATTAAAATAAATAAAGAATGAATATGTAAAAAAAAAAAAACGCTGGTGAGCAAAGTTTTTGAGCGTTTATCAGCATCACCAATCCCATAAGAAGATGTACCATAAATCACTGGCAATGCACTTAGATGCACAAGATGTGAATTCCAGTATACTGTGAGAAAGGTAAAAACTGCGCTAAACGAAGAAATGGAAAGCAGCCAGCACTCAAACAAACAAAGTAAATCAGGAAAATGGAAAAATAGCGTGGCGCTGAAGTGTATCAAACACAATACTTATGGTGAAATAAGATCAATAATGTTAAGTGCAAACAAATTAAAACTCAGTGATATAATGTGAAAGTGCATGTGCGATGGCCGCACACTGCAAAATAATGTGATAATGAATCAATCAAATAAACACTGAATCAATATGTGTGGCTAATGAATAAATGAAAGTCCATGTGCAGTAATCACAGAAAATATTCTTCCATGTGGCAATGAATGTCTAAGAGCCTGATGAAATGACAAAGACATCAAATATGGACAAGATAAGGTACTCTAAGGCCTCGTACACACAACTGAGAATCTTGACAAGCTGTCTTTGCGTACACACTGTCAAGACAAAATCTTGTTGTTCTCAAACGCGGTGACGTTCAACACGTACTACGGCACTATAAAGGGGAAGTTCGATTCCACTGGCACAACCCTTAGGGCTGCTTTTGCTAATCTGATGTTACTGCGTGTTAAGTAAAAGATTGGTAAGAGACGATTCACGCTTTTCAGTCTGTTACAGCGTGACAAATGTGCTATCTCCATTACAAGCGCTACTTTTACTTTACTTTTAAGGTGCGCTCCCGTCTCATACTTTATTCTGAGCATGCGTGGGTTTCTAAGCATACACACGAACGTCTTTCTCGTTATAAACCAGCCCGATGAGAAACACGACGAGGAAATTGAGACTTCGACGAGGAAAAAGAGAGTTTTCTCGACGAAAAACATTTACACAACCGTTTTCCTCTGCAAAAAAGCTCTGCCGGTTTCTTGATGGATTCTGTCGAGGAAAACATTCGTGTGTACGAGGCCTTACCAAAAGGTGTAGACTCTGCTGTTTTGCAACAGTAAATCTGATGCGTTTGATGGTCTCAAAGGACCTAGATCGCTGCCCTGGTGACAGCTTTCTGAGCCGAAACACGTCGGATCTTGCTTTACAGCACCCCATACTGCTTTTATTTATGTGATCACTTTTAACTTATTTTGTTTGTCATTTTTATATGACTTTTTTATAAATAAAACCTGCCGTGTTTTTTTTTACCTGCACCATCCGGAGCACTCTTTTTTGTCTCTTCTGCTTTTCGGGGCCTGTCAGAATTGTTGCATACCCATCCTGCAGTTGAAAGGTCCATTCAGTTCCTGTTGTTTTTTGGTATTCATCCCACTGGAGCGACTGAGAACATATCGCTAACCTGGGAGACCCAGCCGCAGCGATCTAGGTCCTTTGAGACCATCAAGCGCATTAAACTTACTGTTGCAAAACAGCTGAGTCTACACCTCATGGTAAGAGTACTTTATCTTGTCCATATTTGATGTCTTTGTGATTTCATCAGGCAATTAGACATTCACCATCTAATGCCGCCACACGGAAGAACATTTTTGTGATTACTGCACATGGACTTTCATTTATTTATTAGTCGCACATATTGATTCAGTGTTTATTTGATTGATTCATTATCACATTATTTTGCGGTGTGCGGCCATCGCACATGGACTTTCAGATTATATGTAATTTGTTTGCACTTAACATTATTGATCTTATTTCACCATAAGTATTGTGTTTGATACACATCAGCGCCACACTATTTTTCCACATTCCATTATACTGACACTTATCCACACCTCCAACCATCATTGATTGGTTTAGGCGCATGAACATGATTACTGAGATGGAGGAACTTTCACTTCTGTCAAGGAGACAACCTCTACATTTAAAAAAACCTTGTTGTGTTGGCACCATTTCACAACTACGAATGAAAACTTACAGCTAAAGAGGTACATCATTGACCAGAAGCTGGCCCTTCAGTAGTCGGAGGAGGTTGAAACGTCCTATACCCCTATATCTCACATGTTTGAGATCTTTCCTCATTTACTCTACTTTTTTTTCTTCTTTTTCTCTATTCTTACCCTTACTCTATGACCCTCATTTAGACTTATTGACCTCGGTGTAGCCCTGAGTTATTCACACCTCGCTTAACATTCACTCATCACCACAACACAGTACCCATAAGCCAATATTTTGAGCCTTCCAAACAATTCTTCCCCCATACTGGTTCCAAGTGGGTCCATTGACAGCAACTGGAAAAAATTGGGTGTAAACTGCGCTAATACCAATAGTAAATTAAAAATGTGCAAAAAATGTGTTAGTTGCAGAGATGCAAACAGGATTAGAGCTGCGATTTGCTGTGTCATACAAACAGTAAACAATATAGAAAACAAAACCAGACATTATACTGTATATAGGGATGTCCCGATACCGTGCCGTCTTGTTCCCCTGTGCCGTTTTGTTCCCCCGTGCCGTTCTCCCTCACGCAGCTCTCCCTCCGTGCCATCTTCTTCCCCAGTGCCGTTTTGTTCCCCCGTGCCGCTCTCCCCCCGTGTAGCTCTCCCTCGTGCAGCTCTCCCCCATGCCATCTTGTTCACCAGTGCTATCTTGTTCCCCAGTGCCGCTCTCCCCCATGCTGCTCTCCTCCGTGCTGCTCTCTCTCCCCCCGTGCCGCTCTCCCCCTGTAAAAAAAAAAAAGTATCGGCGAGTACTTGAGAAAAAGTATCGGTACTTGTGCTTGGTCTCAAAAAAGTGGTATCGGGACAACCCTAATTATATATAAAGTCAATGTGAAAAAACATGTGCATATAAGTATCTAGCAAAAAAGGATAAAGCACAAATGTAACCCCAAATGAATGAATTTAAATCCGTGCTAGTGTCCTTTATATGTGAAAACCGCCCATGAACTCCTGCCGGAGAGGGCTAGCATAAATTGTCAATAACAAATAAAAATTGTCCAAAGAATCAAAAAAGTTGAGAAGGAACGAAAGAGAAGATTCAGATTCTCATCCACCCTGGTGCAACAAGATCCTAGTTGTGTGGACTGGGACAACACATTGTTATTAAAGTTGATAAGTGATGTTTCAGCTGGAGACCTCCACCACAACGCATGCAAGTCTGCTTACCACAATGAATGGGTCTCTTGATTATAGGAGACCACAGATGGAGTATAATGAATGGCAAACTGCTAGGCTCAATGAGGAATGGATAATCTGGCATGGGTCATCTCCTTATCAATAGCAGAAAAGATGGACCTCTGTGGGAAACAGACAGACAGAGAGGTCCATCTTTTCTGCTATTGATAAGGAGATGACCCATACCAGATTATACAGATTATCCTATAATCAAGAGACCCATTCATTGTGGTAAGCAGACTTGCATGCGTTGTGGTGGAGGTCTCCAGCTGAAACATCACTTATCAACTTTAATCACTATGTGTTGTCCCAGCTGACTGCTAACTGCTGGGTTGGTTATCATTCTGGGCACAATAGGCCGCATGATTTGAATATAGACACCAGAGTATGGAAAGCTTGTTCCATACTCTCTCTACAGGTTATTACCTTAAATCAAGGTCCAACACTCTGTTCTAAGCTACACATTAGCCTATGGTTTAAGAATTGGTGTAAAAATGTTATTATGGTACTTATGTTATAAATCCAGTTTAATCTTTTGTATTCGTTGACTGCCTAAGTGAGTTCCTTCTAATGAGCTGTGATGTACCAAACTCATTCTTTGTAATGTATTGTTACTTACCGCTATGTATGTAACCTAAATATTATACTATCCAATAAAGCTTGTTTGAAAAAATAAAATAAAATTACCATCATCCATAATTATCCATAATCCATACATATTTTTTTCCTTTACAGTTTCCATCAACAAATTCCTTTAAATGTTTTGGCTTTTCTTTCTGCTATTCACAATGTTAACCAGAATCCCGAAATTTTGCCCAATATTACACTGGGATTTCATGTGCAAGATTCATGTCTACATCCTAGTATGGCTGTAAGGAATGTTCTAAATATTTTATCTGGACCACAGAAGACAGTCCCTAATTACTCATGTTCTGGAAAAGCTCAACTGTTGGGTTTTATTGGAGATCATTATTCAGTGACAACAATTCCAATGGCACAAATACTTGGAATCTATGGATATACTCAGGTATGCCCCAAGCTTTCTATTTTTGCCATCAAGACAATACAGTTCAAAATTCTAACAAAGCACAACCATTGGCTGTTGTCGAGGAACTTTTATTTGCAATAATCATACAAATACATACAATTCTAAGGAGGTTCTGCTGTGCCACATTGCCATAGGTGTGTGCAGCCTACTGCATTAGGGCGTACACTGCAAAGCTCAAACACACATGACTTTCTGGACAGTGAATGCGTGAAAAGTGATCTGTTGACTGGAGGAAGCCTAACCCTCCTTAAAGGAGCAGGAACACACAAAACACACCAAACACCCAGCACTAGCTCCTTTGCTAGCTTTGTGCAAGTTGCTGGGTGTTTAGTGTGTTCCTGCTCCTTTAAGGAGGGTTGGGCTCCCTCCAGTTATCTGCCCTTCATATATCCATAAGCACACATGTGCTTCCACTAAGGAGACTCTTCATATTTTAGAGTTAGGGTCTGCAGTACACAAGGAGCCTTGACGGGGCCTGCAGCTTATACATGCATTTGCAAATGCGTGCAACTAAACCCCTGTTTTTAACCCACTGTTAGACAGGTGAATTTGGTTGATTACTGGCTGGTTGGTAAGTTGAGCTTGGAAACTCTTTGTTGTTTTTTTTACGAAAACCTGTTAAACAATTTTTTCCACATATTCGTAAGTTTGAATATTTGAGTATTCGAAAATTCCTAAATTCATATATTTGAAAATTCAAAAAAAGAAAATTGTAAAATCTGAAATAATAACTAACTATTAATAACTTAACTATTACTAACTATTAAATTATAGGTATTGGAATTTCCTTTCAAATTTGGCTGTTAATGAACGTAACAAATATGAATTTATCCAAAATAACAAATTATCGGAAATAACGATTGCCGTATCTAAACGAATGAAATGTAACACATTGATAATAATAAATAATAATAATAATAATAATAATAAAAAAAAAAAACTTTGCATTAAAAATGTATGGAAAAAAACCTTTGTCTTATTATTATTATTATTTATTACTAATTCATTCCATCCCATTTGTTTAGATGCAACATTCGTTATTCAGGTAATTCGTAACTTTGGATACATTTGTATTCGTTAAGTTCACTAACAGCCAAAGTTGAAAGGAAATTCCAATACCTATAATTTAATAGTAAAGTTATTATTAGTTAGTTAGTCAGTTAGTTATTCTTTCTTATTTTCAGATTTCTTTCTTATTTTTGGATTTTCAAATTTTCAAATTCGAATTTAGGAATCTACAAATTTATGAATTGTGATCATAACAAATGACCCGAATAAATAAATAAATAATGAGGTGCACATGTCTAGTTTTTCAAGGCCACCAAAAACAAGGAAAACATAAAGAAACATCCAGTTGTGAACTGAAAAGCAATTGAATGTCTGCCAAATGCAGGATAACCTTTGGTGCGCTACAATTCAAATCATCACAGCTGTGACATGTGTACACCCTTTAGGGTCATATTACAAAGACAATGAATACAAAAATAATCAAGTACATGCTGCGTACATCAATAAAGCAAAAAATTTCCAAAGTATTCAAAAAATTATTCCAATGACTTTACCCCGATACCCTTACCTCAAGGTAAACACCTTTAAAACCCAATAAAATATACACTGCCATGCAGTCTGGGAGGAATTAATGTAGGGGTGTGCTAGCATCTACAGTGCACACAATCTGTATCTCTTTCTGATTTGCAGAAGGACTGATTGTCCCCATATGTATGAAGCCCATGAGGCCTGTATCCATTTGAGCAGAGTTTAACCATATGTCACATGTATAGTGTTTGGCATGATAGGTCTGGCAAAACTTGGAATTTTGCTCCCTCAAAACCCATTTTTTCTTAAGCCCAGCTTTACTCAGATTTTTTTTACTTCTGGACATAAAATTGCATTCTGTATAAAACATTATTGGGTGTCTTGCAGGCCATTGACCCTATACATTCTGTCCAGTTTAAGGGCCGCTGGGGCATCTCTGTAAAGGTGGGAAGTTAGAATGGCCTGGATTGGAGCTTTGAGATTAGGTCCCAATGTAGCTTTGGGAATGCCACACTCCCTGACATTGTTCCTCCTGTTCCCTTTTTTACAATCATCTAGTTTCAATTGTAGAAAGTAGAATTACAGTCCTGGAATGTCTCTAAGGCCAAGAGCCTGTCTGCCATAGAAGACTAAGTTGTTTCTACAGTGGACACCCTATTGTCCAAATAGGCCCCTTGGTTAGTTGGTGAAAGATGAGTCTAGTGCATAGAGCATGGGTCCTCAAACTACAGCCCTCCAGCTGTTCAGGAACTACAATTCCCATCATGCCCTAGTCATGTCTGTGAATGTCAGAGTTTTACAATGCCTCATGGGACTTGTAGTTCCGCAACAGCTGGCGGGCCCTATTTTAAGAATCCATGTCACAGTGCCTTTCTGCTTCTTGGCTTGGGTAGAGAGTGTTGATGTCTGCCATCTTTAAGCTGAAAGGCTACCCAGGGATTTGTCAGTAGACATGTGCACACTGAAATATTTAGTTTCAGAATTTTGTTTTCGTCAGAAAAATAAAATTATTTAGTTACTTCCGAAATTCAGCACACTGTCAGTGTCAGTGTTAGATGTTGAGAGAGCAGGACGCTCTCAAACGAGTCACTCTCTCAGGGATAGCACAGCCAGGCAGGGTCCTCCCACTGTGCGGCTCCAGGCCTCACAGACAGGCAGGGCTTCCACCTCCCTGTCATTGCTGCCGCTACCACGATCCACTTGCCTCTGAGTACCCCTGCTCGCTGATCCAGGCTTCCCCTGGATCCCTCTCACACAAGAGCCTTACTGGGACCATTGACGGCCGTCCTTTTTAGGACAAGCCGCCGCAAAACACCCATGCCCCACGGCTCTCCCCTGCTCCTTTCCCCCCTCCTCGGTTGCCCCCCCACCACCGGCCCGCCACCGCCATTTCGGGTGCTTTTTCTTAGATAAACGCGCAAGCCTGTGGGGAATCGCGGGCGCCGCGATCTAGGAAAGACCGCGGCTTCACTTGCGGCCTAACGCCGCGCCGCTTCCCACACGCTGCTAACACTTCTTAATAGGCCACCCATCCCCACCAGTCTCCGCTACCCTCGGGTGCTGTGTTTCTTTCCCTCCGCGCCGGTCGCTGGGGATTCGCGGCAGCCCCGCGACTCAGGAAAGGACGCGGCTTCATCCGCGGCCTAGCGCGGCGCGCCGCTTCCCACCCCCAACAATCGGCACCTATTGCTTTAATCGGGCCAGAAAGCCCCCCCCTACCCCCCAGGCGGCACAGACAGTGGTCCACTTAGCCTGGTATCCCCCCAGCCTGAATCCTGCTGCCAGGTCGGCGGCCATCTTGCTCCACCCAGGCCTATCTCCCCCTTTCAAATTCATTTAAAACTTGATCCAGGGCTTAACCCGATCGCCTCTTTAGGGGTCAGGAAGGAATTTTTTTCCCTACCACAGCATATTGGCGCAGGGTGGTCAGGATTTTTTTTGCCTTCCTCTGGACCAAGCTAGGATCAGAGGATTCAGCTATCCTTGAGAATCCACCCCCCACCCCTTTTTTCCACGGCGGCCATGGTTAATCGGCAATACTCGGCGGAGAACATTTGGGATCTGGATCGATTTGCCGCAATTCTGCCGGCCGCCACCAAAAAAGCCCTAAGAAATCTGCGACTTTTGAGGATCGATCGACGATCGACTACCAAAAATCGCAGCCATTTACCCCAGTCTAAGCACATATCATGTGCATTGATCAACACTAGATCGGCAGTAAAACACCGATTAGAAATCCATGATTTCTTATTGCAACATGACTTAGACTGCCTCTTTATTACAGAGAGCTGGCTCACAGCCGACTGTAACACCATTCTAGGAGAATTGGTGCCAGAAAACGACCGTATTATAACGGAAAATAGAATAGGGCAAAGAGGAGGAGAATTGGCTAAGACGCATCTTGCAATCACAAAACCAAGCCTTCAAAACCCTCTTCCATTCATGGAAACCCTTACTCTTCAACTGCAAGTAAACTGCCAGGAGACCATCCGGATTCTACTCTGCTATAGGCCACCCGGCCCAAAATCGCAGCTTCTCCCATCATTGACGGACTTTGTCTCCACCTATACCCTGAACAGCAAACACCTTTTGCTGCTCGGGGACTTCAACCTCTGGGCCAACTCCCCGCAAGACCCCATTGCCGACCCCTGCATCGACCACCTGGAAGGATTAGGGCTTCAGCAACTAGTATGTGGGCCCACACATGCTTCAGGTCACACGCTCGATCTTATTTTCAGACAAGATCTGGAAATAAAAATCTTGGAAAATGAATCATTGCCATGGACAGATCACCATGCAATTAAATTCATTATTTCCGAATTCCCTCCCTTAACAAAAACATCAATTCCAGTGACAACTCACTGGACCAGATGTCAGAAGAAGCTCCACTCGGAACTCAAAGCCACGTTAGGGGAAAAAATAAAAACAATTCAGCCGCACCAAACGGCGGAAGAAACACTGGAGGCCATAAACACAGCACTATTGCAGTCAGCTGACTTGATAGCGCCGAAACGAAAGACCCAGATCCGGAAAAATAACTCCAGCTGGTTCAACAACCAGCTGGCATTACTGAAGCAAGAGCGCAGAAGGGCAGAAGCCGCCTGGAAAAGAAGCTCTTCAGATGAGAACCTCTTGACCTACAAGGCAATAACCAGAAAATACTACAAGCAAATCTTCGAGGCCAAGAAAAACGATTTTTCTGAGGCTATCAATGGTGCCCTAAACCGCCCCCGCGAACTCTTCAAGCTGGTTACTCAGACCATGAATCCAAGATGTCTTGAAGCCCCCAACTTGGATACACAAGAATTTTGCGATGAGTTATCGGATTGCTTCATTAACAAAATTGAGGCAATCCGGCAAAGCATTCAGCAAAACAATTTCTCTCCTAGCCCCCCCCCCCATAGTTATTTACAAAACACCTGCAGTAATTCACCACAGTTAGGTGAGTTCACGCTGGAACCCATCTCCATTCAGACCACAAAAAATATCATCAGCACTCTGCGCAACAGCACTGCGCCAAATGATATTATCCCCACCAAACTGCTGAAAGAATGCGCCGACATCCTGGCACCTCCTGTCACGCAGCTTATCAACCAATCCTTCAGGGAGGGCATAATGCCCTCCAAGCTGAAGGAGGGCATTATTCAGCCCATCTTGAAGAAAGCCACCCTGGATCCTAAGGACCCACTTCACTGGCGCCCCATAACAGGCCTAAATGTTCTCTCCAAGGTAATGGAGAAAGTAGTGGTACAGCAGCTGCAACAGCATCTAGATACCCACAACTTACTCGATCCATTTCAATCAGGATTCCGTCCTGGTCACGGAACGGAAACAGCATTGCTTAAGATATGGGACGACGTTTTCGAGGCCGCAGACGAAGGAGAATCTTCGCTTCTGGTTCTGCTGGACCTAAGCGCAGCCTTTGATACAGTAGATCACAAGCTGTTATTGACTCAGCTGGCTAAAATAGCCAAAGTCGCAGAAAGCGATCTATCCTGGTTCTCCTCTTTTTTGGAAAACCGATCGCAAATAGTGAAGCTAGCACCCTTCACTTCTGAAAAACGCACACTATCGTGCGGGGTCCCTCAAGGATCTCCCATGTCGCCGATGTTATTCAACATCTATGTGCGTCCTCTTTTCGAAATCATCAGCAGCCAAAAACTGCTATATCACTCATATGCAGACGACACGCAACTGTACTTCCGCATTTGCAATAAAAAGGATCACCACCTCAATCTAGAGACCCGTCTCTCTTTGATAGAGGACTGGATGACAAAGAGTTATCTCAAACTCAACGGAGCGAAAACAGAACTTCTTCTGTTTCACGCCAAGCGTAGGAATCAACCGGCAACAACTTGGATCCCCCCGCCCATTCTGGGCAAAATCATCACCCCTAGCGCCAAAGTCAAAAGTCTTGGGGTCATCTTTGACTCCTACATGACAATGGACGCACAAATAGGGTCAGTAGTCAGCGGATCTCACCATCTGCTGCGCCTACTACGCAGACTCACTCCTTTTATTCCCAAGAAAGACATAGCGGTCGTGGTGGGAGCGATTGTAAACTCCAGACTGGACTATGCAAATGCCCTTTAGCTCGGACTCCCCAAGTAGCAAATCGCTCGTCTTCAAGTCGTTCAAAATACGGCCGCCAGACTTGTGACTGGGAAAAAACCCTGGGAATCAATCTCACCTTCACTGAGATCCCTTCACTGGTTACCAGTTAAAGACAGAATCACCTTTAAAGCACTCTGTCTAACGCATAGATGTATCCATGGGAATGCTCGCCATTATCTATGCGAAAAAATAAAAGCTCACAATCCCAATCGTATTCTACGATCCAACAATCAAAATCGGCTTCAGATACCGAAAGCCAGATACAAGTCCAAAGGAGACAGGAGATTCGCTGCCCAAGGTCCCAGACTATGGAACGCCTTACCAGCCAGCATTCGGTTGGAGGAAAACCACTTAGGCCTCGTACACACGATCGAATTTGTCCGCTGAAAACGGTCCGATGGACCGTTTCAGCAGACATCTCCGATCGTGTGTATGGGCTAGCGGACAGATTTGTCCATCGGACAAATTTCAAAGCATGCTTTGAAATTTGTCCGCTACAAACCTGTCCGTCGGATATGTCCGCTGGTTAGTACGGGAAACCAGCAGACATATCCTCCCACACATGCGTCGTATCCTGTGAATGGATCCGACGCATGCGCACGGAAGTGTTTACTTCCTGGTGCGGTGACGTGGCGGCGTCAACGTCACCGCCACGTCACTGACACGTCAGCGCGCCGTCTGCTGGCGGGGATTTTGGTTTGCTCGTGTGTACATGCGAGCAAACCAAAATCCCAGCAGACAGATTTGTTCAAATCTGTCGGACGGACAGATTTGAACAAATCTGTCCGCTCGTGTGTATGGGGCCTTAGTCTTCAGGAGAAAGATCAAGACTCATCTCTTTTGATCTCAAAGGAGACAGGAACAACAAGCGCCCAGAGGCGATTTACTTCACATGTGCTGCGCTATATAAGTTTTCATTCATTCATTCATTCATTCATTCATTTATTTAGTTTATTTAAAAAATGCATTTGTCCGACAATTCAAATTATTTAAGGTCAAATCTATCATTGAAGGCTCATGGTGTCTGTTGAATGTTCTAAGAAGATTCGACGGAGCAGCTAAACTGTACAACGCCGCAATCGCACATTTCCAGTTGAATGCTCCACCCACAAGCTATAGTAGAATTCTAATGTTGTAATAATTATATTTATTAATTATTGTTATGAGTCAACCAACATTAGAATTCTTCTATAGCCTATGTGCGGGAGCATTTGACCATAAATGTCCGCTCAATACAATCGTATGTTTTTAGCTGCTTTGTCGAATCTTCATGTCTCTATAATGTCAAATCTTTTCTCTCTATGTCGAATAATCTTGGACTAATAGAGTTAGGTTAGGCACATTCAACCGCAGGTTCACTATACACAGATCGCTATTGTCACCGTCATGTCAAATCTTCTATCTATATCGAACTTTGGATTCTGCTCGTTGGTTATCGTTTGTTAAAACGAATACAAAAATCCCTGACATTCAGATGAAAATGCATTTGGATGAAAACAAATGCACATTTCTATTTGTCAGCATGCTTTCCTGACTGGTTGCGGAATCATGACGCTTTACTTAAGCTTCACAGGTACAGAGCTACCTTTCTCCTGTACCCTTGCCTTGCCTTGTTGTTTCTGTCTGTTTTGTCTTGTCTTTGGATTTCCCTATTACTGGCCCCTTGCCTGCATAACAGAATACTCTTTTGATTACGAGTTGCTCAGAACTCATACTGTCTCTAGATTATGCCCTGTCTGCTGCTTGCCACAACCTTGGACTATATCTGGATTATGCTAATCATCTACAACCTGCCCTAACTACCACTAGCCTCTGGACTTCATTACGATGTACTAGATGTGCTATGATCCAATCCTGATACTCCTGAAGATCACAGGTACTCATTTCCTTTACCTTTTCTCTGTCCCTTGTACCATCTAGCATTGTGTATTAAGGCCTGGAGCAACAGAGTCCTATAGGCCTACTCAAATTAACTTATAGGTATATACTTTCAGACTTTCTGACCTTTGGTACCAGGGCGAGCGTTACATAGTTACATAGTAGGTGAGGTTGACAAAATAAAGTCCTTCCAACCAATGTGTGTGATTTTATGTTGGTATTACATGGTACATCCCTGTATGTTGTGGTCATTCAAGTGCCTATCTAATAGTTTAAGCAATTATCAATGGTTCCCGATGAAACCACTGCCTGTGGAAGAAAATTCCACATCCTAACCACTCTTAGGCCGCGTACACACGAGGAGACATATCCGATGAAAATAGTCCGACAGACCGTTTTCATCGGACATGTCTCCTGGGATGTTTTGGTTTGATGTGTGTACACACGATCAAACCAAAATCCCCGTGGACAGACAGCGCGGTGACGTGGCGGTGACGTTGACGCCGCCATGTCACCAAACCAGGAAGTAAAATACTTCCGCGCATGCGTCGAATCCATTCAAAGCATGCAGGAGATTTCGGTCCGCTGGTTAGGCGTACTATCCAGTGGACATATCCGACAGACTGCTTTCCAGTAGACAAGTTTTAAAGCATGCTTTAAAACTTTTGTCTGCTGGAAACCTGTCTGCTAGCCCGTACACACGATCGGATATGTCCGCTGGAACTGGTCTGCGGACCAGTTTCAGCAGATATGTTTGATCGTGTGTACGCGGCCTTACAGTAAAGAACCCTCTACGCAGTTTAAGGTTAAACCACTTATTTTCTAAGTTTAGTGACTGTCTTATTAAATTCCCTTTTCACAGAAAAGCTTTATCCCTATTATGGGGTTACCAGTATGGTATTTGTACATAAAATTATATCCCCTTTCCATCTCCTCTCCAGAGAGAACAAGTTCAGTGCTCGTAACCTTTCCTCAAAACTAAGGTCCTCCAGTCCCTTCATTAATTTTATTGCCCTTCTCTGGACTCTCTCAAGTTCCACCACATCCTTCCTGAGGACTGGTGCCCAGAACTGGACAGCATACTCCAGGTACGGCCTAACCAGAGTCTTGTAGAGAGGGAGATCTATCGCTTTATCGCTTGAGTTAATCCCCTTTTTAATGCATACCAATATTCTGTTTGCTTTGATTGCAACTGCAATCAATCGATGGTTCCCGATGAAACCACTGCCTGTGGAAGAAAATTCCACATCCTAACCATTGCATGTCATTGCTGAGCCTGTCATCCTAAATTCCCCCAGAGGTTCTTCCCCTAGTGAGTAGATTGCATTCATATTTTTGCCACTCAAATGCATTATTTTACATGTTTCTACATTAAACCTCATTTGCCATGTAGTTGCCCATCCTATTAATTTGTTCAGATCTTCTTGCAAGGTTTCCACCTCCTGCAGAGAAGTTATTGGCCTACTTAGCTTAGAATAGTTCGCAAATACAGAGATTGCACTGCTTATCCCATCCTCCAGGTTGTCTATGAATAAATTAAATAGGATTGGTCCCAGGACACAACCCCACTTTCCACCGAGGACCATTCTGAGTATTCCCTATTTATCACCACCCTATAAACTTGCCCCTGTAGCCAGTTTTCAATCCATGTACTCACCCTATGGTTCATGCCAACAGACTTTACTTTGTAAAGTAAACGTTTATGAGAACTGTGTCAAATGCTTTTGCAAAATCCTGATACACCACATCTAAAGGCCTTCCTTTATCTAGATGGCAGCTCACCTCCTCATAGAAGGTTAATAGATTGGTTTGGCAAGAATGGTTCTTTATGAATCCTTGCTGAAGGTGAATGATGCCGTTGTCATTACTAAAATCTCTTATATAGTCCCTTATCATCTCATCCAAGAGCTTGCATACAATTGATGTTAGGCTAACTGGTCTGTAATTCCCAGGGATGTATCTTGGCCCTTTTTTGTTTCAATGGTTTTTATTTAAAATTTTCACAATTTCCTAATAAAACTGAAATACAAACTACATTAACAGTTACATGGTGGTGTATACAGCACCTCTCCTTAGGGCAAATAACATTTTCTTATGATATGGTGATGACATATTACTATCTGAGATGTAACGTATATAATTATTGCAACTAAATACTCATTCTTCTAGTGGGGTCTATGTCTAGGCTAAATCAACAGTTTTAGGCTTCAGCTAAGTGATCCCCATTATTTTGTCAGCCCAATCAGGGGTAACAAATAGGATAATCCTACCCAAAGAGAGGTAGTTCAAGAAGAAAAGAAGAAAGTA
This sequence comes from Rana kukunoris, assembly GCA_029574335.1. NCBI lineage: Eukaryota > Metazoa > Chordata > Amphibia > Anura > Ranidae > Rana > Rana kukunoris. Next base: position 723,413,080 of record CM056049.1, on the reverse strand, counting down.
TGAGTTAGAAAGTGACCCCCACACCCCAACATCCGTCTTGGCCCTTTTTTTAAATATTGGTGCTACATTGACTTTTCTCCAATTAACTGGTACCATTCCAGTCTGTTTGTAAAAATTAGGAACAATGATGGTCTGGCAATTAGACTGAGTTCCTTAAGGACCCATCTGATCCCGGTGACTTATTAAAGGAACACTAAAGGTAATTTTTTTTTTAAATAACAAGCATGTTATACTTAGTAGGCTTGGTTTTTATCTGGGCATTCCCCAGGTTTTTGTTGTTATATGTTATACTTACCTCCACACCTTACCTATGCAGCTCGTTTTGTAGAGTGGCCCCAAACCTGGTCTTCTGGGGTCCCTCAGCGGCTGTCTCGGCTCTCCCTTGCAAGCACTCATCACCTTCATGCGAGCGAGCAAGCTCTCATGGTGATGAGTTCTTGCGGGCACGCTCCTGTGATACAGCCTGCGGCCATAGCCGCTCACTGTATCACTCGGCCCCGCCCCCGGCACTCCGCATCATTGGATGTGATTGACAGCAGCATGAGCCAATGGCTGCACTGCTTTCAATCAACCAATGAATGAGCAGAGAAGCTGGCCGTGAAGTCTGCACATTCACGGGGTGGGACTTTCGAGGGGTCAGGTAAGTAAAGGTGGGCTTGGGGGGGGGGGGCGCTAATCTGCAGATGTTTTTTCACCTTAATGCATAAGGATGCATTAAGGTGAAAAAACTTGTACCTTTACAGCCTCTTTAATGTTGAGTTTTTTAAGTCTATTTCTAATTCTGTGCTCTGTTAGCCATGAGGGTGCTTCCTGTGACATGTCATGAGGATAAACATTGCAGTTTTGGTTACTGAAGCCCCCCCGATTCCCTCATGAAGACTGAGGAGAAAACTAGATTCAATACCTCTCCATCCTTAGTAACCAGATGTCCTTCATCATTCTTTATGGGACAAATATGATCTAACCTCCCTTTCTTACTATTTGTGTACTTAAATAATTTCTTGGACATTACAACTACATAAACCAGAAAACTATTTTTAAAAACAATTAAAAAACAGACAAAGCACTCTTCTGTAGTATCCATTGACTGGAATCTATGATGTCAAGACACTAGTCCAGATTTTAAATAAATGTCCAGATTTAAAATAAATATACTGTAGATGACTACACAATTCCACTATTGTTATCAGGATTTTGTAGTCCATCCTTAGAAATATAAATGTTAAAAGACCACTTAAAGATGTTTCTTGGTCTTCTCAGCTAAATCATTGATATATTATGCCACGTACACATGACCATTTTTAATGGTCTAGAAAAAAACAGCGTTTTTTCAACCCAATTCTTGTCAAACCTGCCTTTCCTACACACGATCGTGAGAAAAAAATGCTCAAGCAACGGCACTATAAAGGTGAAGTACCATTCGGATGGCGCCACCCTTGGGGCTGCTTTTGCTGATTTTGTGTTAGTAAAAGTTTGAAAGACGATTCGCGCTTTTCAGTCTTCGTGCTTTTCAGTCACAGTTACAGCGTGACGAATGTGCTATCTGCATTATGAACGGTAGTTTTTCCAGAACGAGCGCTCCCGTCTCATAACTTGCTTCTGAGCATGTGTGTTTCTTTCACATCGTTAAAGCCTACACACGACCATTTTTTATGACGTGAAAAACGACAATGTGAAAAACGATGCAAAAATAAAAAAATAGAAAGAATAGAGTATGTTCTAAATATTTAATGGACATTTTTCACGTCATAAAAAATGCTCTGGAGCCCACAAACGATCATTTTTAATGACTCCCAGCACCCCTATTGGCTGCTGGGAGAGATGGCGTATAGCTACGTGATCTCACCCAGCAGAGCCGCCCTGCCGCCGTATAACTGCGGTGGCTGGTCGACAAGCAGTTAATAATAAAGATTGGCCAGTTCAGCAGGGACCGGCAACATTTTGATCCATGTACTGTATGGACACCCTGATTGTATACAATTCGATCTTTTGATCAACTTGTGTACAACATCCTGTTGTTTTTTTCCAAATTATTAATGGTGCTGGCTATAGAGCAGTACTACATTCATCTGATTTATTGCAACGTAAAAAAAAAAGTGAATAGTGGGTGACAGTGTGAGTTGGTAGAGTGAGAAGGTTTTTGTGGAAATTGTTTTTCCACTTTTTTTTGCAGTTGATACAATAAAAAGACTATGATACCTTAAAAAAATTCTGCCTTTTCATAAAAAGCTACCGTACATACTCGAGTATAAGCCGCCTCCCGAATTTAAGCTGAGGCACCTAATTTTACCAAACAAAACATATTGACTCGAGTATAAGCCTAGGGTGGGAAAATGCAGCAGCTACTGGGTAAACAATGTCCATCTGCAGCCCCACTGTGCCCATTTGCAGTCTAATTGAGCCCATCTGCAGTTTCAGAGCCGGTTCACACTTCCTCGGCACGACTTTGGGGGCGACTCTGCAAGTCGTCCTGAAGACAACTTCAGAGGCAATTAGCAAAATTACTTCTTTATGGAAGTCAATGCAAATTGCCCCGAGCTACCCCCGAAGTCATACAAGAACCTTTTTCTAAGTTGGAGCAACTTGCGTTGCTCCTATCAGAACGATTCTATTGCACAGAATGCCGCCTGACGAGTTGCCCCAGTGTGAACCCGCTCTTACTGTTCCCATTTGCAGTCTCACTGTGCCCAGTTGTAGTCTCACTGTGCCCAGTTGCAGTCTCACTGTGCCCAGTTGCAGTCTCACTGAGCCCAGTTGCAGTCTCACTGTGCCCATTTGCAGCCGTACCTTTCATTACTAAAACAGCGTGTGTTTGCCACTGTGTAATGCAGTCTGTTCGGCCGTCCATTAAAACAAAGCCCCGCCTCATCCCCATCCGTCTGTAAAAGAGGAACACTGATATGATGCTGGGAAACTGTATCAGTGTTCCGCCTATCACAGACGAGGAGGAGGCGGGGCTTTATTTCAATGGACGGCCGAAAAAGACTGCATTACACAGCGGGAGACACACGCTGTTTTAGTAATGAAAGATACGACTCACTCAAGTATAAGCCGAGGGGGAGTTTTTCAGCTTAAAAATTGGGCTGAAAAACTCGGCTTATATTCGAGTATATACAGTGATTAAAAAATGCAGCAAAAAGTATCAATTCAATAACCATTACCTTAAAAAAAAAAAAAAAAGTTTTGGGAACAAATATCAAACCTAATGCCTGTTTTTCTATTCTGAAGATCAGTTACGGAGCTACGGACTATTCTCTGACCAATAGGCGTCTCTATCCTCATGTATTCCGAACGGTTCAGAATGACCATGTTAATTATGTGGCTGTTGTTAAGTTGTTAAAACATTTTAGCTGGACGTGGGTTGGAATAATTGTATCACAAGATGATTCCGGATACAAAGATAAAGAGATATTAATAGAGTACATGAAAAGTAATGGTATTTGTGTTGCCTATACAGTATCAATTGGTTCTTATCTATATAATGATAACATTTATGAAGAGCACATTATAAAAAATGCCATTTCTATTATTAAAACCTCCAAAGCTAAAGTGATTGTATTATGTGGATCTCATATCAGCCAGGTTATATTTTCTTTGTATTTCAAGGATTTCAAAGATAATGCTGTCTACGATAAAACATTTATTGTTCCACGTCTGAGGTTACACAGCCTTACGGGAAATAATCCATATCCTTACTTTAATGGTAGTTTGGCTGTGGAACTATACCCATTGTATTTTCCAAATAAAGAACATTTTTTCGATGGAATTGGCAAGATGTCTAGCTTAAATAATTCATCAGACCCCTACAATATTTTATCAATTGCAAAGTGTATGTCTGCAAATAAAGAAAATAGAAATCATACCATATCATGTCTTCTTAGCAAAAATGGTTTCATGGTTAAAAGAATGTTTCCAAATCTATTTAATTTTGTGCAGCAAGGAACCTCTTCACGGATTTATTATGCAGTAGAAGTTATGGCCAGAGCAATGAATGATATGAATCTGTTCTATAAAGAAAATTTGTATAATAAGCAACCTTATTATTTCAGACTTAAAGGATCACTAAAGGAATTTTTTTTTTAGCTAAATAGCTTTCTTTACCTTACTGCAGTACTGGTTTCATGTCCTTATTGTTCGTTTTTACTTTGAAGTTGCTGTAATCCTGCTCTGTTCTCCACACTTCCTGCTTGTCTGTTTCCTTATAACCACAGTGCTGGGAGCTTTCTCACGGTGGTCTAAGCTGTCATTACTGTGTGTCTAAAACTTCCGAGAACCAATCAGATTCCTTTATAAAACAAAACACTGCCCTGGATTTGTTTGTTTTTGTTCTGTGTGTCCATTTCTACTTTGCAGAAACATGAAGCCAGTTCAAAAGTGAAACTAACCTGCAGGCACATTATATGATTGATTTGTATCAATTTTTAATTATTTTGAAAAGGAACCAGTTAACTTTTATGTCTCTATACCCTGTAAACAGTCATTTCAGCAAAAAAATGTTTTTCCTTTAGTGACCCTTTAAGGTAGAATATAGAATCTTCTTAAGTATTTTAGGAATGTATAAAATAATATCTTATTGTAGATTTGGTGATAATAAGTGATACAACAAGATTTCAAATATCCGATAAAAGAAAATAGTCCATAATTCTGGTATAAGTAAGGAGAATATGAAAGATGGTGGTAGTGGTGGCGCTGTCGCCAGTAGGTTGTGCTGCTGAGCCAGTTGCTCACCCTGATCGATGTGTGAGTGGGCTCTACTAGGGCAACCTTCCCTGTACTTACATCAATAATGTTGGCAGTATCTGCCTAAGTTAGCAATGTAAGAAAATATGTGAATAAAATGATATTACCAACTATGAACCACCAATGTAGCGATACCAGTGAAGCTAACCAGCATAATGATAATGCGTAAATCTCTACGGTAAAAATAAATACAGGCCCAATAGCCGCAGTAAAGGGTACCACAATGAAGATAATACTACAGGTAAACCTTATACAGAAGGAACCTATATATAAAAACAAGCATCGTGGTCATAGGTGCAAATTGGATGCAGGAGTCCATATAACATAAGTTCAAACAGGTTGATTGTAATAGTGTAAAGTTCAGGGTGCACCTATGTGAGTAGGTGATCATAAAAGTACATCAAGAATTTCTCGCAGTGGATCTGGTGCTCCCCCTTATGGGTCCCCACTCACCAGAGGCACTCACCCCTGCAGGGGTAGAATGCGTGTCAGACAAACAGCTGCTCCTTCGTGCCGTTGCCCCTTATCCTGGGTTCCTGGTGTATGTCCTTAGTGCGAGTGGTTAAGTTCAGTTGGATCTTACGGTTCCTCCAAGGGAAAGAAAACAAGCTACCATGGCGTAGTACGTTTAAAAATATAATTTTTTTTTTAATAGCACTGCCAAAAGAGGCGTGCATAAAAACAAAAACAAAAGTACAGAAGATACAAAAGTGACAGCAGGCTGTTGGGCAGGAAAATTCAGCGCCGCCAGCAGTCAGAAAATACAGAAAATAAAATAAGGTGTAAAATAAAATTGCAGCAGCCTATGTCCTATGAAAGGTGTAGGCGCTGCTGTTTACACTGCACTCAGTAAGTCCGATGGTTGGTCGCACCAGCGTGGGAACGGCGTGCGTTCCACAACTACTCAGCTGGTCAACCCGGAAGTGTGTGTAGGTGTGCGTGTGTCCGCTTTACGCACGTTTTGTATTGTTTACGTCTTCTTAAGCGGGTACACGCATAGCGTAGCTTGCTGCATATATAGTGGACGTCACCATGGTAACACTCACACGCTCAATGGCGTTGTCCTATTAGATGGGGAATTGCAGATGAAGTGTCCAATCAGATGGATGGAAGTTTCACCCTCTAAGAACGTACTATGGGGCTGGCGCCACCCAATCCAGTAATAGGTGTCGAATTGTTCGTCCAATCACGTAGGAGTAATGTAGTCCTAAGACTATACCAGTTACCATGTTAACGTCCCTAATAACAATCGTTCCTGATAGGAAGTATGATCAATGGGTAATATTAATATTAATTAGTTTAAAAGGATGACTGTCCTACATGGAAATGAGTGTATATAAATACTATAATAAATAGAGGGCGTGGCTGAAATCACATTAGTGACGGTGAAAAGACGGTGAAGAAAGGTGCTCTATGTGATATCTGTGATCCCTGCGCAAAGTAACATTATGCAACAAACGTAAGTTAATAGGCACTAATATCCTCGGAGCCGAAAAAAGGGTATGATATATATAATGTGATGAACTAGCAAAGGAGTAATTAATTAAAATATAAATGTGTAATAACGGGCTAGAGCCAAAACAATCAAAAGTAGAACGGTCTAGAGTGAAATACAGAATGTCTGTATAGATAGACCATTAGTGAAGTGTCTATGCTAATATATATGTACAGACATCAATTGTCATAAATGCAACTGATGCATATATCTCAAAAATAAGTGATTATAGAAGGCTACACAAATAAATATTCCCAATATAATATGAAAAGACTAGTGTTGCGTGCTATCTAAGGCTCTGACCTAATGAGCCTATTAGGTACTATATTGAAAAGGTAAGTACCTCATAGAGGGAAGAAATGTAGGAAAGGATGGTGTGAAGGGGAGGAGATATTCTACCTGGAATATGTACTACATTGGTAGTGGATAGTCCAATGGCCCCCAGTGAGACGGGGAGGGGGGGGGGTGTTTATAACCCGTGGGCAAATTAGGGGTTGGCTAAGAAACAGTTGAGATCTATATCTACATTCAATCCGTGCGGTCTTAAAGATCCCAGACGGTAGATCCAGCTAGTTTCGTTCTGGGAGATGGCTGTAGTTTTATTGCCACCTCTCCAGTTGTCCTTGACTAGGTCTATGCCATAAAAGATAAGTCCCGTCAGGTCTTGGTGGTGGAATTTTTTTAAATGGCGTGAAAGATTGTGTTTAGTCGATCCCTTTTTTATAGTATTGATATGTTCCCGAATTCTAACTTTTAAAGGCCGTGTAGTTCGGCCTACATATTGTAGGTGGCAAGGGCACTCGATGACATAGGTCACATGGGTGGTATGGCAGGTAATGAGTTCTTTGATTTTATATTCTTTGAAGTCAAACCTCGATTTGAAACTCATTTTTCTTCTCGGTTGCTTCTTACTCACCCTGCAAGGTAGGCATTTTTGACATTTGAAAAAGCCCTTTAGCTCAGGGCATAGGCTAATGGATTTTGGTGGATCAAAAACATTGTGTACAAGGGGATGACGTAGGGAGAGGGCGCGTCTGTAGATGAAGGTGGGTTTTTTCTTTAGAATTTTACTCAGGGTATGGTCTTTTTGCAAGATAGGCCAATACTTTTGGACTATGGGCCAGATTTAGGTAGATGAGAGCATCTTTGCTCTGGAGTAACGCTTCTCATTTACGTTACTCTGCCGAAATTTTAGGAGCAAGTTATGTTTTTAATGAAGCACTTGCTCTTAAAGTTGCGGCAGCGCATCGAAAATGAGCCGGCAGAATTCAAATTGGGCGGGTACGGGGCGTGTATTATTTAAACTATGCGCAATCCCGCGGCGAACGTACTGCGCATGCGTCGAGTGTCAATGCATCCCAGTTCGCATGCTCCAAATTCTGTCAGTGAACGTCAATGACGTCACATCCCTATTCATGAACGTTTTACGCAAGCGACGCGATTATTATTTTTTCCGACGCGATGACGACGCCTATACTTAACATAGGATACTCCACTAGGGGGCTGCATTATCTTTACGTCGCGTATCGCTTACGGAAATGTCGTAAAGTCACTGCGTCGCGCCCGAAAAAGATCGTGAATTTCCGACTCCCGCTGATTAACATATTTTTTCAGCGTTAATCAGCGGGAACGCCCCCGGCGCCATTTTTAAGTTGAAGTAACGATGCGATGGCGAAATTCAATTGCGCCGATCGCATCGGAACTCCAACCCGGCGTTTCTTGTTTTCTGGTTACAGAAAACAAAAACGCCGGCTTAAAGTGACAGTTAGGCTGGCGGATCAATGGATACTCCAGCCTAACTCTACCTGAATCTGGCCCTATGTGTTCAAAGTCCTTATATTGTGAGTTGAACCCGGTAATAAAGGCTACATCTGATGCATTAGGTTTGTTCTTTTCTTTGAGTGTTAACATGCTGTTCCTGTCCATTTTCTGGAATTCCTCTTTTAATTTCATCAGGTTGCTTTCTTTGTAGCCTTTCTCCTTGAACCTCTCAACAATTACGTCAGCTTGGTTACTGTAATCTGAGACAGAATTGCAATTTCTGCGAAGTCGCATGAGTATAAGTAAAGCAACACAATGGTTCACCTCTAATATACCAGTCCCACACCAGGATTTAGGGTTCCTATCTGCTTCTGTGTACTGCCAAGGCCAACGGAGCTCAGCAAATACTGTCTCAGGCCTCGTACGTTTCTCTGCAACAACCAGCAAGAAAACTGATTCTTGCCGAGATTCCCGTTCGTGTGTACGAGGCATTCAGGTTTCTCGTCAGGAAATCTGGCCAGAATCTCGACGAGAAAAAAAGAGAACCTGCTCTATTTTTTCTCGTCAAGATTCTTGTAGGTCTGTTTCCCGACGAGAAACCTGAGCGTGTGTATACCTACCTATTGCCGTGGAAACCCACGCATGCTCAAAATGATTTTGACGCATGTGCGGAAGCTTCCACGGCATAGATAGGGTGAAGCAAGATGGCTGCGACGGCATTGAATGTGACAAAACAAAAGAAAACATAGCAGTCGTGGTGGGAACAATTATCAACTCCAGACTTGACTATGCAAATGCCCTCTATCTCGGACTCCCAAAATACCAAATCACTCGTCTGCAAGTCATTCAAAATATGGCCACTCAAAAAAAACATGGGAATCAATCTCATCTTCTCTGAGATCCCTTCATTGGTTGCCAGTAAAAGACAGAATCACTTTCAAGGCACTCTGCCTAACGCATTAGTGTATTCTGGGAAATGCCCCCCAATATCTATGCGAAAAACTAAAAGATTACAACACCAATCGCATTCTGTGATCCACCAACCAAAATCTACTCCAGATACCTAAAGCCAGATTCACAGTCCAAGGACCTAGACTGTGGAACGCTCTAGCAACCACCATCCTTCAGGAGAAAGATCAAAACCCATCTCTTCTGGGGGCCCAGGGAATGGATACCAAGCGCCAAGGCGTTTCAGTTTGCATGTGTTGCGCTATATAAGTTTCTCACTCAATCACGAGGGCATGCTCGTCATACGCGATGACGTCACCACGTTTTTTCCTTTCAAGAGAACTGCGGTTCTTTTGAAATGACAGTCAGTACACCCCGGCGGCAAGAGTTTCTTGCCAAGAATCTCGTCAGGGAAAACAACTGTTTTTTCCTGACGAGATTCTCGGATGTGTGTACGAGGCCTCAGTTGCCAGACAGTCAACACTTTCTCACAGGTCCACTCCTCACTGATAGATGCAAGCTCCTTCCTGCTACCTTTCAGACCACCCCTGCAGGCAGGTTTGCACCAGAGTCCTTGTAATCAAGGTTGGAGGCTCTTTCCCTCCCAATGTCTCTCCAAGACTCCAAATTCTAGGTCCCAAATGAGGACTTACTAGTAATTAGCAAACGCTAACTAAGTCCTCCCTCTCTGACTGGACTATCCCAGAACCCCTATAAATAAAAATCTGTGCAGAGCTAATCACATGAATATATAAATATGAAAAATTCATATAATGAAATAAACACAATAGTAATGAAAATGAATGAAAATTATGACTATAAAGTGCAAAGAAGAATTTGAAATTTGTGTCTACTATTGAAAAACACACATGAATCAATAGATGATAGTGACATTCATATGTATAAAGTGACACAAATATTAACTGCTTGCCGACCAGCGCACGACGATATATGTTGACAGCATGGCATGGACAGGCAGAAGGACGTATATATACGCCCCCTATAAGAATCCGACATTGTACATGCACGAGCGCCCGCCACGAGCTCCGTGACTCCGACCACAGGTCCCGCGGACTCTGTCATTAGCAGCAGTAGCACGTCCACCACTAAATGATACATCTATCTCCTATTGATTTTGTTTGTAAATAAAAAGGAGGCCAGAGTTTTTGGGTGACATCAAGCCAGGGATCCTGGGTGAATGTTATCGGTTGCAGTGCATCATTTTGATTTATGTGGATCTTCATTGCTGGATCACATGATTGATACATATTTGGGCAATAACATCATCCAGGATTCCTGGCCCCTTGGTTTACAAATAGATGCTTTATGGGGATATGTCACATCATTTAGCAGCAGTAGTCTTACCACTGCTAAAGGACAAAGTTCTAGTTAATGTTTTCTTACAAAGACCAGCTGCATGAATTGACCCAGTGGAGGGTAGGGGCCAAAGGGAGACAACAAACCTGGGACTTTAAATCTTTATTCCCCTTTGCTAAGTTGACAAGTTGCTTTTCCTTAATTAACAACCAATTGTTTCTATCTTTATGTTAAAGTTGAATCACTATTTAAAAGAAATTAAATATGCATTTGGTTTAAATGAGCCAACACCATTTTTTAATGAATATGGAGAATTTGTTTATCACTATAAAATAACAAATTGGATACACAAGGATTATGTCACTGTTATTTATAATGATGTGGGAAATTTTACGCCCTGGGCACCAGAAGATCAGCAATTTCAAATTAATATTGAAGCCATAACATGGAAGCTCGGCAGTGAGGTAGGTTTGTAATATAAACTTGGCCCGATTAACTAAAAGAAAAGGACCCAGTATTACATGATTGGTAAGAATATAATTATTTGTGAATGATTTTGTGAATATACAGGATTCAAAAGCACACCTAAAAAACTATACCGTGAAGTTAAACTGTTGGTCTTGCATCCAGTGGTGTAGGGACCACAGGGGTAGTTGCCCATGGAACACAATTCTAAAAGTATTGCACCCACAAGTTAGGTGGTGCAATACTTTCCTTTTCCTGGGCATTGGCAAACACGCTACACCACTGTTCCTATGCATTAATACCTGTACACCATATCCTGTGCTCAAAGGTTGCACCCATTTCAAAATGTAATCAATAATGCTAGTGACATATAATCCAAAAAAAAAATATATACCAAATAATATGTGAAAAATTAACATCAGTTGATACTGCATTCATACATACATGTGTTACAGAAAATATACAAACTGTAACATTATTTTAAATATAATTTCATATATACAGGGAGTGCAGAATTATTAGGCAAATGAGTATTTTGACCACATCATCCTCTTTATGCATGTTGTCTTACTCCAAGCTGTGTAGGCTCGAAAGCCTACTACCAATTAAGCATATTAGGTGATGTGCATCTCTGTAATGAGAAGGGGTGTGGTCTAATGACATCAACACCCTATATCAGGTGTGCATAATTATTAGGCAACTTCCTTTCCTTTGGAAAAATGGGTCAAAAGAACGACTTGACAGGCTCAGAAAAGTCAAAAAAAGTGAGATATCTTGCAGAGGGGTGCAGCACTCTTAAAATTGCAAAGCTTCTGAAGCGTGATCATCGAACAATCAAGCGTTTCATTCAAAATAGTCAACAGGGTCGCAAGAAGCATGTGGAAAAACCAAGGCGCAAAATAACTGCCCATGAACTGAGAAAAGTCAAGCGTGCAGCTGCCAAGATGCCACTTGCCACCAGTTTGGCCATATTTCAGAGCTGCAACATCACTGGAGTGCCCAAAAGCACAAGGTGTGCAATACTCAGAGACATGGCCAAGGTAAGAAAGGCTGAAAGACGACCACCACTGAACAAGACACACGAGCTGAAACGTCAAGACTGGGCCAAGAAATATCTCAAGACTGATTTCTCTAAGGTTTTATGGACTGATGAAATGAGAGTGAGTCTTGATGGGCCAGATGGATGGGCCCGTGGCTGGATTGGTAAAGGGCAGAGAGCTCCAGTCCGACTCAGACGCCAGCAAGGTGGAGGTGGAGTACTCGTTTGGGCTGGTATCATCAAAGATGAGCTTGTGGGGCCTTTTCGGGTTGAGGATGGAGTCAAGCTCAACTCCCAGTCCTCCTGCCAGTTTCTGGAAGACACCATGTTCAAGCAGTGGTACAGGAAGAAGTCTGCATCCTTCAAGAAAAACATGATTTTCATGCAGGACAATGCTCCATCACACGCGTCCAAGTACTCCACAGCGTGGCTGGCAAGAAAGGGTATAAAAGAAGAAAAACTAATGACATGGCCTCCTTGTTCACCTGATCTGAACCCCATTGAGAACCTGTGGTCCATCATCAAATGTGAGATTTACAAGGAGGGAAAACAGTACACCTCTCTGAACAGTGTCTGGGAGGCTGTGGTTGCTGCTGCACGCAATGTTGATGGTGAACAGATCAAAACACTGACAGAATCCATGGATGTCAGGCGTTTGAGTGTCCTTGCAAAGAAAGGTGGCTATATTGGTCACTGATTTGTTTTTGTTTTGTTTTTGAATGTCAGAAATGTATATTTGTGAATGTTGAGATGTTATATTGGTTTCACTGGTAAAAATAAATAATTGAAATGGGTATATATTTGTTTTTTGTTAAGTTGCCTAATAATTATGCACAGTAATAGTCACCTGCACACACAGATATCCCCCTAAAATAGCTAAAACTAAAAACAAACTAAAAACTACTTCCAATAATATTCAGCTTTGATATTAATGAGTTTTTTGGGTTCATTGAGAACATGGTTGTTGTTCAATAATAAAATGAATCCTCAAAAATACAACTTGCCTAATAATTCTGCACTCCCTGTATGTGCTTGAATGTATCCAAAAACAATTCAGTTCAAACTAAAAGTCCACTGTGAAATATCAGTTAATCTTCAATGACCATCCACCATGTAGTGTCATAAATCCTACTATAAAGATGGAAAGTGCTCTTCTTCAAAAACAAATGAGTGCTCCACCACTTGAGATAACATATTTACACTCACCAGTAAGTATGAGCCAAACACCCCCGGTTCGGTTCGCAGAACTTGCGAACAGGCAACAGGCAAAAAATGTTGACGAACGCACGAACATTGTTAAAGTCTATGGGGCCATAGCATGAAAAATCAAAAGTGGATTTACTGGACTGAAGGCAGGGATAGACTGGCCATTAGGACTACCTGGGAGTTTCCCAGTAGGCCGATACAATAGATGGTGAAAGGTTGTGCAACCCACAACACTATAAAAACATATATATATAGGGCCAGATTCAGGTAGATGGGAGCATCTTTGCTCTGGGGTAACGCTTCTCATTTACGTTACGCTGCCGAAATTTTAGGAGCAAGTGCTGTTATTCATGAAGCACTTGCTCCTAAAGTTGCGGCAGCGCATCGCAAATGAGCCGGCGGAATTCAAATTGGGCGGGTACGGGGCGTGTATTATTTAAACTAAGCGCGATCCCGCGGCGAACGTACTGCGCATGCGTCGAGTGTCAATGCATCCCAGTGCGCATGCTCCAAATTCTGTCAGTGAACGTCAATGACTTCACATCCCCATTCATGAAAGTTTTACGCAAGCGACGCAATTTTTTTTTTTTCCGACGCGATGACGACGCCTATACTTAACATAGGATACTCCACTAGGGGGCTGCTTTATCTTTACGCCGCGTATCGCTTACGGAAACGTCGGAAAGTCACTGCGTCGAATACGATCGTGAATTGCCGATTCCCGCTGATTAACATATTTTTTCAGCGTAAATCAGCGGGAACGCCCCCGGCGCCATTTTTTAATTAAAGTTGCGATGCGATGGCGAAATTCAATTGCGCCGATCGCATCGGAACACCAACCCGGCGTTTCTTGTTTTCTGGTTACAGAAAACAGAAACGCCGGCTTAAAGTGACAGTTAGGCTGGAGTATCACAGATACTCCAGCCTAACTCTACCTGAATCTGGCCCATATAAAAAAAAATAAGATCATAACAATCAGTTAGAGAAATTTGTCTCGTGATAAGTGTCTATAGCAAAGTAATTAATATCTAAAAAAGTCCACAAAGCAAAGTCACTGGATTTGATAGCAGCGGTGCTTTCTTATCCCCAGAGTGCAAAAATAAACTCGGGCAAGTTGGCCCCTTACCAGAAAAGATGGACCTCTAATGAAAGAGGTCATGCAGGCATATAGTAAGGGATCAATGGCTGTGGTTCCTGTTGATGGATAAACCGGGCGTCCGGCCTATATTATCCAGGTATAACACCGTGTCCAGTCCACTTCTCTGCTGCAAGATTGCAAGCATTCACAGCTCTCCCTCAGATGGTATAATTAGTAGAGATGAAAGTAAATAAGGCTTCATAGTGCAATAAGTTCAGTGACACCTCTTTATTAAAAGAAGTTTGTAAGTAACATCAGGGTTTAGGCAACACTGTGATGTAAGTACAAAAAACAATCTGGTAAAAATGGATAAAAGGTTATCCTCAGATGTGCAATCCTTGCAGCTTCGGTAACACCCGATCAGCTGGTTCGTGGCAACGTCTGATACTATAGCTCTATCCTACGCAGTGGGCCGATGGCTCAGTGGGCTGGCTTCAGTGACAGCGGTCCTCCACCCCCTCTGCTCCTCTGTCTCTCCCTCCCCGCAGCGCTCACTTCCTCTCCCTCCCCGCAGTGCTCACCTGGGGGGAACAGAGAAGCAGGGGAGGAGCAGGGGGACGACAGAGGAGCATGGGGGGCCAGAAGGAGCACGGGGAAGGGGACAGACAGCTGACTGAACAACTATGGCCTGGGAGTTTCTCACTTCTGCCTAATCTTGTCCCATGGAGGGGTACCGAAGTGATTCTTTGCCCTGGGTGAAATAATGTCTAGCTTCCCCACTGGTACTGCCTATACGCGTACCAGTACCAGCTGTTCTACTCTAATAAAGTAAAATGGCTAGTGGCCAGTGAAGGGGAAGAGGGGGCTTGGGTGGCTGGGGGGTGGCAGTTGTCTGGACGCCATAGGAGAGTCCTGTCAAAGTGGGCCAGTCTGGATGAAGTCCAGGGCCAAATGTTTGTCCCAGTCCAGCCCTGACTGGAGGGGGAACCCATGCTGTTTTTTTATTGGGTTTTACCTATTTTGTCGGAAACCGACATATCATGACAGCCATTTTAAATGACTTTTTTTCTTTTAGAAATGTAATTTTGTTGCGGGATTGTTCTAAAAACGGGAAAAATGCACCACTTTTACAGGCATGCTATAGCCATCCCCCAGGCACAATATTTAAAGGAATATTTCATTTATATTGTTTCACTTTAAAGTGGTTGTTAACCCTATTAAGGAAAAAAATGCAAGACAAAGGCATAATGCATACTAGCTCATTGTGAATTACTTCTGCAGATATGAGCCAACACCATTTTTTAATGAATATGGAGAATAAGCTCTTGTACTCATAAATACCAATTACTAACACCTATCGCCTATAAAGAGTAGGTAGGGGGGTTTGGAGGTGGGATTGTTAGGGAGTTAGGTGAGGCTGGGGTGAGAATGGGGTTGGAGGGGAGTAGAGGGGTAGAAGATTTGACGGAGCAGCTAAACTGTACGATGCTGCGCAATTGTATATTTTCGGTCAAATGTTCCGCCTACAAGCTATAGAAGAATTATAATGTTGTATGACTACTAATGTTGTATGACTACTAATTATATTTATGAATTATTATTACTAGTCAACCAACATTAGATTTTTTCTATAGCCTATGGGCCGAGCATTTGACTGGAAATATACGATTGCAGCGTCGTACAGTTTAGCTGCTCCGTCGAATCTTCTTAGAACTTTCGACAGACACCATAAGCCTTCAATGACAGATTCAACGTTTGTATGTTTTTCGATGCTTTGTCGAATCTTCGTCGTTCATGTTGATTTGTCAAGTTAGCTCTAGCTATTTTACAATCAGCCAATAGCATTCATCTTTGTCATTATTTTTCTTTTACTCCCCCTACCCAATTCCAGCAGTGATCTTACCTCTCTATAATGTCAAATATTTTCTTTCTATAATGTTTAATCTTTTCTCTCTATGTCGAATCTTTTCTATCTATGTAGAATAATCTTGGACTAATAGATTTAAGGTTAGGCACATTCGACCACAATTTCGATATACACAGATTGTTATTGTCAGCGTCATGTCGAATCTCCTATCTATATCGAACTGTTGATGCAACGGAAACGAAAATGAAGCGTTTGTCTATTTTGGATCTTTCGGTTTTTGTATTCTGCACATTCGTTTTCGTTTGTTAAAACGATAACGTAAATACCTGAAATTCAGATGAAAATGCATTCGGACAAAAATGAATGCACATGTCTAATTTGTATTATCTTTAATACTGAACATTTCTTGTAACAAGCAGTGTGTATAGACTCATGGCATATCACAAACCTTTACAAAATAATTATATTAATAATAATAACAATAGTAATAATAATATCTTCTTTTTAGGTTCCAATATCTCGATGCTCAGATCCCTGTGTACCTGGCAGTAGAAAAAAGTTTGGATCTTCAATTCATGAATGTTGCTATGAATGTGTGCCATGTCCAGAAGGAGAGATATCCAACATTTCTGGTAGCATTTGCGTTTTTTCTTAGGTTGCTGTTGTACTGGACAGAAGTTACCCCTATAATTATAGTGTATGTCATGTTTGAAGACCCTGAAAGTCAAGAAGGATACCTAATGATCCTGGCAGAGATATACTCCTAAGTACTCCTAAGTTCCATTGTGAGCGGACAAAAAACATGAGTTTACATGTTGAAATCTCATGAAATGGGGAAGATTTACTAAAATGTGTGCTAACAGAATCTGGTGTAGCTGTGCATAGTAACCAATTAGCTTCTAACTTCAGCTTGTTAAATTAAGCTTTGACAATAAAACCTAAACGTTGATTGGTTTCTATAGAGAGCTGCACCAGATTCTATGAACAGGTTTTAGTAAATCCCCTGCATTGCTGGAGACCTGCCCAGTTTTCTTTTACTACTACTACTACTACTAAACTACAGAATCTTTTCTTTCTCTTTTTCTTTACAACATTGAGCGTAATTATGTTGTGATTAGAGATGTGCATGACAGAAAAATGTTTTTATTTCATTTTCATTTTAGATTTGTTCATTAAATTAACAATTTAGTTTCTTTTCATTATTTTAGGGTGATTCCTTTTCCTAATTTATTTTTCCAATAGAATAGAAAAGAAAATAATATAATAAAACAGAATAGAAAATAATACAGTATAAAAGAATAGACTAGAAAATAAGAAAAAAAAATAGAAAAAAAAATGATTAGAATAGAAAAAATAGAACAAATTTAGCCATCTTCCAAAATTTGAATATATCCCCCTGGAGTTAACATAGATTGCTCTCAGATCCATTAGTTGCCCTCTGCCAACAATCTCTGCTCCCATGCCCAGAGAGAGAGAGAGAGAGAGAGAGCGCAGCCTGCACAGTTCTCTCCTCCTCCTGGCAGCTATCTCAAAACAGAAAGCCATGATTACGCCCGACATGTCTTAAACAACTTATGATGTCATTGGTTGATATGGTGTGGTGGGAGGCCTGCACAACTTTCTGTTTTGCCAGCAATAGTTGAGATAGATGCAGGGAGGAGGAGAGAGACATCTGAGGAGGTGTGAGCTGTGCTCTCTTTCTCCTTGCAATGCTTGGGAGATAACACAGGGTAGTGCTCAGACCGAGCTATTGCTCCTCCACCCCTGAGCATTCTTAACCACTTAAGGACCGCCTACTGCACATTTACGTCGGCAGAATGGCACGGCTGGGCACATCAACGTATATATACGTTGGTTTTAGTACCCAGCCGTGGGTCGCGGGCGCGCGCCCGCGACCCGGTCCGAAGCTCCAGGACCGGGACCGCGGGATTCGCGGACCCGATCGCCGCTGCAGTGCGGCGATCCGTCCCTGGAGCGGAAGAACGGGGAGAGCCGTGTATACACACGGCTTCCCCGTGCTTCTCTGTGGCCGGAGCATCGATCACGTCATCCCTGTAATAGGGGGACGCGATCGATGACGTCACACCTACAGCCACACCCCCCTACAGTTGTAAACACACACATTAGGGCACACATTCCCTACAGCGCCACCTGTGGTTAACTCCCAAACTGCAACTGTCATTTCCACAGTAAACAATGCAATTTAAATGCATTTTTTGCTGTGAAAATGACAATTGTCCCAAAAATGTGTCAAAATTGTCCGAAGTGTCCGCCATATTGTCGCAGTCACGAAAAAAATCGCTGATCGCCGCTATTAGTAGTAAAAAAAAAATAATTAATAAAAATGCAATAAAACTATCCCTTATTTTGTAAACGCTATAAATTTTGCGAAAACCAACCGATAAACGCTTATTGCGATTTTTTTTACCAAAAATATGTAGAAGAATACGTATCGGCCTAAACTGAGGAAAAAAAAAGTTTTTTTTATATATTTTTGGGGGATATTTATTATAGCAAAAAGTAAAAAATATTGCATTTTTTTTTAAATTGTCGCTCTATTTTTGTTTATAGCGCAAAAAATAAAAACCGCAGAGGTGATCAAATACCACCAAAAGAAAGCTCTATTTGTGGGAAAAAAAGGACGCAAATTTTGTTTGGGAGCCACGTCGCACGACCGCGCAATTGTCTGTTAAAGCGACGCAGTGCCGAATCGCAAAAACCCCTTGGGTCATTTGCCAGCGTATTGGTCCGGGTCTTAAGTGGTTAATGTCACCCCAGGGTGCCGTGGAAACCCAGATGAAAAACCCTGATCTACAGTATCTATCTTATCTTTCTATGTGATTTTCTATATATTCTTTTACCTTTTCTCAGAAACGTTGACACGGATGTTCATTGTGTTTGTATTATTCATCCTACAGACAGTGAAAACTGCATGAAATGTCCTGATGATGAATGGCCAAATGAGAAGAAGGATCGGTGTGTTCCAAAATCGGTGGAATTTCTCTCCTACACTGATGATACAATTGTTGCCGTATTTTCAGCTGTCTCCATCCTCTGTTGTCTTCTGACTGGTTTAATATTGGGGGTATTTATACATTACCAGGACACCCCCATTGTTAAAGCTAATAACCGGAACCTGAGCTATCTTCTCCTGGTCTCCATCATGCTGAGCTTCCTCTGTGTCTTCTTGTTTCTCGGCCGTCCAGTAGATGTGACCTGCATGCTGCGTGTAACCTCTTTTGGGGTCATCTTCTCAGTTGCTGTCTCTTCTCTACTTGCCAAAAGTATCATGGTGTGTGTTGCTTTCAAGGCTACCAAACCTGGGAGTTCCTGGAGGAAATGGATGGGAGTCAGATTGCCCAACTCTATAATGTCGGTGTGTTCACTGGTTCAAGTAATAATATGTGCGACTTGGTTATCTATTTCTCCTCCATTCCAGGACCAAGACTTTTACTCTTATCTAGGAAAGATCATCATTCAGTGTAATGAGGGCTCAGTTATCGGCTTCTACTCTGTCCTGGGATATATGGGGCTTCTGGCAGCTGTGAGTTTCAGTATAGCTTTTTTAGCCAGGACATTACCGGACAGTTTTAATGAGGCCAAGTACATCACCTTCAGCATGCTGGTGTTCTGCAGTGTCTTGATTGCCATGATCCCGGCCTATCTGAGATCTAAAGGGAAAGACATGGTGGCTGTGAAGATTTTTGCTATAATGGCATCAAGTTCTGGACTTCTTGTCTTTATATTTTTCCCAAAATGTTACATAATTCTGCTTAGACCTGATCTCAATACAAAAATATGTTTGCTTGAAAATAAAGGATAATGGGCTCACATTCACATAATTCACATTCACAAAGAGACATCTGAGCATGCGGTAAGATAACACACAGCATTTTTCAAAACATTTTTAAACGTTTACTAAAAAGCACTACTAAAATACTGCATGAGTAATTTTATGAAGTAATGCGGTCTTTTAGTAGTGAAAGTCTACAGTAATTTACTGCCAGCATCTTTGACAGGCTATAAATAACTGCTTGTTAAGGAGTGGGCAGCCTCCAAGTTCTTAACAACTGGTCATCAGCTGTCAGCGGAGTTCAATAAAAAATAATTGCTGTCAATAAAAAAAATTGGGAGAAAAATCGGCTTGGGGTCCCTTTGGGTCTGATATGGATTTTGAGGGGAACCCCACATCAAGATAAAAAAATGGCATGGGGTCCCACCTCAAATTCCAAACCAGACAGTTATCCGAGTATGTAGCCCAGCAGATCAGGAAAGGGGGGAGAGGAGCGAGCTCCCCTCGAACCATACTCGGCCACATGGCCTCAACATGTATGGCTCTCATGGTAATCGAATAGCCCCCTTTAACAGGGGGCCCCCAGATTCCTCCCCCTATGTGAATGAGTAGTACATAGTACATAGTACCCCTACTCATTCACGAAAAAAAGTATAATGTAAAAAAAAACCAGTAGGCAGTTTAAAAAAAAAGTCCCCCGGTGTAGATCCATCATGAATCACAATGCCTGTTGCCACCGAGGTCATGCTAGATCAGTTTAGTCACAAGGGAACAGTGTAACATGGTGATGTCACCGATGGCACCACCTCTTAGATATTTAAGAACTGTCAGATGGCAGGAGCGTTCATCGGGAGCAGAGCTTTTTTAGCTCAGCGAGGCTGTCCCCCCTACAATCAGCACAAATAAAAACTCAAGTGTGTTTCTTTAGTGCTACGTTTGTGCTGTTTTGTGCCGCAAAAATTTACGTTTGTGCTGCTTTTATTTTAAAGATTTTAGCAATTGTTTTTTCCAGACTATGACATCACACAGCCCCCCTACAACAGCACAAAACTGGTCTCATTGGTTAGTGCTACATTTGTGCTGTTTTGTGCTATTCATTTTTCCGTTCTATCTTTTATCGTTTTGCGTTATTTATGATTTATTAAAGGTCACCAAAGGTCACACAGCCCCCCTACAACGCCCAAATGACACAAAACAGGTCTCATTGGTTAGTGCTACGTTTGTGCTGTTTTGTGCTGCTAATATTTCCGTTCTCGTTTTTACGTTATTTATTAAAAAAAATCACTTATGTCACGAATTAGATTTTTTTGTTTAGCGCTGTATCTTGTTTTTATATTTGTTTGTACTTTTTGGTATCTTACAGTATTGGTACTGGCAGCTTTACACACACTCAGTGTGAATTTACACATTCATTTATTATTTTTTATGTTTACCAATTAGCGCAGTGTTTTTTCTCCTTTGGAGGGAAACTTCTTCTTTTTTTTTTTCTAGAACATTGGACAGACACCATAAGCCTTCAATGACAGATTCGACATAGAGAGACATGAAGATTTGACATAGAGAGCCATAAAGATTCGACATAGAGACATAGAGAGACATGAAGATTTGACATAGAGAGACATTAAGATTCGACATAGAGAGACATGAAGATTAGACATAGAGAGACATGAAGATTCGACATAGAGAGGCATGAAGATTAGACATAGAGAGACATGAAGATTCGACATAGAGAGACATGAAGATTAGACATAGAGAGACATGAAGATTCGACATAGAGAGACATGAAGATTCGACATAGAGAGACATGAAGATTAGACATAGAGAGACATGAAGATTCGACATAGAGAGACATGAAGATTCGACATAGAGAGACATGAAGATTCGACATAGAGAGACATGAAGATTCGACATAGAGAGACATGAAGATTCGACATAGAGAGACATGAAGATTAGACATAGAGAGACATGAAGATTAGACATAGAGAGACATGAAGATTCGACATAGAGAGACATGAAGATTCGACATAGAGAGACATGAAGATTCGACATAGAGAGACATGAAGATTCGACATAGAGAGACATGAAGGGTTACATTTTTTTTTTTTTTTTTAAAGATTCTGTCGAATCTTTTTTTTTTTTTACTTAGAACATTTGACAGACACCATAAGCCTTCAATGACAGATTCAACCTCAATTTGGATTTTCGGACTTTTACAAAAAACTAAATAAATAAAAACGAATTTCAGGAATAACTAAATAAACGTATTTTTCGGACGAAAACTAAATTACAAAACAAAATATTTCAGTGTGCACATGTCTATTAAACATAGAGAGATAGAAAATGGACTTTGTAGGCACATGAAAAGTAACAAAAAATATTTAATATTTCATAAAGTAGTACCATTTTTTTTTCTTATATTATAATGCATCCATTGGAATACACAATAGAAAACATTAAAAAAGAACAACCACGTGATTAACCAGAGAGGATACTAGTAACTGTATATTCTAATCGTTGAGGAGATATATGGCAAAGATGCCCACGCCGGTGTAACGGAAAACAGTGTCTCCTTGGTGAGTGTCCACAAAGTTCTTGAATGTTAGGAATAGCTATTTTCAACATTCAAGAACTTCGTGGACACTCACCAAGGAGATACTCTATTCCGTTACAACAGCGTGGGCATCCTTGTCATATATCCCCGCAGCGAGTGGAATATACAGTCACTAGTATCTTCTTTGGTCAATCACGTGGTTCTTCTTTTTTAATGTTTTCTATTGTGTATTCCATTGGATCCATTATAATGTAAAAAATATTTTTTACTACTTTATGAAATATTAAATAATTTTTGTTATTTTTTCGTGTGCGTACAAAGTCCATTTTCTTTCTCTATGTTTAACTCCAGGGCTCAAAATTTCAAGTCTTGAGCTACTAGCCAGGCCTCAAGAGTTACTCGCCACCAGTTACCCCACCTAATTCATACACTGCCCTGCGCCTAATTGCACCCATAAACACGCCCTCGTAGATTATCTCAGGGAATGTCACTGTTAAACGTTTTATGCAGAATCAAGTTACAAAATTAAATATTACCAACAACAACTTTAACAAAATGGGACAGGGCACTGGGGGCAGACCAGAGGGACAGGGCACTAGATCTCTCTCTCTCTCTCTCTCGCTGAGATCCACACAACTGCACAGTCATTGAGTCCAGTCTGTTCAGTGCTCAGGCTGAACTGTTGGACACAAGGAGAAGAAAACTGCACAAACTGGAAGGCTGCCGCTCTCATGTCAGGGCAACTTTCAGTGAGCGCTGCACCGGAGTGGTAATTTTCGCAATCCTCCACCTCACTCATTGCTTTCTGCTCTCCAGCTACATTGGTCTGGGGGAGGGGGCAGGCTCGGAGAGGTCATACTGTTAGGTCCCATGGCTTAATGAGAATTGTAAGGAGAGCACCTGTTTACTGCTCTGCCTGTGCGCGGCTCACCAGACTACTTATCTCGAGCATGTACCTTTCTTCTTCGGCCGCCAATCTCATCTTAACTCTAAGTGTAGGCACAGATTGGAGGGAGATTGGTCATGTAGCCCTGTCATCACTCGCCCCCAGCTTAAATCCACTCGCCAAATGCTAGTAGGCGAGTGGAAATTTTGAGGGCTGTTTAACCCAATCACTGTAGGACATGGCACAATCATTACCTAGGGTGTTGATTACCACCCAAGGGCACCTGTAATCAAACCATTTAATATTTCTGGCTAGGTTCACACTGATAAGACACAACTGTTGTACGACTATCATCCTACTTTGCCCTGCTACATCTGTCCACTACTTTATGAAATATTAACCACTTGCTTACTGGGCACTTACACCCCCCTCCTGCCCAGGTGAAATTTCAGCTTCCGGCACTGCGTCGCTTTAACTGACAATTGCGCGGTCGTGCGACATGGCTCCCAAACAAAATTTACGTCCTTTTTTCCCCACAAGTAGAGCTTTCTTTTGGTGGTATTTGATCGCCTGTGCGATTTTTATTTTTTGCGCTATAAACAAAAAAGAGCGACAATTTTGAAGAAAAATACAATATTTTTTACTTGTTGCTATAATAAATATCCCAATTAAAAAAAAAAAACATTTTTTTTTTCTCAGTTTAGGGCGATACGTATTCTTCTACATATTTTTGGTAAAAAAAAAATCGCAATAAGCGACTGGTTTGCGCAAAAGTTATAGCGCTTACAAAATAGGGGAGAGAATTATTATTTTTTATTATTTTTTTTTTACTAGAAATGGCAGCGATCTGCGATTTTTATTGTTACTGCGACGTTATGGCGGACACATCGGACACTTTTGACACATTTTTGGCGCCATTCACATTTATACTGCGATCAGTGCTATAAATATGCACTAATTACAGTATAAATGTGACTGGCATTGAAGGGGTTAACACTAGGGGGTGAGGAAGGGGTTAAATGTGTATGCTAGGTGTGTTCTAACTGTAGGGGGAGGGGGGGGTGACTGGGGGGGTGACCGATCTGTGTCCCTATGTAGGAAGGAACACAGATCGGGCTCCTCCCTTCCAGAGACAGGACATTGTCTCTGTGTCAGCCGGCAATGAGAGATGATCTATGAGAGATCATCTCTCATTCGCCCACAGATCGCATTGCAAACGGCCGCTCTGATTGGCCGTTTGCCGCGATCTGTGATTGGCCGTGTCCAAGGGACACGGACAACACAGGGCTTCCCCGCAGCGCGCTGTACAGCGCGCGCTGGGAACGCCAGAAAGACATGCCGTCAAATGACGGCATGTTGGATATTGAGGCCCGCGCTGTTGCCGTCATCCGACGGTAGCGCGGGCCTCAAGTGGTTAAATAATTTGTGTTACTTATTCATGTGTCTACAAAGTCCAGTTTCTTTCCAGTCATAAATATAGTAGAGGATCTTGTCTTTTTATATTAAACATTTTTTTTATATTTTTTTAAAGAAATATTTTGTAAGGTAAAAATACATTGTCAAAGTCTTTACGCCTTTTACACTTTGACCACCCTCACAAAGTTAATGATCTACAGTGTGGCAGTTTCCCCAGGCTAGTGATTTCACCTACAGTGAAGATTAAGGATTAACTTGTGTGATCTGAAATGTGTATCTTGCAAGAGGAACAATTAATGACTGGACCCCCTGACTTAAAGCCCAAATTCAGCTTGGGTCTCAAAAATTCCTCCCCACAGAAGCTGTTTATCCTTCACTCCTTCTCTATCCGGAAGACACACTCGGTCACTGATACAACAATATGTGTTGTCTGCATTTAATGATTCTCAGCGTCATTTAGGTAATTTACTATAAGCCCAGGGTGTCAAGGTCCCCTGTCCTGGGACTGAAATGAAAATGCAGACTGGTACAACATCACATTATTACATAAAACCACTAGCTGCCGCATTTAGGATCCTACCACTGCTGGAGGAAGAAAAAGATGAACAGGGCATGTGATTTTAGCAGATCAAAGACCTTAAAAAAAAATATATATATTTACAGTATTGGGGGTACTCCAGCGGAAGGTGGGACCAAAAAAGCGGGATATTGAAAAAGAGTTGAACTTTAAATATAGATTTTTTTAAATATATTTATATTCCTTACTTTTTCATGTTGAAGTTGTATCACCATTTTAAAGAAATTAAATATGCTTTCGGGTTAAATGAGCCAACACCATTTTTTAATGAATACGGAAAATTTGTTTATCACTACAAAATAATAAATTGGATATTAAAGGATCATGTCACTGTGATTTATAATGATGTGGGGAATTTTACATACTTGTTACCAGAAGATCAGCAATGCCAAATTAATACTAAATCTATAACATGGAAGCTTGGCAATGAGTTAGGTTCATAATATAAACTTGGACAAGTAACAAAGATTAACTGCTTGCCGACCAGCCGCTGCAGTTATACGGCGCCAGGTCGGCTCTGCTGGGCGAGATCACGTAGCTATACATCATCTCGCCGAGCAGACAATAGGAGCGCGATCGCCGCCGGGCACACACGATCGCTCGTTACAGAGCGAGCACCGGGAGCTGTGTGTGTAAACACACACCTCCCGGTCCTGTCAGGGGAGTAATGCCTGACCTTCTGTCCATACAATGTATGAACATCGATCTGTCATTTCCCCCAGTCAGCCCCCCCCCCCTTCAGTTAGAACACACCCAGGGAACTTAATTAATTATATTTTTGTTTATAGCGCAAAAAATAAAAACCACAGTGGTGATCAAATACCACCAAAAGAAAGCTCTATTTGTGGGGAAAAAAAGCACGCCAATTTTGTTTGGGAGTCATGTCGCATGACCGCACAATTGTCAGTTAAAGCGAAGCAGTGCTGAATGGCAAAAAGGGGCCAGGTCATTGAGCAGCAATATGTTCCGGGGGTGAAGTGGTTAAAGTGATACTAAAATCTCACACAAGATATGGCTTTTTGACAACAAACTTCAAAATGAGCAGGTTTTCAAAAAAATCTTACCAGAGCAGCCAAGATTCTCCTCCTATTGGGTTCCTCTTTGGCGCTCCGTCCCCCTGTTGAGCGCCCCCACAGCAAGCAGCCCGAGCAGAGCTGTAGCTCCCTGTTTCCATTTAGACATAGAGCGGCCGCCCGTCCCCATCTCCTTTCTCTCCACATTGGCTCACTGACTTTGATTGACAGCAGCAGGAGCAAATGGCACCACGCTGCTGTCTCACCCAATGAGGAGGGGTAGTCCCGGACAGCCAAGTCTCTTGTGCAACATCGCTGGATCTAGATGGGACTCAGGTAAGTAGTATGAGGGCTAAGAGGGGCCGCTGCACTCAGAAGTTTTTTTTTTATCTTAATGCATAATGCATTAGATAAAAAAAAAGTCTGCCTTTACAACCACTTTAAGCATTTAGGCCTGATTAACTAAAAGAAAAGAATCCAAGTAGAGATAAATTGATATTGTACGTACAATCAGACAGAATTATATCTGTGTCGTACACGGGATCAATGAGCAAAGCTATCAAGTTGTACACTGGAGTCTACATTTTGTGTCAAAACTGTACAATTCTCATGAACGTGAGCATTTTTTTTTACATTTATGCCGTGGCCCTGATTTTTCTGTATTTACTTTGAATTATTTTAGATAACAAAATAATACATACATTGCTTTAGGGTTTTGATTTCAGATAGTACTTAAGTCATACAGAATCACATGCCAATGGAAATTGCATTGTTTTCAATGGTACCCATGAGGGATGAGCCGAACACCCCCGCGTTCGGTTTGCACCAGAACCGTCGAACAGTCCGATCGAAACATTTAGAACCCCATTGAAATCTATGGGACTCAAACGTTCGAATTCAAAAACGATCATTTTAAAGACCAATTTTCAAGTTATTGTTGGAAAACGTCTTTCAGAAACCGGGTCTTGTCCCAGGGAACATGTATCAATGGAAACAAGTCTTAAAAACGGTCGTTTTTTCAGGAGCAGGACTCCTGAAAAAACGACCGTTTTTAAAACTTTTTTTTCCATTGATAGTAGTATTAATGGAAAAAAAGTTTTAAAAACGGTCGTTTCGTTTCACTCGAATTTGCCGCGAACGATCGTTTTTGTTCGAAATTCGACGAACGATCGAACGGACGATGTTCGAGTCGAACATACGTTCGTTTCGAACGCGAAGCTCATCCCTAGTACCCATTCCCATCAATGCAAATTAGCCCAGCCTGATTTCTGTACTACTTTAGTGCAATTCCAGTGAGATTTTTTGCCCCACAAACTATGCAAGTTGTATCACAGTTACAACATAATTGCACTGAAAGTCAAATCAAAATATGATCACAAAAGTTTGAACCCAGCCTTAGGGACATATAAAATGTAGGTTTTTGTTTACATTCTGCACATCTTTATTAGAATGAGTGCCGCTCATCGGTGCCACCTATCAGGACAGGGGGTGTAGTAGAGCTTGTGTTCAGACCATGAGTGCTCCCTCATCAGGTGTGAATGTAATTTATTAAACTTGAGGATTTAACCTAAATACTACACTCACAGCGGCATCTCTCTCTCTCTCTCTCTCTCTCTCTCTCTCTCTCTCACTTGTATACCGAGTCATCTTCTACTCTAAACAGCTTGCTGCCAACACTGATACTGGCCAGAATCCTTTACAATAGGGTGACCAGACACTCCCAGTTTCAGGGGACAGTCCTCTGATTGAGGACACTGTCCCCGGACCAAGTCTGTCCCTGGTTTTGTCCCCAGATTGGATTTAATAGGGGGCAGGGGCAATTTCAAAGACAGTCGGTGCAGAATTAAAATAAAAAAAATAGAATTACACCCCCCCCCCATTTGCCGTGCCTACTAGCATAGGGGGATGTATTTTTCTCATTATCTTTGCCCCTTTCTGATGATCATGTGCTGGTCGGATCGGAGGGAATATTTCTTCAGTTTCAGGTGCATTCCCATTTAGCTTTGCTCTCATGTTCTTCTGCCTTGGCTCAAATCCTGGCCAGCCGCCTGCCTGCTTATCTCCTTGCCTTCCCTGGCAGAGTGATCTTCCACCGATCCCATCCAGTAGTAGCTGGGGCCCGAAGAGTAAGACTTGAGAGGCTGTGAGGCGGGCGGCGACGGGCAGAGAGTCGCTGATTGTTGCCATTACTAGTAAAGAAAAAATATGTCCTCGGATTTCATTTAAAACATTTGGTCACCTTACTTTACAAGTCTGGCTTCAGTAGTTAACCCCCCCGGCGGTATTCCCGAGTTTGGCTCGGGGTGGAATTTCAGCACCAAAAGCGGTAACCCCAAGCCAGACTCGGGATCGCCTTGCAGCATCCACAGGCAGGGAATTGTACTTACCTTGTCCCTGGATCCTGCAATGCCTCTCCGCTGTGTAATCAAGCTGTGTCCTCGCTCAGTTCACACAGTGCCTGTGTTCCGCCGAGCTCCGTTCCCTGCGACGTTACAACGCACAGGAGCGAAGATCGGCGCCAAGTTCAAAAAAGTAAATAAACACATTACATACAATATACTGTAATCTTATAGATTACAGTACTGTATGAAAAAAAATACATACCCCCTATGTCCCTAGTGGTCTGTCCAGTGTCCTACATGTACTTTTATATAATAAAAACAGTTTTTTCTGCCTGCAAACTGTAGATTGTCCATAGCAACCAAAAAGTGCCCCTTTATGTCAAAAGTGGTTTTAGAGCAGCTAGAAAACAGCCATAATAAATTAAAATTACTTGCAGAATCGAGCGATAGCGATTTGTGGGGAAATTCGTCATCAAAAAATAAAAGTAATGACAGCAAAAATTCTGCAACTGAGTAAATTTCAGTGATTTTTAGTTGATTACGTTATTGAATAATTTTTATTATAATTATATTATTATTTGCTATAATTATTTAGAGATATTTATTATATTAGAATTTATGATTTTGTTTTTCAAATGTTATTATACCCGGGATGTTTATTAGACTCTTGTTTGGACAGATTTAAGTGAGTTATTCCTAAAAATTACAGGCCTACAGTGTAAAACACCAAATTTCCATGCAAAATAATGGTACGGCTTTCAGCACCTAAAATCTGAAATAATCATACCGCCAGGGAGGTTAATGGACTTTTGTTCCTTAAAATATATCTTTGAACTCTCTTAACTATTATCTCACTAGTTGCCTACCTATTGCTCCATTTTGACCTTATACAGGGGGTTAAAATGCCCTTTATTGAAGTAGTTAAAGAAATTTAAAACATTTTAACGTTTCAAATTAAGCATCTAAAAAAAACCTGTTCATGGATGAATGGCATTGAATTTTTCAATTTTTTTTAATTTTTACATGTTTCCTAGGGCAAAGCCCACCCCTAATGCTGTGGTTTTGGTAAACCTTTGTCTATTACCCCTGAATATGGGAAATTTTATTATGACAGATTAGGCTCCAATTGATATCAATGGGGTTCGGGATAGAAAGAAAATAGGATAGGATAGGAACAAAACCCAGGGCAATTTGGCTCATCACTAGTTAAAATGTGTTACACTGGAATGTATTTTGATTAAAAAAAAGAAGAAAAACACAGCAAAATGAAACACATTTAATACAAAGAAAAAATAATATTACACTTCTGAACTGTCAGGCGTCTGTGATAGTCAACGCTTGTAGTTCACCAACGAAGGGTGCTCCAGGGAGCCAAATCCAAGCCCCAGCTAGCCTCTTCCCCAGTTATGCGTTTATAGACACACACAGCACAATTTGTCCCTGTCCCATCTCATCTCATTGTATTTGACTTTGAGGGAAGCCTTGCCACATAAAATAACAGTTTGGCCCCTTTCACATGAGCGGACGAACAGTCCGCTAATTACAAGTTCGTTTACAGACTTGTAATGTGTCCCTATGGGAGCGGATCCTTTAGCGGATGATGCATCCGCTAACGTCCGCCTAAGATCCGCGTCCGTCTGGATCCGTTTTGCGGACGGATGAAAACCCTATTTTCCTTCCGTCCGGTGGATCGGATCGGATGCAAACGGACAGACGGTCCGTTTCCACCCGATTCCCCATAGTGTGCGGGGACCGCCCTGTCCGCCGACAGCTGAGAGGGACCCCCCGCTGAGCCGATGGACACACATGGAGCAGACCGAAAAACGGCCTTTAACCCCAAATAAATACCCTACATTTACTATACTGTAGCAGCTTCAAATACAGTGATACTATAGCTGCTCTGTGTGCCCTTTTAGAGTTAGGGGGGTTGGCATAGGCATCAGCATCCCTATAGGCTTTTCTATGCGCGGAAGTGTTTTACTTCCTGGTGCGGTGACGTGGTGGCGGTGTGTACACGATCAAACCAATACGTCCCCAGCAGACAGATTTGTTCAAATCAGTCTGTCCGACTGATTTGAACAAATCTGTCTGCTCGTGTCTATGGGGCCTTATAGTGTCTCTTAAATAGGGGATAGTTTTATGTCATTTTTATTAATATTTTTTTTTACTAGTAGCAGCGATCAGTGATTTTTAACGTGACTGCGATATTATGGCGGACACATTTTTGGGACCATTGTCATTTTCACAGTGATCAGTGCTATAAAAATGCACTGATTACTGTGAAAATGACACTGGCAGTGAAGGGGTTAACCACTGGGTGGTACAGAAGGGGTTAAGTGTGCCTAGGGATGTGTTCTAACTGTGGGGGGGGGCTGGGCTATGTGTGACACGACACTGATCACAGCTTCAGATTACAAGGAGCTGTGTACACTGTCCTGTCGCTAGGAAGACTGGGGAAATGCTTGTTTACATGAGCATTTCTCCCTTCTTCCTCACCATGTTACGTTCGCGGGATTGTCAGCGGCCATCGAGTCCACGGGACCAACAGTCGGAGTCACAGAGCTTGCGGCGGCCGCGCTCATGCGGCGCGCCTGCGTCCACAATGCTGCTTCTTAAAGGGGACGTATAAATAAGTCATTTTGTCTGCCCATGCCATTCTGCCGACATATATCTGCGCGTGACAGTTGGCATGTGGTTAAAAGGCCTTGAAAATACAGAAATCTACCTGTTGATCCTGGCAGATATGGACCTAAGTCCGATGGTGAATTGACATCACACAGGAGTTTGTAGACTGAAATCATGAGAAATGGTGTCAGACCTGCCCAGTTGCCTTTTGTTACTGCTACTAATAATAATAATAATAATACTACATATAATACTACCTCCCCTCTTCCCATATTTTCAAAATAGAGAGCAATTGTTTTGTAATCTCAACTAAGAACTAGGGAGCTGATTGGGCTCTTTAACATAACACAGGAAAAGGACAGCTCTAAAAAACTTACAGGATCAAAAGCCATTTTTCTGCCCACAAATAACAAAATATGTTCAATTGCATATTTAAAATGGACTTGACCATAACTTTACAAGTCTATATGAATTATTTCCTGATGTGTCACAATGTACAGAAAAAACTGTATTGCTTAAAAAAAAAATAATAATTAACAGCCATCCTTGAGCTCCGTTCATTAACATTTTCTAGGTTAAGGTCATATCATCAGTCTGCTGCTGGCAAGAGGAAACATTTCCTCAGTCACCTCTCTCGCAGTGATCAGACTGCAACATTTTTACTTTGAAGTAAGTCAAAATGTGAAAGACTGGAACTGAGTTGTGTTGGACATTTGAGAACACAGCCAAGAATTGTACAAACACCAGGATTTCTATGATTGTGTCATCTCCAACTACAGGAAGTAGATGGTGAGTGAGTGAGAAACTTTTATAGTGCAACACATGCAAACTGAATCGCCTCAGGGTGCTTGGTATCCATTTCCTACTTAATTTTGCCTTCAGAATAGATGGTGACCCTGTATAATGTTTAAAAAAGTTAATAAAGTCCTTATAGAGAGAAAAGAAGATACGGGCATTGCCAGGTAGTGGTGTTGCGAACATAAAAATTTCTGCTCGCGAACGGCGAACGCGAACTTCCGCAAATGTTCGCGAACGGGTGAACCGGGCGAACCGCCACAGACTTCAATAGGCAGGCGAATTTTAAAACCCACGGGGACTCTTTCTGGCCACAATAATGATGGAAAAGTTGTTTCAAAGGGACTAACACCTGGACTTTGGCATGCCGGAGGGGGATCCATGGCAAAACTCCCATGGAAAATTACATAGTTGTCCAGAGTCCGTTTTTAATCCATAAAGGACATAAATCACCTAACATTCCTAAATTATTTGGAATAACGTGCTTTAAAACATCAGGTAGGATGTTGTATCGATCAGGTAGTGTAAGGGTTACGCCCGCTTCACAGTGACAGACCAAACTCAGTATACGCTGTGGGCCTGACACACACGCTGGCAAGCAACTAACTACTATTCTATTGCATTTTTTTTTAAATGTAATCTACCGTGCCACCAGATATATGAGTGGTGGCACTGGGCAAGTGGGCACAGTATACGCTGTGAGCCTGAAACACACACGCTGCTGCAATTAGATTACAGAGGGAAAAAAAAGCAGACTGATATACTAGCCCTAAAATGGTCTTTTTGGGGTGCTGTCAGGACGCTGCCCTTACAGCAGAGATCAGATGAGATTTCCCTATTAAAACAGCAGCAGCTACACTGTCCATCCTCTCACTAAGACTGCAAGTTCCGAATGAATCTAAAATGGATGCTGTCCAGGAGGTGGGAGGGTCTGGGAGGGAGGGTATGCTGCTGATTGGCTCAATGATGACGAATAGGGGGCGGACCAAACATTGCATATGTTCGCCCGCCACTGCGAACGCGAACAAGCGATGTTCGCCAGGAACTATTCGCCGGCGAACAGTTCTGGAGATCTCTATTGCCAGGGGATTGATATTATACAGTATATGTAAAAGGTAATACATGGAAGTATTACGAAATACTGTCAGGAACCATGAATCAGACAGAGAAAAAAATCACACCATTTAATATAGTAGTAAAAATGGTACAAATAGTAAATGTAGTCAAAACATAGCCAGGGTTCGGTAACCAAATTGGGTAGTCAGAACAAGCCAGGAAATCAGAGAGCCAGAGATCAGTGTAGTCAGAGCAGCAGACAGGATCAGGAACCAGAAAGGATGTCAGACAGGCAAGTCTTCAACAAGAACACAGCAGAGAGTCTCTAGATATGTTGAACAAGGCAAAGGCACAGAAGATCTAATCTAGGCAGGTGAGTCACTGTGGAATGATGAGTACTGGCAATTAACTGACAACTGAGTAGCCTGAGCTCTGAGAAGGGAGAGCTGAGCCCAGCCCTGACAATTACTTAGAATGCATAACCTTAAAGCGGAGCTCCAGCCGCGGGAAACATTTTTTTTAAAGTCAGCAGCTACTAACAGTGTAGCTGCTGACTTTAAATAAGGACACTTACCTGTCCTAGGCGCTGACGGCCCCCCCCGATGCCGGTCCCACGATCGCTCCGGGTCCCGCGCCGCCATTCACACTATGGGAAACAGGCAGTGAAGCCGTACGGCTTCACTGCCCATTTCCTAGTGCGCCTGCGTGAGTCTCACGCTGGCTTGTGAATGGGCGCGCTGCTCTCTGAGAACACACAGTTCCCAGGAAGCAGCGCGCCCCATTCACAAGGAGAAGAACAAGAAGAAAACACACCGCGGTTCAGGAAGAGGCAGATTACGGACTTCCGCATAGCAACAGCTATTTCGGGTAAATATTTATTTTTAAGTTTTTTCAGGTTTTTTTTTTTTCAAACACCATTGTAAAATGTTGTTATCCTGGGTGGAGCTCCGCTTTAACATGAATAATATATCTGATACTAGGTCCACTCTAGCAGACTATGACGGAGCAAATAGAAGAGGATCACTGTTAATATTTGCATTAATTTTAAAAGTAATTTATAATGTTTTTTAATTGTATGCAATAACATTTCTGCTTTCTATATAAGACATTGCAAATAAACTTACTTTAAGTTAGGTTATTATAAAATACTTTGGCCCAGATTCAGAGAGAATTGGATTCTCGTAGCGTATCAGAAATACACTACTCCGCCGTTTTTTACCTGGCTCTACGTGGAATCCAGGTAGATTTTGTCCAGTAAACGACGGCGGCGTAGTGTATTTCTCCCGTCGCAATCCATCTACACGAGTAGGGGGCGTGAAGGATTTAAAATAGGCGCGTTCCCGCGGCGATCGAACTGCGCATGCTCCGTTCGCAAATTTCCCGCCGTGCATTGCGCGAAATCACGTCGTTACGTCATTCGTTGTTTGAGTAGCGTCGTTTACGGACATTTCTATTCCCGAACGAGTTACGCAAAAAAAAAAAATTTTAATTCGACGCGGGAACGACGGCCATACTTAACATGGGCTACGCACCGTTAGACCAGCAAAAAGCCGGTCTAACAGTACGTAAAAAAAAACAGACGTAAGCGATTGCGAAAACCGCTCGTATCTTCGTGGATCGCCGTAAAAACACATTTGCATATCACGACGCATGAAAACGACGCGAACTCCTCCCAGCGGCCGCAAAAATATCGCAGCGTAGATCCGAAGGCTTACGAAGACGTAAGCCTCTCGGATCGAAGCCCGAAGCCGCCGTATCATGGTTTGAGGATTCAAACTAGTGATACGGCGCGCAAAATTTGAAATTACTCCTGTCTAACACCAGTTAGACAGGCGTAATTGCTTTATGAATCTGGGCCTTTATATTTAAATTTCCCCTGAATGATTTAATTGCATTTTATGAAAAGATAATGCTGCGACAGTGAGCACCAAGCTCTGAGCTTTAATTTGAGACATTCCTATAAATAAAATTATATAAAACATCTTGGTGTGGTTTGCCAATTGCCTTGTGAAGACGTTCTTTTTGCAGAGCTTCCCCACTACCAATACATCATGCTTTAGAACCCTTTTGCACCCTGTTTTTCTATCCACAATGAGCAAGGGCACTAATATTGCTGATCCCCTGGAGTCGAAATCCAACATTGGAAATTTTTCCCATAACTCTAGGGAGTGTATGACCTCCCAATATTCATCTTTTGTGGTTACTTTGAGGCTTTCTTCTCCCCCCCCTATCTTCATCCTGCCACCCGTTTCATTGTATAGAAGACAGTGGTGGCTGGTGGTAATTCTTTTGGGGGGGGTGGCAAACAGTGTACCCGTAGCCGCCTCCAACCCTTCTGGTCAAGTTGGTGGGCTGGCAGGTCAGTTGGTGCACTTACCACATCCATGGCAGGCATTATGGATGGCTTCCCCTGCTCTCCCCGTGGGCATCACAGCGACTGGCAGCATGGCAGCGGGCTTCCCAAGCAGCTTCTCTTTTCCCTGCTTGGAGGCTTCCGTCTCCCCCCTCCTCCTCGGTGACCAATCAGAACACTTCTCTTTTCGGTCAATCGGGAAACGAGTCTCAGACCCTCTTTCTGATTGGTGAAGAGGAGATTCAGGACCCAATTGTCTCCGCCGAGAGGGTGCGAGAGGGGGCCCCTCTCCTGCCGCCGATAACGGTGATCTCGCTGCGAATCTGCCACGGAGACCACCGTTACCGTTTAAAGGACCGCTCACGCTAAAGATGGATACCTCGGTTGTGGGAGCAGCTGCTGCCGTTACCGAGATATCCATCTTTAAAAAAAAGGATGTATATATACCTGAGCAGGTTCTTAAGTGGTTAAGGAACATCATGGTCAGCTACAATGTCCCACATGGATGACTTAGAAGACCGACACAGAGGAATCAATATTCACTTGAGGGCCATATTTAACACACTTCTGGGAAACACTGAAACAGACCTGTTTGAAATTTATAGGGTCAAATACACACCATGCATTCTCAACCTCTTACCTCAGTTAGCTGATGGATTTCTTGTGTAGGGTGCATTTTTAGAAACAGAATGAGACCATCTTTCTAAAAACCAGGGAGAATGGGACCTTTAATTTTGATACTGCTCAAGTTACTTAGGAGAGCCCAGTAAAGTAGGAAGGTGTTGACAGGAGGTGGAAGCCCCTTCCACGCCCTGTAAGAAGTGATCAAAAAGCTGCATAGCCATTTAGATCACTTCTACAAGAAAGCCCATCACTGGCTGAAAATTTTGATACAGCTTTAATGCATGCAGGTGTGGGCACCATCATGGTATACCCCCTTCAACCCAAAGATGTGCGGGTACATCCTAAGAAGTTGAAGTGTATAATGACCTTAGCAGTGTCATGCCTGCCCAGTTCTCTTTTGCTAAACTACTTAACCACTTGCCTACTGTGCACCCCCCCCCCCCCCCCTTCTGCCCAGACAAAATTTTAGCTTCCGGCACTGCGTCGCTTTAACTGACAATTGCGCGGTCGTGCGATGTGGTTCCCAAACAAAATTGGCGTCCTTTTTTTCCCACAAATAGAGCTTTCTATTGGTGCTATTTGATCGCCCGTGCGGTTTTTATTCTTTAGGCTATAAACAAAAAAAGAGCGACAATTTTGAAAAAAGACACAAAGGGGTAGATTCACATACACTTAATATTCCGCTGCGTAATCGAAATAATCTACGCTGCCATATTTTACCAGGCTCTACACCGAATCCTGGTAGATTTTTGCCCGTACGCTACGGCGGCGTAGTCTATTTCTCGCCGCGTAATCGAAATACGCGATTGGGGGGCGTGAAGCATTTAAATTAAGCGCGTCCCCGCGGCGATCAAATTGCGCATGCTCCGTTCAGAAATTTCCCGCCGTGCATTGCGTGAAATCACGTCGTTACGTCATTCGTTGTTTGAGTAGCGGCGTTTACGAACATTCCTATTCCCGGACGACTTACGTTAAAAATAATAAAAGACGTCGGAAAACGTAGAAATTCGACGCGGGAACGACGGCCATACTTAACATGGGCTGTCTAATATTAGAGCAGCAAAAAGCTGATATAGTGTTACGCAAATAAAAGATGACTAAAGGTGCCATAAGAGATTGCGATTGAAGATCGTAATTTCGGGGATCGTCGGCAAAAAGCTCATTTGCATACCCCGACGCGGAAAACGACGGGAAGTCCACCCAGTGGCCGCAATTTTATTGCAGCATAGA
The DNA here is from genome assembly GCA_029574335.1 of Rana kukunoris. Classification (NCBI taxonomy): domain Eukaryota; kingdom Metazoa; phylum Chordata; class Amphibia; order Anura; family Ranidae; genus Rana; species Rana kukunoris. The sequence goes on along the minus strand of CM056049.1, from coordinate 723,375,903 downwards.
TCCGAAGGCGTACAAACACTTAATCCAGTTGAATTGAAGCCTGCAGCCGTCTATTTATGGTTTGAGGTTTTCGACTAGCTAGAAAACGCGCGTAATTTGAAATTACTCCAGTCTAACACAAGTTAGACAGGCGTAATGGCTCTCTGAATCTGGGCCAAAATGTTTTGCTTTTTGCTATAATAAATATCCCATTAAAAAAAAAAGCCGATACGTATTCTTCTACATATTTTTGGTAAAAAAAAATTAAAAATAACCGTATAGTGACTGGTTTGCGCAAAAGTTATATTGCCTACAAAATAGGGGACATAATTATGATTTTTTTTTTTTACTAGGAATGGCGACGATCTGCGTTTTTTTTCCGGGATTGCGACATTATAGCCGACACATCGGACACTTTTGACAAATTTTTGGGACCATTCACATTTATACAGTAAACAATGCTATAAATATGCATTGATTACTGTATAAATGTGACTGGCAGGAAAGGGGTTAACCACTAGGGGGCGGGGAAGGGGTTAAATGTGTTCTTACTGTAGGGGGACGGGGTGACTGGGGGAGGTGACCGATTGTGTCCCTATGTACAAGGAACACAATCGATCTCCTCTCTCCCTGACAGGGACGTGCAGCTCTGTGTTTACACAATACGTCCCAGCTCAGTTACACAGAAATCGCGGGTGCCCGGCGGCCATCGCGGCCGCCGGGCACGCGCACAGTGTTGTTAGTTTCTATCTATCTATCTATCTATCTATCTACCTATCTATCTATACACCTACCTATTTATCTATCTATCTATCTATCTATCTATCTATCTATCGGCTCTAGTATATATTTTTTTTTATCAGAAGTCAGCAATACTATAAGGGATCACGTTCTATGTAGAACCTAGTCAGTCTCTTTTCTGGGTCCCCAGAAGAGTTTCACCCCTGAAGGAGCATGTCTCTAATTAACTGGTGTGGTGCCAATCCTGGAACATCCAGCCAAACTTTCTACATGGAGTAAAATTTACGCAAAACATTTATATTTTGATATGTAAACTTTTCTTGTATCAGTAATTTATTTGCATTCTCCACTCTTGGGCACCCTGGAGACAATACAGTATTGTGTGATTAATTTATGTGCAGTATAAGCTTGTGGAGTTAAAGTCGGGGTTCACCCTAAAAAAAAATTCTAACATTACATGGAGCCGACCTATGAGACCGACAGTATGCTGTTGTTTTTTTTTTTTTTTCGTACATACCATTTTAGGGCTATTTTCACCCCCGGCTTCCCAGCGGGAGTGGGCATTCTTAATCACAGGCTGTGATTGACGTGCTTCCGACCAGCGCATACTGCAGGTCACGAGTTGCCGAAAGAAGCCAAGCGTCGGTGCTGCTCTATAAGGCGCCTGTGCACCAACGTTCGGCTTTATTCGGCAACTCGTGATGCGCAGTATGCGCTGGTCGGAAGAATGTCAATCACAGCCTGTGAATAGGAATGCCCAGTCCCGCGGGATCACCTACCCGGAAGCCGGGGGTCAAAATAGCCCTAAAATGGTATGTACGCCAAAAAAAAACAACAGCATACTGTCGGTCTCATAGGTTGGCTCCATGTAATGTTAGAATTTTTTTTTAGGGTGAACCCCCGCTTTAAGGACTCCTCCTCCAGAGCACCCAGCAGGCACACAACAGGGTTTTTTGGAATGTTAAACATAATACTTGAGAAATCACATCAAGGACCCTCATCCAATAGCATCTATTATAATAGTTAATTTGGTAATTTATTATATTTTCCTTTGTTTTCTCACAATGCACTAATGAAAATCCAACTGCTACTTGTAACTGATGATGAATGGCCAAATGAGAAGAAGGATCGGTGTTTTCCTAAATTGGTGGAATTTCTCTCCTACACTGATGATACAATTGTTGCAGTATTTTCATCTGTCTCCATCCTCTGTTGTCTTCTGACTGGTTTAATATTGGGGGTATTTATACATTACCAGGACACCCCCATTGTTAAAGCTAATAACCAAAACCTGAGCTATCTTCTCCTGGTTTCCATCGTGCTTAGTTTCCTCTGTGTCTTCTTGTTCCTCGGCCGTCCAGTAGATAGTTACATAGTTACATAGTTACATAGTTAGTCAGGTTGAAAAAAGACACAAGTCCATCCAGTTCAACCATAAAAAAATAAATAAATAAAACAAAGTAAAACACAGTACATCCTCCCATACACCCAACTCCATACCCACAGTTGATCCAGAGGAAGGCAAAAAACCCCAGCAGAGCGATGATCCAATTTGCTGCCGGAGGGGAAAAAATTCCTTCCTGATCCCCCGAAAGGCAATCGGATTTACCCCGGATCAACTTTACCTCCAAAACTTAGTACTCAGTTATATTATGTGCATTTAGGAAAGAATCCAGGCCTCTCTTAAAGCAATCTACTGAGCTGGCCAGAACCACCTCTGGAGGGAGTCTGTTCCACATTTTCACAGCTCTTACTGTGAAGAAACCTTTCCGTATTTGGAGGTGAAATCTCTTTTCCTCCAGACGTAAAGAGTGCCCCCTTGTCCTCAGTGTTGACCTTAAAGTGAATAACTCAACACCAAGTTCACTATATGGACCTCTTATGTATTTGTACATGTTGATCATATCCCCCCTTATTCTCCTCTTCTCAAGAGTGAATAAATTCAGTTCCTCTAATCTTTCCTCATAGCTGAGCTCCTCCATGCCTCTTATCAGTTTGGTTGCCCTTCTCTGCACTTTCTCCAATTCTCCGATATCCTTTTTGAGAACTGGGGCCCAAAACTGGACTGCATATTCCAGATGAGGTCTTACTAATGATTTGTACAGGGGCAAAATGATATCTCTATCTCTGGAGTCCATACCTCTCTTAATACAAGAAAGGACTTTGCTCGCTTTGGAAACCGCAGCTTGGCATTGCATGCCATTATTGAGCTTATGATCAACTAAAACACCCAGATCCTTCTCCACTACAGATCCCCCCAGTTGTACTCCCCCTAGCATGTATGGTGCATGAATATTCTTAGCCCCCAAGTGCATAACTTTACATTTATCAACATTAAACCTCATCTGCCACTTAGTCGCCCAATTAGACAGAGCATTGAGGTCGGCTTGTAAATTGGAGACATCCTGTAAGGACATTATTCCACTGCATAGCTTGGTGTCATCTGCAAAAACAGAAATGTTACTTTTGATCTCAGACCCAATATCATTTATAAATATATTGAAAAGTAAGGGACCCAACACTGAACCTTGGGGTACACCGCTGATAACCTTGGACCATTCAGAGTAAGAATCATTAACCACAACTCTCTGAATTCTGTCTTTCAGCCAGTTTTCTATCCATTTACAAACTGATATATCTAATCCTGTAGACCTTACCTTACACATGAGCCGTGTGTGGGGAACTGTATCGAACACTTTTGCAAAATCCAAGTATACCACGTCCACTGCCACGCCTCTGTCCAGGGTTTTACTTACCTCTTCATAAAAGGAAATCAGGTTTGTCTGACAACTTCTGTCCTTCATGAATCCATGCTGTCTGCTGCTTAAATAGTTTGTTTCCAGCAAGAACTCATCCATGTGGTCTTTTATTAAACGTTCCAGTATCTTTCCAACTATAGAAGTTAAACTAACAGGTCTATAGTTACTAGGTAAAGACTTTGTTCCCTTTTTAAATATGGGCACCACATTGGCTTTATGCCAATCCAGTGGTACTATTCCTGTCATTAATGAGTCCCTAAATATTAGATACAGTGGCTTTGAAATTTCAGAGCTCAATTCTTTTAGGATCCGTGGGTGGATGCCATCTGGTCCAGGTGCTTTATCCACCTTTATTCTGTCTAAATATTTCTGGACCATATCACTTTTGAGCCATTGTGGATTTGGGGCTGTGTCACTCCCACCCCCTATATCGACATGAGCTCCCCCATTCTCCATTGTATACACAGAGCTGAAGAAAGCATTTAATAAATTTGCCTTCTCTATGTCCTCAGTCACCCACTCTAGATTATTTTGTAAAGGGCCTACATGCTCAGACTTGACCTTTTTACTATTAATATATTTAAAGAATTTTTTGGGGTTTGTCCTACTATCTTTTGCAATCTGTCGTTCATTTTGAATTTTTGCATCCTTGATTTCCTTTTTACATATTCTATTATATTCTTTGTAACATTTAAACGACACTAGTGTTTCTTCATTTTTATATTTTTTAAAAGCTATTTTCTTATTGTTTATAGCTTTTTTAACTTTAACCGTGAGCCACATAGGTTTTATCTGTAGCCTTTTAAACTTATTGCCCATGGGAATATACTTTGCAGTGAGGTTCCAAAGAGTCTTTTTGAAGAATTCCCATTTCTGTTCTGTGTTCATCGGTGCCAATATTCCCTCCCAGTCCAAGCCCTGGAGAGCAGTCCTCATGCTTTGAAAATTTGCTCTCTTGAAATTAAGTGTTTTTATCTTTCCTGTATGTATTTCTTGCTTATAGTTTACATTAAACGAAATCATGTTATGATCACTGCTACCCAGGTGTTCCTTTATCTGAACATTAGTAATGAGCTCTGCATGGTTTGAGATTACCAGGTCCAACAGAGCATCATTCCTAGTTGGGGCCTCAATAAACTGGACCATAAAATTGTCCTGCAATAGGTTTTTAAATTTTTGTCCTTTAACTGTCCCAGAAATTCCATTATTCCAGTCAATTTCTGGGTAGTTAAAATCCCCCATTATTATCACCGTACCTGCCCTTGCAGCCCTTTCCATCTGTGCAAGGACCTGAGTCTCCACCTCCTCATTAACATTGGGTGGTCTATAACAAACTCCAATGATTAGCTTTGAACTACGCACATCTGTATGCAGTTCCACCCATAATGCTTCAACTTCATCACACTCTCCATCAACCAGGTCCTCTTTCACGCTTGCTTTGAGGTCACTTCTCACATAGAGACAGACCCCTCCACCTTTCCTTTTTACCCTGTCTTTCCGAAAGAGAGCATAGCCAGGAATATTAATAGCCCAGTCATGTGAGGATTGAAGCCAAGTTTCAGCAATACCGATTACATCATAGCTCTCCTCATGTACCAGAGCTTCCAACTCACCTGTTTTGCTTGGAAGGCTTCTGGCATTGGTGAACAAACACTTAAATGTATTGTTACATTTTTCGCTGGCGTTTTTCATATGATTCATATAATTTTTAGTAGTGCAAATGGCACTATAATTTCCAATGGCTGTTTGCAACATGGGAACTTTCTTGTCACCTGCCATAACCCCACCTCCATCTATCCCCATTCCACTCTCCATTAATGTCTGACCCCTAACTGACCTGTGTGCCCGATGTAATTCACGTTCACCCTCCCCCCTCAAGTCTAGTTTAAATACTCCTCCAGCATTCCCCTAAACCTCTCCCCCAGCACAGCAGACCCCCTTCCATTCAAGTGCAAACCATCTTTAGCATATAGGTTGCACCCCAATGAAAAGTCATCCCAGTGCTCTAGAAACCCAAATCCCTCCTTCCTACACCAGGTCTTTAGCCATGCATTCAGCTCTCTAATCTCCCCCTGCCTTTCCTGTGTTGCGCATGGCACAGGCAATATTTCAGAGAATATCACCTTGGAGGTCCTTCCCTTCATCTTGCAGCCTAGTTCTTTAAATTGATTCTTAAGGAGCCTCCACCTTCCATGTATACTGTCATTGGTTCCAACATGGACCAAGACAGCTGGGTCATGCCCAGCCCCTCCCAGTAATTTATCCACCCGGTCCACCACATGCCGAACCCTGGCACCAGGGAGACAGCAAACCATTCGGTTGAGGCGATCCTGGCGACAAATTATTCTATCAGTCCTTCTGATTATAGAATCCCCTATTACCACCAACTGTCTAGGCCTACCTGCACTCCCCTCACCACTTCTACTAGATGGGTTGCTCTCCCGGCTGTTAGGGGTAGCAGTAACATCTAGGGCTGCCACCTCTGTGTTAGCCACCTCCACATCTTCACCCAACTTGGCAAATTTGTTTTGATGCACAAACACAGGATTGGCCTTCCTTGTCTGCAAGCCCCTTCCACTCCCTCTAACTACATTAACCCATCTTCCTATCTGATAATCCTGACTTGCCCCTCCACCCTCCACATTAACCCTACTGACCACCTGCTCAGCGAGCAGAGGACCCCTTTCAAGGTTGTCCTTTCTGCCCAGTGTTGCAACTTGTTCCTCCAGATCTCTAATGCGAGCTTCCAGAAGGGCAACCTGCTCAGATCTGTCACAGCGGTATCCATCCTGGAGCTGTTGCACCAATTTTGTATACATGTGACACACTGTGCACTGAGCAAAACCTTCAACCCTGCTAGCACACATTTCCCAGTTACAATATAATTACTTGTAGGAAGTTTAAGATGTTACTTACAGTTTAGAAGACTCCTGTCTTAACTTCTGTTTTCAACTCCTGTTTTTTAACTCTTCCCACTTCTGTTTAGAAAATCACTTAAGCCAGCAACATGAACTGGGAGCCAGCTCCTTATGGGAGTTTTGACTGAGACTTTTATACTCACCTCTTCACCTCTTCACCTGTTTACAATTAAACACTCCCCACTTAGCAGAGAGAAATAAAAACCTGTTTAAAAAGTGTCAGAGAAAAAAATGACACTTGCAAGCAGAAACAGTTAAAAGCAAACTCCTGTTTTTTAACTCTTCCCACTTGTGTTTAAAAATCACACTTCTGTTTAGAAAATCACTTAAGCCAGCAACATGAACTGGGTGTGACCTCTTTTGGTGTCATCTTCTCAGTTGCTGTCTCTTCTCCACTTGCCAAAAGTATCATGGTGTGTATTGCTTTTAATGCCACCAAACCTGGTAGTCCCTGGAGGAAATGGACGGGAGCCAAACTGCCCAATTCTATCATTTCTGTGTTCTCACTTGTTCAAGTAATGATCTGTGTAACTTGGTTATCCATTTCTCCTCCATTCCAGGATCTGGACACTCACTCTTATCAGGGAAAGATCATCATTCAGTGTAATGAGGGTTCAGTTATCGGCTTCTACTCTGTCCTGGGATATATGGGGCTCCTGGCAGCTGTGAGTTTCATTATAGCTTTTTTAGCCAGGACATTACCGGACAGTTTTAATGAGGCCAAGTACATCACCTTCAGCATGCTGGTGTTCTGCAGTGTCTGGATTGCCATCTGAGCACTAAAGGGAAAGACATGGTGGCTGTGGAGATTTTTGCTATAATGGCATTAAGTATTGGACTTCTTGGCTGTATATTTTTCCCAAAATGTTATATAATTCTGTTCAGACCTGACCTGAACACAAAAATATGTTTGCTTGAAAATAAAGGATAATGTTTTTTTCTTACTTAAGATGTCCTCAATAAATCCCCATCTATAGAAACAAAATAAAATATGAATTATACTTTGTTAATACTTTTGTAATGTACAGTTGCTATGTTATTTATTTTTTTGGTCTGTTCATTAGCTTATAGATCTTAATATAATTGGTGTAATGGTAACCAAAGTTTTGCTAATGTACAACTGTCAAGCAATGTTGTCACTGATCGATAAGGCCGTTAATTGATATGTCTAATCATTTTTGGTTATACTTTGTCTATGTAACTGAAGCCAAATGTTTTTATTTCTGTCAATGTGCCATATGCCCAAATACAATCTTATTAAAAAAATAAATAAAAATCTCCATGTTAATGGCAGACATTATAAAGCAGTCTGACGGCACTTGCATTAAATGTGGGATTGAGAAGAGCTAAAACCCAATGAAGGAAATAAGGAAACATGAGGAAAGGGTTGTGATTGGCCAAAGAAGTTAAGGTATTGCTGATTGAACATGGTGGAATAATTTCTTAAAATATTTTTTTCCTATGTTCTTATAGATGTTGTTGTTAATATTAATCACAAAATAATACTAAAAATTTATTATTGTAAAATACTGCTGAAGTTATAAATGAATGCTTATGCAACAGCCACAATTTCTATTGTCAACAGCAATGCTGAATTTATAAAAATGCTTATTCAAAAAGTCTTCTCAAGTGGTTTAAATAATAATAATAATAATAATAATAGCCACACAACATTCACAGCTGTTAGTACCTACTGACATAAAAACAATATCAAACGCTTCTGAAATTCCACTGTAAATTGTGTACTTTTCTTGTTCCTCAGGTATATAAGAATGTAATATGATATATATGATGAGCTTTGATGTTTGACAACTGTCTCTGTATTATCACTAATGTGTTTTAATGTGATCATTTAATTACTTATTTCATTAAAGTCCCTTCACTGAACTAGTTGTATCATATTACAATTTAATTGACATTACAAGTCTCCTAATTATCACAGAAAAGGCTCCGTCTCGCCTCTATAATTAGGTGCCTAGCTGACATTACCTAAAGGAACCTTGGATAGGAATTGATTTAGTAGCAGATGCAGCAGTCTCTTTGTTGTTTTAAACAGAAACCAAAAAAAATTACAGGAATTGGAACACAATCTTCCTGGGAAAGTAAAGCCATTGAAAAATACAAACTATGAATTGTAATGTAAGTGACATAAAAGTCCGCGAATCAGACAGACAGAATTCTAACCAGTAAAAAGTTGGTGACATGGATAGGTGACAATGTCAAAGAAATGGCATAAATGTTGTCCCGAGATGTTTTGGCAAAACATGTCCAGACAATCGCTCCGATGCTATTGTTGAGGGATTAATTTTTCCATCTGTTTTGAATTCTAGATGTTTTACCGTACCTGTGCACACAACTTTTGGCCAACTTTTTAACTTGTCTTGTATGTAGCAATAAAATCTCTGTTAAGCTATGGGCGAGAATCGCGTCGGGAAAAAAAATTTGGTTTTCTCGAGCTTGCCAAGCCCTGTGTACACACACACCATTCAATAGACATGTGCATTCGTTTTCGTTAGAATGCATTTTCGTCCGAAAATCACGTATTTTTGTTATCGTTTTAACGAACGAAAACGAAAGTGCAAGAAACGAAAACTGAAAGATCCGACATAAAAAATATTTTATTTTGGTTTTTCGTTCAAATTAGAAGATTTTTGATGCTTTGTCGAATTTTCGTCGTTCAATTCGACAAAGCATCGAAAATCGTCGTTCTGAATACAGTGAATAGGTAGGAATTGAACCCCGAAAATTCAACGATTTTCGATGCTTTGTCGAATTTTGACGAAAATTCGATTACATTATTGTAAGCATGCAGAGTATATTAGAAGTGCAGGTTGAATAATAGTAAAGACCAAAATAACTTTACAACAGCCAAATACTATTTGGAGAGTAATCCTGCCACCCCAAAGGGATCAAACTGTAGACAGAATGGCCTGAATTCACAAAGCACTTACGCCGATGTATCTCGAGATGTGCCGCGTAAAAAAACGCCAAAAAACTGACTTCATCCGACCGATGTAACTTGCCTACGCCGGCGTATAGTGGGCGCATATTTACGCTGGACACATTTGGAACTCCCATTGATTTTCGATGCAAATATGCAAATGAGGGAGATACACCGATTCACGAATGTACTTGCTCCTGTCGCATGTTTTAAGCGATTTGCGTAAGGGTTTAGTCCGGCGTAAAGTTATTCCCCATCTAGGAGGCGCAACTCATGCAAAGGTATGGACCAGAGAAAGAACGCCGTCGAAATTTATGTCGTTTACGTCATTTGTGTAGTATGTGAATAGGGCTGGGCGTAGGTTACGTTCACGTCGTAGGCAGTGATTCGACGTATCTTAGGCAGCTATTTCGGCGTGATTGTGAGCATGCGCACTGGGATGCGTCCAAGGTACGACGCATGCACCGTTCATTTTTAGTACTTGTTTGAAGCTCAGGCCATCATTTGCATGGGGTCACGCTTCATTTAAATGTATCACGCCCACTTCCAGCCGACTTCTACCTACTTTGACTTACGCCGGCTTACGCTGATGACTATACGCTACGCCGGCGCAACATTGGGAGCATTTTCTTTGTGAATTCCATGCTTCCCTCTCAGCGTTGCGCCGGTGTAGCATAAATAAGATACGCTATGCCGGCATAAAGATGCGCCAATGTATGTGAATACGGCTTTATGTCTCCTCCAAGAAAGGACAACGGGCATAGGACAATGGGACCCTTTTTAACTGATGTTCCCAGCCTGTAGGCATGGGTGAGCCAGAACTAAAACTGCTGGAACACCAATAGGATGGAAAGAGTTAAAGTGATTGTAAAGGTTTTTTTTGTTCTTTCAAATAAAAAAACATGTCATACTTACCTGCTCTGTGCAGTTAGTTTTGCACAAAACGGCCCCGATCCACCTGTTCTGGGGGGGCTCCACGGAGAGCCACTTTCCATGGGGGCACCAGTTCGGGCGCGCTCACGAGTCCATTGATACAGACAGCAGGACTTGGCCCCGCCCTCGCCAATGGCTCCTGATGCTATTATTCCATATAATGAGGACTAGAGAGGGGCTGGAAGTAAGAAAAAGGGGTCGGGGGGAACAGCTGAAGCACAGAAGGTTTTTTACCTTAATATATGGAATGCATTAAAGTGAAAAACTTTGACACTTTACAACCCCTTTAACATTAATCTATAGCTATACCATGGAAATTACTTTTCTTTACAATCTTTTTTTTGAGTGCAGGACAGAAAAGTCACACATCTCAACAATATACTGTACATCTCAATAAAAAACAAATACTTGTGGGGCAAGGCAAACATGAGAATTATGAGCCTTATTAAGGAACCTCACAAATGAAGAAAAACAGTCACTTTAGCCATGACACCAATCTCCTGGGTGGTTGATTGTTTTGGCAAGTGAGTCACTGTAGATACTGTAGTCATTAGTGTTGAGCAGAATATGCCATATTCGAATTCGCGATATATCTCGAATATATAGTCGAATATTCGACAGATATTCGCTAAATACGAATATTCGTGATATATTTTCGAAATGAAATGATTGCGAATTTTCGCTATCGCGAATGCGAATGCGATTGCGAATTGCGAATGCGATTGCGAATATTCGAGAAATGCGGAATGGAGCACTCTGATTGGCACAGAATATTCGTGATATATTACAATATAAAATAATTGCGAATATTCGGCAAATGCGGAAGGAGCACTCTGATTGGCTCAGAATATTCGTGATATATTACAATACACAATAATTGCGAATATTCGAGAAATGCGGAAGGAGCACTCTGATTGGCTCAGAATATTCGTGATATATTACAATACACAATAATTGCGAATATTCGAGAAATGCGGAAGGAGCACTCTGATTGGCTCAGAATATTCGTGATATATTACAATACACAATAATTGCGAATATTCGAGAAATGCGGAAGGAGCACTCTGATTGGCTCAGAATATTCGTGATATATTACAATACACAATAATTGCGAATATTCGAGAAATGCGGAAGGAGCACTCTGATTGGCTCAGAATATTCGTGATATATTACAATACACAATAATTGCGAATATTCGAGAAATGCGGAATGGAGCACTCTGATTGGCTCAGAATATTCGTGATATATTACAATACAAAATAATTTCGAAATTTCGAGAAATGCGGAATGGAGTACTCTGATTGGCTCAGAATATTCGTGATATATTACAATATAAAATAATCGCGCGATATCGCTATTTGCCGAATAATCGCATTGCGATTTTTCGGCAATATAAAATGAGCGCTGCAGCTACTCGGCCCAAGGTCTCTAATCATACCAGCAATGCTTTTAGACGTCGATGGGGATCTCTAGGATGTGATCTGTTCTAAAAAAAAATTTAAAACATTCGAATATTCGAAATAGTGAATATTCGCCGCGATATTCGCGTTATTCGCGAATACTCGAATATGCAATATTCGTAGCGAATATTCGCAATGCGAATATTCGTGAGCAACACTAGTAGTCATCAGCAAGGACAATAAAAATTCATCTGGACAGAATTTTGCTCCCTAGCCCTTATACTGTAACTTTAGTCCCCTTTGTAAGTCACTTTGAATCATTGCTTTAGAACATAGGTCTTCAAACTACGGCCCTCCAGTTGTGATATATATATATATATATATATGTCAGTGTGTTACAATGCCTCATGGGATGTGTAGTTCTACAACAGCTGGAGGGCCATAGTTTGAGGATCCCTGCTTTAGAATGTTTAAAACATAGAGAGCTTGCCTCCTCACCGTTGCTTTTGGGTCTACGAGACACCGGAAATGATGCCGTTGGCTCTTCCTGAAGTGTTGTGTCACTGATCACGTGACTTTTTCATTGGACCCTTGAAAGTCAAAAGTGATTTTTCAAGATGTTCTTAAAGTTAGGGTGCATGTTATATGCCTGTGCATGTTTTAAGCCGATAAATACGGTAACTATTAGATTATAGGTGTTGGAATTTCCTTTCAAATTTGCCTGATAGGCCGTGTACACACGATCAAATCTATCTGCTGGAAACGGTCTGACAGACTGTTTCAGCAGACAGATTCGATCGTGTGTACGGGCAAACAGACGGATTTGGCCAGCCGACAGATTTTAAAGCATGCTTTAAAATCTGTCTGCTGGGAACCCGTCAGACCGATATGTCTGCTGGTTAGTACGCTAACCAGCAGACATATCTGCTCGCACATGCGTCTAATGGATTCGACGCATGCGCGGAAGTGTTTTACTTCCTGGTGCGGTGACGTGGCGGCGTCAACGTCACCGCCACGCCACCACGCTGTCTGCCGGCGGGGATTTTGGTTTGATCGTGTGTACAGGCCACTCGGCCCAAAATCGCAGCTTCTCCCTTCATTGACGGATTTTATCTCCACCTATACCCTGAACAGCAAAAATCTCTTGCTGCTCGGGGATTTCAACCTCTGGGCCAATTCCCCACAAGACCCCGTTGCCGACGCCTGCATTGACCACCTGGAAGGTCTAGGGCTACAACAACTAGTATGTGGGCCCACACATGCTTCAAGTCACACACTCGATCTCATTTTCAGACAAGATCTGGAAATAGAAATCTTGGGAAATGAACCGTTGCCATGGACAGATCACCATGCAATCAAATTCATTATCCCCAATTCCCCCCCCCCCCCTAACAAAAACATCAAATCCAGAGATAATACACTGGACTAGATGTCAGAAGAAGCTCCACTCGGAATTCTTCAAAGCCACGTTAAGGGAAAAAATAGAAACAATTCAGCCGCATCAAACGGTTGAAGAAATACTGGAGGCCATGAACACAGCCCTATTACAGTCAGCTGACTTAATAGCGCCGAAACGTAAAACCCACATACGGAAAAAAAACTCCAGCTGGTTCAACAGCCAACTGGCGTTATTGAAACAAGAACGCAGAAGGGCAGAAGCCGCCTGGAAAAGAAACTCATCAGATGAGAATCTTTCCATCTACAAGGCAATAACAAGGACATATCATAAAGAAATCTTCAAAGCCAAGAAAAATTATTTTTCTGAGGCTATCAATAGCGCCCTGAATCTCCCCCGCGAACTCTTCAAGCTGGTCACTCAGACCTTGAATCCAGGATGTCTTGAAGCCCCCAATTCCGACACACAAGAATATTGCAATGAATTGTCGGATTACTTCATCAATAAAATCAAGGGAATCCGGCAAAGCATTCAGCAAAGCAATTCCCCCTGTAGCCCCCCCCCATAATTATTTACACAACACCTGTAGTAATTCACCTCAACCAGGTAAATTCACGCTGGAACACATCTCTACCCAAGCCACTAAAAATATCATCGGCACTCTGCGTAACAGCACTGCGTCGAACGATATCATCCCCACTAAGCTGCTGAAGGAATGCGCCGACATCCTGGCACCCCCTATCACGCAGCTTATTAACCAATCTTTCGTGGAGGGCATAGTGCCCTCCCAGTTGAAGGAGGGCGTAATTAGACCCATCCTGAAGAAACCTACCCTGGACCCTAAGGATCCATTCCACCGCCGCCCCATAACAGCCCTAAACGCTTGCTCTAAGGTAATAGAGAAAGTAGTGGTACAACAGCTGCAACAGCATCTAGATACCCACAACCTACTTGATCCATTTCAATCGGGATTCCGCCCTGGACACGGGACGGAAACAGCTTTGCTCAAGATATGGGACGACGCTCTCGAGGCTGCAGACGAAGGAGAATCTTGTCTTCTGGTTCTGTTGGACCTAAGCGCAGCTTTCGACACAGTAGACCATAAGCTTTTATTGACCCGGCTAGCTGAAGTAGCCAAAGTTGCAGAAGGTGATTTATCTTGGTTCTCCACTTTTTTGGAAAACCGTTTGCAAATAGTGAAGTTAGGACCTTTCACTTCTGAAAAACGCATGGTCTCATGCGGAGTCCCTCAAGGATCCCCTTTGTCGCCGGTGTTGTTCAACATTTATCTTCATCCTCTTTTTGAAATCATTAGCAGTCAAAAACTGCTCTATCACTCATATGCAGACGATACGCAACTGTATTTCCGCATTTGCAATAAAAAGGATCACCACCTCAATCTAGAGACATGCCTGTCTTTGATAGAGGACTGGATGACAAAGAGATATCTTAAACTCAATGGAGCGAAAACAGAACTTCTCCTGTTTCACGCCAAGCGTACGAATCTACCTATAACAACTTGGAGTCCCCCACCCATCCTAGGGAAAATCATCATTCCTAGCGCCAAATTCAAAAGTCTTGGGGTCATCTTCGACTCCTACATGACAATGGACGCACAAATAGGGTCAGTTGTCAGCGGATCTCACCATCTGCTGCGCTTACTACGCAGACTCACCCCTTTTATTCCCAAAGAAGATATAGCGGTCGTGGTGGGAGCGATTGTAAACTCAAGATTGGACTATGCAAATGCCCTTTACCTCGGACTCCCCAAGTACCAAATCGCTCGTCTGCAGGTCGTTCAGAATACAGCCGCCAGACTTGTGACTGGGAAAAAACCTTGGGAATCCATCTCACCTTCACTGAGATCCCTTCACTGGTTACCAGTAAAAGACAGAATTACTTTTAAAGCGCTCTGTCTAACGCATAGATGTATTCATGGGAATGCTCCCCATTATTTATGTGAAAAAATAAAGGCTTATAATCCCAATCGCGTTCTGCGATCCACCATTCAAAATCTACTCCAGATACCGAAAGCCAACTACATGTCCAAAGGATATAGAAGATTTGCTGTCCAGGGTCCCAGACTATGGAACGCTTTGCCAGCCAGTATTCGGTTGGAAGAGAACCACTTAGCATTCAGGAGAAAGATCAAGACTCATCTCTTTTGATACCAAAGAGACTGGAACAACAAGCGCCCAGAGGCGATTTAGTTCGCATGTGCTGCGCTATATAAGTTTTTCTTTCATTCATTCATTCATTCATTCATTCATTCATTCATTCATTCAAACCAATACATCCCAGCAGACAGATCTGTTCAAATCAGTCTGTCCGACCGATTTGAACAGATGTATTTGCTCGTGTGTACGGGGCCTAAGTGAACGTAACGAATACAAATATATCTGAAATGACAAATTATTCGAAATAAAGAATGCCACATCTAAACAAATGGAACAAAACAAAATGATAATACATAATAATTTATTATTATTAATGTGTTACGTTCCATTCGTTTAGATACGGCATTCATCATTATGGATAATTTGTAACTTTGCATAAATTTGTATTTGTTACGTTCACTAACAGATACATTTGAAAGGAATTTCCACTACCTATACTTTAATAGTTAGTAATCATTTTAGATTTTCGAGTTTATGGGTTTTTGAACTTTCTGATTTTTGTTTTTTATTTTCAGATTTTCATTCCTTTGAATTTTAGGATTGCCATTATTATTTTGGAATTATCTGAATTTCCAAAATTTTTAATTTCCAAATTTCGAATTTCCAAATCTCTGAATTTATACATTTTCACATTTTGAATTTCCAAATTTTATAATTTTGAATTGATAACATTTAGAATTTTCGGATTTGCCAGTTTCCAATTTCCAAATTTCCAAAATTTAGAATTTCTAAATTTCCATTTTTTTTAATTTTCGAATGGTCAAATTTCTGAATCTTTAGAAAAAATTTGAAAATCCAAAAATTCTAAATTGCTGAAATTCGAAAATTTGAAAATTCAGAAAAATCTGAAAATTTAAAATTTTGGAAAATCGCAATCCGAGAATTTTGAAATTCTAAATTTGAAAATTTGGAGATTCAGAAATTTAGAAAGGTAGAAAGTATGAAAAACCGGAAATTCAAAAATTTGGAAATTTAGAGAATTTCAAAATAAGAATGAAAATCTGAAAGTTCAAAAAAACCAAGATCAGAAAATAAGAACAAAGAATCGGAAAATTCTAAAATAATAACTAATAATAACTTAACTTAAAAATGAATTTGTAACTAAACAAATTGCACATGTCTACTTTTAAGTGAACACATCCAGGTCAAAACAGGTGCTTGCTTTTTTGTAATTTTGTTTGTTAATGCTGTCTTAAAAATACAACCTATGATTGAGCAGTGAGCATCTGGAACCATTTTTTTGAGTTGGAAGTTTGCATATATGGATCTGGTAAGTTCTGTTGTTCAAGTGAAGTCTCTGCAACATTGTATGTAAAAGTCGAATTCTCCATTGTAGCAGCAGTTTTCAAAGAAAGCTATTCAAGACAGAATATGTTTTTATCCTGTAAAGAAAATAACATCTAAAATGAAGTAAACTTATCAATAAAAATGTGCACTTACTGAGAACATACTCCTATACACTTTAACTACCGTATTTTTTGCCTTATAAGACGCTCTGGAATATAAGACGCACCCAATTTTAAAGGAGGAAAATCTAGAAAAAAAAAGATTCTGAACCAAATACTGTAGTAAAATATTTTATGTCCACCATTGCTCCCACTTATCATCACCATCACACCACCCCACATTAGTAATAGCCAGTAACATTGCCCCCACATTAGTAATAGCCAGTAACATTGCCCCCACATAGTAAAAATAGCCAGTAACATTGCCCCCACATAGTAATAATAGCCAGTAACATTTCCCCCACATTAGTAATAATAGCCAGTAACAATGCCCCCACATTAGTAATAATAGCCAGTACCTAGTTTAGCATTGCCCCTGCCCCCTAATAGCCAGTCCAACAAACCTCCCACTCACTGTTGTTGCAGATACATTGCAGAATAGATCGCGGCGCATGCTCTGGTAGGAATAGAAGATACACGAGCAGAGGGGTGATGACGTCAGCGCGCACCGCTGCCGGGTGTACCAAGATGGCCGACCGCTCCGGAGCTAGGCCAAAGCCGCGGCCTTTCCTAAGGCCGTGGCGGCGGTGTGCTCTGCGGATCGCATTCTGTTATTCTGTTTGGATCGCGGATCGGTCAGGCAAAATTGTGTATTCGTCATATAAGACGCACCAACTTTCCGCCCCCCAGTTTTGGGGAAGAAAAAGTGCGTCTTATACGGCGAATATATTTATTATTATAGCCATCTACATACTGTAAAATATTTGAAGCAACTCTGTCACATAAAATATATTACAAGAAGCTTAACCGCTTGCCGACCAGCCGCCGCCGCATGCTTTAAAACTTGTCTGCTGGAAACCCGTCCGTCCGACATGTCCGCTGGTTAGTACGCCTAACCAGCGGACAAAAATCTCCCGCATGCGTCGAATGGATTCGACGCATGCGTGAAAGTATTTTACTTCCTGGAGTGGTGACGTGGCGGCGTCAACGTCACCGCCACGTCACCGCGTCCTCAGCCCGAGGGGATTTTCGTCCGATGGTGTGTACACGCCATCGGACCAAAATCCGATGAGACATGTCCGCGTGAAACGGTCATAGTAATCAATGCATATTTATAGCACTGATTGCTATAAAAATGCCAATGGTCCCAAAAATGTGTCAAAAGTGTCTGAAGTGTCCGCCATAAAGTCGTAGTACCGATAAAAATATTAATAAAAATGCCTTAAAACTACCCCCTATTTTGTAAATGCTATACCTTTTGCGCAAACCAATCAATAAACGCTTATTTTTTTTACGAAAAATATGTAGAAGAATATGTATCGGCCTAAACTGAGGAATTTTTTTAAATTTTTTTATATATTTTTGGGGATATTTATTACAGCAAAAAGTAAAAAATATTTTTTTTTTCAAAATTGTTGCTCTATTTTTGTTTATAGCGCAAAAAATAAAAACCGCAGAGGTGATCAAATACCACCAAAAGAAAGCTCTATTTGTGGGAAAAAAAAGGACGCCAATTTTGTTTGGGAGCCACATCGCACGACCGGGCAATTGTCAGTTAAAGCGACGCAGTGCCGGATCGCAAAAAGTGGCCCGGTCCTTGACCAGCAAAATAGTCCGGGGCTGAAGTGGTTAAAAAGAAAATGTTTTCCATAAGACTCTGGAAGGTAAAGAGTGAAATCTTCTCTCTTGAAGCTATGAATGGTGCTGGTGTTACACTTTAGGATGTTTTGGATACTTTGTTGTCTTCTGTTCACAGTGGTTCCTCTCTGCTAAGTGACTACATTGCTCTTTAGTCACTACACCAAGCAAGGGGCAAGGTCTACAAAAAACCCAGTGGTGGATACCAGTGGTGTTCAAAGCTCTTCAAGCGAGCAAACATTCTCACTAGAGGTCGTTTTGCGGCAAACTTTGCTCGTTCGCAGTTCACCGAACAGACGGACATCTGGCGATATTCGCGGCGGTCTGCCATTTTACATTGAGAAGAACTTTGACCCATGACACATCCATCAGGTGGTACAAGACAGGACAGCCAATTGAGAAATTTCAGCACATGGACATACCCCCTATCTTATAAATAGACCTGATCGGGTGGCCATTTTACATTCTGCTGTTTGTCAGTGTAGGAAGAGGTTGCTGTGTGGAGCAGGGACAGGCTGTATTGAATCAAATAGCTATCTAAAAGGTCCACAAAAGTCCTTTTAAGGACGGGTATAGGTATACTATTGTTTGGTGTGCAGTATATAGGGGTGTAATACACTTATAATATACTTTCTAATATAGAAAGCATATTATAGTGGATTTGTATTGTTCAGCATTGTGACTAGTGGTGTATTTGTGTACTGTAAAATTTGTGCCGCTTTCGCTGCGTTACCTCAGCTACACACAGTGCCAAAATTTCCTGGTAAAAAAAAGTTTTATAACTGGTGCGATAAACCAGTGGCCCCCAAAACGAGTGGCCCCCTGCGCTTCTCTATAGACTTTTGTCACAGGGTCATTTAAAAAATCAAAGGCAGAGGAAGAGGCAGGCCCTTCTGCAGGGGTGGTAGGGGTAGGGCAGGAGCACCAGGCCGGAGCTAAAGTGGGAAGTGCCACAAGGTGCATTTGATTACGTAAAATGACGCACTAGACTTGGTTGAGTGGCTCACCACCAACACCACCACCACCATATACCCTCTGCTTGAGTCACAGGAATTATTTTACAATCCATCAGAAGACATTTCCGATTCGCAACCATTCTTGGTATTGGATCAGGAAGAGGAGGTAACAACAGCCGCCACTCAGCAGTCTGACGACAGCACTCAGTGTCTACAGACGTCACGTGGGTGCCCACGAGAGAGGAAGAGGAGGGGAGTTCAGAGGGAGAGATGGACTAGCAGATAGGGAGGAGAAACAGGCCGAACTTACATTGCACACGAGGGACAAACTTGACTGCTAATTTATCAGGAGCAAGCCATCAACCATGTACGGTCACATCTGGTTCTCCCAGGATGCCGGCCCATGGCTCCGCAGTGTGGGCTTTTTTTAACGTGTCCGCTGCTGACAATAGTGTTGCCATCTGCAGCCTTTGCAGTCGACGCATAAGTCGCGGTAAGCCCAACACTCACCTAGGGACGACCGCCTTAAGAATGCACCTGGCCTCCCATCACCGAGCCCAGTGGGAGCAATGCCATCAGAACCCACAAAGTCACACTCCAGGCTCTCATCGTCCAGCCTCTTCTCCTTCTCCTTCTCCTCTATCCTCACAATTTTCCTCCACTCCACCTTCCATCATGCCGTCCTCAGGTTTTTCTGCAAAAAGGCAGGCTTCTGTGGCCCAAATAATCGATCATAAAACAACAATGACGCCGGATAACCCTATTGCCCAACGGTTGACTGATGGCTTGTGGGAACTGATAGCCCGCCAACTACTGCCATATAAACTGGTGGACTCTGAGGCCTTTTGAAAATTTGTGGCCATTGGAACACCACAATGGAAAGTACCAGGAAGGAAATATTTCTCACAGAAGGGCATCCCAGAGCTATATGGCCATGTTCAGCGGCAAATGAATGTATCTCTGGCACACAGTGTTGGTGCCAAGATACATCTGACCACAGACATGTGGTCTAGCAAACACAGGCAGGGAGGGTATATAACTTTTACTGCCCACTGGGTGAACTTCCTGACGGCCATCAAGCATTTAACCCGTGGCACCCATGTAGATTTGGTTTTACCGCCACGAATTGCATGCAGGCCTGCCTCTTCTTTTCCTCCTCCTACTCCATCCACCCTCTCCTCCTCGGCTGACTCCTCCTTTTCCGATGCTACCATCTCTTCTGATTCAGCGCCCAAGATCCCCAGAACCTATTCGACATGCCAGATGAGACGTTGCCAAGCTGTGCTGCGTCTGCTGTGCCTGGAAGACAAGAGCCACACTGGTCCTGCACTCCTTTCAGCTTTGTGTTCACAGGCAGATCAGTGGCTAACACCGCTCAATTTGACAGTTAGTAAAGTGCTGTGCGACAACGGTGGCAATCTGCTGAGCGCGCTACAACAGGGCAAAATTACACACGTGCCATGCATTGCACACGTCCTAAACTTGATCATGCAGCGATTCGTTGCCAAATACCCTGGGGTCCAGGACGTCTTGTGGCAGCACTGGAAAATCTCGCCCCATTTCAGAAGATCTTACACGGTCATGGCTCGTCTTGCTGACATTCAGTGGCGACACAACCTGCCCGTCAGACATCTTATTTGTGACTGCCCGACGCAATAGAACTCAACCATATATATGCTTGATAGACTGCTCCAGAAGAAACATGCAGTTAACGATTACCTGTACGTACTCTGCGGCAGGACAGGTTCTGGGAGATTGTTTTTTTTTTCACTGCACCAGTGGCTGCTAATACGCGACTCATGCAGACTTCTGCGGCCATTTGATAAGATCACCAAACTGGTCAGTCGCAGCCAGGGCGCCATCAGTGACATCGTACCTTACGCCTTCTTTCTGAAATGTGCATTGTGTTGTGTCATTGATCAAGCCATTGTGGAGCAGGAGCAGGAAGGTGAGGAAGTCGCAATGCTTGATGAATTCCCAGGGGGGCTACTCCACCTGATACAAGTCAACAATGGGAGTCTGAAGAGGAGTCAGAGGAGGATGGTGCCAGGGCGGATGAGGAGGAGCAAAAATAGCATGCTTTAAACCTTTCTGGGATCCCTGGTCTGTGGATAGGATGAGGAGAATGAGGACGATATTATCCTGGATGATGAGCAGGAGCCAGGCCACTACACTGATTCCAGTTTAGTGCAAATGGGGGCCTTCATGCTCCAGTGTTTTAGGAGGGACCCCCGTATAAAAAGCATAAAGGGCAAGGACCAGTACTGGGTGGCAACATACTTAGAAACAAAACATGATGGAAATGTTACCACCATCACAGGGGGCTATCAGAATGCAGCACTTCCAGGCCTTGCTTCGAGAAATGCTGCATTCTGCTTTTGTGTGTGCTGTCAGAGGAATTTCCACTCACAGAGAAACAGTTGCGGGTACCAATCCAACAGCGCCTGCTAGAAAAGGGCGGTTTGAAGATGTGTTGGTCACTAATGAAATGAGATCATTCTTTTAGCCGACCCATTGACAGATGTCCTCCGGATCTAGCATCAGGGAACACCTAGACCGACAGGTGTCTGACTACATCGGGTTAACAGCCGATGTGGGCGCACTGAGAAGTGATGAACCTCTGGACTAGGCATGTGCATTTCGTTTCGTTCCGAATCGAAATTCGGACAAATTTTCCATTATTCGGACATTCAGATGCATACGAATTCCCGAATTGCTATATTAGCGAAATATTTAGACCGTTTTCGGAATTCGTTCGTTTTCGACCGAATTTCGAAAAAAAAATGGTCGAAATCGAAAATATTTCAACCAGATTAGAAGTCTCTTTTCGAATAGAATTTTTTTCGAATGAAATTCGAAAATAATTTTTTTTTTCGAATTCCGAAATCGAATACCCGCGGACTAAATTCGATCGGAATTCGAAAAAAAAAATATTTTCGGATTTAATTCGAAAAAAATTCTATTCGAAAAGAGACTATTTGTTTTCTAATCTGGTTGAAATATTTTCGATTTCGACCGTTTTTTTTCGAAATTCGGTCGAAAACTAACGAATTCGAAAAACGGGCGAAATATTTTCGATTTCGACCGGATTTTTCGAAATTCGGTCGAAAACGAACGAATTCCGAAAACGAATTCAACACATGTAACGAACCTAACTTAACGAAATGTATTAAATGACGAATTGAAACGAAACAAAACAAAATTTTTCACTTTTGCACATGCCTACTCTGGACTACTGGGTGGGCAGGCTTGACCTCTGGCCAGAGTTTGCACAATTTGCAATGGAACTGTTGGCTTGCCCCTTGTCCAGCGTCCTGTCCAAAAGGACGTTCACCTCAGCAGGGGGGGTCGTGACCGATAAGCACACTCGCCTAGCTCACAACAGTGTTGACTACCTCACATTTATACAAATTAATGAGGCATGGATCTCAGAGGAATTCAACACATGTGACCAGTAGACCATGTTTGATTCAAATTCAGGTGAACGCCTGTGGGCAAATTTTTGGGGCCTGTACTGGCCCGCACTTACTTCTGTACTTGGTAAATGCCTAATGTACCACCAGCCACATAATACAAAGTTGTTTGCTGTCAGGTGAATGTGTCACGTACCTTGTGATAGAGCCTGACGTGCATGGAGTGGCTACTCTTGCACCTCTGACTCTGGAGCCCCTGGTAATGTGGACAGGGAGCTTGGGAGTACAGAGTCGCACAAGCACAAAACTGTTTTATTTCCAAAAAAAATGTGTTCGAAAAATTGCTGTGCAAATACCATGCGCGATAAAAAGTTGCAACAACCGCCATTGTATTCTCTAGGGTCTTTGCTAAAAAAGCATATATAATGTTTTGGGGTTCTATGTAATTTTCTAGCAAATAAATGATGATTTTTACATGTAGGAGAGAAATGTCAGAATTGGTCTGGGTGTTCCAGAACGCCTGATGGCGTTCCCTGCACGTTGGGCCTCTGTATATGGCCACGCTGTGTAAAAGTCCCACACATGTGGTATCGCCATACTCGGGAGGAATAGCAGAATGTGTTTTGGGGTGTAATTTGTGGTATGCATATGCTGTGTGTGAAAAATAACCCGCTAATATGAAAATTTTGTGGAAAGAAAATAAAAATGAAAAAAATCTTGAGTTTGCAAAGAATTGTGGGAAAAATTACAACTTCAAAAAACTCACAATGCCTCTTTCTAAATACCTTGGAATGTCTTCTTTCCAAAAAGGGGTCATTTGGGGGGTATTTGTACTTTTCTGGCATGTTAGGGTCTCAAGAAATGAGAGAGGCTGTCAGTACATCAGATGTGATCAAATTGATCAATTTTCAGTAATTGGTACCATAGCTTTTAGACCCTATAACTTTCACCCAGACTAAATAATATCTATTTTTTTTTTGTTTTGTTACCAAAGATATGTAGCAGTATACATTTTAGGCCAAGTTTATGAAGAAAAATTACTTTTTTGCAAAATGTTATAATAGAAATGAAGAAAAATTCATTTTTTTACAAAATTTTCGTTCTTTTTTCATTTATAGTGAAAGAAATAAAAAACGCAGAGGTGATAAAATACCACCAAAAGAAAGCTCTATTTGTGGGAAAAAAAGGACAAAAATTTCATTTGGTTACAGTGTTGTATGACTGAGTTATTGTCATTCAAACTGTGAGAGCACCGAAAGCTGAAAATTGGTCTGGTTATTAAGTGGGTTTAAGTGCCCAGTAGTCAAGTGGTTAAACCATTGTACATTCTGGGTCCCGAATCTGTGACGGTTGTTGTTATATTTTTGTGAATTGCTTACAGAGAGTAGCTGATACTTTTTTGGTACACTGTACTGTTTTTCTTTGTTTATGTTCCAATAAAACTTTGTTTGGAAAATAAAAAAACAAAAAAACAATCCAAATAAATTTGAAGTGCAGACTTTCAACTTTAATTCAAGGGGTTGAACATAAATATCAAGTATAACATTTTAGGAACTGCAACCATTTGAATACACAGTCCTCCTATTTTCAGGGGTTCAAATGGAATTAGACAAATGTATATTATCATATATATCATAAATAAAATGTTCATTTTTAATATTTTGTTGAAATTCCTTTACTGGCAATGACTGCCTGGAGTCTGTAACCCATGGACATAACCAAAGACTGGTTTTCCTCCTTTCTGATGCTTTGCCAGGCTCTAACTGCAGCTGTCTTCATTTGTTTGTTGTTTGTGGGTCTTTCTGCCTTCAGTTTTGCCTTCAGCAAGTGATATGCATGCTCAATTGGGTTGAGATCAGGTGATTAACTTGGCCATTGCAGAATATTCTACTTCTTTTCCCTCAAAAGCTCCTGGGTTGTTTTTGCAGTATGTTTTGGATCATTGTCCATCTGAACTGTGAAGCTCCGTCTAATCAACTTTGCTGCATTTGTCTGAATATGGGCTGACAGTATATCTCTAAACACTGCAGAATTCATCTGGCTGCTTCTTTCTTCTGTCACATCATCAATAAGCACCAATGACCCAGTGCCCAGGGTGGCTTTGGCCAATTATGGCTCAGGGCTTTGGCACACGCCCCACACTATATAAGGCCGCCTGCTGGGTGGCCTCGTGTAGTGTGTTCCAGCGCTGAACAGAGATCAGTCAGAGAGACAGAGAGATTGTCTTTTTATATGGCTAGATAGAGCAGGGAGGCTAGTCAGTTTAGCTTAATTTACAGTGTGTAGAGGATATATATACATCCCTAGGAGTTGTACATATATTTATACACTGTATAGCTTAGATAGATCAGTTCTTTCTAATTTACTGGCAGGCAGGTGATTGTGCTATTTAAAGACGTTATCACACGTATAGACACCCAGCAGGTACAATATTTAAAGGAATTTGTACATTTTTTTTTTATTTAAGCATCATTACAATCACTGCTCCTGGAGCAGTGATTTTAATGATGCTTAAATAAAGAAAAAATAAATAAATTCCTTTAAATATTGTACCTGCTGGGTGTCTATAGTTTGCCTGTGAAAACGTCTTTGAGACCCCGGGTCTTGCCCGAGGGAACATATATCAATGGAAAAAAAGTCCTGCTTCTGAAAAAACGACCGTTTTTAAAACTTTTTTCCATTGATACATGTTCCCTGGGGCAAGACTCGGGTTCTCAAAGACATTTTCAAACAATGACTTCAATATTGGGCTTTAAAATGAGCACTTTTGAATTCGAACGTTCGAGTCCTATAGACTTCAATGGGGTTCTAAATGTTCGCGCGAACCGGCGGTCTGTTCGAACGTTCTGGTGCGAACCGAACACGGGGGTGTTCGGCTCATCCCTACCTGTGACTTGTTCCTGTGTTTGATTATCTGCTGTGACCCATATTGCCTCTGACTCTGCTGATCTTCTCCTGGACCTGACCTCCGCTTGTATTACGGACTCCACTTGTGTCCTGTGTTTGACCCTCAGCCTTTGACCTGGACTTTGCCTCTTATCTCCTTGCCTTGAGCTTTTTGCCTGCGACCTGGACTTGCCTTGTGTGTTCCCTACACAGTACATCCGGCTGTGTTTGGACTACCTTACCTGCCTGTGCTTGACCCTCAGCCTGGTTTTGGACTCTCTGGTTAAATTCTTCCAGCAAGCCACACACCTGTCAGTTTGTCACAGCTGCTCGACCACTTGAAAGACCCTGATACAAGTCTACTTGAACCTGCTGGGTAGCCTGTGCCTCTGTGCCATTCCTCCCCTGTCTTACCTCCAGGGGTCGAAGAGCGCTTAGTCGCAAGGGTGAACCGCTTTCGGCATCTCGGCCTTGGTAAGTACCAGTCTGCCCTTGATACACTGCCTCCACTATGTTTTACAGATGACGTTGTGTGCTTTGGATCATGAGCTGTTCCAAGCCATCTCCACACATTTTTCTTCCTGTCATTCTGGTACAGATTAATCTTAATCTAAAGAATACTTCCCCAGAACTGGTCTGGCTTTCTTAGATGTTTTTTTGCAAAGTCAAATCTAATTTTCTATTCTTTAAGCTTATTTTACCTTGTGGTGAACCCTCTGTATTTGATGTTGTGAAGTCTTCTCCTGATTGTAGATTCTGACAATGATACGCCCACCTCCTGTAGAGTGTCCTTCACTTGTCTGGATGTTGTGAATTGTTTTTTCTTTACCATAGAGAGGATCCTGTGATCATCCACCATGGTTGTCTTCCGTGGACATCCAGGCCTTTTTATGTTGCTGAGCTCACCAGTGTGTTCTTCTTTCCTTGGAATGTATGAAACTGTTATTTTGGCCACTCCTAATAATGCTGCTATCTTTCTGGTGAATTGGTTTCATTTTTGAAGCCTTATGCCCTGTACACACGATCGGTTTGTCTAATGAAAACGGTCCGATGGACCGATTTCATCGGACGAAACGATCGTGTGTGGGCGCCATAATTTTTTTCCCATCGATGAAAAAAATAGAACCTGTTTTAGAATTTTCTGATGGTTAAAAAAAGATAGAAAAAATTAATCGTCTGCGAGGAAATCCATTGGTCAAAAAGCCATGCATGCTCAAAATCAAGTCGACGCATGCTCGGAAGCATTGAACTTAATTTTTCTCTGCACGTTGTTGTTTTTATGTCACCGCGTTGGACACAATCATATTTTTAACTGATGGTGTGTAGGCAAGACTGATGAAAGTCAGCTTCATCGGATATCTGATGAAAATCGGCCTAATAAGTGTAAACTCACTTGGGTCAGATCCCTCTGGTAAGCCTCTTATTATTACTTGGTGGTGGACCTTCTATCAACTCTTGATTACACAGTCACCCTCAGTTGGATTTTTTTGGATTGTCTCACGGGCCCGGATTCAGAAACAATCGCCTATCTTTAGGCGGGCTTAGTGTATCTCAGATACACTACGCAGCCATAACTTAGTGAGGCAGGTTCCTTATTCAGAAAGAAAGGCGTAGTGTAAATGGGCCAGCGTAAGCCCGCGTAATTCAAAATAGGCAGGTAGGGGGCGTGTTGTATGGTAATGACTCATGACCCCACATAAATGACGCGCCGAATGAACGGCGCATGCGCCGTCCGTGGACGTATGCCAGTGCGCATGCTCGAAATCATCTTGCAAATAGTCAATGCTTTGGACATTAACGTAACTTACGCACAGCCCTTTTCGCGAATGACTTACACAAACAACGTAAACAACGGAAAATTCAACGCTGTCCCGACGTCCATACTTAACATTGCCTGCGCCTCATATAGCAGGAGTAACTTTACGCCGGTCCGACGCCTTACGTAAACGACGCAAATAGATACGCCAGGCGCAACTACGTTTGTGAATCTGCATGTCTACCTAATTTGCATATTTGACGTGTAAATCTACGGAAGCGCCACCTAGCGGCAAGCGTAAATATGCAACTAAGATACGATGGCGTAAGAGACTTACGCCGCTCGTATCTTACCAAAATTCCGGCGTATCTTGCTTTCTGAATACAGAAAAAAGATACGCTGGCGCATCCTAGAACTTACATGGTGTATCAATAGATACGCCAACGTAACTTCTTTCTGAATCCGGGCCACGGACTTTATTTAATCTACACTGTGTTTAGATGATTATGTGAACATACGTGGTGTCCTCACTCTGTCACAAGACTAATTTACATAGTCTTTCTAATTTTATTTTTTAGCGCCACACTTATTTTCTATGTTTGGTTCGTTTTCATCGGATAAACCGATCCTGTGTACGAGGCAGTAGAATGGCCTGTTTCACTTGCATGAACAGCTCCTTTGAAAGCATGATGTAGATTCACAGCAATATATTCCAAATGCAAATAGCACACTTAGAATCAACTCCAGACATTTTACCTGCTTAATTGATGAATAAATAATGAAGGAGTAGCCCACACTTGGCCATGAAACAGCATTTGATTCAATTGTCCAATTACTTTTGGTCCCTTGAAAAAGGGGGATGGTTATTCCTAAGAGCTGTAATTCCTAAATCCTTCCCCTGACTTGGATGTACATACCCTCAAATTAAACCTGAGAGTGGGCACTTTCAGCCCACATCCATTATATAACTATGGCTTGAATATGTTTTGGAAAAATAACTGAAAAAAATAAAATTGTGCCTGTGTCCAAATATATATGGACCTAACTGTATATTCGGGTCGGCTAATACTCAAGTAAATACGGACACTTTTGTTTTGTTTGCTTTTTTAGAAAAGCTCAGTTTAAGCACAGCTGAAAGTAGATTCATGATGATGATGTGGCGATCTATATTCAGAACATTGAGAAATCTATCACACTGAACAGTATAAAATGAACAAGCAGAGAAGGAGAGAAATTGACACCGTCACATACCGTGGAGATGTCACTGACCAGTATGTGTCATTATACCACAGAACCCTGGAGACACTATGGTATATTCTCCTTCACAGAGTGTGTGTTATTGTCTATCGATATAAAGATTAAAGCTATAGCTGTATGTACCGTGCAGAAATTCTGGATCTCCTGGATTGTTCTGTGGATGGCTCTTTGTATACACAGCACTCAGAGTTCGTCATTGCCCTGTAATCTCATGATAAAGGATGTAGATGAGGAATTTGGATTTTTCCAAGAGGGTGACTTCATTATCGGAGGAGTCTTCACTATACGTGCCGCCACTACAAATTTTATGGGATCAAAATCATATGTGAAGCTATTTGACTGTGTGGAGTAAGTAACATTTTTATCACACTATCACATCTCACAATGTAATTTCCCAATGTAAGCACAGATTATTCAGTGCTCTGGATTGGTGTTATTATCAGAGATTTGGGTTTAAAGGAAATCTGTCAGAAACATTAATGAGTTTGCATGTTTGGGCAGAGTTTGTTCCGTGCAGCATTTCCACACATACACATGTAAAGATTGATTGCCTTATTATTATTATTATTATACAGGATTTATATAGCGCCAACAATTTGCGCATCGCTTTACAACATCGGGGAAGACAGTATAGTCACAATACAAATCAATACAGGAGGGATCAGAGAGGCATGCTCGTTAGAGCTTACAATCTAGAAGGGAGGGTCAAGTGGAACAAAGGGTAGTTAGCTGTGGGGAATGATCAGATGGACTCAAATGAAAATACAGTTGTTAGATGTGGGAAGGGTAGGCTTCTCTAAAAAAGGAGGGTTTTCAGGGATCTTATAAAAGCTAATAGACATGTGCACACTGAAATATTTGGTTTCGTAATTTTGTTTTCGTCCAATAATTTTTTTTATTTAGTTTATCCCGAAATTCGGTTTTATTTATTTAGTTTTTCGTAAAAAAAATGCATTTGTCCGAAAATCCAAATTAAGGTTGAATCTGTCTCTCTATGTCGAATCTTCATGTCTCTCTATGTCAAATCTGTCATTGAAGGCTTATGGTGTCTGTCGAATGTTGTAAAAAAAAAAAATTCAACTCTTCATGTCTCTCTATGTTGATTCTTCAAGTCTCTCTATGTCGAATTTTCATGTCTCTCTATGTCGAATCTGTCATTGAAGGTGTCTGTCGAATGTTTTAAGAAAAAAAAAAAAAAAAGATTCGACAGAATCTTTAAAAAAAAAAAAATTGTCTCTTCATGTCTCTCTATGTCGAATCTTCATGTCCCTCTATGTCGAATCTTTTCTCTCTATGTCAAATCTTTTCTCTCTATGTCGAATCTTTTCTCTCTATGTCGAATCTTTTCTCTTTATGTAGAATAATATTGGACTAATAGAGTTAAGGTTAGGCACATTCAACCGTAATGAAAACGTAAATAAAGCAATTGTTTATGTCGGATCTTTCGTTTTTTGTTTTCTGTGCTTTCGTTATCGTTTGTAAAAACGATAACAAAAAAAACTGAAGTTCTGACGAAAATGCATTCGGATGAAAACAAATCTAAAAGCTAATAGAGAAGGAGATAGACCGATAGGGTAAGGAGTTCCATAGGCTTGGAGAGGCTCGGGAAAAGTCCTGGAGATGAGCATGGGAGCAGGTGATGGGAGCCTTAGATGTTAACCCCTTCCCAGCCAGTGCCAGGAGAAACACAGCAGAAAAGAAAAGCAACATTTTAGCTTGGATGTGTAGCCAGGAGGAGAAGTACACATTGGTGCGGCTAAGACAAAGACGGCAGCGCTATAGGGTAAGCACAACTGACCGACTTAACTGAAACACACACACACTGACCCACACACACACACTGACCCACACACACACACTGACACACACACACACACTGACACACACACACTGACCCACACACACACACACACTGACACACACACACACACTGACACACACACACACACACACTGACCCACACTGACCCACACACACACACACACACTGACACACACACACACACTGACCCACACACACACTGACATAGTTTGCTTATTTTTCAACATCACTTGTAAATGTTTTTTTGAATATTTGTCTGAATTTCTCAATTTCTGTTCCTCCTCAGTAAGCATGTTGTAAAGTTTACTGAGAAGGAACAGGAAGTGGGAAATTCAGACAAAGAAAAAATATATGGAGCCATCGGGGGTGCCTTTTGCTGAAATCCAGGCTGCACCTTCCAAGGTGTGGGTGATAATGAAAAGGTGCAAGGAGGGAATCAGAGCAGCACTACAACTAAAGCCATGTGCAGCAAGGAGGAAAAGTGTCCAATCTTGTGTGATTGGTGCTGGCTCAAAAGTAGCCTATTAATAAAATAAAATATCACTTTTTAAACACAAAATAATTAAATCTCCTTTAAAAGTAAAAATGTGTACAGGTCCTGTGCTGCATGAAAGGCATTACTGTCTGGGTGGTGACCTGGGTTGACGATTGGCTCCAATCACTTGAACAAGCTGACCAAGGACACCGAGGAAGGCCTGGTTGAAGGTAGCCAACTGCTCCATCTGCATCCGGGCAATTTCTGCCTCCTGGCGCATAGCTTCCTGTGCATCCTGACGTAGTGCTTGAAACCTTCTCTCAGAAAGGTTATCCATTCTTTCCAGCAGCCTTTCTTCTGCTGCCCGCATATCCTCCATGACTGTGCGCAGATCCAACTGCAACCTTCTTCTTTCACCTGTATTATACAAAAAAAAACATTCTTTTTGTCATCTGTCCAACCAATATTGTAAACCCCTTTCTCATCTGCCCCAGGCATAAAAGAAACGTATATGGACAGCAGCACTCCAAAAGGTAGGAAAAAACGTGCCCTTTATAGGGGTAAAAAAAACATGCACTACAAAACAACAGCAAACAGTGGGAAATTACACAGTTGACGCATTTCGCATTGATCCTCAATGCTTATTCATAGCTATAAATGGAAAAGACAAATGATACCAATATATGTAGTGCTATGAGAATATCCCCAATAAAGGGCACGTTTTTTCATACCTTTTGGAGTGCGGCTGTCCATATACGTTTCTTTTCTGCCTGCCTAGTGCATTGCCAGCACCTGTTCGGTCTCTGAGTGGACATTGATCACCAAGAGCTCATCTGGAGCGGCGGTCCCATCTGCCTCTCATCTGCCCCACCAGACTGTACCACACTGATTAACTGCCCCACTTCTGTTCCCCCCTCTCATCTGCTACACCAATACACAGCACTGCTCATCTGCCCCCCAGAGCTGAAACCCCCCCCCCTCATCTATTACACCACTGTACCTCCTGCACATCTCCCCCAAAACTGATCACCCCCCCTCTCATCTATTCCACCACTGTACCTCCTGCACATCTTCCCCACAACTGATCACCCCCCCTCTCATCTGCTACACCAATACACAGCACTGCTCATCTGCCCCCCAGAGCTGAACCCCCCCTCATCTATTACACCACTGTATCTCCTGCACATCTTCCCCAAAACTGATCACCCCCCCTCTCATCTGCTACACCAACACACAGCACTGCTCATTTGCCCCCCAGAGAATTTATTGATTATCATCATGTCTTACCATTGTGTCGGGGTGCATTTAGAGTACTCGGTGGTTGGCTACTCGGTGGTTGGCTACTCGGTGCTTGGCTACTCAGTGGTTGGTCTGATGAAAAACTGCTGTTGCTGCTGATAGACTTTGAAGGTCCATCATCTGAAATGTTTGATACATCAGTGGAGAGTCCATCAACTGTTTCTGAAAATAAACATATGGTTAGATATTTCATTTCAAATGGTTAGCAGAGCGATATCCTATGCAAAGTTTACAAAAAATTAACTTACCAAAGGGGTCTACCATGGATTCCAGAATTACAGTTGCAGAGTCCAGATCTCCCTCCCTGCCTTGGTTTGCTGGCCGATGACCGTAAATGGCATCCATGGTGTCGTACCACCTCCAAGCAGTTGGAAAATATTCACATTACGGCTGTTGGTGTCCTTAATTTTTTTATATTGAGCTTTAAGCTTTTTCAGCTTTGCCCTACACTGGCCCGACGTCCATTTGAAACCCTCGGCTGCCATCCGCTGAGAAATTTCTTTATATACCTTCTCATTTCTCACTGATCCATCAAGCTCACTCTTAATAACGCCATCACCAATAATTGATAGGAAAGTAGATAGTTCCTCATATAACCAAAGCCTGTTGTTTGCTGCCATCCTTCTCCTTTATATGGACTAGCGACGTGGTGATTGGTTGGCTCTTTGCTTTGACGTCAGCATAGCTGTTTTCTGTCCACCAATCAGTGGAATAAACCGTGTGATGCCAGTAGCTCCGCCCTAACCGTACCGCTCCACTTTTCTTTGGACCCTCATCTGAAGCAGGGCCCTTGCTGGCGCATTTAGGCTGCATTCACACCTGAGCGACGGTCGTTTGGTCGTTTTTTGGGCGTTTTTTTCACGCGTATTCATGCTTATTTGCGCGTTTGCATACAGCGTCGTCCGACGTTTTTGTACTTTGACGTTTTTATTTTAGCCAATAGGAAAAATTATCATCTTTTCATCACTTGTTGCTATGTTGGTAGATTTGTTTAATCTTCTGCCTGGGTGAAAAGTTCTATTGATTAAAGCGACAAAACGCCTGTAGTAAACGCTCGTTGTCGCGCTAGTCGCTTGAATCGAGCGTTTCCATTACTTTCTATGGGAAATGGAAGCGCTCAAATACGCCCAAACCGCCCGATACGCGCGACAAAAAAGGGTCCGGAACTTTTTTTAACTACAGGCGATGGGCGTCAGGCGCATCAGCGTTCAGATGTGAACCATCTCCATAGGCTTTCATGTATTTTTCTCCCTCTGGCGTTTGTAAGCGTCGCGCTACAGGCGACAAAACGCCTAGGTGTGAATGGAGCCTTATGGCGCGCTTTCATAATGGAAACACCTAAAATAGCGAACCGTACCGAACCGTACCGAACCGATCCGCTCAGTGGAAACGAGGCATATATGTCAGATTTCCTGCCATACTATCACAATCTTTCTATAAGTCGCTATCACTAATGTCATGTCTACCCCAACACAGGTGGTCAGTCACTATAGCTGGCTACTGTGCGCTTCACCTATAGCAGCCCCCTTTCCCTTAAGACAAACAGGCCTAATGGTACTTAGTTGCCCCCAGGACTTAAGAAAACAATGCTATAGTGCTTGGTCACCACGCCTAGGAAGACGTGAACTGAGCAAAGCAAACAGTACTTGCAGTTTTAGCAGATAGCGTGGTTCAAAGACAGTTCAGGTAAAGGCAGGCTGAGTTCATTCCAGGGCAAAAGGTAGGCTAAGTTCAGGGGATAATCCAGTCCAATCTGGGTCATACAGGGGATCCAACAGCAAGCAAGGCAGACTAACAAGAGGCTTGGTTTAAAACAATACACTAAAAACAAATATATAAGGGTGCAGCGCCAATAGTAAAAAGTTGCAATATAAGTTCTATGATGAACAGTCCTATTCAAAAACCGCCAACAATGATGGATGACAAGTTGGTAAAGAAGTCCCAGCAACAGCAGTGTGACATGGGGTTGAATGCACACGTCACCGCCAGTGTGTAGAGGCAATCCCAGCCCTGGGATCGCATTTTCCATAACGGACAGAAGTTGTGAGTGATGCAATTAAGGATGCTCATCTTCATCACATATGCGTTCCCTGACTCGAGAGTCAACTTCTTCTGCTAAGCAGGATTGCCTCTACACACTAGCGGTGACGTGTGCATTCAACCCCCTTTCATACTGCTAGTGGTGGGACTTCTTTACCAACTTGTCATCCATCATTGTTGGCGGTTTTTGAATAGGACTGTTCATCATAGAGCTTATATTGCAACTTTTTCCTATTGGCGCTGCACCCTCATATATTTGTCAATTAGTATTGGAATGGTGTTCCAAAAAAGGTATAAATAGCAGTATACTGAACAATCGGTGAACTGTATTGGATTTTGGCTCAAGTCATACAAATGTCCTCATTTTGGCTGTAAGTGAAATCATTATCATCACCTTAATGTGAAATTAATATCTTTGATTCTACAGTGATGATTTTCGAGCACTACTAAATGTTTTGGTTTTTCGTTTTGCTATTCACAAAGTTAACCAGAATACGGAAATTTTACCCAATATTACATTGGGCTATCATATCACTGATTCATGTTTAGATGCCGGGGTGGCAGTAAGAAATGTTCTACAAATTTTATCCGGACCACAGAAGTTGGTCCCTAATTACTTATGTTCTGGAGAAGGCAAACTGGTGGGTTTTATTGGAGACCATTACTCAATGACAACTATTTCCATGGCACAACTACTGGGGATCTATAAATATACACAGGTAAGTGCCTGGTATGCTTATAACATTTTTACACTATTTTTGGGATGCCTTGGTAGAAAAAAATATACACCCAATACAATGAAGAAAAATGGTTGCCATGGTGCAACACAGATAATAGGACTTAAAGCTTAACTTTGGGAAACTTAAAAATGATCCCTTAAAGCACATTCAAACTAGGGAGGAGGAAAAGCACTTTAACTTAAACGATTCTCCACTCCCCCGGCCCGGCAGATGGTGCTTCCCTGAGCTCCAATGGTGGACACTTCCTCACCTTCATGTCCAGTGTAGGGTTATGGAGTGGACCTTACATCACTATTAAAGGGTATAAAGGGTCTTATACCACTGGGGCATTAAGGAGAAGAAACTGTGGGGACCAATCTAGTAATATGGAGGAAATGAGGATTGGGTAAGTGGGCCTTCTTTTTTACTTCCCCTAGATTTAAACAAGCATGTATATCGTGCAGTGCAGACACAGTCCCACTCCAATGAATACTTTTTACGTTTCTTTGTTTTAACTAATTTTCCAGCTGGCAATTTTCTACTCTAAATGTTAATGGGCTTTAAATAATTAAATGATTTAATCAAAAAGAAGATGTCATCTTGTGCACCATACGTGTATAATTATTTGCAGCCCTCTAATATGCCATACTTTGTCTGGAAAACATGATTTAACTAAATGGCCAGGGAAGACACAGGATTGGTAATTATCATTATCACATCATCAGCAAATAGATACATTTTATGATCTATAAATCCAATTTTAAAACCTGTAATGTGGGTATTATTTTGAATATGTTCCGCTAAGGGTTCCATCAATAGATTGAATATTAGTGGCGACAGGGGACAGCCCTGAGGGGTGCCATTGGTAATAGGAAATTATTTAAAGAGCATCTCAGCCGTGTAAACTTGGACTGAAGGTGTTGAGTACAGAGCCATTATGGCAGAGAGGTTGTGGCCTTGGAATCCAAATTTATGAAGTGTTGCTTTGAAATATGACCAGTGGACTCTATCGAACGCCTTCTCTGCATCCAAAGATAGGAGCAGAGAAGGCATTCAAGTGGTCTCAGCAGTGTGGATTATATTAATGATTCTGTGGGTTGCAACAAAAGTTTGCCTCCCCTTCATGAAACCAGATTGATCCGGATGGATCAGTAGGGGCATAACATTTACTAGTCTGGTCGCTATAAGTTTTGCATACATTTTTGTATCTATATTTAAAAGTGAGATGGATCAAAAATGTTGTGGTGAAGTAGGTTCCTTACCTGGCTTTGATAATGTGATAATTAATGCATTAAGCTTTTTTTTTTTGGGAGAGAAGAAGGAGGCAGCGTAATTACACATTTGGGATAAAAAAATGTGCTAGAGTTGTGTGGAATTGCTTATAGTATTCCCCCGTAAGACCATTTTGTCCAGGGGATATGTTGGCAGGTAAAGTTGATATGACATCTAGAATTTCTAAGGGGTTAAATGGAACATTCAATTCTGAGAGTTGTTCCTGGGACAATTTGGGTAGATTAATTTCATTGAGGAAGGAGTTCATGTCAGCCATGGAAGGTTGGGTGGTGGGATCATCTTTTAGATTGTATAGCGTATGGTAGTAATGGTTGAAAGCGATAGCTTGAGGGTCCAAAAGTTTTTGTTTTGTGGAACGGTGAAAAAGGTGTGGGATCTTAGTTTTAATGTGGTAGCCTTTGATTCTAAGTGCCATGGCTTTCCATGCTTTATTCCCTGTGGAATAGTGTTTAGCTTTAAATAGTTTTTGGGTTTTGACGTACGACTCTACAAAGTCATTGTTCCTTATGAAGGTGCCCATAGGTGAAGTGAGTCTGGTATTGTGGGATGATGTGTCAATGGAGTTGTCCGATATGATATTAAAGTCTCCACATACAATAAGATGGCCTTGTCAGAATTTGGTAACTTTTTTCATCAGTCAGTGCCAATACCGATGACTGTAATGCCGCGTACACACGGTCGTTTTTTGTGATGAAATAAAACGACGTTTTAAAAAACATCATTTAAAATGATCGTGTGTGGGCAAAACAACGTTTAAAACAACGTTTTTAAACACGTGCGTGCTCAGAAGCAAGTTATGAGATGATAGCTTCATGGAACAGAGTGCCGTCAAACGTGGTGTACGTAACCGCGGTTTGCAAGAGCATTTTCAGAAAATGATGGTGTGTAGGCAACGTTGTTTTTTAAAATGAAGTTTGAAAAACTTTGTTTTGTTTCGTGAGATAAAACAACGTTTTTTTACATCACAAAAAGTGATCGCGTTTACGCGGCATTAGAGTTTGTCTGCTGGGTCTCGTAGATGATGTGGTGCCATCACGTGGTCTGCGGACTATGCTAAACATTCTGCTGTTCTACGGAAGGAAGGCTATTTATTAAATTGCAAAAAGCCAGGGGCTCAGAGTATCTCCTTCTGGAAGGGTCTGGTAAACTCCATGATACCCTACAAAGCTACATATGAGACTAGAGGCTGTATGAAACAAATTGACAAATGTGGCATGTAAGGGGGTGAGGAGAGCTTAAAGTGGAAGTTCTACTTTTGGGTGGAACTCCGCTTTAACTGTTTAATATAATGCTTTTTATTTTCTACTGATGAATTAGTGCCTTAAAGACGTAAGACAATGATTCTCTTTAACAGATCAGTTATGGAGCTACAGACCCTTCTCTTACTGACAGACGTCTTTATCCTCATGTTTTCCGGACAGTTCAGAATGATCATGTCCACTATTTGGCAGTAATTGAGCTGTTGAAACACTTTGGCTGGACTTGGGTTGGAATATTCACAACAGATGATGATGCTGGAGATAAAGAAAAATACATTTTAACAAAGTACATGATCAGCCATGGGATTTGTGTTGAGTTTACATTTAAACTTGGAATAGAAACAATAACTGATGATACCTCAATCAAAGCTCTTGAAGACAGTGCTGCTATTTTGAAAAACTCAACTTCGAAGGTCATCGTAGTATGTGGATCTTATGTCTACATCAATGCAGTTTTCACTCTCTATGATAGTCTTGCCTCTGATAAAACATTTATTTTTCCTCCTATTTGGGTTTCCAGATCTTCAGTACATTTATTACCATTAACTGCAATTAACGGGAGTTTAGCGGTGGAACTCTACCCCTTATTCCTTCCAGATAAAGAACATTTCTTTGATGGCATTGACAAGATGAATAGTACAAACAATTCACCAGGTTCCTTGTACTTTTTAACTATAGCAAAGTGCTTGTCTGCAAACAGAGGAAAGAGCAAAATAGAATGTGAAACAGCCCCTGACCAAGTAGAAAAATTTCCAAACATGGACAGTTTTGTGAATCAAGGGGTGACGCCACGAATATATTACGCAGTAGAAAACTTGGCTAAAGCTCTTCACAATATGCAACTATTCCCTAAAGGAAAATCTGATGATAGGCGACATCATTATTATAAGCATCAGGTAGAGGATACATCATATCTTCAGTTTAAAGAAATACTGTATATTACATAACACAAATCACTCCCTGAGTTGATTTTTTTTAAAGCTGTAGAGAATATTCACTTAGAAACACACAGTAAGAACAGTTCAAAATGAAAAGTTCTTAAAGTGGTTGTAAAGGATTTTTTTTTAACCACTTGATCTCTGGAAAAGTTTGCTCCCCTTCATTACCAGGCCATTTTTTGCGATACAGCACTGTGTTATTTTACCTGACAATTGCGCATTAGTGTGACACTAACTAACTTCTGCTATAAAAAATAGCATTTTATTTTTATTTATTTTTAAATCGAATTTCTTACTCAATTTAGGCCAAAATCCCAATATGTGTATATTGATTGGTTTGTGCAAAAGTTATTGCATCTACAAATGATGGGATATATTTATTTCATTTTTTTTATTTTTACTAGTAAGGGCGGCGATCAGTGACTTATAGAGGGACTGTAATATTGCAGTGGACAAATCGGAAACCAGCTGACACTTTTTGGAGACCAGTTATACTAATACAGTGATCAGTGCTAAAAAATATGCACTGTTACTGTACTAATGACACTGGCCAGGAAGGAGTTAACATCAGGGGCAACTGTGTTCCTAGCCAGTGCTTGTTGTTGTAATATTAATATATACGTGTATGTATTTTATATATAGTTTGTGTCATATGTATAGCACAATGTATGTGTCAGATAAAAACATTCCAGGCAAAAGAGTGTAAGGCCCCTTTCACACTGGGGCGGGAGGTGCGCTGGCAGATAGTTACTCTGAGCTATGTTAATGTTAATATGCAAGAATGCAAATGAGGGCAGTTTATGACTGCAGCTGTCCGGCTGGGGGTCATTGTCTTTCACTCTGAAAAACAGAGGGCAGATCTATGGCCTAATGGAAACAGCCAATCAAATTGATCAGCCATTCAATGTATAGGAGATATAACCTGGCGTCCAGTCTAGTCACTCTCCATGATTATGAAGGCACAGATCTAGGAAAAATGGGACTGAGAGTTTTATTTACTCTGTTGGATTTTTTGTTGCATGACTTTGTTCTGTGTTGGAAGTTAATAAAGTGCATCTCTCTGGAAGAAGCTGGGTTGCTGCGGAACATTACTTACATTACTTACATCATCATAATAATAACTGTTGATTAATTATTTAACCACTATACAATATATATCACTACACTGGTGTACTGTGGGGGGTGCTTTTACAAAGGGATGGTATAGATCACTGTCCCTGCTTTGCAGAAACACAGGATGAAAGCCTTCCCCACTGACAGAACAGTGATCTGCCTGCAAAGTGAACAATCAGCGGGCTGGTGGATATTGAGTCTATGGTAAATACAGAACCGAAATAGGTTCCCACACCAGAGCAAATTAATAACTATAACTGATATAAAGTGCAAAAAAAATGAAGTTCAAAACATTTCTACATATATTGGGCCAGATTCTCAGAAGAGATACGACGGTGTATCTCCAGATACACCGTCATATCTCTGTTTCTGAGCCCTCCTATCTATGCGACCGATTCTTAGAATCAGTTACGCATAGATTTGGCGTAGATCCGACTGGCCTTAGTCACTTACACCGTCGGATCTAAGTTCCACAGTTACGCTTGGCCGCTAGGTGACGTTCCCATCGATTTCTGCGTCGAATATGCAAATGAGCCTGATACGCGATTTCCGAACGTATTTGCGTGCCGTAGAAACCAATGTATTTGCGGCGTACTATGGAGCATACGCAGTGGGCTAC
Source organism: Rana kukunoris (assembly GCA_029574335.1). Taxonomy (NCBI): domain Eukaryota; kingdom Metazoa; phylum Chordata; class Amphibia; order Anura; family Ranidae; genus Rana; species Rana kukunoris. Next base: position 723,335,732 of record CM056049.1, on the reverse strand, counting down.
TTTTTTGGCCGGCGCATGCGCAGTTCCTTCGATGCGCGGGCGCGCTTAATTTAAATACAACACACCCACCTCCTTCCTACTTTGAATTACGCGGCCCTAAGCCGGCCCATTTACGCTACGCCGCCGCAAATTACGGAGCAAGTGCTTTGAGAATACAGCACTTGCCCGTAAAAGCTGCGGAGGCATAGCGTAAATGGGATACGCTACGCTATGCAAACAAAAGGCAGATCTACGAGAATCTGGCCCATTAAGTATACAAATGTACATATATTAAAATAAAACTTAAAACTTTAAACTACCACCAAAGTGTTAGAAATAATGTCACTAAATGATAAGTGAAATGTTGGTCTATATAACAAGGCAAACAAAGTCCAAAATAATCCCAGGTAAGTAAACATCCACCATGAGTTAAAGTGCATGTCAAAGTCAGCAGCTGCAAATACTGAAGCTGCTGACTTTTAAAATAAGGACACTTACCTGTCCAGGGTGCCAACGATGTCGGCACCCAAAGCCGATCCCTCGGCTCTCGAATGCTGCCGCTGCCATCTTCTGTAAGGGAATCAGGAAGTGAAGCCTTGTGGCTTCACTACCTGGTTCCCCACTGTGCATGTGTGAGTTGTGGTGCTCGATCCAAATGGTCCCTGCTGTCTTCTGGGACCTGTGTGTCTCCCAGAAGACAGCAGGGGGTGCGAAGGAGGTGCCGGACATGTCTTAGATACCCACATTATCTGTGGCTATCTATGACCAGAAGTGGGAGCAAATACCTGTATTAAACAGGTATCTGCTCCCCCCTCCCCCTGAAAGGTGCCAAATGTGACACCAGAGGGGGGTTTCCGAAAAGCGGAAGTTCCATTTTTGGGTGGAACTCCGCTTTGAGATAGTGTTGTCCTTTCCACCAACATGCATATGCACAGCACATTTACCAGACACTATTGATCCCTCTTACAGGGAGTCAAAAACAGCAAGAGGGGTATTCCTGAGAAATCACAGGCTGATCACCTTACATTTGAATCCAGGTTGCTGGTGACAGCCACCCAAATATCCTGGTAGGAAGTCCTTAAAGAGTTATGTATCACAGTGCTCCAGCAATCTAATATAACTAAATATGAGTGTGCAGGTGAGAGGGAAAAATTAGCTATCTTAAAATCTCTGCCCAACGTTGTTTCTTCAGCATATGTTTGACGTCATCAGGGGCCATGTGCCCCTATATGACTACTGCTTATATACACTATGTGGTAGTTGAGTATATAAGTGGTAGACATACCTGGATACGTGACCCCCTGATGACGTCAGATGTATGCTGATGAAACGGTGTTGGGTGGAGCTTTTAAGATGAGTAATTTCCGGTAGTTAGAACATGGGTGGGATGCAAACCGGAATTCTTTTAGCCTTTAATTACTACTCCATGAAAGCCCTCTTCTCTCTTTCCTCTCACTTGCACACTCATTATGAGTTATATTAGAGCACTGGAGCGCCATGATACATATCTCTTTGAGGACTTCCTACTAGGATATGTGGGTGGATGTCAACAGCAACCTGAGATTGAGTGTATGGTGATCAGCCTATGATTTCTCAGGAGTACCCCTCTTGCTGTTTTTGACTCCCTGTAGGAGGAGTAAATAGAGTCTAGAGAGTGTTCTGTGCATCTGGGGCATAGCTGTGTAACGGTATGGCCCGTGGGAACCAGAGACGTTTGAAGGATGCGGGGCACTCCTGTGCCAGCTTCACCAAAGACTCTTGGGTCTAGGGTCATCCTATGTCCAATAGGGGCATAGGATCACTGAGAAATGATATCATGAATTACATGAGATGGGACATTAAGGATCATTCATGTATTGCAGGATATCTTGAAATATTACAAGTTGTTTGTTTATTGGCAGCACTTGTAACGATCAGGGGTTAACACTGTTCACGATTTTCTATTCCACCAACCCAAGACAGCTTATCCGACACTCCACAATTCAGCAGACTCGACCCATTCCATTCCCCCAAGAAATAACGAGACACAAGCTCTGTTCTCTGGTTCCAAAATGAATGAATACTTTTAATGGTAAAACTCAGGCTTTATACAGTAGAAACTAAGTAAACAATGAATCAACTCCACCCACTACATTACACAAGGGACTTTATACACATTCTTTTAGATAATGACATTCAGGTGAGCTAATCATTCCCCAGACATCCTGACTCTGACAATAAGCTATTCACCTGCATAATACACATTCCTATGTCAGACGTTCTGGCACCGGATCTACAGGAGTTAATTACTACAGCTGACAAGACACATTCCACATCTATTATTAATAGTATTTTCACACAAAACAGTGTCATTAGCATACAATGAAATATCTTAGGAGCAGACTTAATTAGCATCTCAACAGTCTATGTTACACATTGAATGAGTCACTCTATTGACCTGTTGGGGTCAGAATAAACAAACAACTTGTAATATTTCAAGATATCCTGCAATACATGAATTATCCTTAATGTCCCATTTCATGTAATTCATGATATTATTTCTCAGTCATCCTTTGCCCCTATCGGACATAGGATGACCCTAGACCCAAGAGTCATTGGTGAAGCTGGCACAGGAGTGCCCCTCATCTTTCAAACGTCTCTGGTTCCCACGAGCAATACTGTTACAAGCTGTAATTGCCATGATGCTCTATCCCCATTCTGAGCTGTGGGAGTTTTAAATTCCATTACAATGGGGTGTATACTTTCTATGATACCGTTCGCTGTGATGGCAACCATGAAGTGTTGATGGCGCTGCTCGCCATCAACACTGCTTATGCGCTAGAAGGAACGGTGAATGCCGGGAGGCATGCATTCACCACTTCCAGGAAGTCAGTGCTTTTGGGCTTCACAATGTCCACAAGAAAAATGGCAAATCTCTAAATCGATTTTTTAAAAGTTAATCTTTTAAACGAAAATGAACGTGGGATGGTTTTATTCGCCAAACAAGTGAGTACTAACTTGTGATGTTAACCCACATTGAATGCACAAAAAAAAAACAATCAGCCACAGAACCTCCGCTTTAAGAATAGCAACGTCCCTTTTTCAAGGGTCCAAAAGTAATTAGACAATTGAATCAAAATCTGTTTAATAGCTAGGTGTGGGCTACTCCATCATTATTTCTTCATCAATTAGGCAGGTAAAAGGTCTGGAGTTTATTCTAAGTGTGGTATTTGCATTTGGAATCTATTGTGAAACTAGATCATGCGTTCAAAGGAGCAGTCAATGCAAGGGAAACAGACCTTTGCAAGGCTTCAAAAACAAAACAAATCCATCGGAAATATAGCAGCAACATTAGAAGTGGCCAAATCAACAGTTTGGTACATTCTGAGGAAAGAAGAACACATGGGTGAGCTCAGAAACATAAACAATGTCAACAACAGACAACAGTGTTGGATGATCGCAGGATCCTCTCTATGGTATAGAAAACCCATTCACAACACCCAGACAAGTGAAGGACACTCTCCAGGAGGTGAGTTTATCTGTTAGGATTAAGTTTACCTGCTGGTGCCACTATCCTGCTCTGCGCTGTTTTCTGCAGTTCCAGTGTGCACCAGCAGGTGTCTCCCAGAAGCCAGCAGGTTCTGATCAGCCACACCTGGCTCCAGCTGCCAAGTGGATATTTAAGGCTGCTCCTCCCTTCCCCCAGCACGTCACTATCCTGTCTTATTGCCTCCTTGCTACCAAATAAGCCTGGGTCTTATATTAATTTTGGAAACAAAAGACCCAGTAGGGCTTATTTCCAGGGTAGGGCTTGTCATGTGCTGATGTCTCCCCCAATCTTCCTCCCTGCCTGTCAGGAATCCCCAGTGGCCATTGGAACTGAGTAAAAGTGCCTGCAAAACTCAAGAATGCTCTAGATTACAGTATCAGATAATGAAAACTGTTCCTTTCTGCAATCCATGTGTGACACCTTCACATAGCTCTGCACCCATGTCCTGTCAGAGCACTGCAAATAAAGGGGGGGTCTGATATCCTCCTCAGAAGAGAGCTGGCAGAAGAGAGGAAAAGAGCAGCAGACATCAGCTGAGCGCCGCAATGAGCTTCCATGGCCCGCCAGAGCTCTTGTTCCTTCTCTGAGCACTGAGGGGGTGTCAAAATCCCCTGCTGTCTGAAGAGGAGGAGAGCAGCGGGAGGCCAGCTGAGCACCAATCGGCGCTATACCGAATGCATCCAGCACACACAGCCCTCATCTCATACTGTGCTAGGTCTTCTTTTCGGGGTAGGGCTTATATTGCAGCCCTCCCCGAAAATCACAATAGGGCTTATTTTCGGCGTAGGTCTTATTTTCGGGGAAACACGGTACCTTTCCTGAACCTTCCTGTGTCCTGATCTGTCCTGCACCCTCTGCCTTGTTCCATGCTCTTGTTCCCGGTTGTGTTCCCCTTCCTTTCACCCCTGTTACCTTTGTCCCTTATGCTGTAGATATTGTATCTAGATAGCAGTTAGGTTCAATAGTTATTTTTGTTCTTGTTTACTGGAGTGGTTTATGTTTTCACTGGTTGTTGTGTATGTTTATTGGTGTGTGTTCACTGTAAATAAATATCACTTTAATGATGAATACTTTGTTTGGTCTCAGTTCTTTTGAGTAGCTACGTGTCTGGTCTTCTTAGCTGCTGATCCTGACAGTATCATTGTCAAAGTCTACAATTAAGAGAAGACTTCACAAGAGAAAATAAAGAGGGTTCACTACAAGTTGGAAACCATTTATAAGCCTGAAGAATAGAAAAGCCAGATTAGACTTTGCCAAAAAAAAACATCTGAAACAAAACAGTTCCAGAAGGTACAATATTTAAAGGAATTGTTCATTTTGTTTTATTATTCATGCATCATTATGCAGGAGCAGTGATTTTAATGATGCTTTAAAAAAAAAAAAAAATCCTTTAAATATTGTACCTGCTGGGTGTCTATAGTTTGCCTGTGAAAACATCTTTGAGAACCCGGGTCTTGCCCGAGGGAACATGTATCAATGGAAAAAAAGTTTTAACCTCCCTGGCGGTGTTCCCGAACGTGACTCGGGGTGTTTTTTCTTGCCAAGATCGGTATCCCCGAGTCACGCTCGGGGTAGACATGCAGAGCCTGCAGCGCGTGCTGGCTTACCTTCTTCCTGGATCCAGCGATGCATCCACGCTGTGTGAGCGAGCGGGTGCTCCCTCGAATCACACAGTGTCCCCGTGTGCCGCCGAGCTCCGTTCCCTGCGACGTTACGACGCACGGGAGCGGAGAACGGCGCCAAATTCAAAAAAGTAAACAAACACTTTACATACAGTATACTGTAATCTTATAGATTACAGTACTGTATGTAAAAAATACACACCCCCCATGTCCCTAGTGGTCTGTCCAGTGCCCTACATGTCCTTTTATATAATAAAAACTGTTCTTTCTGCCTGGAAACTGTAGATTGCCCATAGCAACCAAAAATGTCCCTTTATGTCAAAAATGGTTTTAGATCAGCTAGAAAACAGCGATAATAAATTATAATCACTTGCAGAATTTAGCGATAGCGATTTGTGGGGAAATTCGTCATAAAAAAAAAAAAACACTCCACAATTCAGCAGACTCGACCCATTCCATTCCCCCAAGAAATAACGAGACACAAGCTCTGTTCTCTGGTTCCAAAATGAATGAATACTTTTAATGGTAAAACTCAGGCTTTATACAGTAGAAACTAAGTAAACAATGAATCAACTCCACCCACTACATTACACAAGGAACTTTATACACATTCTTTTAGATAATGACATTCAGGTGAGCTAATCATTCCCCAGACATCCTGACTCTGACAATAAGCTATTCACCTGCATAATACACATTCCTATGTCAGACGTTCTGGCACCGGATCTACAGGAGTTAATTACTACAGCTGACAAGACACATTCCACATCTATTATTAATAGTATTTTCACACAAAACAGTGTCATTAGCATACAATGAAATATCTTAGGAGCAGACTTAATTAGCATCTCAACAGTCTATGTTACACATTGAATGAGTCACTCTATTGACCTGTTGGGGTCAGAATAAACAAACAACTTGTAATATTTCAAGATATCCTGCAATACATGAATTATCCTTAATGTCCCATTTCATGTAATTCATGATATTATTTCTCAGTCATCCTTTGCCCCTATCGGACATAGGATGACCCTAGACCCAAGAGTCATTGGTGAAGCTGGCACAGGAGTGCCCCGCATCTTTCAAACGTCTCTGGTTCCCACGAGCAATACTGTTACAAGCTGTAATTGCCATGATGCTCTATCCCCATTCTGAGCTGTGGGAGTTTTAAATTCCATTACAATGGGGTGTATACTTTCTATGATACCGTTCGCTGTGATGGCAACCATGAAGTGTTGATGGCGCTGCTCGCCATCAACACTGCTTATGCGCTAGAAGGAACGGTGAATGCCGGGAGGCATGCATTCACCACTTCCAGGAAGTCAGTGCTTTTGGGCTTCACAATGTCCACAAGAAAAATGGCAAATCTCTAAATCGATTTTTTAAAAGTTAATCTTTTAAACGAAAATGAACGTGGGATGGTTTTATTCGCCAAACAAGTGAGTACTAACTTGTGATGTTAACCCACATTGAATGCACAAAAAAAAAAACAATCGGCCACAGAACCTCCGCTTTAAGAATAGCAACGTCCCTTTTTCAAGGGTCCAAAAGTAATTAGACAATTGAATCAAAATCTGTTTAATAGCTAGGTGTGGGCTACTCCATCATTATTTCTTCATCAATTAGGCAGGTAAAAGGTCTGGAGTTTATTCTAAGTGTGGTATTTGCATTTGGAATCTATTGTGAAACTAGATCATGCGTTCAAAGGAGCAGTCAATGCAAGGGAAACAGACCTTTGCAAGGCTTCAAAAACAAAACAAATCCATCGGAGAGATAGCAGCAACATTAGAAGTGGCCAAATCAACAGTTTGGTACATTCTGAGGAAAGAAGAACACATGGGTGAGCTCAGAAACATAAACAATGTCAACATCAGACAACAGTGTTGGATGATCGCAGGATCCTCTCTATGGTATAGAAAACCCATTCACAACACCCAGACAAGTGAAGGACACTCTCCAGGAGGTGAGTTTATCTGTTAGGATTAAGTTTACCTGCTGGTGCCACTATCCTGCTCCGCGCTGTTTTCTGCAGTTCCAGTGTGCACCAGCAGGTGTCTCCCAGAAGCCAGCAGGTTCTGATCAGCCACACCTGGCTCCAGCTGCCAAGTGGATATTTAAGGCTGCTCCTCCCTTCCCCCAGCACGTCACTATCCTGTCTTATTGCCTCCTTGCTACCAAATAAGCCTGGGTCTTATATTAATTTTGGAAACAAAAGACCCAGTAGGGCTTATTTCCAGGGTAGGGCTTGTCATGTGCTGATGTCTCCCCCAATCTTCCTCCCTGCCTGTCAGGAATCCCCAGTGGCCATTGGAACTGAGTAAAAGTGCCTGCAAAACTCAAGAATGCTCTAGATTACAGTATCAGATAATGAAAACTGTTCCTTTCTGCAATCCATGTGTGACACCTTCACATAGCTCTGCACCCATGTCCTGTCAGAGCACTGCAAATCAAGGGGGGGTCTGATATCCTCCTCAGAAGAGAGCTGGCAGAAGAGAGGAAAAGAGCAGCAGACATCAGCTGAGCGCCGCAATGAGCTTCCATGGCCCGCCAGAGCTCTTGTTCCTTCTCTGAGCACTGAGGGGGTGTCAAAATCCCCTGCTGTCTGAAGAGGAGGAGAGCAGCGGGAGGCCAGCTGAGCACCAATCGGCGCTATACCGAATGCATCCAGCACACACAGCCCTCATCACATACTGTGCTAGGTCTTCTTTTCGGGGTAGGGCTTATATTGCAGCCCTCCCCGAAAATCACAATAGGGCTTATTTTCGGCGTAGGTCTTATTTTCGGGGAAACACGGTACCTTTCCTGAACCTTCCTGTGTCCTGATCTGTCCTGCACCCTCTGCCTTGTTCCATGCTCTTGTTCCCGGTTGTGTTCCCCTTCCTTTCACCCCTGTTTTTTAAATGTAATTATTTTTTTTCAGTTTAGGCCGATACGTATTCTTCTACATATTTTTGGTAAAAAAAAAAAAAAATCGCAATAAGCGTCTGGTTTGCGCAAAAGTTATAGCACCTACAAAATAGGGGACAGAATTATGTTTTTTTGTATTATTATTTTTTTTAACTAGTAATGGAGGCGATCTGCGATTTTTATTGAGACTGCAAAATTATGGCAGACACATCGGACACTTTTGAAGCATTTTTGGGACCATTCACATTTATATAGTGACCAGTGCTATAAAAATGCACTGGTTATTGTATAAATGTGGCTGGCAGGGAAGATGTTAACACTAGGGGGCGAGAAAAGGGTTAAACGTGTACCCTGCATAGTGTTTCTAACTGTGGGGGAAGGGGACTGACTGGGGGAGGTGACCGATCTGTGTCCCTATGTAAAAGGGACACAGGATGGGTCTCCTCTCTCCCTGACTGGACGTGGATCTGTGTGTTTACACACACAGATCCACGTCCTTGTCTGTGTAACCACTGATCACAGGTGCCAGGCAGACATCGCAGCCGCTAGGCACGCGCATCGACAATGTAGTGAAGCGGCGGGGGCGTGCGCGCCCCGCCGGCAGCGCTCGCGCACGCTCCCGTTGCCCCGAGGAGTGGAGGACGTCTATAGATCTATATTGCAGCAAGTTCACAAGCCACTGAGCACCCCACAATGCACTGCATTGCTGATTGGCCAAAGCATGCACCTGACCAGTAGGGATGAGACGAACACCCCTCTCGTTCGGTTCGCACCAGAACCTGTGAACAGACCAAAAGTTTGTGTGAACTTTAGAACCCCGTTAAAGTCTAAGGGATTCGAACGTTTGAATATAAAGTTCTAATTTTAAAGGCTAATATGGAAGTTATTGTCCTTAAAAGTGTTTGGGGACCTGGGTCCTGCCCCAGGGGGCATGTATCAATGCAAAAAAAAGTTCTATAAACTGACGTTTTTTCGGGAGCAGTGATTTTAATAATGCTTAAAGTGAAACAAAAAAAATTATTCCTTAAAATTTTTTACCTAGGGGGGTGTATAATACGCCTGTGAAGTAGCGCTTTTTTCCCGTGCTTAGAATTTTCCCTGCGTAAAAAGTAATTCCTGAAGAATTTTTTTTTTTTTAAAACCACTTGTGGCTATAATGAATCGCATCCCGGCAATACAGAGAAAAGTCATTAATAAAAAAAAATGCGTGGGGGTCCCCCAAATATGGATTTTAAGGGGAACTCCACCCAAAATGTAAAAAAAGCATGCAACCTGGCAGGCCGCAGGAAAAGAGGGGGGGAGAGGAAGCGCCCCCCTCCTGAACCGTACCAGGACACATGCCCTGAACATGGGGAGGATGCTTTGGTGGCCCTCAAAGCACCATGTCCCCATGTTGATGGGACAAGGGCCTCATCCCCACAACCCTTGCCTGGTGGTTGTGGGGGTCTGCGGGCGGGGTGCTTATCGGAATCTGAAAGACACCTTTAACAATGGGGACCCCCATATCCCGGCCCCCCTATGTGAATTGGTAATGAGGTACATTGTACCCCTACCATTTCACAAAGAAAGTGTAACAAATTGTAAAAAAAAACACAGACACTGTGGGAAAGTCCTTTATAAAAAAAAAAAAAAAAGATTCCAGCGGTGGTAATTCACTCTCGGTCTATGGGAGAAATCTAAAGTGCTAATTTTAAAGGCTTACATGCAAGTTATTGTCATAAAAAGTCAGTGTAGTATATATAATACAGTTCAGAGCATATAATGCAAACAGTGTAGTATATATAATGCAGTGCAGAGTATATAGTGCCATCAGTATAGTATATATAATACATTGTAGCGTGTATAGTGCAGTCATTGTAGTATACTGTTTATAATAGAGTGGAGAATATATAGTGTAGTCAGCGTAGTATATGCAATACTGTGCAGGGTATATAGTGCAGAGTATATAATACAGTGTATTGAAGTGGTTAAGGGGAACCCTACAACAGAATTAAGAAAAAAAATGGCGTGCAGTCCCTCTCCCCTCCCCCAAAAAAATCCATGCCAGGCCTTTGGGTCTGATATACACTTTAAGGAGAACACCACACCAAAATAAAAAAAATAAAAACATGGTGTGGGGTCCCACCTTAAAAAATCCCTACCAGACCCTTATCGAAGCATGCAGCCTGGCAGGCTATGAACGGGAGGGGACAAGTAAGCACCCCCCCTCCTGAACCATACCAGGTTGGAAGGGCACCAAAAGCACATTGTCCCCATGTTGATGAGGATAAGGGCCTCTTCCCGACAACCCTGGCTGGTGGTTGTCGGGGTATGTTGACGTCAGCTTAACAAAATCTGGAAGCTTCCTTTAACAAGGGGGCCCAAAAATCCTACCCCCCCCCCTCATGTGAATGCGTATCAGGTACCTACCGCTTCACCAAAACAGTTTTTGACAATTCCTTTATTTAAAAAGTAAAAAAAAAAAGTGTCCCACAATGTACATCCATCTTCAATCACGATGGACCAGAAAAAAAGGAAAAATGTAGGAAGTTTATGGGGAACTGTGTCAAATGCCCTTGCAAAATCCAGGTACACCACATCTACAAAATCGTTCTGATTGATAGTGGAACAAATACAAATACTTATTTCACTTATTTAAGCGCAAATCAATCTTTAACTTTTTTGAAATGTGTTTTTCTGGATAATTTTCCTGTTATTCTCTCACTTTAAAAATAAACCTATTATTAAAATAATAGGATCATTTCTTTGTCATCGGGCAAATGTACAAAATCAGCAGGGGATCCAATACTTTTCTTACATGCATACACACATACATACACATTCATGCATATTTACCGACCAGCAATGCAGATTCTTATATCTTATATCAGGCACAATGAAAACAGGCTGCATTTTAGATCAGTTAAAAGAAAACAGTGTCCATTGTGTTCCCAATTTTATTTTCTGTATATTTCTTATGAGTTGACTGACTTGCAGTAAAACAGAAGGATGAGTTTGACATACTGTAGCTTGTATCCTGTGAGGGGAGTCAGAAAAAGTCTGGATCCTCTGAAAATGATTTGTTCCTTCTCACAGATTCTACATTACCAGCATGCATTTTTTATCCCTCTGTATTTCTTTTTAAGCTGTATTGCCTGTTAAAAGAAATTAAATATTCCTTTGATTCGGCTGAGCCAGCGCCATTCTTTAATGAATATGGAGAATTTGTTTATCACTACAGAATAACTAACTGGATACTGGGAAACGATTATACTGCCGTTTATAAGGAAGTGGGAAACTTTACACCCTGGGCTCTAGAAGGTCAGAAGCTTCATGTCAACCCTGAAGCCATAACATGGAAACTTACTAATAAGGTGGGACTATCATATAAATGTGAGTATTAATTAAGAGATGGAAAATAAAAGAATTGAAAGAGGCAAAGTTGACCAGAGTATCCTTACTTCCTTAACTGCTTGCCGTCATATTACTGCGGGACGGTGGCACTGCTGGGCGAGAGCACGTAGCTCTACGTCCTATCTTTTTCGGCCACTAAGGGGCGCGCACGGAAGATCAGTGATTCTACCTAGTGAGTCCACCCCCCCATACAGTTAGAACACAAATAGGAACACACTTAACCCCTTCTCCGCCCCCTAATGTTAACCCCTTCACTGCCAATGGCATTTTTATAGTAATCCAAGGAATTTTTATAGCATTGATTGCTATAAAAATGCCAATGGTCCCAAAAATGTGTCAAAAGTGTCCAATGTGTCCACCATAATATCGCAGTACCGAAAAAAAACGCTGATCGCCGCCATTACTAGTAAAAAAAAAATATTAATAAAAATGCCATAAAACTACCCCCTTTTTTGTAAACGCTATAAATTTTGCGCAAACCAATCAATAAAAGCTAATTGCGATTTTTTTTTACGAAACATATGTAGAAGAATACGTATCGGCCTAAACTGAGGAAAAAAAATGTTTTTTTTTATCTTTTTTGGGGATATTTATTATAGCAAAATGGAAAAAATATTGCATTTTTTTCAAAATAGTCGCTCTATTTTTGTTTATAGCGCAACAAATAAAAAACGCAGAGATGATCAAATACCACCAAAAGAAAGCTCTATTTGTGGGAAAAAAGGACGCCAATTTTGTTTGGGTGCCACGTCGCACGACCGCGCAATTGTCAGTTAAAGCGACGCAGTGCCGAATCACAAAAAGTGCTCTGGTCTTTGGACAGCAATATGGTCCGGGGCTAAAGTGGTTAAACCTTTTCAGAGATCAAAACACACATCAAAAACTATTTGCATAGTTAATAGACACCTGGAGGACTCTACATGTTCATGATAGGGACTATAGTTTCTACTCATCAAAACACAAAACATATACAAGAATAGACTATATATTCCTGGATCAAAAGATAGTGTTAAATTTAAGAGAAGCTTCAATGGGCTCATTCACGATCTCAGACCATGCCTCAGCTCACTGCACCATCGATTGGGGTACATCTGGTCCAAGAGAATGGATCTGGAGGATCAATGAATCATTAATTAAAGACCCAGAGTATGAAAATAAGGTGAATTTGGAAATAGAGAGGTTTTTTTAAATGAATAAAGAGGACGGAACAACCCCGCTATGTAAATGGGAAGCACACAAGTGCTATGTGAGAGGAATTCTTATCTCACTTGGGGCACAGCGGAAGAGGACCCTCAGCGCAAAACTAGATAGTCTGCTCGGGGAAATCCGAATAGCAGAAAATGAACATAAAACATCGCAAAGAACTCAGATCGAAGAGAAACTAACGTTGATAAACTAAACCTACTACTTACAGAGAAGGCCAGGGCCAATTTAAGTAGATGTAGGAGGGCATATTATGAACATGGGAACAAACCGAGCAGGATGCTGGCCAATGCACTGAGAGAGACAAGAGCAAAAAAACATATTGAAAACATATTGAAAAAATAAAAACCCAAGGAGATAACCTAGTTAGTTCATCACATTTAATAGCCAAAGCATTTAAAGAATATTATAGCGGTTTGTACCACCTGGAAACTCAACCTATATTAGCAACAGGCCAGAGTAGAGAGGAGAGAGTAAAAGAATATCTTAGAGAGTCAGAGATGCCCACAATTCCAGAAGAAATGATAGCTAATATGGAGGGATCGATCACGACAGAGGAGTTTTTAGAAGCAATAAAGGAGATGAAACCGGGTAAATCCCCAGGCCCAGACGGCTACACTTTAACATATTATAAAACGTTTCAGGAAAAACTGGCACCTAGATTTCTAGAAGCCTTTAACTCGCTAAAAGACGGACAGCAGATGCGTAAAGAAACACTAGAAGCACATATTGCAATCATCCCCAAGGAAGGGAAAGACCCAACTTTATGTCCCAGCTACCGACCAATATCCTTACTGAACGTTGATCTGAAGATATTTGCAAAAATAATCGCCAATAGAATCCTACCCTGTATTCCATCCTTAATACACCCAGATCAAGTGGGTTTTACCCCAGGGCGGGAGGGAAGAGAGAATACGCAGAGACTTCTGAGTACTATCTATATGTCTCAACTCTATCAAAGGCCAACAGTATTAATATCAACAGATGCGGAGAAAGCTTTTGACAGAGTGGATTGGGGATTTTTGAGAACTACACTACAACATATCGGGTTGGGGGAAGGGATGAGAAATTGGATAGACCGTCTTTACTCCTGCCCTTCGGCCAGGGTGAAGGTAAACGAGGCAATTTCTGATCCCTTCCCAATACACAATGGGACAAGACAGGGGTGTCCACTCTCTCCAATAATCTTTATCCTTGTTCTGGAGCCGTTCTTGAGAACTGTACGGACTAATACAGACATAAGAGGTTTTCGGATTAAGGGATCAGAGTATAAAGTAGCTGCATTTGCAGATGACCTCTTGTTCTCAATAACGGCCCCAGAGCTGTCCCTACCAGCTTTAATGAGGGAGATAGGGGAGTATGGAACTCTGTCCAATTTTAAGGTGAATTATAATAAATCAGAGGCGATGGGAGTGGAAGTTAACAGACAGGCACAACAACAACTAGCGACAAATTTTCCCTTTAGATGGACGGACTCCCATATACCCTATCTGGGAACCAAAATACCAAAAAATCTGAATAGAACATTTGACCTTAATTTTGTACCTTTGATAAGACAGTTCAAGGCAGATTTTCAGCGGTGGGAGAAGGAAGTCTTTACATGGTTTGGGAGAATTAACATCATTAAAATGAACATTATGCCAAGATTACTTTATCTACTGCAGACCCTCCCTGTAAAGATTCCCTTGGGTTTCTTTAGGGATTTAAGAGTACGATTTAGCAGGTTCATCTGGGCAGGAAAATCGGCAAGAGTACGACGTGAGATTCTGACGCTACCTAAGAGGAAGGGGGGGGTGGGTTTACCAGACCCGATGGGATACTACGATGCAGTCCACTTAGCAAGGGTGGTAGAATGGTGTTCACACCAGAAATCTAAACCTTGGATTCTCATGGAACAAAAGATTACGAAGATCCCTCTGGAGGGCTTAGCGTGGATCCAAGAGGTTGACATCCCACAAGAGGTTAAAAAGCACCCTACCCTAGGCGCCACAATACGAGTTACAAAAAGGAAATTTAGCAAAAATAAGATCTCGGACTATACAAGTCCACTTGTCCCAGTTCTGGGGAACCCTAGGTTCCAACTAGGTATCACAGATCACCATTTTGGTATTCTTAGACGCGCGGGAATGAGCAGGCTAATACACTTTGATACAGACAAGCAAAGGGTCGGTGGGGGAGAGATAGATGAGGACCCCAGAAGGGAGTTGGACCCATTGAGAGAAATTCAGCTAAGAGCAGCAATTAGAGCATTAAGCCCACAAAACACTTCAAGAAGAGAACTCTCAGGGTTCGAAGAAACATGCCTGAAGGGTGATTTGCTGAGACATGGTCTGTCATTAATGTATAGCCTGTTGGTAGATACAGAAGCGCCCAAAAACCTACCATTCATACAAGCATGGGAAAGGGACTTAGGGATAGAATTCTCAGAGATTCAGAAAACAAAAATGTTCTCCTTTACGCATAAGGCCTCCCTAGCTACCAAATACCAGGAAGGAAGCTACAAGATCTTAACTAGATGGTATAAAACTCCTGCCGTACTAAAACGTATCTTCCCAGAAACTTCAGATCGCTGTTGGCGGTGTGGAGAGGAGGAGGGCACAATCCTACATATTTTCTGGGAATGCGTAAAAGTGAAGGAATTTTGGAAAATGATCGAGGGCACGAAAAAAGAAATTACGGAAGTGGAGCTGGGAGGAAACCCAGCCACCTACTTATTATACGATTTTCCACTTTCCATGGTAAAGTTTAAAAACTCCCTGCTTAGACACTTACTGACGGCAGCAAGGGCTTGCATCCCAATTTTGTGGAAAAGCACATCTACACCAACTAGACAACAATGGCTAGACAGAGTAACAGAAATCCAGCTGATGGAGAATCTGACGATGGGAATAAAAGAGCAAGAGGAGAAGTATAGACAAACGTGGGCCCCATATATAGGGTACAGAGAACAAGTCAGCTGAGAAGGGGGGGGGAGGGACGTGGGGGGGGGTGGAGAGAGGAAGAGAGAAAACTGTATTTTTTTCTTTTTTTTTTCTTTTTTTTTCTGTTAGTTTTGGGGGGGGAGGGGGGGCAGGGTAAGGGGGGGAGGGGGGGGGGGAACAGGAGAACACAATGCTATATCTATAGATGGTAGGAAGGAACAGGATTGTTAAGAGCTCGTTAAGAGGAATAAGGTTTGAAATAACAATCCTAAAATATTTGTTAAAACGGTGTAAATGTTAATGTAAGCCACATAGACTTGTAACTAATGTTTAATGTATGAAAAATAAAATAGAGAATTCAAAAAAACTATTTGCAAATCAGAATGTAGGTGATGTGCTCCAATCACCTTACATCTCACACACTTGAGCCAAAATTATAACTTGTATTACAAGATTAAATTAAATTTATTTTTTGTCTTAATTTTTTTTTAAATGTATTCGAAAAGTGGCCTGATATCAACAGGAATATACAGAAAAAAGTTGAGATAGACTAAACTAGGGGTGGGCCAACATCCCAATATATGGATTGAAAGAAACAGGGTTTCCCCTTTCGGGACTTTAAAGGCCCTGGTACATCAAAAATACGTCAATTTTGTTTGGGTACAGCGTCGCACGACAGCGCAATTGTCAGTTAAAACTACGCAATCTCAAAAAAATCAACAGCCAATTCTTCCGGACCTGAAGTGGTTAAGTGGCCCTCGTTTTTCAAAAGTTTGGGCACCCCTGCTCTAGATCATGTCAATGTTTTCTTTTTTCTTTGTCACTGTAGCAAGAAGCTTGTTTTATTACTCCATGACATCATCACCAGGATTATATCAGGTGTCCTGCAGGGAAAGCTACCACATATTACTCCATCATACTATAAAAAAAAAAAAAAAAACGGTGAGGGATGCCTCCAATGCTGGCATGCCCCAGATGACGTCAATTGTGAAGAAATACGTAGAGGGCGGAGCTCATGTTCGTGAGATGACCATGCGCACCTGATTCAGGACATTGACAGATGCAATCCCAGCATCGGTATTATTCACTACAAGTGCTTGTTATCTACTTTTACTCTGCAAGTTGCTACTCTATTTTATTTTAATAAATTCATATACAGTTTTACACTATGTTGGACCTCCCAAGTTCAGTTTTTTTTATGTGGTACGATGGAGTATCCTATGTGATTGATGTTTGGAAAACTGCAGTAACCATTACTAATGAGAGAAAGGTTCATATTACAGAGGACATGCTTGTTTCACTCTTTGGGGTTTATTTACTAAAGCTAGAGAGGGCAAAATGAGTCACAATTCTGTAGAAAAAACAATCAGCTTTTAACCTCAGCTTGTTTAATTAAGATTTAACAATAAAACCTGGAATCTGACTGGTTTCTCTGCAAAATGATGATACATTTAGCCCTCTCTAGCTTTGGTAAATAAACCCCTTTGTGATTAAAGGGTCCTTGTGCTCTGGTAAGAGTCAATTTTACTCTGTGGTGGTGGCACACCTGGGTGGTTCACAGTCTGGATTGAATTATTATTATTTATTTTTTTATATATTAAATATATTTTTTTTTTCGTTTAAAAGATTTTATTGGTATTTCAGAATAAATAACATAGTAAACATATAATTAAATGTAGATAAAATAAAGTAACATAGGTAGCAGAATTGTAATTTCAAATGAGAGAAAACAAGAATAGCAACAACATCAGTACATATTTTTGTTTAAAATTAAATTAAATGTTAACTTATACATCAATAGTTTTCGAATTTTGGGGCAACAAAAACAAGAGAATAAAAATTGGAAATCATGGAATGAATCTAAAATAACAATATTACATTATAAATTTAATAAACAAAGGGTAAGAGGGGAAGGAAGGAAGGGAAGATAAAAAAAAAAAAAAAAAGAATTATCACCTCAAGTCTGATTCAAGAAAGGCTGAAGAGATATTGCCTTAAATTCATCAGTTTTAGTAAAGAGTGTCCAGCAAGCCCATTTTTCGTAAAACTCTGTGGGAGAGTCTTTAGCCTGTAGAATTAGGTCTTTCATTTCAGCTATTCTGTCAATCTGTTGGAACCATTCAGACAAGCTAGGAGGAGATGTGTCTTTCCAATGGGTAGGGATACACAGTTTGGCTGCATTTATTAAATGTATTAACCACTTAAGGACCCCCGCACGCACATATACGGCCACAGAATGGCTCGTACAGGCACAAGGGTGTAAATTTACGTCCCTGCCTTCGTGCGGTTCGGGGGTCCCATCGGGACCCCCTCCGCGGCGTGCGGGGGTCCTCCTGCCTCTGGGAGCGATCGCCGACGAGCGGGCGGATGTCCGTGATTTCCGCCCCCCCCGCGATCGCTCCCAGCCAATGGGAGCGCGCTCCCATCCTGTCACTTCCTCCTCCTGTGTTTACACAGGAAGGAGGAAATGATGTAATCTCTCATCGCAGCGCTGTTTCCCAGCGCTGCTGATGAGAGAAGACATCACAAGTAAGTGTGCACCAACACAACACTGACACACACTCACATAGGCAAATTAACCCCTTGTGATCGCCCCCCCCCCCCCACCCCCCTGTCACAGTGTCACTGAATGCAGTGATCTAATCACTGCATTTAGTGTCAGTGTGACAGGCAGTGTAAAAAACAGTTAGTGTTAGGTTCAGGATAGCCCCCCCGGCCCCACCCCCCCTAATAAAGTTTTAACCCCCTGATCACCGCCCTAGTTAACCCTTTCACTCCCTATTGCCAGTGTCACTAAGCGATCATTTTTCTGATCGCTGTATTAGTGTCGCTGTTCCCGCTAGGTAGCTATTTTTTTTTATTGCGATTTTTTTTTTTTACTAAAGACATGTGGCTAAATACATTTTGGCCTAAATGTTTTACTAAAATTTAGTTTATTTGATGTTTTTTATAACAAAAAGTAAAAAAATTGTGTTTTTTTTTCAAAATTGTGGCTCTATTTTAGTTTATAGCGCAAAAAATAAAAATCGCAGAGGCGATCAAATACCACCGAAAGAAAGCTCTATTTGTGGGAAGAAAAGGACGCAAATTTTGTTTGGGAGCCACGTCGCACGACCGCGCAATTGTCTGTTAAAGCGACGCAGCGCCGAATTGTAAAAACACCTTGGGTCATTTAGCAGCGTATGTGTCCGGGTCTTAAGTGGTTAATATCGTGTTTTTGTAAGTAGAATGAGGTAAGGCGGTATGATGAAGTAGGTATTGTGCTGCTGTAAACTCCAGGGAAAAAGTGGTGATAAGGGAGATAATACGGTGTACTTCTTTCCAAAATGCTTGTATAAGGGGACAATCCCACCAGATGTGTAGGAGAGTTCCTATCGAGTTTTTACAGCGCCAGCATATAGGTGGGGTTGAAGGGTGGAATTTGTGGATTATATAAGGTGTCCTATACCACCTTGAGTAAAGCTTATACCCATTTTCTTGAGCTAAGACATTCATTGAGCCTGTATGTATGTATTTAAATATGTGAGTCCAGTCACTAAGTGAGAGATCCAGATCAAATATATATTTTTTTTTGTGTGTTATTGCGTATTCCACACAAAAAGTTCAAACAACAAAAGTTAATCACAGAAAATAAATACAATCATTTAATGTTAAACATAAAAATCCCCCCTAAGGGAGAAAAACACTGCGCTAACGTGAATAAGTGAAAAATAAATTGAAAATAAATTGAATATAAAAGCTGCCGGTACCAATTACTTAAACCAAAGTAATCCACGAAAATACAAAAAATGATAGGTACAGCGCTAAAAACATCATGACATATATGATAATGAAAGGTATTAATAATTGAATATAGAATATCTTATGAATAAAGTGAAAAAAAAGGCTAGTGTGATTATAGGAAATAAGATTCAAAAGTGATCCAATAGATATAGTCCATAATCTGTGAAACTAAACATAATATCTTCTTCCACCAAACGACACCCAGTGAATAAGGTTGGCTCCTTACCACAAAGATTGACCGTATATACACCGGTCAGATGAGCCTAGGGATAATTAAAGTCTTCCCAGACAGACTTCTCCAGAGCAACAAAGAGAACATATGATGGTTCCACGGCTTTGTTGAACAAAGTATAGGGATGTTTTCAAAGGCTGCAATGACACAAACACATGACCTTCAGACTGATAGACTGGGTTGCAACTCAATCATTTAATGTTGTTTCTAAATATACAAAAAGTATACAAAGGAGTAGTAAGTAACTCAAACACTAGAACATCTAGCTAATCCACAAAAGACATCTAGCAAGACACAGGGCCGCCATCAGGGGGGTACAGGCATTACACCTGTAAGGGGCCCGGGGGTCCCCAGGGGCCCGGATGGGAACCACCCTAAAAAAAAAAAAAATGTTTTTTTTTTTTTGTTTTTTTTAGGGGTCCGAAGGTCCCCAGGGGCCCGGAGGCCACCAAGGGCCCCAGATGGCAAGCCCTTTTTTTATAAAAGAATATATATTTTTTTTATAAAAAAATATATTTTTTTATAAAAAATATATTTTTTTTTAATATATTTTTATTTTATTTTTTATTAAAGGGCCAATTATTTTTATTTTATTTTTTTTAGAGGTCCGGAGGTCCACAGGGGCCCGGAGGCCCCCAGGGCACTGGATGGCAGCCCCCCTTTTTTATTTATTTTCTATAAAAAAATATATATATTTTTATTTAATTATTTTATTAAAGAGACATTTTTTTAGGGGTCTAGGGGCCCTTAGGCCACCAGGGCCCCAGATGGCAACCCCCTCTTTTTTGTTTATTTTTTTATAAAAAAATATAATTTTTTTTATAAAAAAATATATTTTTTGAATATATTTTTCTTTTATTTTTTATTAAAGGGCCAATTTTTTTTCTTTTATTTTTTTAGAGGTCCGGAGGTCCACAGGGACCTAGAGATCCCCAGGGCCCCAGATGACAACCCCCCTTTTTTTATAAAAAAAAATATATTTTTTATATAGTTTTTTATTTCTTTTATTTTTATATTAATATTGTATATATATATATATACATATACATATATATATATAATAATATATATATATATTATTAAAGGGCCCAGAGGTCCCGGATGGCTACCCCCCCTTTTTTTATATACATCTTTCTTTATTTCTTCTTTTTGTAAAGGGCCCCCCCGCTTCTCAATTCGCGGCAGCAGCCCCCCCCCCGCTTCTCAATTTCATGCGGCAGCACCCCCCCCCCCCTCTGGTTCTTTGCTCCAGGGGGCCCATGCCTGAAGCTGTGTAAGGGGCCCCAAAATTCCTGATGGCGGCCCTGGCAAGACATAACAACGACAAACACACACCTCTAAATTAGTTTCTAATTCCATTTATATTGCACCATTCTCCTCTTCTCAAATTGGAATATATCAATCCTCTCCTCCTCCCCACAAGAGCCATCATACAGTTACTAGAATCAAGCCAATAGGACTATATTTTATCAAACTTTTGGGGAACACCTCTATGTTTATATACCAATCTTTCTCTTAATATATAATTTATTTAATTACCCCATTGTTTATGAGTTGGTGGGGTAGTATCAATCCACTTTGGTAGAATAAAGCCCCGTACACACGTCCGGAAATCTCTTCAGGAAAAAAAATGTTGTTTTTCCTGTCGTTCTTTTGAATGGCAAGAACGCGGTGACGTCGTCGACTACGACGAGAATGCGCTCGTCACATTTGATGACGTCGCCGCCATCTTGCTACACCGTGCTCTATGCCTTGAAAGCTACCGCGCATGCACGGAAGTCTCATGGAGCATGCGCGGGTTTCCATGAGGGCAGGTAAGTATACAGACGCTTGGGTTTCTCGCCAGGATTCCAGGCAGTTTTCTCGACAATAAACCATACACACACACGGTTTTCTCTGCAAAAAGCTCTACCAGCAGTTTTCTTGCTGTTTCTGGTCGAGAAAACCGTGTGTGTACGGCCAAAGTAAAGAGATCTAGTCCACATTGGGCCAGATTCAGGTAGATGAGAGCATCTTTGCTCCAGAGTAACGCTTCTCATTTACGTTACTCTGAAGACCCTTTCAGCGCAAGTCCTGTAATTCACATAGCAGTTGCGCGTAAACTTGCGCCAGAGTAACGATAATGCGCTGGCGTAACCCGACGCAAGTGGAAGTGGGTGTGATCATATGTAAATGATGGGCGGAGCCCAGCGCAGAGGCTTACGTTCAGCGCATCAACCACGGAGCATGCGCAGTGAGTGCGGCTCCACTCGCCCCCTTTGTGCGCATGCTCACAACTTCCGTCGGCACCACTTCACGGGAAACGTCAGCGCAATGCCTTCCGTTGGGCGTTTAAATGCGCCCGTAGAAGCGCCATTTCGGCACTAAAGTATATCCTGCTCCCCCTCCCCGCAGTGATGTTACTTTTGTTTTGAGATGGCTGCTCCCGTTCCCCGCAAACACACAGGAGAAAGCTGAACTTTAATGGCCAGGAGCTGTCAGCCGTCATCTCGGCTATGGAGACCTATGATGTCTTCCTCCATGGCTGTAAAATTTGACAGACAAGCATGGACAGAGGTGTTGTCCTGCAAGTGGGGGTGCTCAGCTAGCTCTTATCGTCGGTAACGCTGCTGTAGCTGCTCTCCTGCTGACCTGTGGCCATCTGGAGTAAAGATAAAGCAGCCTTTTGTAGAAATAACTTTGCGCCGGACGGACGAGATACGCGCGGCGCATGTAGCCAGCGTATGGTGCTAATCCGTTCGTGAATTGTGAAAAATCCCTCATTTGCATATTTGCAGGGGAAATCAATAGGCGCGACTGATGCGCCCAACGAAATTAAGCGCTGACGATACTCTGGCGTCGGAACGTTCCGCCAGTCGCAAATGACCCGTTATTGGGCGCATCTAGTTTGGTGGGTACGGGCACATAGAAACGACGGCGCATCATCACAGTTACGCGGCGCATATCGAAATACTCCAGCGCAAGTGTTCCTGAATCTGGCCCATTGTATACATCTCTACAGGTAGGACGCCATCTGGAATTATACCCAGTATTGCTAAATTAGGGGTATTTGTTATTTCTGTCAAGCATAACTGCCCAGATTTACAAAGCACTTAAGTCGACGTATCTCCAGATACACCGCGTAAGTACAAACATGCGCCGTCGTATCTGTGCACCGAACCCACAAACTAAGATACGCCTAAAAACTGACTTCATCCCACCGACGTAACTTGCCTACGCCGGCGTAGATTGGGCACTTATTTAGCTGGACGCATGTGGCTTTCCCATTGATTTTCTATTCAAATATGCAAATGAGGGAGATACTTCGATTCACGAACGTACTTGTGCCCAAAGCATGATTTAAGCGGTTTGCGTAAGTTTTACGTTCGGCGTAAAGTTATTCCCCATAGATGAGGCGCAACCCATGCAAAGGTATGGACCAGGGAACACAAGCCTACGTATTGTACGTTGGACATCTGTGAATATGGGCCGACATTGGGTCTGACTGGGAGTAGGTTACGTTCACGGCGTACACAGTGATCAGGCGTATCTTAGGCAGTTGTTCCGACGTGGTTGTACGCATGCGCACGGGGATACGTCCATGTCCCGACGCATGTGCAGTTTGTTTTAAGTACTTGTCTGGTGCCCGTCCCATCATTTCCATGGGGTCATACTTCATTAACATGGATCACGCCCACTTCCAGCCCACTTCCACCTACTTACACTTACGCCGGCTTACGCCTATAAAATACACGCTACGCCGGTGCGGAGTTGGGAGGATTTGTATGTGAATTCCATGCTTGCCTCTCCGCGCTGCGGCGGCATAAATATGCGTCGATGTATGTGAGTCCGGGTTATTGTATTCAAGGTCAGAAACACTTTCTCCCAGTATCTATGTAATATGGGACAACGCCATAACATATGAATAAGGTGTCGTCTTTATAAATATAGTAGTGTATAGTCCTCCGATTAGATAATTGATGTTTAGATGTTAGTATGATGATTATAAATTTGTTGTTCCGCAGTAACTCACACCAGGCTCTCCAGAGAACGCATTTTTAATTAACTTCCAATAACATACAAAGTCCAAAGTCCACAGATGATACAAAGTCCAACAGAGTATATAATTCAAATCTCTACCTGTGCCTCCATACTCATACAGAGAGAATACCGGGAAGACATTCTCTCAGTGACAACCAGAATTCCCAGAATATATCTTCTATTCACTGAATAGCTGAGCAATTTGATTGGTTGTCTTTGATCTGAAAGACATGATCAAACGTCCTGTCTTCCAGAGTGCCAGGTAATTGTCACTCCCAGCAGGAGTCACTAATTAGTGTTAGGGAGCGAACTAGTATACATCCTTGCATACCAATTAGCTCTCTTTTAATAAGTAATTAGATTACATATGGCCTAAGTAATGGTTTGATGTGTAGACTAGACGTCCTATTTCTTTATCTATTGACAATTGACACGTGTCTTTTGATGTGTAACATGTAATTACAGGTTACTGAAATCAGGCCTGTATATGTTGGACTTAAATAATATAATATTTATATATATATATATATAATATATATATATATAATATAAGTAACACCCAACATATTACTACATATACTACAACATAAGGGAGCCATTGGATACTGAGCATCGAGGCCATAAAGGCGATGTATATTTTCCACAGGCAAATAATTTTCGAGGAGTATAGTGGGTTCTATGCAAAATAAAAAGCTGGGTCATTTGCTGAAATGGTGAAATCAATACTTCAGGTAATATCTCCATAGCCTCCATGGATTGTATTCTACACCATATATTTGGTTTCTTCCCTATTTTGGATGACTTGGAACTTTGACACTTTCTTTAGTCGGATTTCCTGACGAGAAACCTGAAAGCCTTGTATACACGAACGGTAATCTCGAACACACGAACCATCATTTGTACAAGACTTTAAGCTTGGTTTATTATATTTTACATTGGGCTTATTGTTGTATACACCACACTATGTACTTCGGTTAATCTTACATTTATTTACACTTGATATTTTTTTACTATTTTTTAGCGGGACAAAGAATGCTTTATTTATTGAGCCTGGCAGCCAATCAGATTTTCATTTTTCCTTTAGGTTCCGGTATCTCGATGCTCAGGACCCTGCTTGCCTGGTAACAGAAAAAAGTTTGGAACTTCAATTCATAAATGTTGCTATGAGTGTGTCCCATGTCCAGAAGGAGAGATATCCAACATTTCTGGTAGAGTGTATATTTCATGTTGATTTGTGTGATAGTAAATAGTGAGAGAAAGTAGTGTTGCAAAAACACATCAGGATCTCCAAAAAATGGGTCCAAAGCATTAATCGGTGATCAAATCATTACAGCAGAAATCAGCATTTCAGAGAAACGCAGGACCCCTTCATCAGGCATAGTAAATAGTAAATAGTGATGCACAATTTCTTTGGCCTTGCTCTGCCAGTAATTAGTTACCTCAAAACCTCAAATCCACGTTACTGGTTGGACTGCCTTTCTAGTTCAATTATTTATATTGATTCAGAAAATCAAGGGCGCCTACATAAACAGAGAACAACATTTGGGAGGCATGGGACTTTAAGGGCGCACTTATAGTTGAATATTTCCTTATGCTGAATATGACACAGTAAATATAATATAATATAATATATATATATATATATATATATATATTTATTTATTTTATTAAATTACATGAGAAAAATCAAATAAAAAACAATTTCATACAATACATCTGCATCCAGGTGTGTAAAAAAGGACACGTTTTAATGCTGTTTCCATGATTATATTACACTGTTACACCTTCATGTGGTTTGCAATGGTAATATTCATATGATACTTACGTAAGCATGGTTATAAAATATACAAACTCAAATGAGCTGAATAGATAGAACATTTATTTGACAAGGTTCTGGGTGTATCTTTTTAAATCCGTTCTTTAAGTTAGTACTTATTAATTTGGAACCATTGGTCAATACAGTATTAGAATTGAAGTTGCCTATCTATAACATTTCCAAAGCAATAGAGTGTTTGCTTCCTAGATACTTTAATAAATACATCCATCACGTTTTTTTTTCCGATTCCTACAGACAGTGAAAATTGCATGAAATGTCCTGACGATGAATGGCCAAATGAGAAGAAGGATCGGTGTTTTCCAAAATTGGTGGAATTTCTCTCCTACACTGATGATACAATTTCTGCAGTATTTTCATCTGTCTCCATCCTCTGTTGTCTTCTGACTGGTTTAATATTGGGGGTATTTATACATTACCAGGACACCCCCATTGCTAAAGCTAATAACCGGAACCTGAGCTATCTTCTCCTGGTCTCCATCATGCTGAGCTTCCTCTGTGTCTTCTTGTTCCTCGGACGTCCAGTAGATGTGACCTGCATGCTGCGTGTAACCTCTTTTGGTGTTGTCTTCTCAGTTGCTGTCTCTTCTCTACTTGCCAAAAGTATCATGGTGTGTGTTGCTTTTAAAGCCACCAAACCTGGGAGTTCCTGGAGGAAATGGATGGGAGCCAAACTGCCAAACTATATAATGTTGGTGTGTTCCCTGATCCAAGTAATAATATGCATGGCTTGGTTGTCAATTTCTCCCCCCTTCCAGGATCGGGACACTTACTCTTATCAGGGAAAGATCATCATTCAGTGTAATGAGGGTTCAGTTATCGGCTTCTACTCTGTCCTGGGATATATGGGGCTTCTGGCAGCTGTGAGTTTCATTATAGCTTTTTTAGCCAGGACATTACCGGACAGTTTTAATGAGGCCAAGTACATCACCTTCAGCATGCTGGTGTTCTGCAGTGTCTGGATTGCCATGATCCCGGCCTATCTGAGCACTAAAGGGAAAGACATGGTGGCTGTGGAGATTTTTGCCATTTGGGCATCAAGTGCTGGACTTCTTGGCTGTATATTTTTTCCAAAATGTTACATAATTCTTTTTAGATCTGACCTCAACACAAAAACAGGTTTGTTTAGAAATAACATGGAAGGAGTTGATTACTCAAAACAAAATTAGCTCAATTTATCAATAAACTGTTGAGGAATATTATTAACATTGTAGAAAAATGTTGTACATTGCAATAAAATTGTAGGTACATTTACCCTGTAGAGCACTGTTCCAAGCTGCTTTCTTTTCTCTCCAACTGCCAAAACCTCTGTAAGTGACTGACAATAAACAAGAGCAAAGCCTGTGTGTCAATGTATGGTAAAACAGGAGCACATGAAAAAGGGAAAATAAGTAATAACCCGCGCATGCTCGAAATGACTTTGACGCGTGCGCGGTAGTTTCCATGGCATAGTTAGGGTGAAGCAAGATGGCGGCGACGCCATTGAATGTGACGTGCGCATGCTCGTCGTAAGCAATGACGTCATTGCATGCTTTCCTTTCAAGAGAACCACAGTTCTTTTGAAACGAAAGTCTGTACACTCGGGTGGCAAGAGGTTTTTGCCAAGAATCTTGTCAGGAAAAATTCGTTTTTTCCTGACGAGATTCTTGGTCGCGTGTACGAGGCTTCAGTTGCAGCACACAAAAAGTTATGGTTTATTAATTATTTAGGGGAAAAAAGGGGACTTGCAGAATAATTATTAGGGGAGGGGGGGGGTTAGTCCTTTAAGATGTTTTTTTTTTTTTTACCAGTTATCGTTGGGTCCATATAAGAGCATCTTTGCACTTAATGACAGTCCCAGTTAACCTGTGAAGCATCCTCTAGTAGTGTGATAGAGAGAGTAGGGAAATTAAGGCAGGTTTGGCTGGTTGCTAGGCCTGTTTTTTTTCATTCTGGGCAGGAAGTGGCACAGTGTAGCAGCTGGTGACTCATAGGCAGCATCACGAGACCTCCCTTTTTTTTCCAGAAGATTCTGAAAAGGGAGTAGGAGAGGCGAGGTGGAGCTGCTTGGGGTATTCAAATGAGCCCTGACCAAACCCCAACTTGGATTGGCAGGGGGAAGTCCTCCTTAAATAACCATTGTCAGCCCAGCTGGAGAGGAATTGGCAGGTGGAAGAGCTGGAATGAGAGAGTGCAGAGGCTGTTGGGGGACTTTAAGGGACCTCCCCCCAGTCTGGGGGCAGGTGACCTTGGGCCTGGGCTCGGGTGCAGTCTGGACAACTTTCAAGAACATGTGAAAAGGTCCTGAGCCACAGGAGAGAGCAAAGAGAGGACAGCAAGAGAGAACACTGCTGAGGGACTCCAGGGAGGACAACTGGCCACAGCCAGGAGGGCAGGTGAGTGAGGCACAGTCAGGAGGACTGAGGAGGCACACCTGAGAGAACTGGTAGATTGCAGTCTTAGATGGGTGCTGAACTAGAAGTGTGGACTGTGGTGAGAGGGGAAGTGAAAAGAGGCAGCTGAAGCCAGGAGGACTGGCAGGGCCTGAAGGTGGATTACTGGGCTCAGACTCATTGTGCAACATTCAGTAAAAGCAAATGTGTTAAAAACTCGTCCTATACCCTCCACGGGCACCACAGCGTGACTGCTATTTCCTTGCCTTGCCTGATGCAAGTTTTGTCTAAACAGACGTCTTCTGTGAGGCAGTAGGTCTACTGTAGGCATGTTGAAACTTTGCTGTTGTAAGTAGACTCTTTATTAAACTCATTTGCATTTACTGAACACTGCACAATGAATCTTTTCCTCTTCTAAATGGCATACTTTGTGACCGCGTCTGAGGTTCCTTAAGGTTTAATTTATATGGTGGAAAAATGCATGGCATGGTTTAAATTAAGTATTGGGCATGTCTTAAATGGGGTCTGGTTAGTGTCTGAGATTTAAGAGGGATGTAGGGAGAAGGAAGAGAGAGATGAAGGGAGAGAGAGATGAAGGGAGAAAGAGAAGGAGAAAGAAAGAAAGAGAAAAAATGAAAGAAAAAATAAAAGAAAGAGATAGGGAGGGAAGGAAAGAGAAGGAAAGAAAGAAAGAAGGATGAAGGGACAGCAGGCCCAGATCCTAAACCACAA
Organism: Rana kukunoris; assembly: GCA_029574335.1. Lineage (NCBI taxonomy): Eukaryota > Metazoa > Chordata > Amphibia > Anura > Ranidae > Rana > Rana kukunoris. The sequence goes on along the minus strand of CM056049.1, from coordinate 723,307,205 downwards.
TAGCAATACAGGTGAAACTCAAAATATTATAATATCGTGCAAAAGTTCATTTATTTCACTAATGCAACTTAAAAGGTGAAACTAATATATGAGACTCTTTACATGCAAAGCAATATAGTTCAATCTGTGATTTGTCATAATTGTGATGATTATGGTTTACAGCTCATGAAAACCCCAAATCCACAATTTCAGAAAATGTGAATATTACATGTGTAGCGTCCCCTTACTTTCAGTATGGGCGCTACGCTAAAGTTAGTTGGAATGGGAGAGCTATGTTGCTCCCATTCGTGATCTATTTAACCACTTAACGCCCGCCCACTGTATATATACGTCCTGTTTTTAAAGATGGATATCTCGGTAATGACAGCAGCTGCTGCCACAACCGAGATATCCATCTCTTCAGTGGGCGGTTCCGTCAATGATAACAGTGGTCTTCGCGGCAGATTTGCACCAAGATTGCCGTTATCAGTGGCAGGAGAGGGCCCCCCCTCCCGCCGCTCTCCTGCGCCCTCCGCCTCTTACCGGAGCCGTCGGTAGTGGCGGAGGCGATCGGGTTCTGCCGTCTGCTGTGTGGGGATGTGAGTGAGGGTAAACTGGCCCCTACCCATCCCCATAGCTCTGCTGGGCGGAATTGACGTCAAAACGTCAGTCCCGCCCATGTGTCTTAAAGAAACATTTTTTTTTTTGTCATTTGAAAAAATTACAGTTTCCATTATTTTTTTATTTTTTTTGCATTTTAGTCTAAATATGACATCTGATGTATTTTTGACCCCATATCTCATATTTAAGAGGACCTGTCATGCTTTTTTCTATTACAAGGGATGTTTACATTCCTTGTAATAGGAATAAAAGTGATATGTGTTTTTTTTATTATTTTAGTGTAAAAAATGATAAAATAAATAAAAAATAAATAAGAAAACATTTTTTTTTTTAAGGGCCCCGTCCCGACAAGCTCGCGTGCAGAAGCAAACGCATACACGAGTAGAGCCCGCATATGAAAAGGTGTTCAAACCACACAAGTGAGGTATTGCCATGATCGTTAGAGCGAGAGTAATAATTCTAGCCCTCTGTAACTCAAAAAATGCAACCTATAGAATTTTTTATACGTCGCCGAGATTTTTAAGGGTAAACGTTTGACGCCATGCCATGAGCGGGCGCAATTTTTAAGCGTGACATGTTGGGTATCATTTTACTCAGCGTAACATTATCTTTCCCAATATATAAAAAAAATTGGCCAAATTTATTGTTGTCTTATTTTTTAATTAAAAAAAGTCAATTTTTATCAAAAAAGTGTGCTTGTAAGACCGCTGTGCAAATAAGTTGTGACAAAAAGTATTGCAATGACTGCCATTTTATTCTCTAGGGTGTAAGAAAAAAAAATATATATAATGGTTGGGGGTTTTAAGTAATTTTCTAGCAAAAAAAAATGTTTTAGTCTCGTAAACACCGAATCTGAAAAACAGGCTCAGGGCTTAAGTGGTTAAAATTGTGACTTCTGTTGTTCCAGAAAACTCTCCTGGGCCAATCTGCATTCTAGGGATGTGGTATCATCTCCGGCCAGCAGTTGGCGCCAGCGGGGTTTCTGGCAGAGCAAGTCTTCCCCAGCAGCCAATTAGAGGAGTTCCTCCCTCGCAGGGCATGCTGGGGGAGAGTATATCTGTGACAGGTATCATGTGTTCAAATATCTTCGTGGGGTCCTGGTGCTGGGTGTGGCATCTACCTTCAGGGTGTGCGCACCTATGGGCCCTGCTGGCGTGGCCCTCCTGGCCAAGCTCGCAGGCTATATCAAGCCTCAACCTGAGGCGAAAGAGGACCCCAGTGATCCACTGGGTTCCAGGTTCCATTGAAACGGATCTTAGGCTGAGTGCCGCACTAATCGGGGATCTGGTGATCGGTAGCTACAGGTACGCACTACTGTCTCCCGGTGACCTTGGCTGGAGGATTCGCCCTATTCATCCACTACAGATTGATGTTACTGAGGGCTGGATTGCCCATCCATATCCAGGCCTGACGCCGCAAGTTCACCCCCTTTACTCTCATCAACCTTTTCTCTCCTAACTGAAGTTGATGTTGGCTGAGTTGGCCTGGAAATAAAGCCTTGGAAAACTTTATTGAATGTCTGGACCTCCGCTTACCACATTGTTCCTGCCTCACACCCCTAGACAACAATAGAGTCATGTAATGTGCCGGACCCAACAAATCAACCAGCGGCTCCTCTGGGAGTAGCGCTACACTTGCAATCAATAAAACAAGGATTGTATGTAGCACTACCCCCACAGGAGCTGATGGTTTCGATTTTGGGTGGCACCAGGGGATGGCTGGCAGCTTTAGGCCTGGGGGGCAAGTCCAGTCGAGTTCCCCATAGAGAGTGGAAAAGTGATGGATCGAGGAAAACAACTGGGCTGACCAGACGAAGCCGCAGCCCCGGGCCAACGTGGTCCCGAAACTAGGATTCACAACACGCACCTCTGGCCAGGCAGGCCACGAGGCGCGAACGGACCCTGCACCAATGGCATCTGTCCCTTAAGTACCCCTCCCCAGCAAGCACAGCGGGGTAGCCACTCCCACTAATCATTGCTGAGGGGGACACTCAATATACCATTACCTGACTGCTGCCACCCTTGGCCTGGGGTGGTAACAACACTCCCAGGCAATCAATGGTGGATCACTCCCAGCACAGCCTTGGCTGGAACAGAGGCTAAATTGCCTTTTATCACTCTGGTCTGAGCCAAATAACAGCTCAGACCCCCGGTAAATTTTAGGCAGAGCCTGTTCATCAGGAGCAGGGAGCTACATGTACATAGAACAATATTGGACCTCTGAAAAGTAGAAGCATGCACATGTACTCAGTACTTGGTTTGAGCCCCTTTTGCAGCAATTACTGACTCAATGCGGCGTTGCATGGAAGCGATCAGCCTGTGGCACTGCTAAAGTATTATGGAAAGCCAGGATGCTTCAATAGCAGCCTTCAGCTCTTCTGCATTGTTCAGTCTCATGTCTCTCATCTTTCTCTTGGCAATGCCCCATAGATTCTCTATAGGATTCAGGTCAGGCGAGTTTGCTGGCCAGTCAAGCACAGTAATCCCACGGTCATTGAACCAGGTTTTGGTGCTTTTGGTAGTGTGGAGGAGGTGCCAAGTCCTGCTGGAGGATGAAGTCAGCATCCCCATAGAGCTCGTCTGCAGAAGGAAGCACGAAGTGCTCCAAAAATGTCCTGGTAGACGGCTTCATTGACCCCGTACTTAATGAAGCACAGTGGACCAACACCAGCAGATGACACAGCTCCCCAAATCATCACAGACTGTGGGAAATTCACACTGGTCTTTAGTCATCTTGCAGTCTGTGCCTCTCCATTCTTCTTCCATATTCCGGCTCCTTGATTTCCAAATGAGATGCAAAATTTGCTCTCATCTGAAAAGAGGACTTTGGACCACTGAGCACCAGACCAGGTGTGTTTTTCTTTAGCCCAGGTAAGAAGCTTCTGCTGTTGTTTGTTGGTCAGGAGGTTTGACAAGAGGGATACGACATTTGAAGCCCATGTCCAGGATCTGTCTGAGTGGGGTGACTCTTGATGCTCTGACTCCAGCCTCAGTCCACTCCTTGTGAAAGTCCCCAACACTTTTGATTGGCCTTTTCCTGACAATCCTCTCCAGGCTGCGCTCATCCCTGCTGCTTGTGCACCTTTTTATTCCACACTTTTCACTTCCACATAACTTTCTATTAATGTGCTTTGATACAGCACTTTGGGAACATCCAACTTCTTTTGCAATTACCGTTTGAGCCTTTCCCTCCTTATGAAGGGTGTCAATGATGTTTTTTTGCACAACTGTCAGGTCAGCAGTTACCATCAATAGACCCTCCAGCAACCAGCAAAAATGAATCCCTTTCTCAACAGTAGATTCCTCTTTGTAAAAATTGCCCCCCGCCCCAGCAACAATATATTCCCCAACAGCAACAATAGACCTTCCCAGCAACAATATACCCCCTATGTCAATAGATCTCCCAGAAGGAGGCAACAATAGAGCTTTTAGCACCCCCCCACACACACATACACCTATTGCTATTACATAAAACCATCCCTGCATAGCACAGACAGGTGGCACTCTTTATGAAGTCATCAGTCATTTATTAGGCACAGACTGTGCTTGATCTGCTGTGTGCCCAGCTTTTCAGACAAGATTTTGGCAGCCTGGAAATGCTTAGAGCTGAGTGCTTCCAGGTTCATAGTGACCAGTGGAGAACAAGGAATAGATGTTCCTGCTCTCCATCCTTACATTAGTTATTGTAGTCTGTGCTCCTAAAGAGTGAGGAGAGCTGTTGGAGGGAGAGCAAATTGGTTGTTGACTGATGAAGTTCCCCAAAAAGTGTCATCCTAAAATCATAGATGTGTTGTGCAGTTCCAGGGACCCCAACTGACACCAGTGGCAAAAATGCAAGACAATACTTGGCCAATGATGTCACTTGGGATCCCCTGATCTTTTGCCATTTTTCCACGGCAACTTGGTAGGTAAATATGGTCATTGTAATTAATGAGGGTTTGCTGAAAGCCACACCTTCCAATGAATTTATATCACTGGTCATTGATGTAGAATTACACTGTATTAATTGTATTATAATTAAAGGTTGTATTTATTTACATTTAACTACTTGTGGGAATAAGTAATATGAGATATTAATCACTTCCTTACTGGGCAGGTATACCCCCTTCCTGACCAGGTGAAATTTCAGCTTCTGGCACTGCGTCGCTTTAACTGACAATTGCGCGGTCGTGCGACGTGGCTCACAAATAAAATTGACGTATTTTTCCCCCCACAAATAGAGCTTTTATTTGGTGGTATTTGATCACCTCTGCAGTTTTTATTTTTTGCGCTATAAACAAAAATAGAGCGACAATTTTGAAAAAGAAACAATGGGCCAGATTCTCAGAGGCGCTACGACGGGGTATCTCAGATACCCCGTCGTATCGCCGTTTTTTCCCCCCGGGTATCTATGCGAGTGATTCCTAGAATCACTTAGGTATAGATACGGATGAAGATCCGACAAGTGTAATACAATTACACTTGCGGATCGTAAATGTAATGACAACTCCGGCCACTACGTGGCCTTTACGTAGTCGTTCGCGAATAGGGCATTGCGTAAGTGACGATCACGTCGTTATGACGTCGGTTTTAACAACGCTTTCCGACGTGAGCTGGAGCATGCGCAATGGGCTTTTTCCCCATCCGGCGCATGCGCAGTTCGATCGACGCAGGGGCGCGCTTAAATTAAATACAAGCCGCCCCCTTTGAATTGCGCGGCCGTACGCTGGGCCATTTACTCTACGCCTCCGCAAACTACGGAGCAAGTGCTTGGAGAATACGGCACTTGCTCTGTTAAGTTGCGGCGGCGTAGTGTAAATGGCTTACGCTACGCCAGGGAAAATCTATGAGAATCTGGCCCAATATTTTTTACTTGTTGCTATAATAAATAGCCCAATTTAAAAAATAAAAAAAAAAAAATTCTCAGTCTAGGCCAGTGTTTCTCAACCTTTTTTCCTTCGGGGAACCCTTGGCAAAAAGTTGAAATCTCGGGGAACCCTTGAAAAAAAAATTCAGATCTAAAGCTCACGGATGATTGGATCTGATCAGCGAGCTGTAGATATAACCGCAATAAAGAAATAATATCAAATAATAGAATAGATATTGTAAAAACACTTACCTCCTTAATGTGAAACTTGGGCTTGCTATTTTCTGCACAGATGCTCAACTCTGGGTCGAACTTGAGATAAGCACACACGGATTTCTTCTTCAACTGAAAGTAAACGATTTCGCTCCTTGCTCTTGATGTTTGTTAAACAGGAAAAAGCTTGCTCACACATGTAGGAAGTAGAAAACTGCAGCAAAACTGTCAATGCCTTTCTGTAAATGGCAGGATACTCTTCTTTGACTGAAATCCAGAATTTGTCCAAGGATACATCATCAAACCTCATCCTGAGGGTACGATCAGACTGCAAATCACAAATTTCTTCCTGTTCTTTTAAATTCAAGTTCTCTGACTGAAAAGAAGAGTCCGAGAATGGGTTCCTCACCCAATCATATATTTGTGTTGACAGAGAAGGAAAATAATATTCCATTTTGCTCTGTAAAACATCCAGGTGGCTTTCAATTAGATTTGAAACTTGCTTGTATCCTTCCTCACTTCCAAGGCCAAGTAACAGAGGAAACATCTCCAGATTTCCTTTCACAACATGGTTTTTCCAAAGATTCAATTTTCTTTTGAATCCAAGTATCTTGTCACTTGAAGTCGGGATATTTTCTCCAGAACCTTGCATAGACTTGTTCAGCAGGTTCATATGATTAAAAATGTCCGCTAAGTATGCCAGTTTCTGCAGCCACTCTTCATCTTCAAAGCACTCAGCAAAATCTAACCTACAAATTTCTTCAAAGTACTTCTTTAGTTCATTCTTCAGCTCAACTCGTCCTCTGCTAAGCCACCTGATTTCTGTATGTAGCAGGATGGTTACATGGTCCTTCTTCATGCTTTCACAAAGTTTTTGAAACATTCTTGAGTGAATTGGTCTTTGTTTAATAAAGTTCACCATTTTTGTCACATCATCCAGAACACTTTTCAGCTCAGCTCCAAGAGTTTTGGACATAAGCACTTCTCTATGAATAAAGCAGCGTGTTGTCACAACATTAGGATTTTCTTTTTTTTACAAGTGAGGAAAAGCCTTTCATTGAGCCTCAGCCAACCATTGATGGGGCACCATCAGTACAGATTCCAACACAACCATTCCATGACAGTCCTTGGGATTCCAGATAGGCAGACAAAACATTAAAGATATCTTGACCCTTGGTTGTTTCAGGCAGCTCTTTGCAGCCAAAAAAGTTTTCTTGAATTTCACCACCATTTTCAAATCGTACAAATGCTACAAGTTGGCATGCATTGGTGATATCGGTGGACTCATCAACCTGGATAGCGAAGCTGTTTTTTTTTCAGGATATTACACAACACCTCTCCCAAGTCTTGTGACATGTCATCAATACGCCGACTTATTGTACTGTCTGAAAGTGGAACCTTTTCAATTTCCTTTATTGCAGCTGCTCCTAGCATGTAATTTACAATAATTTTACATGCTGGCATTATTATATTCTAACCAACTGTGTGACTTTTTCTTTTCTGGGCAATAATTTCTGCCACCAAATAGCTTGCTTCCTGTGCTTTTTTACTAATGGAGACTTTTTTTAACAAAAGCTGCACTTTGCTTGCTTTGAGATTCCAATAGCCTTTTGAAATAATCGGCACCTTTAGATGCCAAATGGCCATGGTTCGTAGTAAAGTGTCTTTTCAGTTTTGCTGGAGCCATTGCTGTATTTGCTAATTGTTTGCCACAAATAAGGCACAATGGAATGGGACAATGTGGATCACCTGTCCATGAAAAACTCATAGTTAGGTAACTTTCACTGTAAAGGCGGACTTTTTTGGGGTCAAGCACTGTGCTGCTGGTGCATGCAAAGGACTCAGAATGTTGTAATTCTTCCTCACTAGCCTTATCAGAATTTTCTGTAGTAGAAGATGAAGCTGCACTATCCTCTTGTACCTCACTTCTTCTCCTCACAAAACACCACATTGGACCTTGAGCCATTTTTTTTTTAAAACCACTAATAAAAAATAAATAAATGGTATACTACCATAAATCAACCACACCATCACTAATAACTGCAATATATAGCAAAAGTCTTTCTGCAATGCAATTACACAAATCTGGTTCTCAGTGCTAAACCTACATACACTGCATCGCTGCTCAGTGGAAAATACACTCTGCAATGCAAAATATCAATGCAGTTGAAAAACTCTAAAAACATTACTGCACCTGTCTCTGCAAGGCACAAAGAAAAAAAAATGTTTTTTGTTTTTTTTCTGTGAGCACAGGCACAGTACTATTCTGGAGGATACCAGGGCACAGTGCAATGTGGAGGTCATCAGGGCACACAGAACATTTTCTGTGTGCCCTGTTGACAGCAGAGCACTGGTATAAAGTGGTAAATTGGTCATGTTAGTAAAAGGACAGGGGGTCAATACAGTGCAGAAGAGGTTGACATTATCATAGTACTTACAAGATTGGTTGCTGTTCCGTCAACTGTGTGCTCTTCTGCATTGGAAGTACCGCTTCCTGTAGGTAGGTCCTGTTCTGAAGCTGCAGTGTCGTCCCCTGATTTGTAACACAATCTGCCCAACAGGAAGTGATACATTGGTAAATTTTCCTAAAAAGGACAGAAGGCAGAGTACAGCCTGGAGATCACCAAGCCACAGTACAACGTGGGGGTTACCAGGGTACAGTACATCATATCAAAGTCCTCCTTTTATACAAGAATTTTCTATCTCACATCAGAGGCGCCCTTTACATAAGTCTCCCCATCACAGCAGAGGTCCCCATGTCAGAGGTCTCCCTATCAGAGATCCCCTAGTGTCAGATTTCCCCCATCACATTACAGTCCCTCGGTGGCATTCTGGGATTTGGAGTTTACAAGAGCGAGGCGCCCTGCAATTGACTCGGCCGAGCTTGTCATGTGTGGGGCTGGTCTTACGGGAGAAATCTAGAAGGTAAAGGAAAGTCTAAAATGGAGAAGAGAGACATGGGAGGATACAGAAGATCTGAAAGGAGAAGGAAATTACATAGGAGGTGATAGGCAATCTGAACAGTGAGAAGATAGACACGAGATGATGAAAAATATGAAAGGAGAATGGATAGATACATGCCTGTCCCTCTGTCCGCCTGTCCCTCTCTGTCCGCCTGTCTCTCTCTGTATGCCCGTGTCCCTCTGTCCACCAATCCCTCTGTCCATCCGTCCCTCTCTGTCCACCCGCCTGTCTCTCTGTCCACCCATCCCTCTCTGTCCGCCCGTCCCTCTGTCAGCCCATCCCTCTGTGTCCGCCTGTCTCTCTGTCCACCCATCCCTCTCTGTCCGCTTGTCCCTCTCTGTCCACCCGTCCCTCTGTCAGCCCATCCCTCTCTGTCCGCCTGTCCCTCTGTCAGCCCTTCCCTCTCTGTCCGCCTGTCCCTCTGTCACACCACAGTTGGTTTTTATAATATACCACTTTTTGTTTTACCTGTTACCAAGGGTGTCACCAAAAGCTGAACCTCTCTTCCAGAAATATAAAAGATATATCTGGGTGCCCGAGTAAAGGTATCTGAAAAGTGCTGTGGTTGTAGCAAAGTGACTTGGCCTCCTCGCTATGTTTGTATGCAGGGGACAGTTGTAAGATTATGACAGGTGTCCTCGCCAAAATAAAAAAAACATGGTGGAGAGCTTTGCCCTGTGGGGTCTTTTTCCCAAGGGTGGTCCCAGTTTAGGTTCAGGGTATGCTTCCTGAGCGATGGTGGTAGGGGATGGCAACATCATTTACCCTGGGCAGACCAACTACAATGTTACTTAAAATATTCACACCCGTGTCTGCTCAAAGCTTGGGCGGATATGGAGTTATTCCAAAAGCTAGGATTTTAATGCTTTTTTGGGATTAAATAGGAGAACAGGGTGAGGTAGTGTCCCAGCATGACTGTATACACATTGCTCAATGGGACACTTCTCCCAGGTCATTTATGACTTCCACTGTTTTATCTGATGTACACAAGGGTTTTGTAGATTCTGCTGTTATCAGAGTGCATTTGCA